>OU565271.1:5107692-6307692 GCA_913789895.3 Seladonia tumulorum
ACGACTGCACCGGCGAGTGCAACACAGCGCAGATGAAGAGCTGTTTTATGGCCTATTACGACTGCACCGGCGACTGCAACACAGCGCACATGAAAAGCTGTTCAACGAACAATTGCAAACGAATGTCGTAATTGCACCGGCGAGTACAACACAGCGCACATGAAAAGCTATTTTATGGCCTATTACGACTGCACCGGCGAGTTCAACACACCGCAGATGAAGAGCTGTTTTATGGCCTATTACGACTGCACCGGCGAGTGCAACACAGCGCAGATGAAGAGCAGTTTTATGGCCTATTACGACTGCACCGGCGAGTGCAACACAGCGCAGATGAAGAGCTGTTTTATGGCCTATTACGACTGCACCGGCAAGTGCAACACAGCGCAGATGAAGAGCTGTTTTATGGCCTATTACGACTGCACCGGCGAGTGCAACAAAGCGCAGATGAAGTGCTGTTCAACGAACAATTGCAAACGAATGTCGTAATTGCACCGGCGAGTGCAACACAGCGCAGATGAAGAGCTGTTTTATGGCCTATTACGACTGCACCGGCGAGTGCAACACAGCGCAGATGAAGAGCTTTTTTATGGCCTATTACGACTGCACCGGCGACTGCAACACAGCGCACATGAAAAGCTGTTCAACGAACAATTGCAAACGAATGTCGTAATTGCACCGGCGGGTACAACACAGCGCACATGAAAAGCTATTTTATGGCCTATTACGACTGCACCGGCGAGTTCAACACAGCGCAGATGAAGAGCTGTTTTATGGCCTATTACGACTGCACCGGCGAGTGCAACACAGCGCAGATGAAGAGCTGTTTTATGGCCTATTACGACTGCACCGGCGACTGCAACACAGCGCACATGAAAAGCTGTTCAACGAACAATTGCAAACGAATGTCGTAATTGCACCGGCGAGTACAACACAGCGCACATGAAAAGCTATTTTATGGCCTATTACGACTGCACCGGCGAGTTCAACACAGCGCAGATGAAGAGCTGTTTTATGGCCTATTACGACTGCACCGGCGAGTGCAACACAGCGCAGATGAAGAGCAGTTTTATGGCCTATTACGACTGCACCGGCGAGTGCAACACAGCGCAGATGAAGAGCTGTTTTATGGCCTATTACGACTGCACCGGCGAGTGCAACACAGCGCAGATGAAGAGCTGTTTTATGGCCTATTACGACTGCACCGGCGAGTGCAACAAAGCGCAGATGTAGTGCTGTTCAACGAACAATTGCAAACGAATGTCGTAATTGCACCGGCGAGTGCAACACAGCGCAGATGAAGAGCTGTTTTATGGCCTATTACGACTGCACCGGCGAGTGCAACACAGCGCACATGAAAAGCTGTTCAACGAACAATTGCAAACGAATGTCGTAATTGCACCGGCGAGTGCAACACAGCGCAGATGAAGAGCTGTTTTATGGCCTATTACGACTGCACCGGCGAGTGCAACGCAGCGCAGATGAAGAGCAGTTTTATGGCCTATTACGACTGCACCGGCGAGTGCAACACAGCGCAGATGAAGAGCTGTTCAACGAACAATTGCAAACGAATGTCGTAATTGCACCGGCGAGTACAACACAGCGCACATGAAAAGCTGTTCAACGAACAATTGCAAACGAATGTCGTAATTGCACCGGCGAGTGCAACACAGCGCAGATGAAGAGCTGTTTTATGGCCTATTACGACTGCACCGGCGAGTGCAACGCAGCGCAGATGAAGAGCAGTTTTATGGCCTATTACGACTGCACCGGCGAGTGCAACACAGCGCAGATGAAGAGCTGTTCAACGAACAATTGCAAACGAATGTCGTAATTGCACCGGCGAGTACAACACAGCGCACATGAAAAGCTGTTCAACGAACAATTGCAAACGAATGTCGTAATTGCACCGGCGAGTGCAACTCAGCGCAGATGAAGAGCAGTTTTATGGCCTATTACGACTGCACCGGCGAGTGCAACGCAGCGCAGATGAAGAGCTGTTTTATGGCCTATTACGACTGCACCGGCGAGTGCAACACAGCGCAGATGAAGAGCTGTTTTATGGCCTATTACGACTGCACCGGCGAGTGCAACACAGCGCAGATGAAGAGCTGTTTTATGGCCTATTACGACTGCACCGGCGACTGCAACACAGCGCACATGAAAAGCTGTTCAACGAACAATTGCAAACGAATGTCGTAATTGCACCGGCGAGTACAACACAGCGCACATGAAAAGCTATTTTATGGCCTATTACGATTGCACCGGCGAGTACAACACAGCGCACATGAAAAGCTATTTTATGGCCTATTACGACTGCACCGGCGAGTTCAACACAGCGCAGATGAAGAGCTGTTTTATGGCCTATTACGACTGCACCGGCGAGTGCAACACAGCGCAGATGAAGAGCTGTTTTATGGCCTATTACGACTGCACCGGCGACTGCAACACAGCGCACATGAAAAGCTGTTCAACGAACAATTGCAAACGAATGTCGTAATTGCACCGGCGAGTAGAACACAGCGCACATGAAAAGCTATTTTATGGCCTATTACGACTGCACCGGCGAGTTCAACACAGCGCAGATGAAGAGCTGTTTTATGGCCTATTACGACTGCACCGGCGAGTGCAACACAGCGCAGATGAAGAGCAGTTTTATGGCCTATTACGACTGCACCGGCGAGTGCAACACAGCGCAGATGAAGAGCTGTTCAACGAACAATTGCAAACGAATGTCGTAATTGCACCGGCGAGTACAACACAGCGCACATGAAAAGCTGTTCAACGAACAATTGCAAACGAATGTCGTAATTGCACCGGCGAGTGCAACTCAGCGCAGATGAAGAGCTGTTTTATGGCCTATTACGACTGCTCCGGCGAGTGCAACGCAGCGCAGATGAAGAGCTGTTTTATGGCCTATTACGACTGCACCGGCGAGTGCAACACAGCGCACATGAAGAGCTGTTTTATGGCCTATTACGACTGCACCGGCGAGTGCAACACAGCGCACATGAAAAGCTGTTCAACGAACAATTGCAAACGAATGTCGCAATTGCACCGGCGAGTGCAACACAGCGCAGATGAAGAGCTGTTTTATGGCCTATTACGACTGCACCGGCGAGTGCAACGCAGCGCAGATGAAGAGCTGTTTTATGGCCCATTACGACTGCACCGGCTAGTGCAACACATCGCAGATGAAGAGCTGTTTTATGGCCTATTACGACTGCACCGGCGAGTGCAACACAGCGCACATGAGAAGCTGTTTTATGGCCTATTACGACTGCATCGGCGAGTGCAACACAGCGCACATTAAAAGCTGTTCAACGAACAATTCTAAACGAATGTCGTAATTGCACCGGCGAGTACAACACAGCGCAGATGAAGAGCTGTTTTATGGCCTATTATGACTGCACCGGCGAGTGCAACACAGCGCAGATGAAGAGCTGTTTTATGGCCTATTACGACTGCACCGGCGAGTGCAACACAGCGCAGATGAAGAGCTGTTTTATGGCCAATTACGACTGCACCGGCGAGTGCAACACAGCGCAGATGAAGAGCTGTTTTATGGCCTATTACGACTGCACCGGCGAGTGCAACACAGCGCAGATGAAGAGCTGTTTTATGGCCAATTACGACTGCACCGGCGAGTGCAACACAGCGCAGATGAAGAGCTGTTTTATGGCCTATTACGACTGCACCGGCGAGTGCAACACAGCGCAGATGAAGAGCTGTTATATGGCCTATTACGACTGCACCGGCGAGTGCAACACAGCGCAGATGAAGAGCTGTTCTATGGCCTATTACGACTGCACCGGCGAGTGCAACACAGCGCAGATGAAGAGCTGTTTTATGGCCTATTACGACTGCACCGGCGAGTGCAACACAGCGCAGATGAACAGCTGTTTTATGGCCTATTACGACTGCACCGGCGAGTGCAACACAGCGCAGATGAAGAGCTGTTTTATGGCCTATTACGACTGCACCGGCGAGTGCAACACAGCGCACATGAAAAGCTGTTCAACGAACAATTCTAAACGAATGTCGTAATTGCACCGGCGAGTGCAACACAGCGCAGACGAAGAGCTGTTCAACGAACAATTGCAAACGAATGTCGTAATTGCACCGGCGAGTGCAACACAGCGCAGATGAAGAGTTGTTTTATGGCCTATTACGACTGCACCGGCGAGTGCAACACAGCGCAGATGAAGAGCTGTTTTATGGCCAATTACAACTGCACCGGCGAGTGCAACACAGCGCACATGAAGAGCTGTTTTATGGCCTATTACGACTGCACCGGCGGGTGCAACACAGCGCAGATGAAGAGCTGTTTTATGGCCTATTACGACTGCACCGGCGAGTGCAACACAGCGCAGATGAAGAGCTGTTTTATGGCATATTACGACTGCACCGGCGACTGCAACACAGCGCACATGAAAAGCTGTTCAACGAACAATTGCAAACGAATGTCGTAATTGCACCGGCGAGTGCAACTCAGCGCAGATGAAGAGCAGTTTTATGGCCTATTACGACTGCACCGGCGAGTGCAACGCAGCGCAGATGAAGAGCTGTTTTATGGCCTATCACGACTGCACCGGCGAGTGCAACACAGCGCAGATGAAGAGCTGTTTTATGGCCTATTACGACTGCACCGGCGAGTGCAACACAGCGCAGATGAAGAGCTTTTTTATGGCCTATTACGACTGCACCGGCGACTGCAACACAGCGCACATGAAAAGCTGTTCAACGAACAATTGCAAACGAATGTCGTAATTGCATCGGCGAGTACAACACAGCGCACATGAAAAGCTATTTTATGGCCTATTACGACTGCACCGGCGAGTTCAACACAGCGCAGATGAAGAGCTGTTTTATGGCCTATTACGACTGCACCGGCGAGTGCAACACAGCGCAGATGAAGAGCTGTTTTATGGCCTATTACGACTGCACCGGCGGGTGCAACACAGCGCAGATGAAGAGCTGTTTTATGGCCTATTACGACTGCACCGGCGAGTGCAACACAGCGCAGATGAAGAGCTGTTCAACGAACAATTGCAAACGAATGTCGTAATTGCATCGGCGAGTACAACACAGCGCACATGAAAAGCTATTTTATGGCCTATTACGACTGCACCGGCGAGTTCAACACAGCGCAGATGAAGAGCTGTTTTATGGCCTATTACGACTGCACCGGCGAGTGCAACACAGCGCAGATGAAGAGCTGTTTTATGGCCTATTACGACTGCACCGGCGACTGCAACACAGCGCACATGAAAAGCTGTTCAACGAACAATTACAAACGAATGTCGTAATTGCACCGGCGAGTACAACACAGCGCACATGAAAAGCTATTTTATGGCCTATTACGACTGCATCGGCGAGTTCAACACAGCGCAGATGAAGAGCTGTTTTATGGCCTATTACGACTGCACCGGCGAGTGCAACACAGCGCAGATGAAGAGCTGTTTTATGGCCTATTACGACTGCACCGGCAAGTGCAACACAGCGCAGATGAAGAGCTGTTTTATGGCCTATTACGACTGCACCGGCGAGTGCAACAAAGCGCAGATGAAGTGCTGTTCAACGAACAATTGCAAACGAATGTCGTAATTGCACCGGCGAGTGCAACACAGCGCAGATGAAGAGCTGTTTTATGGCCTATTACGACTGCACCGGCGAGTGCAACACAGCGCAGATGAAGAGCTTTTTTATGGCCTATTACGACTGCACCGGCGACTGCAACACAGCGCACATGAAAAGCTGTTCAACGAACAATTGCAAACGAATGTCGTAATTGCACCGGCGGGTACAACACAGCGCACATGAAAAGCTATTTTATGGCCTATTACGACTGCACCGGCGAGTTCAACACAGCGCAGATGAAGAGCTGTTTTATGGCCTATTACGACTGCACCGGCGAGTGCAACACAGCGCAGATGAAGAGCTGTTTTATGGCCTATTACGACTGCACCGGCGACTGCAACACAGCGCACATGAAAAGCTGTTCAACGAACAATTGCAAACGAATGTCGTAATTGCACCGGCGAGTACAACACAGCGCACATGAAAAGCTGTTTTATGGCCTATTACGACTGCACCGGCGAGTGCAACACAGCGCAGATGAAGAGCTGTTTTATGGCATATTACGACTGCACCGGCGACTGCAACACAGCGCACATGAAAAGCTGTTCAACGAACAATTGCAAACGAATGTCGTAATTGCACCGGCGAGTGCAACTCAGCGCAGATGAAGAGCAGTTTTATGGCCTATTACGACTGCACCGGCGAGTGCAACGCAGCGCAGATGAAGAGCTGTTTTATGGCCTATTACGACTGCACCGGCGAGTGCAACACAGCGCAGATGAAGAGCTGTTTTATGGCCTATTACGACTGCACCGGCGAGTGCAACACAGCGCAGATGAAGAGCTTTTTTATGGCCTATTACGACTGCACCGGCGACTGCAACACAGCGCACATGAAAAGCTGTTCAACGAACAATTGCAAACGAATGTCGTAATTGCATCGGCGAGTACAACACAGCGCACATGAAAAGCTATTTTATGGCCTATTACGACTGCACCGGCGAGTTCAACACAGCGCAGATGAAGAGCTGTTTTATGGCCTATTACGACTGCACCGGCGAGTGCAACACAGCGCAGATGAAGAGCTGTTTTATGGCCTATTACGACTGCACCGGCGGGTGCAACACAGCGCAGATGAAGAGCTGTTTTATGGCCTATTACGACTGCACCGGCGAGTGCAACACAGCGCAGATGAAGAGCTGTTCAACGAACAATTGCAAACGAATGTCGTAATTGCATCGGCGAGTACAACACAGCGCACATGAAAAGCTATTTTATGGCCTATTACGACTGCACCGGCGAGTTCAACACAGCGCAGATGAAGAGCTGTTTTATGGCCTATTACGACTGCACCGGCGAGTGCAACACAGCGCAGATGAAGAGCTGTTTTATGGCCTATTACGACTGCACCGGCGACTGCAACACAGCGCACATGAAAAGCTGTTCAACGAACAATTACAAACGAATGTCGTAATTGCACCGGGGAGTACAACACAGCGCACATGAAAAGCTATTTTATGGCCTATTACGACTGCATCGGCGAGTTCAACACAGCGCAGATGAAGAGCTGTTTTATGGCCTATTACGACTGCACCGGCGAGTGCAACACAGCGCAGATGAAGAGCAGTTTTATGGCCTATTACGACTGCACCGGCGAGTGCAACACAGCGCAGATGAAGAGCTGTTTTATGGCCTATTACGACTGCACCGGCAAGTGCAACACAGCGCAGATGAAGAGCTGTTTTATGGCCTATTACGACTGCACCGGCGAGTGCAACAAAGCGCAGATGAAGTGCTGTTCAACGAACAATTGCAAACGAATGTCGTAATTGCACCGGCGAGTGCAACACAGCGCAGATGAAGAGCTGTTTTATGGCCTATTACGACTGCACCGGCGAGTGCAACACAGCGCAGATGAAGAGCTTTTTTATGGCCTATTACGACTGCACCGGCGACTGCAACACAGCGCACATGAAAAGCTGTTCAACGAACAATTGCAAACGAATGTCGTAATTGCACCGGCGGGTACAACACAGCGCACATGAAAAGCTATTTTATGGCCTATTACGACTGCACCGGCGAGTTCAACACAGCGCAGATGAAGAGCTGTTTTATGGCCTATTACGACTGCACCGGCGAGTGCAACACAGCGCAGATGAAGAGCTGTTTTATGGCCTATTACGACTGCACCGGCGACTGCAACACAGCGCACATGAAAAGCTGTTCAACGAACAATTGCAAACGAATGTCGTAATTGCACCGGCGAGTACAACACAGCGCACATGAAAAGCTATTTTATGGCCTATTACGACTGCACCGGCGAGTTCAACACAGCGCAGATGAAGAGCTGTTTTATGGCCTATTACGACTGCACCGGCGAGTGCAACACAGCGCAGATGAAGAGCAGTTTTATGGCCTATTACGACTGCACCGGCGAGTGCAACACAGCGCAGATGAAGAGCTGTTTTATGGCCTATTACGACTGCACCGGCGAGTGCAACACAGCGCAGATGAAGAGCTGTTTTATGGCCTATTACGACTGCACCGGCGAGTGCAACAAAGCGCAGATGTAGTGCTGTTCAACGAACAATTGCAAACGAATGTCGTAATTGCACCGGCGAGTGCAACACAGCGCAGATGAAGAGCTGTTTTATGGCCTATTACGACTGCACCGGCGAGTGCAACACAGCGCACATGAAAAGCTGTTCAACGAACAATTGCAAACGAATGTCGTAATTGCACCGGCGAGTGCAACACAGCGCACATGAAAAGCTGTTCAACGAACAATTGCAAACGAATGTCGTAATTGCACCGGCGAGTACAACACAGCGCACATGAAAAGCTATTTTATGGCCTATTACGATTGCACCGGCGAGTTCAACACAGCGCAGATGAAGAGCTGTTTTATGGCCTATTACGACTGCACCGGCGAGTGCAACACAGCGCAGATGAAGAGCTGTTTTATGGCCTATTACGACTGCACCGGCGAGTGCAACACAGCGCACATGAAAAGCTGTTCAACGAACAATTCTAAACGAATGTCGTAATTGCACCGGCGAGTGCAACACAGCGCACATGAAAAGCTGTTCAACGAACAATTGCAAACGAATGTCGTAATTGCACCGGCGAGTACAACACAGCGCACATGAAAAGCTATTTTATGGCCTATTACGACTGCACCGGCGAGTTCAACACAGCGCAGATGAAGAGCTGTTTTATGGCCTATTACGACTGCACCGGCGAGTGCAACACAGCGCAGATGAAGAGCTGTTTTATGGCCTATTACGACTGCACCGGCGACTGCAACACAGCGCACATGAAAAGCTGTTCAACGAACAATTGCAAACGAATGTCGTAATTGCACCGGCGAGTAGAACACAGCGCACATGAAAAGCTATTTTATGGCCTATTACGACTGCACCGGCGAGTTCAACACAGCGCAGATGAAGAGCTGTTTTATGGCCTATTACGACTGCACCGGCGAGTGCAACACAGCGCAGATGAAGAGCAGTTTTATGGCCTATTACGACTGCACCGGCGAGTGCAACACAGCGCAGATGAAGAGCTGTTCAACGAACAATTGCAAACGAATGTCGTAATTGCACCGGCGAGTACAACACAGCGCACATGAAAAGCTGTTCAACGAACAATTGCAAACGAATGTCGTAATTGCACCGGCGAGTGCAACTCAGCGCAGATGAAGAGCTGTTTTATGGCCTATTACGACTGCTCCGGCGAGTGCAACGCAGCGCAGATGAAGAGCTGTTTTATGGCCTATTACGACTGCACCGGCGAGTGCAACACAGCGCACATGAAGAGCTGTTTTATGGCCTATTACGACTGCACCGGCGAGTGCAACACAGCGCACATGAAAAGCTGTTCAACGAACAATTGCAAACGAATGTCGCAATTGCACCGGCGAGTGCAACACAGCGCAGATGAAGAGCTGTTTTATGGCCTATTACGACTGCACCGGCGAGTGCAACGCAGCGCAGATGAAGAGCTGTTTTATGGCCCATTACGACTGCACCGGCTAGTGCAACACATCGCAGATGAAGAGCTGTTTTATGGCCTATTACGACTGCACCGGCGAGTGCAACACAGCGCACATGAGAAGCTGTTTTATGGCCTATTACGACTGCATCGGCGAGTGCAACACAGCGCACATTAAAAGCTGTTCAACGAACAATTCTAAACGAATGTCGTAATTGCACCGGCGAGTACAACACAGCGCAGATGAAGAGCTGTTTTATGGCCTATTATGACTGCACCGGCGAGTGCAACACAGCGCAGATGAAGAGCTGTTTTATGGCCTATTACGACTGCACCGGCGGGTGCAACACAGCGCAGATGAAGAGCTGTTTTATGGCCAATTACGACTGCACCGGCGAGTGCAACACAGCGCAGATGAAGAGCTGTTTTATGGCCTATTACGACTGCACCGGCGAGTGCAACACAGCGCAGATGAAGAGCTGTTTTATGGCCAATTACGACTGCACCGGCGAGTGCAACACAGCGCAGATGAAGAGCTGTTTTATGGCCTATTACGACTGCACCGGCGAGTGCAACACAGCGCAGATGAAGAGCTGTTATATGGCCTATTACGACTGCACCGGCGAGTGCAACACAGCGCAGATGAAGAGCTGTTCTATGGCCTATTACGACTGCACCGGCGAGTGCAACACAGCGCAGATGAAGAGCTGTTTTATGGCCTATTACGACTGCACCGGCGAGTGCAACACAGCGCAGATGAACAGCTGTTTTATGGCCTATTACGACTGCACCGGCGAGTGCAACACAGCGCAGATGAAGAGCTGTTTTATGGCCTATTACGACTGCACCGGCGAGTGCAACACAGCGCACATGAAAAGCTGTTCAACGAACAATTCTAAACGAATGTCGTAATTGCACCGGCGAGTGCAACACAGCGCAGACGAAGAGCTGTTCAACGAACAATTGCAAACGAATGTCGTAATTGCACCGGCGAGTGCAACACAGCGCAGATGAAGAGTTGTTTTATGGCCTATTACGTCTGCACCGGCGAGTGCAACACAGCGCAGATGAAGAGCTGTTTTATGGCCAATTACAACTGCACCGGCGAGTGCAACACAGCGCACATGAAGAGCTGTTTTATGGCCTATTACGACTGCACCGGCGGGTGCAACACAGAGCAGATGAAGAGCTGTTTTATGGCCTATTACGACTGCACCGGCGAGTGCAACACAGCGCAGATGAAGAGCTGTTTTATGGCATATTACGACTGCACCGGCGACTGCAACACAGCGCACATGAAAAGCTGTTCAACGAACAATTGCAAACGAATGTCGTAATTGCACCGGCGAGTGCAACTCAGCGCAGATGAAGAGCAGTTTTATGGCCTATTACGACTGCACCGGCGAGTGCAACGCAGCGCAGATGAAGAGCTGTTTTATGGCCTATTACGACTGCACCGGCGAGTGCAACACAGCGCAGATGAAGAGCTGTTTTATGGCCTATTACGACTGCACCGGCGAGTGCAACACAGCGCAGATGAAGAGCTTTTTTATGGCCTATTACGACTGCACCGGCGACTGCAACACAGCGCACATGAAAAGCTGTTCAACGAACAATTGCAAACGAATGTCGTAATTGCATCGGCGAGTACAACACAGCGCACATGAAAAGCTATTTTATGGCCTATTACGACTGCACCGGCGAGTTCAACACAGCGCAGATGAAGAGCTGTTTTATGGCCTATTACGACTGCACCGGCGAGTGCAACACAGCGCAGATGAAGAGCTGTTTTATGGCCTATTACGACTGCACCGGCGGGTGCAACACAGCGCAGATGAAGAGCTGTTTTATGGCCTATTACGACTGCACCGGCGAGTGCAACACAGCGCAGATGAAGAGCTGTTCAACGAACAATTGCAAACGAATGTCGTAATTGCATCGGCGAGTACAACACAGCGCACATGAAAAGCTATTTTATGGCCTATTACGACTGCACCGGCGAGTTCAACACAGCGCAGATGAAGAGCTGTTTTATGGCCTATTACGACTGCACCGGCGACTGCAACACAGCGCACATGAAAAGCTGTTTTATGGCCTATTACGACTGCACCGGCGACTGCAACACAGCGCACATGAAAAGCTGTTCAACGAACAATTGCAAACGAATGTCGTAATTGCACCGGCGAGTACAACACAGCGCACATGAAAAGCTATTTTATGGCCTATTACGACTGCACCGGCGAGTTCAACACAGCGCAGATGAAGAGCTGTTTTATGGCCTATTACGACTGCACCGGCGAGTGCAACACAGCGCAGATGAAGAGCAGTTTTATGGCCTATTACGACTGCACCGGCGAGTGCAACACAGCGCAGATGAAGAGCTGTTTTATGGCCTATTACGACTGCACCGGCAGTGCAACACAGCGCAGATGAAGAGCTGTTTTATGGCCTATTACGACTGCACCGGCGAGTGCAACAAAGCGCAGATGAAGTGCTGTTCAACGAACAATTGCAAACGAATGTCGTAATTGCACCGGCGAGTGCAACACAGCGCAGATGAAGAGCTGTTTTATGGCCTATTACGACTGCACCGGCGAGTGCAACACAGCGCAGATGAAGAGCTTTTTTATGGCCTATTACGACTGCACCGGCGACTGCAACACAGCGCACATGAAAAGCTGTTCAACGAACAATTGCAAACGAATGTCGTAATTGCACCGGCGGGTACAACACAGCGCACATGAAAAGCTATTTTATGGCCTATTACGACTGCACCGGCGAGTTCAACACAGCGCAGATGAAGAGCTGTTTTATGGCCTATTACGACTGCACCGGCGAGTGCAACACAGCGCAGATGAAGAGCTGTTTTATGGCCTATTACGACTGCACCGGCGACTGCAACACAGCGCACATGAAAAGCTGTTCAACGAACAATTGCAAACGAATGTCGTAATTGCACCGGCGAGTACAACACAGCGCACATGAAAAGCTATTTTATGGCCTATTACGACTGCACCGGCGAGTTCAACACAGCGCAGATGAAGAGCTGTTTTATGGCCTATTACGACTGCACCGGCGAGTGCAACACAGCGCAGATGAAGAGCAGTTTTATGGCCTATTACGACTGCACCGGCGAGTGCAACACAGCGCAGATGAAGAGCTGTTTTATGGCCTATTACGACTGCACCGGCGAGTGCAACACAGCGCAGATGAAGAGCTGTTTTATGGCCTATTACGACTGCACCGGCGAGTGCAACAAAGCGCAGATGTAGTGCTGCTCAACGAACAATTGCAAACGAATGTCGTAATTGCACCGGCGAGTGCAACACAGCGCAGATGAAGAGCTGTTTTATGGCCTATTACGACTGCACCGGCGAGTGCAACACAGCGCACATGAAAAGCTGTTCAACGAACAATTGCAAACGAATGTCGTAATTGCACCGGCGAGTGCAACACAGCGCAGATGAAGAGCTGTTTTATGGCCTATTACGACTGCACCGGCGAGTGCAACGCAGCGCAGATGAAGAGCAGTTTTATGGCCTATTACGACTGCACCGGCGAGTGCAACACAGCGCAGATGAAGAGCTGTTCAACGAACAATTGCAAACGAATGTCGTAATTGCACCGGCGAGTACAACACAGCGCACATGAAAAGCTGTTCAACGAACAATTGCAAACGAATGTCGTAATTGCACCGGCGAGTGCAACACAGCGCAGATGAAGAGCTGTTTTATGGCCTATTACGACTGCACCGGCGAGTGCAACGCAGCGCAGATGAAGAGCAGTTTTATGGCCTATTACGACTGCACCGGCGAGTGCAACACAGCGCAGATGAAGAGCTGTTTTATGGCCTATTACGACTGCACCGGCGAGTGCAACACAGCGCAGATGAAGAGCTGTTTTATGGCCTATTACGACTGCACCGGCGACTGCAACACAGCGCACATGAAAAGCTGTTCAACGAACAATTGCAAACGAATGTCGTAATTGCACCGGCGAGTACAACACAGCGCACATGAAAAGCTATTTTATGGCCTATTACGATTGCACCGGCGAGTTCAACACAGCGCAGATGAAGAGCTGTTTTATGGCCTATTACGACTGCACCGGCGAGTGCAACACAGCGCAGATGAAGAGCAGTTTTATGGCCTATTACGACTGCACCGGCGAGTGCAACACAGCGCAGATGAAGAGCTGTTCAACAAACATATGCAAACGAATGTCGTAATTGCACCGGCGAGTACAACACAGCGCACATGAAAAGCTGTTCAACGAACAATTGCAAACGAATGTCGTAATTGCACCGGCGAGTGCAACTCAGCGCAGATGAAGAGCTGTTTTATGGCCTATTACGACTGCACCGGCGAGTTCAACACAGCGCAGATGAAGAGCTGTTTTATGGCCTATTACGACTGCACCGGCGAGTGCAACACAGCGCAGATGAAGAGCAGTTTTATGGCCTATTACGACTTCACCGGCGAGTGCAACACAGCGCAGATGAAGAGCAGTTCAACAAACATATGCAAACGAATGTCGTAATTGCACCGGCGAGTACAACACAGCGCACATGAAAAGCTGTTCAACGAACAATTGCAAACGAATGTCGTAATTGCACCGGCGAGTGCAACTCAGCGCAGATGAAGAGCTGTTTTATGGCCTATTACGACTGCACCGGCGAGTGCAACGCAGCGCAGATGAAGAGCTGTTTTATGGCCTATTACGACTGCACCGGCGAGTGCAACACAGCGCACATGAAGAGCTGTTTTATGGCCTATTACGACTGCACCGGCGACTGCAACACAGCGCAGATGAAGTGCTGTTCAACGAACAATTGCAAACGAATGTCGTAATTGCACCGGCGAGTGCAACACAGCGCAGATGAAGAGCTGTTTTATGGCCTATTACGACTGCACCGGCGAGTGCAACACAGCGCACATGAAGAGCTGTTTTATGGCCTATTACGACTGCACCGGCGAGTGCAACACAGCGCAGATGAAGAGTTGTTTTATGGCCTATTACGACTGCACCGGCGAGTGCAACACAGCGCACATGAAAAGCTGTTCAACGAACAATTCTAAACGAATGTCGTAATTGCACCGGCGAGTGCAACACAGCGCAGATGAAGAGCAGTTTTATGGCCTATTACGACTGCACCGGCGAGTGCAACACAGCGCAGATGAAGAGCTGTTTTATGGCCTATTACGACTGCACCGGCGAGTGCAACACAGCGCAGATGAAGAGCTGTTCCACGAACAATTGCAAACGAATGTTGTAATTGCACCGGCGAGTACAACACAGCGCACATGAAGAGCTGTTCAACGAACAATTCTAAACGAATGTTGTAATTGCACCGGCGAGTGCAACACACATATATATAGATATATATAGATATAGATTAAATATATATATATATATATATTTATTTAATATAATATATATATATATATATATATATTTAAATCCAATTTATTCAGGGATTACATTTGTGTATAGGATTGTAAATTGTTTGAATGGTTATTGATGATCGAGGATAATTTTTTGTTGGTTTCAACCGTGAGGAACTGCGTTCAGCTGAGGCGTCGGTTACTGGCGTAGTTAACATTATTTGTAATTCGAATATTCAATCTACTATACAGGGGTTCCTGAAAAATGTCTGATGAGTTTTCGTATTTAGACCGCGGGGCCTTTCAAAACGCCAGACCGGATTCCGGCGAACGCGCTGAACCTGCCTCGTGCCGGCCCTGACTATTTAGAACATTGTATTCTATTCTATGTATTCTACAGCAAATTCTAAGACACATAGAATAAAAGAAGTGATTCGCTTCACATAAATTTTACGTAATTTTATGTAATTTTTTGTTATAAAACAGCCCACTTACCAGTCTCATAAAGGACTCGTTTAATACCATACAATGACCAATTGTCATCCGGTACTATCCCTCCTTGTAGGGCTCTATTAAATTTAGCCATTAATTTGTAAGGCGGCCACAAACATTCTTTTTTTAATGGTGTTAACCATTCTGTTCTTACAACACTGATGCCTCCACTACTGCTATGTGTTGAATTAAATTCACCCACTTTGTACATGATTAAAATTAATGAAATAAAGCACACGACACAAAGAGCGGAGCTATCATTTGGACAGTTCAACACAGTACAGAAGAATGAAATAGTGAATAAAGATAGATACCAAATGACGATCGGCGCAACATCTTGAACGACGCGCGCTTTACTTGTTTTCTGGCGCAGCATTCTCCTCTTTATGCCAAATACGGTATACGTACAGAGAGGAAATGAGAGTGCTCACGCCCGGGGTTTTAGTGTCCCCACTTTTTCTGCATCATCTTTTAGCCTGGAACAGAACCTGCATCATCTTTTAGCCCGGAACAGAACCTGCATCATCTTTTAGCCTGAAACAAAACCTGCATCATCTTTTAGCACCGACCAGAATCCGTTTAATTTTTGTTTAGCCTGTGGCGTGAATCAGAACTATATTGCAACCAAACTTTCATGCGACATTACCATGCATTAGAAACTGCTTCGTGCGACATTTCCATAAACAAAAATCCGTTGAATTCTATGAAAAATGTGAAACAAGTAGTTTTTATTTTTTTATCTTGCCAAAGTAGTATGCATAAAAGAATTATACAAATGATTATGATTACAATGACTTGAAATCCAATATACAGGGTGTTTCATTTATCTAAAAGAATTGAAATATCTCGTGAAAGACTACACCTGTCAAAAAAAATTTAGAAATAACTTGTTTGATACGAAGGGGGACATAATATGGTGTACGTTATTTTTTTACAGGGTAGGTTGTGCGGGAAAGTTTTAAGTCGATTTTAGTTTTTCAAATGCTACCCTATGTTTTCCTGCATTATGTCGTCATTTATCAAGACAAATCCAATGACCTACACCTACACTTCCTACGACCTGCACGTCCTGATTTTTTCTATTCTTCTCATGCTACTAAATTTAACGTTCGTAATGTTCAGAAACCTTGAAAACAAAAGGAGTTTATTCGGCAGATATTTTGACACCGAAAATGCATTGCACTCAGTGTAGTCAGGTCTAGTCTACGGGCGAGTAAACAACATTGTCACGGACGCGTTGTCTAGTGGCGCGACGCGACGGCACGATAGCTGTTCACGAACGATAAGGCTAAAACAGACTAGTATATGAGAAAATAATTTTTTTATAGAAACAAATTTCTATAAATTATAAAAATTTATTTGTTTAAACAATTGTTTTAACAATAAATTATTATTGAAATAATAATTCAAATAATGAATACAGAAACATTTAAAAAATTTATTTATATAAAAATTGTTTAAATAATAAATAACAATAACTAACTACTTATAAATAATAAATATATAAGGCTGAACACAATCGCGGTTCTTTTTACTGCCTTCCATACGAGATCGGAGGTTCTCGCCGAACGTCCCATTTGAAATACAATGTGGTACGGAGGTGCTGACAGCGAATCTCGAGAACCGTCGCAGCCGAAGAGTGTAACATGACACTATCGGGTATATCGGTGTGAGACCAGAAGACCACTACTAATCCAATTACAAAACTTTTTTATTTTTCGTTATATTTTTATGAAACTTTTACCAACATATTCGTGGCATTATTCCGATTAAAATGGTACCAAATATGATATAATTCCGATGATATTTACCTGTATAATGAACGATGAAAGTTACTTCCCATAACAATTACATTGACGGAAAATTAGTGTAAATGTGATCCATATTATATCGCGTTTGGTATCATTTTAATCATAATAATGCCACAAATACATTGGTGAAAGTCTCATAAAAAATAATTAATAATAAAGAAGTTACATTTTTCATTTAAAGGCCTGCGCTCACGCCAGTCTTTGATCTTTTCCGAACGCTTCGACTTGCCGCGTCTCTTTCTTTCCCATACGCTGTCCTTCTCTGTGTTCGAAACTTTTATCGCTTGTTACACAAGTAAATATCATCGGAATTATATCATATTTGGTGTCATTTTAATCAGAAAAATGCCACGAATATGTTGGTAAAAGTTTCATAAAAAAATAATGAAAAATAAAGAAGTTTTGTAATTGGATTAGTAGTGGTCTTCTAGTCTCACACCGATATAGCCGACAATGTTGTGGCCGCGACGGCTCTCGAGTCCCATCGTCGACCGATTTTGTACCGGCGATGGTAGTTTTCTAAACGCAGGGTTTCTTGCGCTCGTAAAACCTAACCGTCCTCTCCACTCTCTTTTCTCTTTTCCTTTTTGCCTGTTCTCTGATATAACCGTTTTCCTACAAGACTTTAGCCTATCCTTGACATAGACGAAAATCAGACATCCTCGCCAGCGATCATCCCTTGTTTCATTGCCAACTTTCACTTTTCCTCCCGTACAATTGTCCTACCCTAAAGTGAGTCCGCTAGTTCAAAATAAAGACTTTTTATCAAACCACTAAAGTTGTTCTCCTTCCGGGATGACGACAATACGATTGAAACTCTATCGAGTTTGGCTTGATTTTAGCCAGAAAAATCTCACTCAATCTTCTCTTACAAAGGAACATGATCTCAAGGTCTGCCTCGCAATGAATATTAAATGACTATAATTTATATTATTACCTCAATTGTTGCAAAAGTTACTTAAAATATAAATTAATTTGAGAGTAAAACGTGCTTTATAATCTTCGGAATTTTTTCTCTATTAGATATTGGCTGCGGATGCCAAATAATGCCAGCGTGGATGCTATTTCTATGTTAAAAAATGATGTAGGCTCTGATCCAGCCTAAGATGATGCAAATTCTGGTCCAGGCTAAAAGATGATGCAGGTTCTGTTCTGGGCTAAAAGATGATGCAGGTTCTAGTACAGGCTAAAAGATGATGCAGGCACCGACGAGGTATAGGATAGACCTATCACCCAATGCATTTTCGTGGCCACTTTTTCGGGGGTCACGTAACCAGGGAGGGTCATCTCCCATGTATAATGTGTGGACCTTAGCAGTGCCATCTAGAGTAGCTCCCGCAACTAAAATCTATATATATAGCTATACAATTCTACACATATACATACACTCATATGCACATACACATATACTTACTGCACTGTACATGAATGTACGATTACTTGAAACTTATTGTTAGAACGGAAGGATATAAAAAGGATAAAGGATATCATATATTTTGTAACAATACTTTATTTTAACCATACTTTATTTTAAAACAATAATAAATAATTATACATGTAATACATAATTATGTTTTAAACGCAATACATAATGACAATGTCAAATTGATACATAATTATGATATAGACGCATACATAATTTTAATATAAAAACGGTATAATAATAATACCACGTCGATTCTTGGTCATCTTCTTAATTTTTCTTCTTTCGTGTGGATTTTCCAAACATGTTGAAATACTACGACTCGTTGTCTTCTGACATGAAATGTCTTCTGAAATGAAAGGTTAATTTGCCCATGCAACATGTTCTCCATAGATTGGAACAGTCCTGTCTAGTCTTGTCTTGTCCTGTCCAATCACGTTTAATCACGTGATGCGTCGTGAACGTGGTGCCATCTAGAGTAGCTCCCGCAACTATGATTCAGCGGTCCAAGGTCATACATATGAGTGGACCCCCCTGCACGTAACCCCCGTACCATTTCCGTGCCACATCCTGTATTACCAACTGGAACTAAAATTTGCTGACAGCGTCCTTAGTGGTAGAAATTGAAATTAAAAATAGCTATATATATATAGCTATATATATAGTCACTGCAGTCTCGCGAATACAATAGAATATTGTTTTCTAAAATGCTTCAACGATTTCAAATACTACTTTCGATTATGATAAGTTAAACTTTATGTTGGGTATGAATAACAAATGACTGAAACTGTACGTACGATAACGGATGTGTTTAACTGCAAAATTCGAAATGTTGTAAACAGCCAAATATTAATATGTACTTTATAAATGTAATGTATACGCGCGAATAAATTCGTTTTTTAGAACTGTATTGTTATTGTTATAGGATGACATAATTTTGTCTCTATTATTAATTATCTTCATTGCTTTGAACAATAAGAAAAGAAATAAATAAGGGTATTGTTATATAAATCATATGTGCATTATATAACATGTGGTTATTATGAAAATTTTCATGAACATTACAAAACGAATGTTTTAATAACTTACTAAAAACTACTAAGCTAAGCTTTATATTTATATTTGAAATTTGAACACCAATTATTACTATATATGTTAACAATAAATAAAAGATTCGTCTTAAAATCAACTACAACAATATGTAATAAAAAATACTTAGTTCTATATTTACTTAAAAAATTAAAATGACCATAATTTTTTATTAAAACAAAATATTTTGTAATTTTTTTCTATTGGAATTTATAGATGACTGAGTATCGATTAACTGTTGTTGAAAACATTTTCCTACCAGATTATCCGAAATGTTTAAAACATCCCCAGATGTCTTCTTTTGGGTCGCTGATGATAGGCCCAACAGAGCTGTGCATTATTTAGATAAAAAATTATTTGCATTTATACGTAACGTTACGATAAAAATTACTATCTTATTGAAGACGGTCCAAACGATGTCGTGTTTGGACTCATTTTCATCGGGATAAGTTCTACAACTTATTCGTATTAACAATATTATTTTGATTAAAAATATAAAAGTTCAAATTGACAATAATGCTCGATTCTCCATCTGTTTACATTGTAGGCAGTTTGTCAGTCTCTGGGTCTCCGACGTTCGGCACCCAACGGGTGTTGTCGGCCGTGTCGTCGAGCTGACAAAAGTTATCCGAAGATTTAGGGTCGCCCCAGACAAGACAGGCAAGATGCCGAAGTTGTTTGGGTGCCCAAAATCGTCACCCATAAGGGCTGAGCGTATCCGTTGGTCGCTTGAGAGGTACTCGATGTGCTCGCAAGAAAGGCCAAGTGCCGAAAATCGTCTCATTTGCTACCAGAACCCCAGAACCGTCCACTCCCCTCTACACCCCTAAGATGCCAATGCTGGAGCGTGTCGGCCACGGGCAGGCAACAGGCCACAGACAAAAGTTAGAAATCTCTGCCAACACGGACGCAGTCACGGTGCGGAATTTAATGAAAAAATTCAATATTCGTATATATCACGATATGAAATACATTCCTTTTCCATAGAATGCGTATGAGGGTGTAAATTGTTATTAATAATAATATAATAATCATTTCCATGCATAATACAATTTTGCAATAATTATATGTCAATCATTTTTATTTATTCCCAATTTGCTTTTACTATATTTTTTATACCTATTCGAAAAGTAATATGAATGTAAAGATAGATCGAGATTGTTCTTCCAAGAACGTGAATGGGGATCACATTGAAAGCACTGAGAATGTGTCGGATAGCAAATAATAACTGAATGTTATTCGTTCTGAATGTCATAGTTATGTGGGATTGGAAGGTTTAGGTGGAAATCAAGTTCGTATGTAAGATGAACAAAGAAAACTATAGTTTATTAAGAACTAAAGGTACTAAGCTAAACTAAGCTAAACTAAACTAAACTATATCAAACTATATCAAACAAGCCTACTCGCTGTTCTACTCTGTACCACGCTGTTCTACACTGTACTACGCTGTTCTACACTGTGCAGTTCGATCTGCTCGCTTTGGCTTTCGGAACCACTCTCCGCGTTTTTCCTTCATCAAGGGTCTCGGTGCCCATCGTTCTTTTCTTTCTCTCCCGCGATATACCTGAGTCATAAACGCAACGGTTTTTCCGCGACGGTTTGCGACACGGTTCTGCAGGCCATCGCCGCTCGCCTGCGGACCATCTGTGTCCCAAATGATCAGGCTATAAAGTACTTAACCTAGACGCTCGTATCCTAATAGTAACATATTTATTTACACCCCACACTCGGCCATCCTGCAAGAATATCTGACCTGAGATATCGCATTGTCCGTCGCAGGTCTCTTCGATGTCACTGCACAGGTCATCACTGTCTTCACTCACCCATGGTTTAATATAGTCTACGGCTGTGGATGTCTGACGTGGCCCTTCTTGTTCGCCGATTTTTGTTACGAGGTAGCGATCGTTTCGTAGCACTTTCGTTATCTCGTAAGGCCCGAGATGCTTCGACGCGAACTTTAGACCCGGACCCTGTTGGGTTCGTTTAATTGCGACCAGGTCACCTTCACGATATTTTCTACCCTCGATTCTTTTTTTATTGAAGGACTTCCTATTTTCCTGCTGGATTTTGAGGATATTCTGTCGTGCCTCTTCCCGCAATTCGTCCCGATTCTCTATGAATACAGTCTCCCATTCGCACTCAAGCAATTCGACTATCCGAGGATCGTCCCGGAACCTGGGGTCTACCCCAAACAATACACGAAATGGTGTCATTCTTATGCTTCGACTCGGGGTTGTGTTAAAACATCTCTGACATCGTTCCAAATATTTGTACCATTCTTCAGGTTTCGGCGCTGATAGTTTTGCTAATAACGGTATTAACGTACGGTTTGCCCTCTCGACTTGGCCGTTGGCCCGCGGTGTGCCTGTAGTGGTCAGCACGTGTTCTATACGCTCGTCTTTACAATAATCCTCGAACGCAATCGATGTGAACGCGGCGCCTCTATCCGATATGATTCTTCGAGGATTTCCAACAAGAGTTGCTTGTTTCCTTAAATGGCTTATAACTTCTGCCGCATTGCAACTTTTCGTGGCGTAAAGCCACACGAACTTTGAGAACGCATCTATTACAACGAAGATGTAATGGTATTTTTTCTTCGTCGACGGGAGTGGCCCTAAATGATCCACATGAAAACTATCTAACGGTACTTCACCTTTATTTATTGAGAACAAAAATCCCTCCTGCCTACCTTGCTTTCTTTCTGCCAGTATAGAACAACGCAGTTCCGCAGGACCTTGTCTATTTTCTCCCTCATATTCCGAAACCAATAGTCCTTTTTTAATAACGCTTCGGTTTTTCCGGACGCGAAATGACCGTTTTCATGAATGCGTTTTATTATAGGCGTCCGCATTGCCTTTGGCACTAAAAGGCGTATGTCCCCGTCGATTTCCTTAAATAGGATGCCACCCCTAATCGTAAAACCCTCGGCCTGTCCTGACTCTACCAATTCAAACATTTTTTGGATACCTGGGTCCTTCTGTTGCGCTTTTCTTAGCCTGGTAATTAGGCTGTTTTCGCTCTCGCCTATTAGCATACACGACGGAAGCGGGTTTCGGCTCAAGGCATCCACGTGCATAAGGTTTTTACCTGGACGGTGTTCTATGGTGTACTGGAACTCCTCCAGTAACAATGCCCATCGCGCGACACGGACGCACAAATCCTTTTTTCGCATTGTCAGGGCGAACGCTCGGCAATCGGTAATTATTTTAAAAGGTATCCCCAGCAGGTAGACGCGGAATTTCTTTAGGGATTTTATGATTGCCAGAACTTCCAACTCATAACTCGCGTAACGCTCTTCCGCTGGCGTTGTTTTACCACTCGCAAAATATATCGGGTGTAATCTACCATCAGAGTCATTTTTTTGAAACAATATTGCTCCATATCCTAATTTAGATGCATCCGTATGCAATTCAGTTTCTGCGCCAATTTTATATAATTTTAACACTGGTTTGCTAGCTAGGGCGATTTTTAACTCCTCGAATGCATGCTCCTCTACAGTACCGAATTGGAATTTCGCGTCTGCTTTTAGTAGATTTGAAAGTGGTCGTGCTATCAATGAATAATGTGATATAAATTTTCTAAAATACCCTGTAAGACCTAAAAAACTCTGAATTTGCTTGAAATTCCTTGGTTTCGGGAATCGCGCTACTGCTTCGGTCTTATGTTCCGAAGGACGAACCGTACCGTCCTTTACAATATGGCCAAGGTACTCTACCTGGGATTGTAAAAATCTGCACTTATCCCAATTAATTAATATCCCTGCCTCGCTCGCGACGTTCAACACGATTTTTAAATTATTTAATCCGCTCTCGTAGTCCGTTGATGGAATAATTATATCATCTATATAGATTAACACTAGTTTCTTCGCGATTAATTCTTTGAATACCGAGTTAATAAATCTCTGAAACACGGATGGAGAATTACAAAGACCGAATGGGACCTTTAAGAACTCGTACTGCCCGTCTGGCACAATAAAAGACGTGTATTTGCGACTATCTTTACTCACTTCGACATGGAAAAATCCGTTTTTAAGGTCGAGTGTACTATATATTTTTGCGCTTTGTAATAGGTCCAATTGATCCTCTATGAGGGGAAGCGGGTATCGATCCTTAACGATTTTTCCGTTTAACACACGGTAATCAACACAAAGTCTCGTAGCCCCATTCTTTTTTTTGACTAGCACTACCGGGCTAGCGTACTCCGAGAGCGAGTGTTGGACGATTCCATCGCGTAACCATTCATTTATCTGCGCGTTAACAGTATCCCTTTCCGACGGAGCTAGTCTCCTTGCGCGTTGGAATACCGGCTCATCGTCTTTCAACACAATCGTCATTTTTATATCGGTTTCGCGTGTTGCAATAGGATCATAAGCATCGATCATTTCATTTAAAATTTGTCTATGTTTAGTGTCTGTAATGTAAGACGTGTCTACCCCGTTAACCTCGTATTCTAAGTTAATCTCGGCAATGTGCGGAATGCTATTATTTTCTATCTTGCGAATAATGATTTGCCCTTGTTTGACAGTCAATTCTACGCTATCCAAAAAGTCCGTTCCCATCAGGAATCCGTGTGCCATTAACCGATCTGGTATTACGCGAATCATTATCGGATAGGTGTCCCCGTCTATTCGCGCTTCTGTATTAAATTCGCCGACCGCTTTATTCGTACTCGAGCCTATACCGCGAAAATAAACGTCGCTATCCCTCAACGCAGGTACCCTAGGTTTAAGCTTATTATATTGATCGTATCGCATCAAACATAAATCGCTGCCGGTGTCAATCAATGCGCTCACCTCACGCTCGCAAATAAATACGTTTTTATAATACTTATTTCGTGGTGTCTGTCGCACGGCCAGGCTTTCTTCGGTTGCTGGTGTCTTCCTTATCGGGCAGTTCGCCGCAACGTGTCCGAATTCTCTGCACTCGAAACACCTTGACCCTCTGCTTCTCAATGGACAGTCGTAGAAATAATGATCGCGGCCCCCGCAATTGTAGCACCTTCCTGGCGTTGTATCTCGCACTTCTCGTCGCTGATACTCTTCGTTGCGTCGCTGCATCCCGTCGTCCCGTCGCTGTACCACGTGAGCTTGTCGCTGACCTCCGTCATCGCGTCGCTGAATCCCGTCATCTCGTCGTCGGGGCACGTTGTCCTGTCGCTGAATCTCATCCCATCGGCGGGGCCCAAAAGTAGCTCGCCCCATCGCCGTACCTCCACGTTGCACCCCACTGTCATGCCGCTGCACTCCCATTTCGGCGCGTTGCACCCCAGTATTTCTCCGCCAATTCTGCTCTGGTACATCCATGTTGTACCTCGCACCTCTATATGTATTGGGGGTCAAAACAACTCCCTTAAACGCCTCCAACAGCGATGCCTTCGATTTGAATTTTTGCAATTTTGCATGATTTCTCAGCGGGTGGTCTGGTATTCCGTCGATTAAATATTCGATGAATTCTTCCTCATCAATTCGAATGCGGTTTGCCAGAATTGTTTTCCGGTGGAAATACTCGGCAAACGTCTCCTCCTTTTTCCATATCCGACTCTCGAATTCTCTGCGCGCTGCTATCCTGTTCTGTCTGTCACCGAAAATGTCCTTTAATCCCTTTACTAGATCATCGGCACGCATTCCGACGTGCTCTGGCTTCGAATGGAACCATTCAAGTGCCTGATTTTTCAGACACCGCTAATAATTTTGTCGTGTTGTCGTCTAGCCCGTATGTTTCTCGTAGTAACGTCAATTGCTTTCATTGCTTCGTTCACTATCACCGGACCATGCCGACCTGGATGCCCCGCTGTATTTCGTGATGTGTCCTCGGTGCTCAGTCTCTGCTTTTCACGGATCATCACTACTTCTCGCTTTAGCAACTCTACCTCGCGCTCCGCAAGCAGTGCCATGCGCTCCGCAAGCTCTTTCTCTTTTCTGAGGACCTCCATCTCTCTGATGTCGGCTGAGGAGCCTGGCGAACCCAGAACTTTCTTGTTACCCGTTTCGTTCACTTCCGGATCTTTACTCGCGATAATGCTCTCGTATTCGTTTGTCCACGAGCCTGTCAGATCGTCCTCCATAAGTCTGTTTATCAACTCCTGTTTCACACCGATCGTGCTCAAACCTTTCGCTTTTAAAATGACTTTCAGTTCCGTCACTGTAAATTCACTCGGCGCGGTATTCATCGCGTTACGTACACTGCACACTTGACGATTTTCACGAGTTTGTACTACACAGGTTTGTACTACGCAGTTTTCTGTTTTAAATAGTCCGCACGATCACTCAGCTCTTATAGTTTTCTCTCTTACACTTAAACTGCTTGATTTCACTGCTCACTCAATCTCGGCCGAGCCCCCAAAAGATTGTGGGATTGGAAGGTTTAGGTGGAAATCAAGTTCGTATGTAAGATGAACAAAGAAAACTATAGTTTATTAAGAACTAAAGGTACTAAGCTAAACTAAGATAAACTAAACTAAACTATATCAAACTATATCAAACAAGCCTACTCGGTGCCACGCTGTTCTACTCTGTACCACGCTGTTCTACACTGTACTACGCTGTTCTACACTGTGCAGTTCGATCTGCTCGCTTTGGCTTTCGGAACCACTCTCCGCATTTTTCCTTCATCAAGGGTCTCGGTGCCCATCGTTCTTTTCTTTCTCTCCCGCGATATACCTGAGTCATAAACGCAACGGTTTTTCCGCGACGGTTTGGGACACGGTTCTGCAGGCCATCTCCGCTCGCCTGCGGACCATCTGTGTCCCAAATGATCAGGCTATAAAGTACTTAACCTAGACGCTCGTATCCTAATGTTAACATATTTATTTACACCCCACAGTTATATATAATAGTTTTTTTGTACATAATTGTTAAAAAGTGTTACTTCAATACTTCCCCTTCGAAATTTCGTTTTTTAATTTTGCGGAGCCTAAAAAATTGTGGTCAGGTAAGACCGGCGAAGGATGCGGCTTTCGGCGATTCAGGTAGCTAATTGCAAGTGCACCGACTGATCGACCGCTATTCACCGGCAGGCTTGGAAGAACCAATGTCCTTTGTACCATGGATTGCATTACCTTTACTGTACACTCGGAGTGCACAACACCCTAACAACAGTTTAGGTAAAATATGTAAATGAGATCCCCGATAACTGTTTCAGTCAGAACTGTTATATATGTAACAGTTTGAAACAGCTATTTGCAGAACATTTTCAGTCCCTATCAGAAATGTATAATTGCGAGGGACAAGTGAGAACGAACAGACCGATGTACACAATTAATGTGTATCAATATATCATTTCTTTCCTTGAGACTGTCTACATTCTGAATCCTACATGTATTACGTATGACTTTTTAATTAATTTATTAAATACATAAAATGGTACTATTTATTACATCCTGTGTTTCATATTAGGTACTGATATTTTAATTGCAGACAATTAATAAAAATGTGATTATTAATCATCACTGTATTATTTTGTGGAATTAAATACAATGTATTCAAATTCCTCCGTTTAAATACAATGCTTTCTGTTTCTATACTCATTTAAATCTGAATAAATGCTTTTTCAATTTATATAAATAAGCTTTTACTTATTGATAGTAAACAAAATATTAGTAATTGTTGTTGGAAATTGAAATACCTATTTAGCGCTATTTTTATCTTTTATTTGATTCATATAAACAGTTCTTGGCTTCTTTGAACCTTTTGCTATCAAATACAATTTTCAAAACAGACGGAAAAATATTCAAAAGATTGTCAACAAAAATTTTAATGACTGTTGTGCGAGGTTCCATATTCGTTACAAGTTGCAGCATGTCTATTATTATCGATATTGTTATTATTGATAAGCAATTGTTTCAAAACTGATAGCAATAATGGTAAAAGATCAGCTAAATCTGAACTCCTGTATGCTTTTACGATATAACGATAAGTCAAATTAGCAGTAAACAGAATTTTATACAAATTTATTGTTTATAAATAATAAATTCTTGCACAATTTATGAAAATATTTGGAGAAAATAACTAATGATTCAATATGTAATGTCAATATATAATAATAGACACGTCGCAACTTGTAACGAATATGGAATCTCGCATAACAACTGTCATTTAGATTTTTGTTGACAATCTTTTAAATATTTTTACAATTTCGTAGCAGAAGGTTCAAAGAAGCCAACAACAGTTTATATGAATCAATTTCAAGGTAAAAATAGCGCTAAATAGGTATTACAATTTTCAACAACAATTATTATTATGTTTACTATCGATAAATAAAAATTTATTTATGTAAATTGAAAAAGCACTTATTCAGCTTTAAAATGAGTATAGAAACAAAAAGCATTGTATTTAAACAGAGATGAAATATTCAGGTTGAATTAATCATGTAATGGCTCGTTTGGTTTAGTTTTCCAGAATGCGACTGTAACTCGGAAAGTAGCTGAAATACGCGCTGTGCATTACACGTCAGTAACAGTAAATTGGCAACTATGCGACGAATATTCTCCGATGTGATTTGGCAACTACGCCTTCGATGCCTGTAATTCAATATAATTCCTAAACTCACCACTCTAAATCGTAGAGGGCATACCAAAACCTCTGATTTTTTGAAGAGTCGGTATTTCAGAACGTGAGACACGAAGTCCCATAAGATGATAGATCTATCCTATACCTCGTCGGTGATGCAGGTTCTAGTACAGGCTAAAAATTATACTAGGGGGCAGCACTATACCGGGGACACTACAAACCCGGGCGTGAGCACTCTCATTTCCTCTCTAATACCAGAGAGGATATGAGATTGCTCACCCTCGGGTTTTCGGCGTTCCCGTTATAGTAGTGACATCTGCTCAGCCTTAGCATGGCACAGAACCTGGGCCGTCTTTTTTGGATCAGAACCCCGGCCGTCTTTTGAAACCAGGGCCGTCTCTTGACGGTCTTGAAACCGAACGCTCAATATTTTTTTTACCAGGATTAGAACGTACAGCTTAATTGTTTTATATGAAATATGTAACTGACGTGTAAATCGTGTGTACAAAATCTCTAATTAATATAAATTAAGTATAATATTAATTGTAATGATACGTATTTTATTTTTTTCCAATTTTGTAGTTGCAAATTCTAGTTGTAAAAAATGACAAACCCGGAAGAATTCGAACAAATACAAATTTTATGTCGACGTTTAAAAGCAACCACATTGAATATTAATTTAATAATGAGCTATTGTCATCAGCACTATCTTAAATTTTTTCATATATTTAGCTACTGTTATTATTAATTTAAAAAATTTTTCTTTCATGAATTTTTTAATTTTTTATTATTTATTAATTATTTTTTTCCATCTCGGCACCATAGGATTTTTACTAGATGACTTTAAAAACATATTAGAACTATTTTTAAATAATTTTACTCGAAAACATTCTAGTTTACTCTTTATTTCACCATTCTACAAATTTTTTATGAACTGTATTGCAGCTCTGTTTAACTCCCTTTTACAACTCAATACCATAGTACCATCCATATTTGAAGAAGAACAATTTTTTGCAACTATCATTGAAAAAACAAAAGTCTTTCCACATTTCAGTCTTTTACCTGTGTTCTGTGTCACATCTAGAGTTTTATGGTATGCTAACAATTGCTATTGAGTCGCAAGCCAAACCGTACAAGCGAATACATTCACAACTTCCAGAGGCCTGACTCTAAGGATAAAAGGAGAGGCCATGACCTTCGGATCACCGATTCTGTTGAAACTTTGCACACTTATAGATCTCGTTCTCCTGTTCACGAATATATATCATTATAGGGGCAGATACTCAATAGTTTTCGAGATATTGACAATTAAAGTTTCATTATTCCCTATATAATGCCACATTTTCTACAGGTTAAAAGAATCGGTGTGGCGCGACGGTAGCGTGGCAACTTTTCAGCCGAACGATCAGGGTTCAAATCCTGCCGAGTAATGCATTTTTTAAATAATTTTATTGTTTTATCATCGTCTATTTATATGATTTGTGACGTGGCAAAAGTTGCCACGTCCCCCGAGTTTTAGCGGAAGACCGGGCCACCTTCAAAACGGGCAAAAAGCGATCGGCACCCGCGAGCGCTCTCCCTGGGACGGTCTCTAAAGACCAAGGGGCAGCGCTAATGCGTTTTTGAACGCCGCGCCACTTGGCGCGACGCGAATTGCAGGATCGTATCCGGGTCCCGGGGGGGCCCGGAACCCTTTTCCTACTCGGCCATCGGAGGAATGTTCCGCCAAGAGACGCTGCCAGGACGTTCCGGGAAGATACCCGCCACTGGACAACGAGGGAAATCCTGAGCCCGGGTCAAGGAACCCGGAGGAGCTGCCGAGGAAATACGAGCTGAGAAGACCATCGTCTCCACCTCGTAGCTGCCTCGCCCGCCATAGAAGAAAATGCGTCGCGGGATTGGCCCAGGATCTTCCTCCGCGGGAGGATTAACCAATCGGAGATCTCGATCGCTGCCGATTGCAGAGCGTTCTGGTTCCCGAACCGCCGAGCACGGCCTTGCCGTGCCGAAAACTATGCTAGTTCCGAGCGTCGTGCGGGGTAGGAAAAATGAGGAAAGTGGGGGACGCCTCACTTCCGCGTTCTCGAGCCTTGCCGAACTAGGGCATTGTGCCGAAAGCTCTCGCGAGTCCTAGACATTGTACGATTGCTTAAGATCCAGTCAAGTAATTAATATCTGTGCCCGATTTGAAGTCCTGCTGCCGAACTACTCCAGGGCCTAGCAGCCGTTTGGTAAGCGCCGGTCAGGCTTTGTCATATCGCGAATTTTCTGTACGACTTATTTCGCGTTGGCTCGGGAACGATTTGCGAACGGCCTCAAACTCGCATCGTTAACGGCGGGTTTCCGTGTTACTGTAAATCGCGTCGGAAGTAAATCGCGTAGGAGCCGGGACCGCCGGCCGGTTATAGCGCGGGTCGAATTTTGGCGAAAGCGAGCTCGCGTATTGGCGAAAGACGGGGTTTTTGCGGGGAGGAATCCCAAATATATTTTCGCGACTATCATAGAGATTGCCCACGGTGGGACGCCGCGGCGTGACCGGATCCGTAAATTCGACCGTTATCTGCCGGTACAATCATCTTATTGCGCGTGTAACATCGGGACACGGTCCCATCTAGCTCGACTAATTTCCAATAACGACGCAGAACATCGCGTCAGGGGTCGTGTCCGACGCGAAAATCGAGCGATAACAGCGCGAGCGACCGAAAATCCGTCGATTACTAAATATATTCGCGCGGGCTTATTTTCTTACGGCTGCCGGTCTTCCTGCCGACAGCCGCGTGTACCATCTTCGTTCAATAAACGATTGTAAAGCCCAGAACTCGCATTCGAATTCTTTGAGAAGCCTTCCCGCCGCGGGGAACGTCCCGTACTCCTCTCGTCGAACCCTGGTCCCGGGTGAGCTATCCCGACTATCGCGCGGCAGTCGGAAAGTCGGAATTCCTTGTCGCGTCTCGAAGAAATCCCGTAGAGTTTCGCGTGGCATCTCTCGATGCCTGGCGCCCGTCATCAGGACTCGTTCCTCCAGCAAAGTTAGCGAAAACCGACTTTTCGACGGGTCGTTTGTCGCAGGTGGACCGCGTACCGCGCGGCCGGTGCGTGGCCCGGCATTTCCGCCATAAAACCCGTAGTTGCCCAGGTTTTCGCCGTCCGTCGGATCGGGAAAACCCAGGCAACGTGACAGATTAAATTCAGTAGATTAAATTTCATTCATAAAATGGCATTTTGAATTATAAATAACATGTATTTATTTACTAACAACAGGATTATTTAATATTATTATATATTAAATATAGATATTAAATTTTAATAAATGTTTATAAATGTCCTGTGTTAATTTTCCGGATTTCAAATAAGTTACTGTTAGGTTTGTGTGATGTGACATAAGTTCATCTACCTTTACTTGAACAAGTGCGATCTTTTCTGTATGGGCGCCTAGATTCAAGAATAGGGGTTAGAAATTTGCCGGCCGAAGAATGGTCTTCGTGCCAGAAATCTTTTCCAACGTCTTTGGGGCTGCCTCTGGCCGACACGCTCCAGCATTGACATCTCAGGGGTGTAGGGGGGAGTAAACGGTTCTGGGGTTCTGGTCGCAGAGGACACGATTTTCGGCACGACACGATTCGGAAAAGAATCTTGAGAGCCATCGCAGCCGAAGAGTGTAACATGACACTAAGTATCGGGTATATCGGTGTGAGACCAGAAGACCACTACTAATCCAATTACAAAACTTCTTTATTTTTCATTATTTTTTTATGGGACTTTTACCAATATATTCGTGGCATTTTTCTGATTAAAATGATATCAAACGCGATATAATTCGGATCACATTTACACTAATTGTCCGTTAATGTAATTGTTATGGGAAGCAACTTTCATCGATCATTACACAGGTAAATATTATCGGAATTATATCATATTTGGTATCATTTTAATCAGAAAAATTCCAGGAATATGTTGGTAAAAGTTTTATAAAAAATAATGAAAAATAAAGAAGTTTTGTAATTGGATTAGTAGTGGTCTTCTAGTCTCACACCGATATAGCCGACAATGTTGTATCGCCTTTCTCCTAAGTGTCTGCCTGCGACGTGTCAATTGTTATTGAGTGGAGTACGGCTGGTCTATTTTCCCGTTTCTAGACCCGTCTCCAAGCCCGTAACGAACTCTTTTTTTTCCGTGAGGGAATGTTTTATACATACCCCGACTCCCTGGGGAAGCCGGGGTTATGTGGGAGTCTCCCCAGGGGGTGGTGAACCCCCTGGGTACTACCCACTAAAACCTCAGGCCCACCTAAGCTACATGGGAGGTGCCTGGATCACGCGAGTACTCAACAGGACACCTCCCAGCTAAACATACTATCCCCGGGGATGGGGGTGTTCCCCTCTCCCATGCCCTACGCTATTAGACCCCGGGCGGAGGGACCCGCCCGGTGTCCCCATCCCTGGAGCCTTCGAATTGAGCTTCCCGAGCCCCAGCTCGGTCCACTCACAGCTCCCGGAGCCTCCCTGTCTCGCTCGGAGCCGGTATCCTGACGGAACCAGCTCCGGCCGAGTGAGGAAGGCGCCGCTCACGGAAGGAGGGGCCGTCGGAGGCGCGATCCGGCACGCCCCGACCCCTCCTAACCCTAAACCCCCCACGTATCCCCCACCCCCACTCTTCGGGGAGGGACGGACCAGCACCCTCTCACACCGAGTTCTATCTCGGGGGGTTCCGACCGAGCTCGGAGGGAGCTGGGCTCCCCCCAGGGGGCCGGGGTCAGCTCGTCCCCCGGTCCCCTGAATTCTCCGCCCCACTTGGCGGGGGCGCATCATTTCTCCGGGAATCTCCCGGAGAGATTTCCCTGACGCTCCCCCGCCGAGTGGGGGGCCGGCGTGGACGCGGAGGACGGTTCCGCGCCCACACCCTCCTCGCCGAGCCCGGGTCACGTTCCCGGGCTCGCTCGGCGGCCTCCTTCTGCGACATAACGTCCTCGCAGAAGGAGGCCACCGCTTTCCACGACCCCTCGCTGTTGACCATGTGGTCGACCATGGCCCCCAGCGAGAGGTCCCACCAGCCCACCGCGGCTAGGAGGACACGGCGCGGCTCTGCCCAGGCTGGGCATTCCTCTAACGTGTGCCGCGCCGTGTCCACATCTTCCCCGCAGTGGTGGCACTGCGGTGTCGGCTCCCGCCCCATCTTGTGCAGGTACTCTCCGACGCAGCCGTGGCCGGAGAGCACCTGCGTGAGGCGGAAGGTCAACCTTCCCCGCCTCCTGCACCACATATCGAATATGGGCAGGAGGGCCCGGACGATCGGACGTTCGGAGGGCACCAGTAGAGCCCTCCACTCCGAATAAACGTCCGCCCGGGCCTGGCGATTCCGGCCCTCGAGTTCCACCTCCTCCTCGCTCGTGAGTTCCACCCCCGGTGGGCGGCGGATGGAGCGGGCGATCTGATATAGTTTCGCCCGCTCCGCCGCCACCAGATGGAAGGGTGGAATCACGGCGAGGAGTCCCGCCACCTCCCCGGAGACGGTGCGGTAACCCCGTATGGCCCGCAGAGCCAGCCGGCGCCGCACTCTCTCTAAGAATGCTTGGCTGGGCCGGCCGGTTTCGAGCGAGCGGGACCATACGGGGGCAGCCCGTGACGAACTCTTAGGGCTAAATAACTAAAAAATTACAGTGTTCCACTCGATCGTGACGCAGACCCAGACATGATGACTAGACAATTCTAAAAAAATATAATATTAAGTTCCCTACATTTCAATTTAAATAAGATAAGTTAATTTTTAAAGTAAGTTAAATTACAATCAAAGTGTACAAAAATTTTAACACAGCTTACAGCTGGCAAAAAATTATTCGAAGCGTTTGAATAGCAATACAGATAAAACCAGTAAATACAGATCAAACTATATCGTGTTTAGTGTCATTTTAATCAGAAAACTCCACAAATAGGTTGGTGGAAGTCCTATAAAAAAATAATGAAAAATAAAGAAGTTTTGTAATTTGATTGGTAGTAGTTTCACACCGATATACCTGTTCTCGCCTCGGATGGCCCGGCTGCCGTTTATTGCATCGCTGGGCGACCGAAGTGGCACGAGATTCTGGGCCTGGGTCGACGGGGCTCGAAGCCGCTTATTCGAGCTAACGAAAAATATTCTAAATTTATTCGAAAGAATTAGTCGTAGCCTTCGAATAACAGTACAGATAAAAAATGAAAATTTAATTTGAAGCAAATATAAAAAAGTATTTTTATTCGTCGGATAAATTCTTACCTAATAAAATTATTTATTTGACACTCGTTCAATAAAGAGGGTTTTTTCGAACCTTCAAATAACAAAAATAAAGATAAAGTATTTTTTATTCGAATTTTTATTTAAATAATTTTTTATCCCAAATAATGCCCAACTCTGCGAGGGTCACTAGTAGTGTGAAAAATATACTTAATATTTTATTCAAAGAGTGATTTTAGATTTTATTCACGAACAAAGACTATGCACTTGGAACTGTTACAGAAATATGTAAAATCACTCTGTTGATGAAGTATCGAATAAGGTTTATAACACGAGCGACTAGAATCCGCTTCTTTTGAAGAGTTTAGTGCACACGGTATTTCTACCCTTCCTTTAATTAGTTTGGAGGCAGGCCTCTGGAAGTTGTGAATGTATTCGCTTGTACGGTTTGGCTTGCGACTCAATAGCAATTGTTAGCATACCATAAAACTCTAGATGTGACACAGAACACAGGTGAAAGACTGAAATGTGGAAACAATGTCGTTTTCTCAATGGTCGTCGCAAAAAATTGTTCTTCTTTAAATATGGATGATATTATAGTATTGAGTTGTAAAAGAGAGTTAAACAGAGCTGCAATGCAGCGCATAAAAAATTAGTAGAACAGTGAAATAACGAGTAAACTAGAATGTTTTCGAGTAAAATTATTTAAAAATAGTTCTAATATGTTTTTAAAGTCATCTAGTAAAAATCCTATGGTGCTGAGGTGGAAAAAATTTTTTAAATTAATAATAACAGTAGCTAAATATATGAAAAAATTTAAGATAGTGCTGATGACAATAGCTCATTATTAAATTAATATTCAGTATGGTCGCTTTTTTAAACGTCGACATGAAATTTGTATTTGTTCGAATTTTTCTGGGTTTATCATTTTTTACAACTAGAGTTTGCAACTACAAAATTGGAAAAAATAAAATACGTATAAGACAAAAGGATAATATTTTGGACTTCCAGGAAAATAACCAAAAAGTGTTGCTCTAAAATAAAGAGGTTATAATTTTACACATATGTTGTATATACAATATTTACAAGTGTACAAGGTGGTTTATCAATTATCTAAAATAAAGAGAAACGACAATTAAAGTCTATTCTCCACGCTTCCTCTGGAGGTCTCTTATTTTATTTGTCGGTAACTATTTATCTGTCTAATCTTCGCACGTGCTCTCTTACGTACTCTGTCTCTATCTCTCTTTGATCTCTCTCCTTGAGCATCGATATATCGACTAGAGGGCGCGCTGAGCTAATAAAGCGCGGCTGGCTTGAATGAAAGAAAGTATCCTTTCTTTACATCTCCCGCCCGAGATGGAAGTTCTCAATATTATCTATCCCAATTTTCCTACGTCTGTATCTTCTTTATCTGTTTCATATATATCCATTGTGGTTGGTATTAGTTTAGTTACATGAAATATATCTGTATCTGTTCTTTTCCTCCCTGTTTTTAGTTTATAAATGGAATCTGAAATTTTGTCGATTATTTCAAATGGCCCAATTCTCAGTTTGTCCATTTTCTTTCTGTTTAGTCTATTTCCATTTTCTACATATATTAAATCTCCGATGTTGAATATATGGGTTTTCCCATTTTTGTCGAATAAGTTCTTATTATAATTATGTGATCTTATAGTATTCTCTAAAGCCACTTTTCTATTCATATACCAGGTGTCTTTATCCTCGATTCTTTTCAGTTCTTTGGGTATGATGCTTACATCTGTACCATCCAGTAAATACATTGGTGCAAAGCCAGTTATTGAGTGTTCTGTTTCGTTGTATCTTTCTATGCATTCATGTGCCATTGTAGTCCAAGCCTTCTTATTTTCATTTTCGTTAATTTTACATCTAATTTTATTAACTATTGTCTGGTTTAGCCTTTCATTCAGACCGTTTGAAAAGGGTGCGTTTACTGCGGTAAATACTATTTTTATATTGTTTTCTTCTAGGTATTCTTTAAACTCCTTCGAGTTAATACCTGGATATTGGTCTGTTAAAATCATGTCTATTTGCTCTGTGTCTATTACCTTCTTAACTAATTTGATGAAGTCGTTCGCATTCTGTGTTTTGGAAGTTGTTATAAAAGCGTACCTTGTAAAGTGATCTACCAGTAAATGCAAGTACCTTTTTGTAGATCGATTTCCTCCGAAGCCCCCGATGGTGTCTATTGATACTATTTCAAATGGCCTTGTGGCTGGGCCCAGGAATGACATCAGACCGAACTTTCCTTGGCTTCTCGATTTATTTTCTAAGCATATTTTGCATTCTTTGCAGATTTTTGTTATATTCCTTGTTAGATTTCTTGCTGTGTATTTTGAGCTAACCATTCTTATCATCTGTCTAATGCCAATGTGGCACCATTCCTCATGTATATTTTTTATTATCTTTTTGCTAAAGTTTTCCGATAATATTATTTTCTCTCTATCTTTTATTTTTTTATAAAGTATTTTATTCTTCTCTATTAGTTTTATTTTGTTCTCCTGTATATCTTTATTTTCTTCTTAATCTTTTTTTATTTCGTCTATTTCGATTAAGTTAACTGTTCTTAGTACTTCTTCTTTATTTTCTTCTGGCTCTAAAACCGGGTTTCTGCTTAAGCAGTCAGCTTCCAAATTTTCCTTCCCTGGGACATATTTTATTTTAAAGTCGTATTGTGATAGGTAATACGTTAGGTCCCCCAGTTCTTCATCTGTTCGTGTTTTTATGTTCATATTCTCTAACGGTTTATGGTCTGATTATACCGTGAACCGTTTTCCTATAAGCCAGTGTTGCCAGTATTTTATTGCCTCCTTTATCGCTAAGCATTCCAAGTAGATCGCCTTCTTTTTCTTCTGTGTTTCGTTTAGCTTTTTTGAAAAATATGCTACTGGTCTGTTTTTTCCATCCATTTGTGTCTGCTTTAATACAGCCCCGATCCCTTCTATTGATGCATCCGTGTATAATATAATTGGAAGTTCTTGATCAAAAATTTCTAATACTGGTTGTGTACATAATATTTCTTTTCTTCTATTAAACGCAATCTGACATTTCTCAGACCATATAAATTTTTCGTTTTTCCTCAGTAGTTTGTGTAGGGGATCTAAGATTATTGTACTATTTGGTAAATATTCATGGTAAAAGTTTATTTTTCCCAAAAATTGTCGGATATTCTTTTGTGTCTTTGGAATTGGAAAATTTTTTATCGAGATTAAATTATCTTTGAGTGGTCTTACAGAGTTATTTTGAATCACATGTCCGAGGTATTTCACCGAGTCTGAAGCAAAGGAACATTTCTTGAACTTTAATCTGAAGCCTTCTATTGTAATGGCTTGTAATACCTGTTTTATATGTTCCACATGTTCTTCGAATGATGGCGAATATATCAAAATATCATCGATATAATTTACAGAAAATTTCGTCAATCCGTGCTTCCTTAATATATTGCTTAAAATTCGTTGGAAAATTGCGGGAGATGTTTTCAGGCCGAACGGCAGACAGGTCCATTGGAAATGTCCTTCTTGCGTGACAAATGCCGTTTTACTTCTGTCCTCAATCCGTAATGGTATGGACCAGAAAGCCGAGTTTATGTCCAAAGTTGTGAAATATTTGCAATTCCTAGTACGGATTATTAAATCGTCTATTATCGGGAATGGTTGTGCCTGTGGTATTATGATCTTATTTAAATCTCTAAAGTCGATACAAAAAAAAAGTCTCGATTTTCTATTTTCATCTTTTTTAAATGCTAGCGTTACTGGAGCTGCAAAAGGGCTATATGATTCTTCTATAAGGTCTTTCTCTAAGAGTTTTGATATTTGTTCTTCTATTTCTTTCTTATCTTCTATCGAGCATCTGTAGGGCCTTTTGCTACAGTATTTATCAATTAGTAGATCTATTCGTGCCTCATAATCGTTTACAGTGCCGATGTCATATTTATCTATTGCAAATATACTTCGCAATAATATATAATTCTTTTTTTTTATATTATATAATTCGTTTTCTTTTACGTGTTCATTAAAATTCACTGAATATGTTTTTGGCATTTGTCCATTCGTTATATTATCTAGCTCTCTTAACTTAATATCTTTCACTTGTTTTATTTCCAAGTTTTCGTTTTGTCTTAATTTAAATTCTTTTATCATGTCCAGACCTATGATAAAGTCTTCAAAATCTTCTCTCTCAACAATGAATACATCTATCTTTTTCTCTATATCTAAAATTTTTATTTTTATAGTTATTAAACCTTTTGTGCTCTTCACACCATTGACCGATTTTAAATATATTCTATTCACATCCTCTTTTTCTTCCATTATTTTAATCAGTCTTGAATTTATAAGCGAGATCTGTGAGCCTGAGTCGTATGTCCCATTCACTTCTAGTTTATTTTCTATTAACATCTTTAATCTAATCAATGGTGTGATTGTTCGTTTTTTGGTTCTGTACTTAAATCTACTTCTATTACTGAATTGTGTCCTACTACTTTCGGTTTATTTTTTTCTTTATTATTTTCTTGTGTCCTGAACCAGCATGCTTCTTGTGGGTGGTATCTAATTCCTTTGTTCAATTCTTCGCATGTTTTCCATGGTCTTTTCTCTTCATTTCTCTTCTTGTATTCAGTTCTACTATCTGTCTTTCTTGAAAAGACTTTCTTATTCACTAGACTTTCGTATTTTCTAATTTCAGTGAATAGTGTTGTTGAATTTGTGCACGATTCTCTATCTATTTTATTTATTATAAATTCCGGCAGTCCTGTTGCTATTAAGACTGTTAATGTTATTGGATCTATTTCTCTGTTCATGTCTAACAAAAGTTTTTCTTTTTTTATTGCATGGTCAATAAGTGATCCTTCTTTATATTTAAATGCCAAGGCATAAGTCACTCTGCTCCATCCTTTATCTGCAAACGTCTCTAGAAATCTTGTCTTCCATTCATTCCATTTAGCTGCCGTTGATAGTTTTGTTAGTGTTGCAGCGTGCCAATCTGAACAAGATCTATCTAGAAATAATCTTAATATTTCTATTTTCGATTCATCATCTGTAATATCGACCCGTGTGCATTCTTTCTCAAATGTTTCTATCCATTGTTTAGCATTTGAATTCCTACTTGTAAACTTTTCAATCATATACTTTTCTGCAATATTTTTTAAACTTTTTTTTCCATCTCTTCTCTGTGTCTCTTCTCTTCTCTGTGTCTATTCTCTACGCTTCCTCTGGAGGTCTCTTATTTTATTTGTCGGTAACTATTTATCTGTCTAATCTTCGCACGTGCTCTCTTACGTACTCTGTCTCTATCTCTCTTTGATCTCTCTCCTTGAGCATCGATATATCGACTAGAGGGCGCGCTGAGCTAATAAAGCGCGGCTGGCTTAAATGAAAGAAAGTATCCTTTCTTTACATACGTATCATTACAATTAATATTATACTTAATTTATATTAATTATAGATTTTGTACACACGATTTACATGTCAGTTACATATTTCATATAAAACAATTATGTAACTGACATGTAAATCGTGTGTACAAAATCTATAATTAATATAAATTAAGTATAATATTAATTGTAATGATACGTATGTAATTTCATATAAAACAATTAAGCTGTACGTTCTAATCCTGGTTAAAAAAATAATGAGCGTTCAGTTTCAAGACCGTCAAGAGACGGCCCTGGTTTTTGCTAAAAGACGGCCGGGGTTCTGATCCAGAAAAGACGGCCCAGGTTCTGTGCCATGCTAAAAACGGCGAGGTCCTAAAAATGGGAACGCCGAAAACCCGAGGGTGAGCACTCTCATATCGTCTCTGCTAATACATACCAGAGAGGAAATGAGAGTGCTCACGCCCGGGGTTTTAGTGTCCCCGGTATAGTACTGCCCTCTAGTCTAATTTTTAGTCTCGACCAGAATCTGCATCATCTTTAGCCTGAAACAGAACCTGCATCATCTTTTTAGCCTGCACCATAACTTGCATCATCTTAGGTTGGATCAGAGCCTACATCATTTTTTAATATAGAAATAGCATCCACGCTGGCATTATTTGGCATCCGCTGCTAATATCGAATAGAGAAAAAATTCCGAAGATTATAAAGCACGTTTTGTTCTGAAATTAATTTACATTTTAAGTAACTTTTGCAACAATTGAGGTAATAATATAAATTATAATAATTTAATATTCAATGTGAGGCAGACCTTGAGATCATGTTACTTTGTAAGAGAAGAAGAACCGAACTTTGTAATAGTAGATTATGTTAAATAGCATTAAATAAAACTCTTCGCTAACCAACAATTTCGATCATGTACATTTTCCTACAATATCTTTAATGATGCCAAAGCTTTCAAAAGGATTTATGAAAATGTAACGAGCTCGGATTTCCGCGGCTCGTTGCAACGGACGGCACTCGCGGCCGGATTAAGCTCGTCGCGCCAGGGTTCTCGGGATGCGTGAGTGGCAAAGGACGAGGCGGCGAAATGATACTAGGCAGGTTATGTTTTCCGGCTACGGTTCTCAGTTCGGTGTCACGTAATTCGCGTGCGGTGTTCGGGCCGGGTCATCGCGGCGCGTGGTCTCGGGGTCGCGGTTCATCGTGTCGGCAATCGGGTAACGGCGGTTCGCCCACGCGGAATGTCCGCTCGGGTCGCGAATGGCCACGGCGGCGTGCCATCGGAGAATTAACGGGGCTAGGGGTGGTCACGGCTGTGTACCGGGATACGGTTAACGGGACGGAAAATGGCCACTGCTGTGTGCCAGGATACGGTGAACGGAACGGGGATGGTCACGGCTGTGTACCGGGAGGCGGTTAACGGAACGGGAAATGGCCACGGATGTGTGCCATCGCAGGATTAGTGGAACGGGAGGTGGCCACAGCTGTGTGCCAGGATACGGAGGGAAAACGGTGTGATATCTGGCTACTTACTTGACAAGGTACCGTAGCGACGTGTACGTGTGTGTGTGTGTCAGTGTAATATCTGTTCGAAGCGCGACGACTAGCGAATGAAAGAGGCCCGTGCCTGCTCGGGGGTCCCCTTTATGCCCTAGTCGCTCTAGGGCAAGGGGCTCGGCGCGGGGTGGTTCGCGGCGGAAGTTCCGGTGACGTCTCACATCCGAGACGCCAGTTTCGGGAGCAATGGCGGTTTCCGTTTCCCGCCAGAGCCGGTTTCTAGACGCGGGGGCGCGAAGCTCGGGGATCGGTGTCGTTCGGGGTTCGTCGGCTATGTTCGGGGGTGATCGCGGCGGCGCGAGACCGTTCGTAACAGGCCTGGCGAATCCAGGTCTGTTACAAAAATATTTTTAGACTGTGTGCAGTCTTGAATGGAACCGCTTGAGAGTAATTAGAACTTACGTCATTCATTGTAAAAGTAATCAGGAGCAGTCGTGTCAGGGTGAAGTGTGGCATTTCATTTATCGCAACTCCAAAAGGCAGGATTTTCTACCGTTTGCATATCGGAAAACATTCATATTAGATCGATACGAATCTCTAATTCTTACTGTATCACGCGAGGAGGGAAATATACTTCGCGGTCCCTACTATTATTACAAATTCGAACATTGCAAAATCAGTTTTCCATTGTGCAACGAACACTGAATTCCATCGACAAAATTACTGCACGGTCTATGCGCAAAGATACCCCGTCTTTTGCCTTACGGGCCGACGAGGCGTTCGATACGCTATACATACACATCGTGTATATCTTCTAACCCAATCGGACCACTACGTTAAAAAAATACATGCCTTGTGAAACGCAGTGGTAAGTTCCTTGCATTTAGCGCTCACACACCATCAAATGGCCAAGGTACACGTCGCTACGTTCAGTTGAACCTACAGCGATTTCCGCCATCGTAAGGCACCTCAACACCATGGCTCGCACCGCATTACAGTAAAGATTCTACCGAAGTCAGTACCGACGTTCCCTACTGATGTCAGTGGAACACCTCACACCACTCGAGAACCGTCGGTCGCGGTCACAACACGGGTCGGCTATATCGGTGTGAGACCTGAAGACCACTACTAATCCAATTACAAAACTTCTTTATTTTTCATTATTTTTTTATGAAACTTTTACCAACATATTCGTGGCATTTTTCTGATTAAAATGATACCAAATATTATATAATTCCGATGTTATTTACTTGTGTAACGAGCGATGAAAGTTTCGAACGCAGAGGAGGACAGTGTATGGGAAAGAAAGAGACGCAGGTTTGTTCTCTGCCGGCGGCCGCGACTCTATGCGTCTCTTTCTTTCCCATACACTGTCCTCCTCTGCGTTCGAAACTTTTATCGCTTGTTACACAAGTAAATAACATCGGAATTATATCATATTTGGTATCATTTTAATCAGAAAAATGCCACGAATATGTTGGTAAAAGTTTCATAAAAATATAACGAAAAATAAAGAAGTTTTGTAATTGGATTAGTAGTGGTCTTCAGGTCTCACACCGATATAGCCGACAATGTGGTGGCCGCGACGGTTCTCGAGGGTCGCGGTCAGCACCTCGTGACGTCAGCGAGTACCTCCGACGTTCCCTACCGAAGTCAATCGAAAAGAACCAAAAGACTGACTTCGGTAGAATTTCTACTGTAGATGCTAATACAATGGTCACCATGGCATTGTCGTGCGTACCACCACAGGTGACGTAACTTAATACGTCTTCTTTTTGTGTATGGTACGGTCATACGAAAACGGATACACATGTTCCATTGCTGGAACGGCAAACGAATCGTGTGTTAGGGCACACCGCGCGGAATCGAACGTAGCAACGTGCACCGTGATTTTGCGCTAACTGCGATCTTAGAACGTACCAATACGTTTCTTTTCTCGACGTGTAGCGGTCCGGTGGACACATACTCCACATTTCGACGGTAGCAAAAACTTTAAACTTGAAATACAGAACTCGAGCTATATTACTCGAAAATCTATACAACAAAATCTCTAGAATTCAATGTTCGTATGCATTTTTGCGCAACTAATTCTGCAATGTTAAACATTTACTTTTATATATGCGGTCGCGAGTATAACCATTAAATCTCAGGTTTTACGTTTTCCAATATGCAAGAAAATAATCCCACCCTAATACAACGCGTTGGTATTTTTCGCAACACTAAGACAATCGCGACATCAAATTCGCAACGCTAATTTCTCAAATAGAAATGTTTTTATCAATTGATTCGCGAGGCATGCAGGAAGAGTGACAAAGTCTATTGGTGAAGAGACCCGGCTCATCCACCATTTCACTTTGTCATTAACAAAAGCGGTAAGTAAAAAAATTCTGTTTTATTTTTTCGCAACGCTAATTCAACCCGTTGTGATTTTTTCGCAACTCTATTCGAAAACGCGAATGCCTGCACCACACCAGGGAGGGTTCGTTGCAGCTCAAGCATGGGCGCCTGAAATATCGAAAAAGACTCGAATGCAAACGCGATATTTTCTTGCTGCGCAACGCTAATTCAATGAACAGAAGATCGAAAACAGACTACATTACTACAAAAATTCTTATCAAATCTTTATATCTTAAAAATTGACTCAACTAGCAATCAAAATTAAATGAAATTGAAATCGCGATTTAATTCGCAACACTAAACAAGAAACAATCTAAATCGCGAGTATCTTCGCAACACTAACTTTGATCCTCTCTGTTCAAAATCGTTTAATGCAATGCGTGTTTTTTTTTTCGTAACGCTACTGCAAATCGCGGATGTGCCCATCTCAGCTGTTCGTTGGGGCGGCGAGGCCTGCCCATGTATACAACTAACTACTTTTAAAACTACTTCTAGCATTTCTACAGACGAGTACAGTGACAAGGTAGTAATGAAAACAATATGCAGTTGATGCCCTCTTGATTGACAGTTTGTCGGGCCTCTTCTTTTTCTTCGTGGTCCTCCAAACATCTGAAACCCTACACGTGCTCGCAGGGAAAACGATCGACGACTTCCGAGACGAATCACAAGTCTCGAGAGAAGCCGATCGTTTCCCTGGTGCAATCGAGCAGGTGCGCAACGTTTTGAGGCCCATATCCGCGCGCGTTTACGATCGCGTCCGCGTCCGCGAAAAGCTATGCGAGCAAGAAGAATCGAAGACGAATCATCCATCGAACGTCATGCCTCGTTCGATTTCGATTCGAGAACGAAACTTCGAGCTCTTCCAGGAACTGACTACCGGTCGAATCGCGGCCTACCCGAAAGAGAAAACGGTAGCCAGCCCCGGCCCCTGCCTACTTAAAATTAACATTCACACCAAGAAGGTAAGTTACCTAACTCTACCTAGTGCTATATTTAAAAAATGGCAAAAAACACAAGCTAACCAACACATTCACTCAACGATTCCCATTCAGACGCCAGGGTGCAAAAGCCTAATACCTAGAGAGCACGTCCCGGGACGCCTCCGACACCCTAACGTCGAAACCTCAAACAAACACAGTTAAGGTACGTACCAGTTTCACTGAAATCAACTGACAATGGCAGTGTCCTTTGCGAGATAAATCGGTAAATTGAAATGACAGTCTATTATCGAGAATGAATTAAATTACGTGTGCAATTCTGAATATTGCGGATTCAGTTTTCGAAAAAGTTACGCGCCAACATATTCCACGAAGATCTATGTAGCATGTCACAGATCGACAGGAATATGCGTTAATAAATCTAATTGAAAGAACCGACGCAATTCCACTGCCTAATCACACACACACACACAAGTGGAAAATACGTCGTGCACGATACACTAACCATTGTCAGTCGCCACACATATATATATATTATTAATACAATATTCCATGTGCCCGTTGCTCTCACCCTCCCGAATAGCACCTGGGCACGCGAGAGGATTTGAGCAACGAACAGGGAACCTCAATATCCTGAAAATCCTAACTAAAAGAATTCATTAGTATACGGGCTAATATTTATACAAATTTGCAAAAAAAAAATTGAATTGAAATTTAAAGGTATTTGAAGATATTTAATCATTCAAAGAATTAATAGAAAACATTAATCGTTAAGCAAAAAGACAAAGATTTTAATTAATTTAATTTATTTATTTGAAATTTTTAATAAAATATTAAAGAGCCCTCGGTCGATCCTTTCAACAAAGCAAAGTTTCGAAACTATTGAAAGAGTACTATACTAAATGTAATTTACTCGAGAAAATAATCCAAGTTAAATTGATATGTATATATGCTTTGTCTCGAGGATCTATCCGTCGCGAATCGTCTTTTTATACGCAAGAGACCCAGTACTTCTGAGCAATTCGAAATAATATTAGAAAACGATCTGTATTGAATTTTAAATGAATTTAAAAAATCAATAATTATCTTAAAGTTAAAAAGCAACTTTATTTCATTTCAAATATATTTCAAAGATAAATAATTATTTTGATAATAAAAAGTGACTAGTTAATAGTATACCAAATTACGGAAGATTTTTAACTTTTCGAAAGTTGGTGATACCATTATCGAAACTGTTTCATTTAAAAAAGAACGCGACGTACAAAAAGACCCTAACTACCTAGGAAACAGATTACTACCCGTGGAAAACGCCAGGCGTTTTCCACGGTCAATATACTCGTCAGAAAATCAAGTATTATACTAATCAATTGTAGTAATAAAAAAGACAGTTGTTTTTGCACTTACTACTTATTGGTGGGGATGCGAAAGCTGCGTTAGAGTCCTGGAATCAAAAAAAGGAACAAGATGTTAAAAAACGATTCGTATAATTCCATCAATAAGATAGTTTAATTCGAAATATATGTCTTTTGATACTTACATTCTCTCTCCCTTGAAGAAAGCACGACACGACGACTCTCGATCTTAGGTATTTAACCATGTCGTCATTCGTCATCGTGGTAAGAAGCCTCAGGCATTCAAGTAGACAGCCTCGAAGAATTCTGTAGCACAAAGAACAAATTCATTTGATTTGAATCAATTGATAGTCGAAGAATAAATCTAAATTCATAGAAAATAAATCATTCACGTTGAATATAAAATCAAAATTAATTTGAGCCGAAATCAAAATGTCCATTAAAACGAACCAGAAACTAAAATGAATTTGTGACGCGGGCGTCACTAACGGAGCCCCCTCCTGGATGCTCGAGAGTGCACCAGGGTTCTTGAGGGGGCTGGAAGGGTTGAGAAAGGAATAGACAACCCAGATAGTGAAAAATATGTAATAGGTTATCTCTATTCTTCTTTTAGGTTAGAATGAGGCTCAATTGCGTTTCTCTGTAGAATAAAAGAGTTTTATTTACACTATGTACAACATGATTGGTTTTCCATTAATCCTACCTGTAGAATAAAAGAGAAACAACATTTAAAGCTCCTATTCCAATTTCTATTTCTCCTCTTTTAGTTTTTAATTTTTACTGTGCTTCCACTGTGATTCTCACGTTCTCCTTTTATTCTTCTCTCGCTCCCTCTCACGTCGGTAACACAGATTCCAATCGTAAGAGAAGCGACGACACTTTCATACTTGTGTCGCGGTTTTCTTTACATCTCCCCCCCCCCCCCCTTGAAGAAGAACAAATACGCGTGACGTTCAAAGTAGTTGTTCAGCGCTAATCTAACACCGGAGTTAGTTTCGTAATGTGAAAGAGGTTCGATTCCGATTTCTTGTGCCCAGTGTCGATTTCGTAGATTGAATTTGAGATCTTCTTTAATATCTTATATGGTCCGACTCTCAATTCGTCCAGTTTCTTCCTATTCAGTCGATTTCCATTTTCCACGTAGACTCGGTCTCCCACTCTTAACTGTAATTCTTTTCGGTACAGATCAAAATTCCTTTTATTGTAGTTGTGAGACTTAATCGTGTTTCTCAAAGCTAGTTTTCTGTCTCTTTTTAGGTCGTCATCTGCACATTTTGATTTTAGTTCTTCTGGTAGAATATTTACATTTTCACCTTCCAGTAGGTATTTTGGCGCGAATTTTGTGATTGTGTGATCCGTCTTGTTATACGTTTCTACACACCTTTGTGCAATGGTTGTCCATGCAATTTTCCTCTTACTTTCGTTTATCTCGCATCGTATTTTATTAATTAAAGTTTGATTTAATCTTTCATTTAGGCCATTTGAAAATGGTGCATCAACAGCAGTGAAGACTATTTTGGTGTTCTTCTCTTTCAGAAATTGCTTAAATTCTTTCGAATTTATGCCCGGATATTGATCTGTTAATATCATGTTGATGTTGTAACTCTGTGTCACCATCTCGGTTAGTTTTATAAAGTCCTTCGAATTTTGGTTTCTTGATGTTAAGATGTAGGCGTATCTCGTGAAGTGGTCCACCAAAAGATGCAAGTATTTCTTTGTTGACCGCGATCCGCCAAAACCTCCAATCGTGTCAATGGATACAATTTCAAAAGGATATTTCGCTGGTCCCAAGTATGACATTAAACCATATTTAGATTTTCTTCTTGATTTGTTTTTAATACAAGTCTCGCAATTATCGCAGATTTTTTTTATATTTACTATGAGGTTTTTCGCTGTATAGAACGGTGTTATTTTATTCATCATTTGGGTCCTTCCAATGTGACAGTACATCTTGTGTACCTTTTCTATTAGGTTTTTACTTAACTCTTCCGATAAAATAATTTTCTCTCTTTTTTTCGTTTTTTTATTGTAGATTTCATTTTTCTTTGTCAGTTTATCTTTTCTTTGTTCATTTAGGTTTTTTTGTTGGTCGTTTTTTATATCCACTAGATCAATTAAATTAACCACTTTCAAGAAGTCTTCTGCATTCTCATAGGGTTCCAGAACCGGGTTTCTGCTTAGGCTGTCTGCTTCTTGATTTGATGTCCCTGGGTTATATTTTATTTTTAAATCATATTGTGACAAGTAGTATGTCAGATCCCCTAGTTCTTCATCCGTCCTGGCCTTCATGTTCATGTGTTCTAAGGGTTTGTGGTCAGAGTATATCGTAAATTCTTTCCCCATTAACCAGTGTTGCCAGTACTTGACGGCTTCTTTTATCGCCAAACATTCCAGGTATATTGCTTTCCTTTTCTTTTGGGCCTCAGTTAATTTTTTTGAGAAGTAAGCCACTGGCTTACTATTTCCATTTTCATCGTTTTGTTTTAGCACAGCTCCCACCCCTTTAATGCTCGCATCTGTGTAGATGTCAATTGGGGCTTCCGGGTCGAAAATTTTCAAAACCGGTTCTGAACACATCAGTACCTTTATTTTGTCAAACGCTTCTTGACAGTCTTCTGACCAGTTGAATGGTATTTCCTTCCTCAGTAGGTTGTGAAGCGGGTCTAGAATTATCGCACTGTGTGGTATAAATTTATGGTGAAAATTTACTTTTCCCAGAAATTGACGTGTTTTTTCTCGTTTTCGGAACTGGAAAATCCTTGACAGCCGTTAGATAATCCTTCAGAGGTTTTATGGAATTATTCTCTATTCTGTGACCTAGGTAATTCGCATGATTCTTTGCGAAGGTGCATTTTGCGAATTTCAGTCTAAATCCTTCAGTTGATATTGCCTCTGTCACGTCTGGTGGTTCGACCGCCAATGATTAATCAATCTAATAAAGAATTATTGCAAAGTCCGATAATGTCACGAGAAAGGTAAGTTTAGAAATAGAACAATGAAATAATCAGCGTTAAATAAATTCATGTTAACAATCAAATAGGTACATATATAATTATACACACATATAATATAAATTATTCGAACTACGCAATATAGTGACGCATCAACAGGATGCCAAATCAATAACTCAGCCTTCTGCGAAGTGCACAAATAAGATCGGTTTGCATCCTTAGACTCAATAGAAGAGATATTAGATATTGCTACGAGAAAAAGCTATGATAATTCAAACTGCACAATGAAAGTTCGATTTACATTCTGAGAATCAATAAGAATGACATCGGATGATGAGGACCCCTACTCCTGAGTCAGCATCTTCAAAGACAAAGAATTGGCTACCTATAAATAAAGGGTTCAGCTCCTTAAGAGGCAGTTACAATTGAAGTGTCTAACAATTTGAACCATTTGAGCTGAAGTTTATTTGAAAGTGAACCAAGTTTGAACCAATTGGATTAACCCAAACTCACAACACGAGGAGACCAAGAGAGAGGTTTATACAAGGATCCCGGAGAAACCTCGACCATCCCCTACTATATTGTACCACCAAAGAAGATTGTATTTCGGTAATATTAGATTATATTATATTTTCTATATTTTTATCGTGTTAAATGCACTCACGTATATCTGCTCTATAAATAATATCTGTAAACCTTAATATCTGATTCAGTTTCCTATTTTTGAATAAATAAATCAATTTTTATCAATAAAAGGGTACAACCTTTATTTAAACGATCCTCAATTTCCCGAACCGTAGCCGGTGAATACAGGTAGGTTCGAAACTGCGTACTATCCCTTCAAAACTATAATTCGGTCCATTCAGGACGTAACACCTCCAATAGTTTCGACAAATGTTTGATGTGTTCTTCAAAAGTTTTTGAAAAAACTATGATATCATCTATGAAATTTACCGCAAATCCAGAGAGCTTCTGTCTCCTTATAATGCTGCTTAAGGGGCAGGGTGAGTCACGTGACTTTTCAAGATTCGGAGGTCGGTATCTGCCGTACAGTTTTCTTTACAGAAATGGTATTACCTACAAACGTGTAGCTGATTGATGAACACGAGATGGAGCTACCGTCGCATTCTATTTCGAATCAGAAAGAGAACACGATTGACGTTGCAACACAAGATGTGTGTGACGAGGAAGCTAGATTTTACTGCGTTGTCAGCTTTCAAAAGGGCAATGTTGCCGCATCGTATTCATACAAACACCGTCGATGCTTGCATCGAAAGCGTTCGAGCTGGTTCGAGCGGTTTCTTCTCTTCCTTTCGGATCTGTCGAAATTAGGAGGCTTATTCTTTCTTAATTTAAAATATGGAATTTTCAATTGTAAATAATTGTATTAAACGATCATTTGAATATTCATTGACTTGTTTAAAAATCTTCTTAATTTTTTAAACTTTCTGTACGAATATAACATTGTTAAATATTTTTTAATTTTTAATTCGTGGATTTTTAATACATCACGCGAACCTGATTATATGTGTACATCCTATGTAAATGTACAAAAGAAAAGTATAGGTTTACAAATTATGTTTTGTATATATTTTTAACAAATGTTAACATATCAATATAATTGATTTGAATTTTAATAGGAAGAGTATTGTTTTCCGACGTGGAAATGAAAGTTATAAACAATCACGGCATAATAATTGTTTCAATATAGACAGCAAACAGAAAAAATTTAATTAATTCATTGAATATATGAATAAACTAATTGAATAAACTAATTTATTGAATAAAAGATTGGTAATAGATAAAATAAAAAATAAAATATAAATATAGAGTATAAATTATTAATAATTCTTTTCGCAGTCAGATTTTATGTTTTATTAATAATATTTTTTATTTTTGTCTTTAGCATATGTCGTGGTCATTATTAAAATTATTAACTATTATTTTATTTAGATAAAAAATTATTTAAATAACGATTCGAATAAAAGATACTTTATCTTTATTCGTTATTCTTAGGTTCGAATAAAGAAAAGTATCTTTATTCGACGACCATCGAATAAATAATTTTATTCAACGAGAATTTATCCGACGAATACAGATAATTTTTTATTCGAAGCCGATTGATTCGAAACTCGAGAGCCGTCGCGGCCACAACATTGTCGGCTATATCGGTGTGAGACTAGAAGACCACACTAATCCAATTACCAAACTTCTTTATTTCTCATTATTCTCTTATAAAACTTTTACCAACATATTCGTGGCAATGTTCTGATTAAAATGATACCAAATATGATATAATTCCGATGATATTTAATTGTGTAACAAGCGATAAAAGTTACGAACACAGAGAAGGACAGCGTATATGAAAGAAAGAGTCGCAGAGAGTCGCGGCCGCCGGCAAAGATCAAAGCTCGCGTGATCGCAGGCCTGAAAAATTTAACTTCTTTAATATTAATTATTTTCTTATGAGACTTTCACCAATATATTTGTGGCATTATTCTGATTAAAATGGTACCAAACGCGATATAATTCGGATCACATTTACACTAATTTTCCGTTAATGTAATTGTTATGGGAAGCAACTTTTATTGTTCATTACACAGGTAAATATCATCGGAATTATATCATATTGGGTATCTTTTAAATCATAAAAATGCCACGAATATGTTGGTAAAAGTTTCATAAAAAAATAATGAAAAATAAAGAAGTTTTGTAATTGGATTAGTAGTGGTCTTCTAGTCTTACACCGATATAGCCGACAATGTTATGGCCGCGACGGTTCTCGAGTTTCGGCCACTCACAGCGGTGGTGTGAGGTTTTCCACTGCCATCAGCATGGGCATCCGAAACGTGCGCAAATTGCCTCATCTGGACAAGCTCTGAAGGTTCGACAAGGAAAGCGAAGAGGCATAACGAAAGTGAACAAGATAGACATACTACGACGACGAGCGACCGCGATCGAACTCCAACACTTAGAAAAGATGCCGCGCGTATTACAATGCACACGTGCAAAGTTAGATATTGACAATAATATAATTCTGATATGTCTCATAGTTTTTACTATTTCTTTTATAAATTACAATAAAAAAATTTAGTTCTAAGTTATAATGTAGTATATGTATATTTTATTTGTTCCCTTACTGTTTTCTTTTCTTCGTTTTCTTTTTAAATTAATCTTTCACCTATACAAAATCTATAATATCTATAATATCTTATAAATATAATATCTTATGTTCTTATACTATCTTTTCTTTCTTTCTCTTTCACTCATTCTCATCTCTCTTCCTCTCCTTTATATTTTCCGTCCTGTATTTCTTTTCTTTCCCAGTCTAATATTTTCATCCACTCTTCCCCCCTCCCGTCCTCAGCCAGTATTTCTTTCATCTTCTCGTGTATCCCTGTTTTCATTCCTTGTTCTCTTGCGCACCTTTCCAGCATATAATTACATGATAGTGTAAGAATATAAGATATTAAAGATATTATAGATTTTGTATAGATGAAAGATTAATGCAAAAAAAAAGAAGAAAAGAAAACAGTACAGTGTAAAGGGAACGGGATCTCTTTGTAACCCGTAAGGGAACAAATAAAATATACATATACTACATTGTAACTTAGAACTAATTTAAATAATTAACTAATTTAATAATTTAAGTAATTAGAAATTTAATATATACTTTATTGAACGCAATTTCATATGGTACACATTGCTTGCATGAGTCCGAAACATCAAACTAGCGGAGTATTTGCATGTATAAGAAAATTATATACATATACAGACATACACAGACGCACGTTGCTGATGAGCGAATAGCCGTCGTACATAACCACAATCTACGGGGGTGTCCCACTTGGACGCTGACCGATTGGACGCGTCCCGATTGGACGGTCCCGATTGGACGCGTTCCTATTGGACGCCGTACCTTTTGGACGCCGTGAATTGGACACATTTACAGAATTTTAAAATCGCTGTATTTCCTAAACCGTGCGTCCTAGACAAAAAAATAACGAAATTTTTGAAAGACTTTATAGAAAGCATATCACCTCGGCACTATCCAATCCAATCTACGCGCAGTTTCTTTCAATTCCACGTCGACAGTCTTTCGACTTAGACGCCACCTGATGAGATTCAGCTCAACTAAATTTTTGCTCTATGTTATCGATATTCTCAGATATCATGAATTCTAACGCTAGAAAGCCACGTCCAAAACGCCCCGCAACTTTTCTCCTTTATTTCGCAAGAGAATCAAGACAAAATATAGCTCAATTTGTAGCTGGAGATCTCCTCGAGTGCGCGGAACTCTCGATTTTGTCCAGAAAACTCATCCAATGGCATAAAAATGCTTGGATTCAACGGCATGCACATCGTCAATTTTTGGCCCAAACGCCCGAACGCTTATATTACCAAATATCTGCATAATCTCGGCATCTCCTGACCACCGCGCACTCGATTGAACCTTCCTCTTTCGAATAAGCCCTTTACAAGCGACAAAATATTCTTATAAGAGGACGAAAACTGGCGGGGCGAAAACCCATGTTTTGACGGTAATGTAGGGACTCTACCTTATCGTGAATTTGCCATCACCCTGCCCCTTAATATTCTCTGAAAAATTGCTGGGGCCGTTTTTAGTCCAAATGGGAGGCAAGTCCATTGGTAGTGGCCCTCCTGTGTAGCAAATACAGTTTTTTCTCTGTCCTGGATCTTTAGAGGGATTGACCAAAATGCCGAATTGATGTCTAACGTTGTAAAGTATTTGCTATTTATTGTTTTTCCCATCAGATCTTCGATCAGTGGGAACGGTTGTGATTGGGGAACAATGATTTTGTTCAAGTCTCTAAAATCTATACATAATCTTGATCTTTTGCCCTCTTCCTTTTTATATGCCAGGGTAACCGGAGCGGCAAACGGACTGCATGATTCTTCGATCAAATCTTTCTCCAACAGCTTTGTTATTTGGTTTTCTATTTCTTTCCTATCTTCTATCGTGCATCTATATGGGCGTTTGTAACAGTATCTATCAACCATGAGATCAATATGAGCTTCATAGTCTTTTACCCTACCGATGTCGCACTTGTCTTTTGCGAATACTGATTTGTATTTGTCTATCAGTTTTCAATTTCTAGTTGTTGTTGTGAACTTAGGTGATTTATTGAAATTTCAAATTCCTCAGGATTTATGTGCTTATTGAAATTTACTTCATGTTTGTTCGCGGCTTTGTTTTCTGGTTCTTTACTTAGTACATCAGGAATTTTTACCTTTTCTCTTTCTATATCTTCCTTTTTCCTTGAAACACCTTTGTTTATTTTCTTGTTGTAGACTTGCATGATCCTTAGATCTTCATCTTGGGTTAACCTGAATTTCTTGATGCAGTCCAGACCGATTAGAAAATCGTAATTAAAATTTTTATTATCTACAACGAAGACATCCATGTTTTTTTCAATATCGTAGATTTTTATTTTTAGTGTTACCATACCTTCTGTTTTCTTTACACCATTAATAGTTTTCAAATTTACCGTTTGTATTGTATCTGGATTTTTTTGTTTCATCTTCAGCAATTTTGCATTAATTAGTGACACGTTCGAGCCTGAGTCATAAACTCCAGAAACTACAAGTGTGTCATTCAGTAGTAACTTGATTTTTATTAATGGTGTTATTTCTAGTTTTTTGGGTCTTTTCCATTTAATTCTATTTCTAACTCTGAGTTATTGACATTTTTTATTTGTTCCGTTCTTTTACTTCTTTCATTTTTTTCCCTAAACCAGCAAGTTGATTCCAGGTGGTAACGCTTTCCTTTTTTTTCATTTTCACAGATTTGACATGGTTTCTTTTCTTCCACTTTTTCGAATTTCCTATCGGGATACCTTCCTTTTCTTTCCATTCTCGTTTTATCCACCAGATGTTCTAGTTTGCCAATTTCGTTGTAGAGATCTTCTATTCCTTGTAGAGTTTCTCTGTCTATTTTATCGGATACGTAGTTTGGTAAGCCGACCGCTATAAGGTCTATTAGTGTTTCGGTGTCGATTGATTTTCTTATCTCTAGCAACAGTTTTTCTTTCTTCAGAGCGTAGTCCAGCAAAGCGCCCGCTTGATATTTAAAGGCATGAGCGTATCTAATCGGAGACCATCCCTTATTGGCGAAGGTGTCCTGGACTACCATGCATCGTTCGCACTCTTTTTCAAATTCCTGTACCCACTGATGGGCGTTCGAATTTTTCCCATCAAATTTATCGATCATGAAGTCTTTTGCTATTTTCGCCAAGTTCTGCACTTCGGATTTTTGTTGTTTTTCTTCGAGCACTTTTTCCAACAATTTTTTTATTGTTTCATCTGTGGTACTTTGTGTAGTCTCGACTGCTTGTCCCGTGGTTTCCTCTAAATAATAATCTCCAAATTGTAGATTTTCGTCCTCGTCTAAGTATACTTTACTTAATCCTTCTTTTAGAGTAATCCAGACTTTTCTATATTGGTTTCTCTTTGTTAGTGTCTTTTTTACCTTAGCGAATGCCTGTGACGTTGTTAGCTCCTTGTGTAGATTCGTCGGCTGGTATTCATCTGGTATATCGAAGGTGCGACCGTCTTTTGTGCCTATTGAGGTTAGGCATATTATTGTTGACTTTCCGTCTGCCGCTCCTCGCATCTTGAAATCAAACCGTAGTTTGTCCATCTCTTGAAATAATTGCAGAAATGTTGTTTTGTAATAGGTTATCTCTATTCTTCTTTTAGGTTAGAATGAGGCTCAATTGCGTTTCTCTGTAGAATAAAAGAGTTTTATTTACACTATGTACAACATGATTGGTTTTCCATTAATCCTACCTGTAGAATAAAAGAGAAACAACATTTAAAGCTCCTATTCCAATTTCTATTTCTCCTCTTTTAGTTTTTAATTTTTACTGTGCTTCCACTGTGATTCTCACGTTCTCCTTTTATTCTTCTCTCGCTCCCTCTCACGTCGGTAACACAGATTCCAATCGTAAGAGAAGCGACGACACTTTCATACTTGTGTCGCGGTTTTCTTTACAAATATATATGTGTTTATTCAAGAAAAGAACGGTCAGCCGGTCCTGGGCCGGCAGGCGAGCGGGTCCTCGTCCTGGAACGCCTGCGTGGAAACGTGACAACGGTGATTAATCTATCTAAGTACTATCGCGGGTTACATAATGGTCTTAACCTAGCCTTAATACTACTGGACGCGGCGGCGCGGAACGCGTGCTGGTACGGGACGCGGTCTCTGGTGCGGCACGGGCCGAAAAAGCGAAAATTCGGAGCGGCGTAGCGCGATGCTGCGGCGCAGGCGCGGCCGTGACGCGGCACAGGCCCGGAACGGACGAAAGAGCGTTAATTCGGAGCGGCGCGGTGCCCTCTGGCGCTGGGGGCGTGTACTACGGCGCGGCGCGGAACGAAAGAGCGTTTATTCGGAGCGGCGCGTATTCTGGTCGGACTGGAGAGCGGGGTGGGGACAGGATCGGTACGGGACCCCACGGTTCAGCGGTTGACGTGTTTCCTGGTGACCGCGGGGAGCGGCCACGGACGACGTCCTGGCCTCACGGAACGCCCGGTTCGTCGCCCGTGCCCCGGTCGCGGTGAGAGCTCGCGACTACACGGGGGGACCCGTCGTAGAGCTAACCCGTCACCGGTGTTCGGCGTCCGCACGGGTGGTCCCGTCACAGGTTCCGCACACGGCTGCGGCGTGGCACCGGCTCCTTATCGGGCGCGACGCTTGGTAGCAGTCGGTCGACGGAATACCGCAGGATAGGACGGGAAAACGGTAGGTCAGGGCGGCGAGCGGCAGGAGAGCGCAACGGCGAGGCACCCGGAGGCACCGTCGGCGTTCGGCTGCTCTCTCTAGACGGCCTCGCGGTGCAGGAGTCGGTTCCTCCTCCGTGGCTCCCGAGGTATCCCCTATCTAGCACCGGCGTGAACACAAACTCACGGGGGAACCCGTGAACGCGCGAGCACGCTGCTGCGAGAGGACCAGAGCTCGGAGGTGTTCCTCCGTGAGCAGCTCCTAGCCAACTCAACTAAATGTTTTTTTTTTTTTTTTTTTTTTAAACAGGGCAGGCCTGTGGGTTGAACTTGAGGGTTTGTGGATTTTTAGGTTCCTTAGAGCGAGATGCTCTCTACCCTATTAACATGAGGATTATTGGTGAACAGCAGGATGGTTAAGTTTGGTGAGTCTGTCATGAGTGTAGGTATAAGAAAAGTTTCAAAAAACTTATAAAGGGAATTTAGCATGTTTTGCTGACTGAAAGTAATAGATAGGAAGGTAGGTAGATAGGTGGTTGATATTGGTGGGTGTTTTATTCTGTGTTCAGTGTTAATGTGGTAATAGTAGGAGTCCCTCGATGATTCCCTCGATGATCCCCTCGATGATTCCCTCGATGATTCGAAGGTGGTTCCAGAGGTATTATTCCTAGTCTAGTCTAGTCGTTTTCTGGCTGGTTTTCTTTGTCCTCGAATAATTGTAGGAGTCCTCCTGGTTTCCTAGGGCGTACTGGGAGGGTCGCGCTGCTGGTGTTTTGTTGGTAGTTGTTTAATATTTCGTTTGGATCTGGTGGTAGGTCCAGCGGGAAGCGAAATTTTGGAGAGTATGGCAGTAGGTTTCTTTCAAAGAGAGCAGTGTTGCGTATAAGTGGGTTTGGATGGTCCTTTGGGTCGTAATTCTTAACCAGGGATCGGAAGACTTTGTCGAGCATTGGGATATTGGCTCTAATATGGATGTCTATTGTGGAGTGGTCCATTGGTAAACCTAATATGATTTTGATTGCTTTGTTTTGAAGTCTTTGTAGGGTGATTAAGTGGGAATTTGCAGCGATGTGCCAGAGGTGGACACCGTAAGTCATGACTGAACGAATGCAGGTTTTATATATTAGGATTTTTAATTGGGTTTTTAATTTGGATTTTTCTCCAATTAGAGTCAATGAAGCTCCCAAGGCGGCCACTGTTTTTTTCCTTCTGTCGAGGACAGCAGGACCCCAATTCATCTTTGCGTCCAGGATAACGCCCAGATATTTAACCTCTCGGTTCCATTCAATATGTTCTTTCATGATTTTTAGGCGGGGGAGGCCCTTATCAAGGTGTTTACGTCTTCTTGTGAAAATGATTGCTTGTGTTTTGGAGCCATTTAATTTCATTTTCCAGTCTATGAAAAAGTTGTTTAGGAGGTCAAGGTGTTCTTGGAGAATTTCGACTAGGCGGATGTGACTAAGTGAGGCTGCCATTATTGCAGTATCGTCGGCAAAAAGTGCTAGAGACGTATTTTTAGAAAAGGGTATGTCGTTTATGTAGAGTAGGAATAGGAGAGGTGCTAGTACTGACCCTTGGGGGACCCCAGCCTTTATGATGATTTGGTTGGATTTTTGATTGCCTACCTGGACGAAGAATGTTCTATTTTCGAGATAGAAGTGTATCAATTTAATTAATCTGGGATGGAATTTCAAGTCTATTAGTTTGGCAATAAGGCCGTTGTGCCAGACGGAGTCAAAGGCTTTGTTCAGGTCTAATAAGACCATACCTGAGAAGCGTTTGATGTTCATGTGGTGTGTATGGAATTGGGCTGTTCGGATCAATTGGTGTATTGTTGAGTGTTTGTTGCGGAAGCCGAATTGTGGGTTAATGAGGATATCATTTTTATCGATGTGAGTCCTTAGGATTTTGTAAATTGTTTTTTCGAAAAGTTTTCCTAGGATAGGTAGGAGGCTTATGGGTCTGTAGCTAGAGGGTAATTTGTGGTTTTTTCCTGGTTTGGGGATCGGGATGACTTTGGCAGTTTTCCATGGTTTGGGAAAATAGGCGTGTTGAAAGCAAGCTTTGAATATGTAGTAGAGTTGGACGAAAACGTTTCTTGGGGCTTTCTTGATTAGGTTAGGGGCTATGCCATCCCACCCGCAGGCTTTTCTGGATTTTAGGTTGATTGCGGTATCTCTAATGGTTCTAGGAGAGAGAAGGTTGATGATGTCGATGCATGGAGACGGAGAAAAATGTTCGTTCAAGTGGAATTTTTGGACTTTTTGGTTTACTTGGATTTGCAGAGCTGATTTGGATCTATATGCCTCATTAAATATTGAGCTGAATTGTTCTGCTAGAAGTTGGGCTTTTTGTTTGTCAATATCATGATAATTTCGGGAATTGTCTAGAAGGGGGGGAATGCTTGTAGGTTTTTTCATGATCTTTCGAAACACTGGCCAAAATGAGTGTGTGTTTTTAGTATTTTTTATTTCATTTCTTATGTAAACGTATTTAAGCCATTTCACTCTATTTTGAATGGATTTGTTTAGATTTTTGTAATGTTCAAGGTAGATTAAGTTATGGGAGCGTTGCCATTTTTTTCTTGCAGTATTTCTTAATTTGATCATGTATTTTAGTTTTTCGTCAGGGGAGATGAATTTGTTAGGTGTGTTAATAAAGGAAGTCGATTTGTAGAAGCAGGTTTTGAGCGAGCGTTGAAGTTGAGTGACTCTGAGATCGATTTCGTTGGGTGAGTTGATGTGTGGAGTGATATTAACTTTGTTGGCTTGTATTAGGAAGGTTTCCCAATTTGTGATTGGGGAAGAAGTGGCGAAGGAGTGTTTAATGTTGGGAAGCAGTAGGACAGGGCGGTGGTCAGACGATAAGTCTTCGGATACTTCACATTGAAGGTTTGTAAAAGTATCTGCCAGAAAGAAATCAATGGTGGTTGGGAGACAGTTTGGTCGGAAGTGGGTATTTGAAGATGGGAGAATTAAGGAGTAGCGATTGTCTGTGATGTGATTGTCGAGTACTTTGCCATTGGAGTTCGCGCGTCCATTGTTCCAGGAGGGGTGTTTAGCATTTAGGTCAGCACCGGTGATGAAAGGGAGGTTTAGGGTGGTGATGGAATCCAGTCCTGCCGAGTTTAGGGATTGATCAGGGCAGTAGGCAGAGATTACTAATAAGTTTAGGTTTAATAATTGGATAGCTACTGCTTGGAGATTTGATGTGTTATTTAGGTGGTAAGGGCGGAATTTGAGGTTTTTGTGGATAAGGATAGCTACGCCGCCCCGGGGTTTTCCGTTGCTGTTGTCTTTCCTTATAATGTTATAGTGTGGGAGTGAGATATTAATGGAAGGAGTTAGCCATGTTTCCTGGATCATGGCAATTAGGATGTTGTTTGTAATCATGAAGAGTTCAAGTTCATTTAGTTTGGGAAGAAGGGAACATGCGTTCCAAGTCATAATGGTTCCAGGTAGGCTGGGGGTGAAGGTATTTTATGTGAATAGCTGTTGGGCAGCTTCAAAGATGATTTCGAGTTTGTCGAACATGGATGTACAAGTAGCAAGTTTGGGACGGATGGAGTTGACGATAGGGATAGCTTTTTTGATGAAGAGAATAGCTTCTTTGAGGAAGTCATTTGATCCAGATGGATCCAGGTATTCTTGGAATTCGTTGGAATTTTGGGGGGGAGCTTGTCCTTTAACCACTTCACTGAAGGATCTATTTCCTACCAAGACAGCATTTTGTCTTGGAGGGTCATTTCTGCTGTGTGTAATTTGGTGCCCTTTGGGGGAACGGGTAGAACGGGGGGTGGATTTCCTGTTGATATAAGTTAATAAGCTGGGGCATTGGGAAAAGTTAGCTGTGTGCGAGCCATTGCAATTTGCGCATTTGGCTGGCAAGTGGTAAGTCGTAAGAGAAGCGACGACACTTTCATACTTGTGTCGCGGTTTTCTTTACAAATATATATGTGTTTATTCAAGAAAAGAACGGTCAGCCGGTCCTGGGCCGGCAGGCGAGCGGGTCCTCGTCCTGGAACGCCTGCGTGGAAACGTGACAACGGTGATTAATCTATCTAAGTACTATCGCGGGTTACATAATGGTCTTAACCTAGCCTTAATACTACTGGACGCGGCGGCGCGGAACGCGTGCTGGTACGGGACGCGGTCTCTGGTGCGGCACGGGCCGAAAAAGCGAAAATTCGGAGCGGCGTAGCGCGATGCTGCGGCGCAGGCGCGGCCGTGACGCGGCACAGGCCCGGAACGGACGAAAGAGCGTTAATTCGGAGCGGCGCGGTGCCCTCTGGCGCTGGGGGCGTGTACTACGGCGCGGCGCGGAACGAAAGAGCGTTTATTCGGAGCGGCGCGTATTCTGGTCGGACTGGAGAGCGGGGTGGGGACAGGATCGGTACGGGACCCCACGGTTCAGCGGTTGACGTGTTTCCTGGTGACCGCGGGGAGCGGCCACGGACGACGTCCTGGCCTCACGGAACGCCCGGTTCGTCGCCCGTGCCCCGGTCGCGGTGAGAGCTCGCGACTACACGGGGGGACCCGTCGTAGAGCTAACCCGTCACCGGTGTTCGGCGTCCGCACGGGTGGTCCCGTCACAGGTTCCGCACACGGCTGCGGCGTGGCACCGGCTCCTTATCGGGCGCGACGCTTGGTAGCAGTCGGTCGACGGAATACCGCAGGATAGGACGGGAAAACGGTAGGTCAGGGCGGCGAGCGGCAGGAGAGCGCAACGGCGAGGCACCCGGAGGCACCGTCGGCGTTCGGCTGCTCTCTCTAGACGGCCTCGCGGTGCAGGAGTCGGTTCCTCCTCCGTGGCTCCCGAGGTATCCCCTATCTAGCACCGACGTGAACACAAACTCACGGGGGAACCCGTGAACGCGCGAGCACGCTGCTGCGAGAGGACCAGAGCTCGGAGGTGTTCCTCCGTGAGCAGCTCCTAGCCAACTCAACTAATTGTTCGATTCGTCGCGGTATTTATGCCCCGAGCGCGGACTCTACCGAGTGCCCCACTCTCGTGGATCGCTCGGTCGCTCTCGGGGCTCGCGGATTGGCGCGGGTTAAGGCTCGATTCGCGCCAATCACCGGTCGAGCCGAATTCGCGGTTTCGCGACGGAGCGTGACGACGGTCGCTTCGTCGCAAATTCAATTCAATACATGACACAATAATGTGAATACTTACAAAAATTATGATCGGCGTTCGAACTTGTCCCACGATGCATTCAATGCGATCGTACTCAATATACCTGAATAACTGATAAAACAAAGAATTAGAATACTCGATTCATTTATCAAAATAATAAATAAAATAAACACAAATAATTTATTATTGGCGAAATAAAATGTACACTTACTCAGTTTATGTGGCTAACGCTTGCAGGACGGTTCTCCTTCACGATTTCGAGTCAATCTCGACTCGATCTCGGCTATTGATATTCTTTTCCCTCCGGCTCTGTAACAGAAAGAACAATTCAATTAATTTGACTGCGCTTGACTTGACTGCGCGATGACTACGCTTACTTCAATTATTTAAACAAACTAAATAATATGCTCTCTTACATACTTCGTCTAATTTCTCCTGAGCGCCAAGGAAGACTAATAGCTGCTCAGGAAGCCTGCGCGCGCATCTCACCATTCGATTATCGCAATTGGTCCGAATCGAACGATTCGCGAGAAATTTTAAAATCAAGACAAATTAGAATGCTTCTCCGACATAACAAAGTATTAAGATAATTGTTTAACTAATTGTTTTTTACAAGAATTTCGAAGCAATTTAAGTTTTTCCCCTGCAGATAGTTTATATTCTTGATCTACTTGTCTTGTCTTACTTTATTTATTACAAAAAGAATAATTTCAAATCATGCATTATAACAAGCAATTTCCAATTTTTTAAGTAAATATATAACTAAGTATTTTTTATTACATATTGTTGTAGCGGATGTTAAGACGAATCTTTTATTTAGTGTTAACAAATATACTAATAGTTGGTGGTCAAATTTCAAATAGCTACTAATTTGAGGATGTGACACGAAAATGGTAATGGGGTTACGTGACCCCACAAAAGTTGGCCACGAAATTAGGTCTATCCTATCCCGTCTGTGATGATAGGTATATGGTTTAAGCTTCTTGTGGATCTAGTTCCAACATTTATTGTTTGTCAGCGTAGAGGGCGCAAGTAAACGAGTTGTTTTTGTATGAGACAGAAAATCCCATATGGTGATTGGTCTATTCCTATTCCTCGTCTGTGGTTGAACTGCGGGCCCCAAAGTGGGTCCTGAGTGGGTACTGGGAGCGGTCGGTAACGGCCCCAATCACCGACGAGATATATTGAAAGACTGCCAGTACCGACGAGATATATTGAAAGACTGCCAGCCCCCGTGTTAAACTGCGGGCCTAAAGTGGGTGCTGAGTGGGTGCTGGGAGCGGTCGGTAACGGCCCCAATGCCGAGATACTCTCATCGGTTGTGGAACTAAGAACGTGGAACTATCACTGATCTCAAATACCAACATCGCTAAACATGCCGCGCTCACTACCTAAATACGACATTTGCTCGTGAAGTACGAAAGAAACGTCAGTGACATAGGCAATAAATAAACATAGAATGCTGACATAATGCATTCTGTAATTGCTTGGAAAATAATTATTTTTTATTATATAATTTCATTACACTCTAATTGCCTTCTTATTTTCCATATTGTTCACCATTGTAATCATTGTTTTATAATCGATAGTTTATAGGTGTAATTAATTAATTCGGAAATTATTGCGATATTTATAAAATAATGATTATTCAACAAAATATATTCTGTAGTAATTACAGAATAATAAAAAAAAAATACATACACAAGTAATGACAAAATTTAATCGTTCTTATTGTGATCCGTAGTAAAAAACAGAAAATTAATGTTTTTACTTATTTATCCGATAATACCACTTCTAATGTACAAATTGCATTGACTTCAATTATTCAAGTAGAGGTAGTAACAAAATAAAAGTGTTCAGTAATGAAACTAATTTTTGACGGCTCCTATCCGTATAATACTATGTATTTGGAGACAGTATTATTGCTATTTGTCCGCACTGTGCGGCGCCGTGAAAACTGAGCAGTCGAACTCGAGACGAGAAGGTCTCTACGGCTCTCTTTGTCCTGGCTGGCAGCACCGACGAGATATTGTGGTAAATTGGTCACCAATGTGGGATTATGGTGAACCTCCATGTGGGTATTAGTGATCCAACATGTGGGACTTGGTTATCCACCACGTGGCCAAGGGCCACTCGTTCTCTCGCACGAGGGAAATAAAATTACCGCAGTTGCACACCACGTGGCCGCACACCACGCGAGAGGTTAATAAGAATAGGACTGTTAACGGAACAAAGTATATTTAACTGTCGCAGTATACAGTAAACTGCGTGGTCGACGTCAGAGGAACGGACGCTCGCGGGTGCTCGAACACGAGACACCGATACTCGAAACAATATGGCGCATATGCGCTAGTCGACGATTTACAGAACACGTCTATATAACAAGACAGCTGGCGGACGAGAGAGTCTCGCAACGCAGAAATATGTCTACACGACTTGGCAGCTGGAGGACGAGAGAGCGAGCGAATTTATTCGACCGGCGTCTTGCCGGGATCGCTACGCTGGCGCAGGCGCATTCGCGCGCACACGCGCGCCATTAAGGCTCGTCCCCACAATATACTTAAGGGGCAGGGTGAGTCACGTGACTTTTCAAGATTCGGAGGTCAGTATCTGCCGTACAATTTCCTTTACAGAAATGGTATTACCTACAAACGTGTAGCTGATTGATGAACACGAGATGGAGCTACCGTCGCATTCTTGTGGGGAATTAGTATGGGTGGTGGCCGATGGCCACTCGAGTTCTCCCTCGGACGAGGAGAATGAACAGGAACCAAGGTTAACCGTCTCCACGTGGTCGGTGCACTATGGCCGCACCACGTGTAAGAGCACGGGAAGAGGTTACCTCATACGCGTGTCCCACACTACGCGTGAGGTTAATAATAATAGTCTGTTAACAGTAACTTCGTATATTTAACAAACAACACAGTATAAAATCAACTGCGTGATCAGCGTTAGAAGAACGGATGTTCGCGGGTGCTCAAGCATGAGACACCGATACCGAAACTCGTTACAATATGGCGCAAATGCGCTAGTCGACGATCTAACAGAACACGTCTGTACAACAAGACAGCTGGCGGACGAGAGAGCGAGCGAATTTATTCGACCGGCGTCTTGCCGGGATCGCTACGCTGGCGCAGGCGCATTCGCGCGCACACACGCGCCATTAAGGCTCGTCCCCACATTCTATTTCGAATCAGAAAGAGAACTCGATTGACGTTGCAACACAAGATGTGTGTGACGAGGAAGCTAGATTTTACTGCGTTGTCAGCTTTCAAAAGGGCAATGTTGCCGCATCGTATTCATACAAACACCGTCGATGATTGCATCGAAAGCGTTCGAGCTGGTTCGAGCGGTTTCTTCTCTTCCTTTCGGATCTGTCGAAATTAGGAGGCTTATTCTTTCTTAATTTAAAATATGGAATTTTCAATTGCAAATAATTGTATTAAACGATCATTTGAATATTCGTTGACTTGTTTAAAAATCTTCTTAATTTTTTAAACTTTCTATACGAATATAACATTGTTAAATATTTTTAAATTTTTAATTCGTGGATTTTTAATACATCACGCGAACCTGATTATATGTGTACATCCTATGTAAATGTACAAAAGAAAAGTATAGGTTTACAAATTATGTTTTGTATATATTTTTAACAAATGTTAACATATCAATATAATTGATTTGAATTTTAATACGAAGAGTATTATTTTCCGACGTGGAAATGAAAGTTATAAACAATCACGGCATGATAATTATTTCAATGTAGACAGCAAACATAAAAAATGTAATTAATTTATTGAATATATGAATAAACTAATTGAATAAATAATTTTATTCGACGAGAATTTATCCGACGAATAAAGATAATTTTTTATTTGAAGCCGATTGATTCGAAACTCGAGAGCTGTCGCGGCCACAACATTGTCGGCTATATCGGTGTGAGACTAGAAGACCACACTAATCCAATTACAAAACTTCTTTATTTCTCATTATTCTCTCATAAAACTTTTACCATCATATTCGTGGCAATGTTCTGATTAAAATGATACCAAATATGATATAATTCCGATGATATTTAATTGTGTAACAAGCGATAAAAATTACGAACACAGAGAAGGACAGCATATATGAAAGAAAGAGTCGCAGAGAGTCGCGGCCGCCGGCAAAGATCAAAGTTCGCGTGAGCGCAGGCCTTTAAATGAAAAATTTAACTTCTCTAACATTAATTATTTTCTTATGAGACTTTCACCAATATATTTGTGGCATTATTTTGATTAAAATGATACCAAATGCGATATAATTCGGATCACATTTACACTAATTTTCTGTTAATGTAATTGTTATGGGGAGCAACGTTCATCGTTCATTACAGAAGTAAATATCATCGGAATTGTATCATATTTGGTATCATTTTAATCAGAACAATGCCACGAATATGTTGGTAAAAGTTTCATAAAAAATAATGAGAAATAAAGAAGTTTTGTAATTGGATTAGTAGTGGTCTTCTAGTCTCACACCGATATAGCCGACAATGTTGTAGCCGCGACGGCTCACGAGTTTCGGCCACTCACAGCGGTGGTGTGAGGTTTTCCACTGCCATCAGCATGGGCATCCGAAACGTGCGCAAATTGCCTCGTCTGGACAAGCTCTGAAGGTTCGACAAGGAAAGCGAAGAGGCATAGCGAAAGTGAACAAGATAGACATACTACGACGACGAGCGACGAAGATAATATAATTCTGATGTCTCATATTTTTTACTATTTCTATACTTACTATACTGTTCCCTTACTGTTTTCATTTCTTCGTTTTCCTTTTAAATTAATCTTTCACTTCTACAAAATCTATAATATCTTTAATATCTTATAAATATTATATCTTATATTCCTATACTATCTTTTCTTTCTTTCTCTTTCACTCTCTCTCTCTCTCACTCATTCTTCCATTCACGCCTGTCTTCTGATCTCTCTTCCTCTCCTTCATATTTTCCGTCCTGTATTTCTTTTCTCTCCCAGTCTATTTTTTTCATCCACTCTCTTCCCCCCCTCCCGTCCTCAGCCACTATTTCTTTCACCTTCTCGTGTATTCCTACTTTCATTCCTTGTTCTCTTGCACACCTTTCCAGCACATATGAAATATAACTATATAATAATATAAGAATATAAGATATTGTATTTATAAGATATTATAGATTTTGTATAGGTGAAAGATTAATGTAAAAAAAAGAAAAGAAAACAGCACAGTGTAAAGGGAACGGGATCTCTTTGTAACCCGTAAGGGAACAAATAAAAGATACACATATTACATTATAACTTAGAACTAATTTAAATAATTAACTAATTTAATAATTTAATAAATTAAATATTTAATTAATTGATTAATTTCATACTTTAACTAATTTAACGTATGAAATCAGTATACAAAGGCTATAGCCGGTTTTGGGGGTCAAATCTGCCCTGGAAGGTATTTTATTCTAGTTTGCGCCATTCGATAGACAAAAAAAAAAGATACTTTTCAGCCAAGTTTTAGCCCGATAGCTCATCTTTAAGGGTAGTTATTGAGGAAAAACGAAAATTCAGTTTTTGGCCCATTTTTCCCATTTAATGACAATTTAAAATTCTGAAAAAAATCTGACACATTTCGGATACCAAACCACATACTTTGAGCCGTTTTCAGATTTTTCCGTTGCAAACTCTGGTTGTAAAAATCGAAAAACACGAAAAAAATCGGAAAAAAAAAGATTTCATATGGAAAGCTAAGAGACACTAGAACAGAATTAATTTAGCAATTAGGTATTGTCCTAAGTATTATGCTCAATTTTTTTCAAACCTCTGCGTGTGGTGCGTCATAGTAGGAAAAAAGAAAAACCGCTTTTTTCGGCGTTTTTTCCGTGAAAAAGTAAGTTATAATTTTCGTAAAAATATATTATGCAATATTAAACATTCCTAAGTTCAGAGAAACATCGTCCAGACTTTAAAAATTGCGTAGTACAAAAACAACAATTATACTGTGCAGGGTATATTCGAATATTTCGAAACTATTTTCAACAGCGCCGGTTGGTTCAGTGGCTATGGTCTCCGACTGCGGAACCGCTGAAGACTTTTTTGAGCTGGTTCGAATCCCGCCGCGGGCCAATTTTTTTTTTTCGTTAATCAGATGTTTTTTAGATTTCTAACCTTATGATTGTTGTTACGCTATTGTAAAAACATTTTTTAACTATGTTTAAACTATTTTTTAATAATTTTTCGGAAAAATATTTTTGGAGTACTTACTTATTTTTGGAGAAAATTATCTTTAAATCGTCTTCTGTCATTTCCGGAAAATCAAAAATATCTGTGGAAGATATGTTTTTAAATGGCGTTTTTCGCGGTTCCAGTGTTGCGCTTCCACTTGTGCTAAACTATTTATTACTTTATCTTCCCTCAATATCGTGTCAGTTATGTCATCGAAAAGTGTGACATCAGAATTTAGTCTTTTGCCGAACTTATTATTTGCGAAGCATAAAATATGATTTGACTGTAGGAAGAAGTTTGTTGTCGAGCTGTTTTTGTAAAAGCAGGTATTTTTCCCTAATATGCCATGTATAGCCTAGACAAACCCCACCAACTTTTAGTAACTTTACGAGATGAATTGAACTCCTCTCAGTAGTTAGTTAAGAACGATTGCCTTTTAATGTAGGTATGAAAACATAAAAACCACACTCTTCTAAGTGTGATTTAACTTCACGAAAACCGCGATCTATTTACAATACAAACGTCTCCCCGTTTCATAATAGCCATTGGGACCTCGAAGAGCGATCTGTATGATTTCAGCATCATTCTGGTTGGCATAAAAAGGTTCGAAGATGTCAATGATATATCCATTTATCGTGTAAACGGTACAAGGATTACATAAAGATACTTTTTTTCGATTATATATTGATTGTCAATATTATACAATGTTTTAGCGACATTAGAAGTTTCATGTTCAATGATATGCTCACGGGAAAACATCCTAACACCAGAATGGAAAGGAAGAATATCCTTTAAAAAACAATTCCTGACTGTATGAGAAAAATCAGAAACTTGGTCGCGCTCAAGTCGATGCATTTATTCCACGTAAAAAAATGTTAAGTAGATAAGTAATACAGCCCGTAAACGACTAAAGACCGAAAGTACTCCAAAAATATTTTTCCGAAAAATTATTAAAAAATAGTTTAAACATAGTTCAAAAATGTTTTTACAATAGCGTAACAACAATCATAAGGTTAGAAATCTAAAAAACATCTGATTAACGAAAAAAAAAATTGGCCCGCGGCGGGATTCGAACCAGCTCAAAAAAGTCTTCAGCGGTTCCGCAGTCGGAGACCATAGCCACTGAACCAACCGGCGCTGTTGAAAATAGTTTCGAAATATTCGAATATACCCTGCACAGTATAATTGTTGTTTTTGTACTACGCAATTTTTAAAGTCTGGACGATGTTTCTCTGAACTTAGGAATGTTTAATATTGCATAATATATTTTTACGAAAATTATAACTTACTTTTTCACGGAAAAAACGCCGAAAAAAGCGGTTTTTCTTTTTTCCTACTATGACGCACCACACGCAGGTGTTTGAAAAAAATTGAGCATAATACTTTGGACAATACCTAATTGCTAAATTAATTCTGTTCTAGTGTCTCTTAGCTTTCCATATGAAATCTTTTTTTTTCCGATTTTTTTCGTGTTTTTCGATTTTTACAACCAGAGTTTGCAACGGAAAAATCTGAAAACGGCTCAAAGTATGTGGATTGGTATCCGAAATGTGTCAGATTTTTTTCAGAATTTTAAATTGTCATTAAATGGGAAAAATGGGCCAAAAACTGAATTTTCGTTTTTCCTCAATAATTACCCTTACAGATGAGCTATCGGGCTAAAACTTGGCTGAAAAGTATCTTTTTTTTTTGTCTATCGAATGGCGCAAACTAGAATAAAATACCTTCCAGGGCAGATTTGACCCCCAAAACCGGCTATAGCCTTTGAACACAATTTCATATGATACACATTGCTTGCATGAGTCCGAAACATCAAACTAGCGGAGTATTTGCATGTATAGGAAAATTATATACATATACAGACATACACAGACGCACGCTGCTGATGAGCGAATAGGCGTCGTACATAACCATAATCACCGACGAGGTATAGGATAGACCAATCACCCAATGTATTTTTCTGTCTCACGCTCGGGGGGCTCTAGAGCCCCCTTACCATTCCGTGTCACATCCTACCGTAACGGCCAGAAGCAGTATTGTGGAACCAATATTCTAGAACGGCGCTGTTGCTGATAGAAATTTAAATCTCATGTCGGAGATTCTATAAATGATGAATGAAACAAAGGAATGTTCTGTTCTTTTAATTTCGTTATGCCTGTAACGCGACTGCATCGAAGGAAACATTTCTACGTGAGAAAGGTTATATTCAAGTAAATCATGTGCATACATATACTTGTATAATGTACATGTATGTATAGCGAGCATCAAGAAGCATAAATTCACACTCATTCGGAGGAATTCATATTAAAAACATTATTATGAATTTTTGCTAATATTTAAATATATCATCATTAATGTTACTTTTTTGGTAAATAATCAGCCTAATTATGTGTATTTATTTACACTTTATTCCTACACACTTCCTTAACTTCCTTTTCATTCTATTTATGGCGTGTTTGGACTCATTTTTACCAGAAAAATATTTACAATTTATTGTTCGTATTTTCATACCATAACAATAAATTATTGCAAAAATTAGATTTTCATTAGTAAGCAATGCTTATGAGCTTACATTGTTGTGTCCGGTAGCTGCTTGCCTGGCTGACAATAAGCCATTGAAATTCTCAAGACCTCGATCGGAAGAGAGTACGAAAGGCAACATTGTAACGCATTGCCTATTAATAATGAACAACCAGAACCCAACTGTGTTATTATAAAAAATATCGTAATGAAAATCTTATCAGCCGATTCGAGATGTTTTTCTGATAAAAACGAATCTAAATTCGCTATAAATCGGAGAATAACGAAGAATAAATTAATATTGAAAACTCTCATGGAAAACGGTTTCGGTAGTGAATCTTGCCTACTCTGGGACTGGACCATAATCGTGTGACGCCGTCCCACAGGGGCGGGGGGCTATCCCCTCCGCCGACTCGGCCCCCACACTGACGTAACATCGTCTGAGCTCATCGTCGTTAAAAAAAAGATTGAAATCAATTGTTTCAATACCTTCCTACAGTTTTATAGGTGTATTTTGTTATATTGAACACTTTTATCAGTTTCGTTTGGCGCAGGCGGTAACGTCTTCGGATGTGAGAATATTTTGGTCCCGGATCGAATCCCGCATCAAATGATTTTTTTTTTCGAACGTAGAACGTAGAACGTAAGAACGTAGCACTTTCAATGTGCATTTTTTTCAAATGATTGGACATATCCAATTTTCTTAAACATTTTTGCATAATCTGGAATATCTGTAAAAAATTCACATTAATAATCACGATGAGATACAACTAACATAATAACATAAATGTGGTGAACTGAAAACTTTGATATAAAATCGGCAATTTTATGCTTTCGAATTTGTTTAAAAATCGATTTTGCGACCAAAAATGATGAAAAAATCTCAGTCGTGAATGATATTAGATAGAATACTCATGAATTTTTTTGTAATTTTTTGTTGAGCATGCTGCAACTAAATATAAAGGTTTGGGGGCACTTTTCATCATCTGATCCGGCTATATCTTAAAAATCTTCAGTTTAAATGTTGTTGCAAAATGTGCGCTTCGCCGAACCGGGAATCGATCGCGCTAATCGGTGAAACGCTTTGAACAGTCGAGCAGGCAGCTCAGACGATGTTACGTCAGAGTGGGGGCCGAGTCGGTGGAGGGGATAGCCCCCCTCCCCTGTAGGACGGCGTCACACGATTATGGTCCAGTCCCAGAGTAGGCAAGATTCACTACCGAAACCGTTTTCCATAAGAGTTTTTAATATTAATTTATTCTTCGTTATTCTCCGATTTATAGCGAATTTAGATTCGTTTTTATCAGAAAAACATCTCGAATCGGCTGATAATATTTTCATTACGATATTTTTTATAATAACACAGTTGGGTTCTGGTTGTTCATTATTAATAGGCAATGCGTTACAATGTTGCCTTTCGTACTCTCTTCCGATCGAGGTCTTGAGAATTTCAATGGCTTATTGTCAGCCAGGCAAGCAGCTACCGGACACAACAATGTAAGCTCATAAGCATTGTTTACTAATGAAAATCTAATTTTTGCAATAATTTATTGTTATGGTATGAAAATACGAACAATAAATTGTAAATATTTTTCTGGTAAAAATGAGTCCAAACACGCCATAAATAGAATGAAAAGGAAGTTAAGGAAGTGTGTAGGAATAAAGTGTAAATAATGTTACGAGCCAGGGCTTCGTGCAACGCGAGAGGCCGGCGAGGGGTTTATTACCCCAGGAATATGATTTCAATTTGTTAGTGAGGTACGCGGACGAACCCAATGCGAAATCGGGGAGCCGCTAGGATAGTCGACGTCGAGGACGAACCTGATGCGAAATCAGGGAGCCTCGGGGTATGGAGTCAAACGCAGACGAACCTGGTGCGAAACCAGGGAGCTGCAGGAGGGTGAAACTTCGTGAACGAACCCAATGCGAAATTGGGGAGTCACTGGGAGAGACACGCAGACGAACCCGGTGCGAAACCGGGGAGCTGCTAGGAGGTTGTGTAAGTAAGTATGGGTAAAAAGCACAGACGAACCTGGTGCGAAACCAGGGAGCTGCTAGGATACGGACGAACCCAATGCGAAACTGGGGAGCCGTTAGGATGGTATAATATTCGTGGACGAACCCAATGCGAAATTGGGGAGCCACTAGGTTGGAGAAATCTTATTGGATTTACGGTTATGATTGTTAGTAAGCCTCGTAACTTTATATATATTTTTTAATTGATACAATCCGAGCGGTAAGATTGTATCGTGTGGGAACGTTCAATTACTAGATTAGGATATTAGGCAATAATTAAGGGTTTATAGATTTCACGATTTGATAACAAGACAAATATATTCTGTTATAAGTTTTTGTTACAAATGTCTGTGTCGCGAATGAGTTTAAGGATTATAATTTGAGTATGTTTTTACCTATTTTGCACGGTTTTGACGCACTGGCAATGCGGGGTCAGAGTTATGTTTGATTCGAAAGGGACTTTAACCCGATCTCACTAGAATTGAACTTGAGCGTGTAACGCGACGTGACTCTAACGTGATAGCACGATCGTTGAATCTTGCGGAACCGTTACTGTACGCAACTAAGATCAACTGAACCGTCGTCTGACGTTTCTAAAACTTGACTGAACCGAACCGTCGTCTGACGTTTCTAAAGTACTACTGAACCGAAGAGGATGAAAACGAGCGGGTTTATATACCCTGAGAATGAAAGGGGTGCTCTGTTTAAAGTTTAATGTCACGTGGGGTCACACAGATGTTTTTTGTCAGTTCTAAACGAAACCAGGCCTCAGTTACATTTTTCGTTAACAGAGGGGGCTGATGGACATCTGGGCTATTTCCAAATAATTAACGGATGCCAGAAGGGAGTGTTATCAAGAGTTTCATAAACAGTCGTACTGTTTTAAAAAGGGGTCTGTTGGGACGTCTTTCGTTCTGGGAAAAGAGATTAGAGTTTTGTAAACGAAACATCTGGATGGAGACATCTCCATACGTAACAATAAATACACATAATTAGGCTGATTATTTACCAAAAAAGTAACATTAATGATGATATATTTAAATATTAGCAAAAATTCATAATAATGTTTTTAATATGAATTCCTCCGAATGAGTGTGAATTTATGCTTCTTGATGCTCGCTATACATATATGTACATTATACAAGTATATGTTTGCACATATGCATATGCATATGTATATGTATGCATTTACTTGAATATAAGCTTTCTCACGTAGAAATGTTTCCTTCGATGCAGTCGCGTTACAGGCATAACGAAATTAAAAGAACACAACGTTCCTTTGTTTCATTCATCATTTATAGAATCTCCGACATGAGATTTAAATTTCTATCAGCAACAGCGCCGTTCTACAATATTGGTTCCACAATACTGCTTCTGGCCGTTACGGTAGGGTGTGACACGGAATGGTAAGGGGGCTCTAGAGCCCCCCGAGCGTGAGACAGAAAAATACATTGGGTGATTGGTCTATCCTATACCTCGTCGGTGGTTTTATACTTAAAACAGAGAACGTGTCTCACGAAAAATACGGTGTCTTCTACCGCCCTCTAGAATAGATTTTGGCTGGAGTAAGAAACAGCAGGTCAACTACGGTATTTCGTCGGTGCAGAAGACGACTAAGAAAATTCTCGTCGGCGAGAAGGTGAATCATCACGGAACCATATCGATTATTTATTACATTCTCCGACGAACGTATTCGAATTAAACAGATATTTTTTTAGTATTGCTTTTTAAGACGTAAAATATTAAAAGTAAAACTAATATCAAGGACAAAAAATTCCTAGAAATATTTTACGTAAGAAAGTATTAAAGCATAATTTAACGATAGCACAATTTGTAATTTAAAAATATTTCATAAACAAGCATTATTTCCTTACACTTTTTTTATAGTTAATTGTTCCAAGAATCGATCCGTGGGAACAGAAATATGTTGAAAACCAGAATAACGTTCATTTGACATACTATTCCGAATAATAAAGAGTTTGAGAGAGAATCATCCGGAAAAACTAATATAATATAAAATAATGTAATTGTAGGAGCAAAGATGGGAAAATATTTGTTGAAATAGACATTTAAAATAACGAATAAAAGATAAAAAAATTATTTGTCACGCGGCAAATAAAAATAATTATGTTATATCTATTCCACACGTAATAAGTTTATTCGACGAATAAACAAATAAATATTTAGTGTTGAATGAGAGAGAGAGAGAAGTGTTCATTTTCATCTGTGTCTTTATTCGGTGGTTTATTTGATTTCGAATAATTTTCGGAGCTGCGTTCAAATGCTGTAACGAGGACAGACCAGTCAAAGACCGACGCGAGCGTTACAATGTATGTAGTTGCATCGCCCAATGACCAAAACAGGGATCGAATAAAACTATAGACACTTATAAATCGCAGTTCTTTCCAAACCTTTGACATTTTGAATCATTTCATTTTTGGTTTAATTTAAAGATGAGATCGATGTCCTTTTTCAATTTCTATAAAAGAACCTGCATTTGTGGAATTCTTACGTGTCTTTCATCTATATAATAAAAATCAAATGCTGTTCGTTGGTCACGACATCACGTGAGAACGGCTGGACCGATTTGGCTAATTTTTTTTTTTAAATGTTCGTTGTAGTCCGAATCAGGTTTTTACGCAAAGAAAGTTTGGAAAGGTTGGCCGGAAATTGGAAAATTCGGGAAAAAATGAGACTACCCACATCGCGACCGCCGCCAGATGGCCAACGCGACGTTGCGAGTTTCTCACAGTTAAAGTATTGCGCGGGCGGTATTAATATGCGTAGCGGACGCGGATATTCACCTTATGTTAGCAATTGCTAAACATATCTATGCTATTGCCCGCTGTTGTACTGTTGTACTCTGTTGGTTTTCGACAAAATTTCAATATTAATTTTATTTATATCTTTACCCTGTTGTCCCCGGTTTTACTCGGTTGTACTCGGGTTTACTCTGTTGGTTCCCGACTAAATATTAATTTTATTTTTATTATTATATAGCGATTGACCGTACATATTTGTGTCGCAATCGACCAAATTTTATAATCGCATTGCTATGCCGCCAATAAGACGGAGCAGTTTAGGTTGCAGAACTCGCAATGCGACAAAGCAAGCGAATATTAGATCTAATCAAACTGTAGATCAACGCGAAGAGCGACGTGAAATTGAACGGAATAGATTATCCCAAACACGTTCAGCACGTACCCCAGAAGAACGAGAAAATGGAAACGAAGATGATATGCATCGAATGAGACATCATCGATCAGTAGAAACCAATCGCGCGACAATGAATTCGAATAATCGTGCAAGAAGACAAACAAATGTTGCGTTGAATACTCATCGAGCTGCATTCCGTTATAACAAGACCATTGATTGCAGTGCAGAAAAATCCGTTGCTATTGGAACTATGAGCGTTGTGTGCCCACATTGTAAGGCATTGAGATACAAAAATGAAACACCTGGATTGTGTTGCGCAAGTGGCAAAGTCAAATTGGCGCCATTGGTCCCGCCACCTGAGCCATTGCGCTCATTAGTTTCTGGAACAGGAACAGATTCCACACATTTCCTGACACAAATCCAGAAATACAATAGTTGCTTCCAAATGACTTCATTTGGCGCAACAAATGTGGTTCGGGACAATTTCATGCCCACTTTCAAGATTCAAGGTCAAATATATCATCAAGCAGGTTCGCTACTGCCATCGCTGGATGCAGACTATAAATTTCTGCAGATTTATTTCATGGGAAATTCACCACAAGAAGTAGATCAGCGTTGTGCACACAACAGTTCGGTGAAAAGACCAATTGTGGAACAACTGCAAACTTTTTTTCATCAACACAATGCATTTTCATTGTTTAAAACCGCACTGGACCGCATGCCATCTGATGATCACAAAATTGTAATCAGAGCCGATAAGACGCCTGCGGGAGAACACGCAAGACGTTTCAATGCGCCAACAATTGATGATGTTGCCATTGTCGTCGTTGGTGAAAATTCCGAATCCCGTGATATCGTTCTACATCGGCGGAACGATCAGCTGCAGGGTGTGTACGAAACGCACCGATCATATGATGCGTTGCAATATCCCATCATATTTTGGCAAAGTGAAGACGGTTATCATTTCTCGATCAAGATGATAAATCCGCTTACAGGCGGATAGAAATTCGAGAAGAATTATTCCCTGGCCAATCACCAATCGATCGCCATGACATCACCGCAAGAGTCTTCAAACAGAAATTGAAATCACTGATGGATTTCATTGTGAATTGGCATAATCTCCAATTGAAAGTCGGATCGGTAATCATAATGTTGCGAAATATCAATCAACCACGTCTTTGTAATGGCACTCGACTTGCGGTGAAGAAATTGATGAACAACGTCATCGAAGCAACAATTCTTACAGGAAAGTACAAAGGAGAAGACGTTTTGATACCACGCATCTCAATTATTCCGATCGACATGCCATTCGACTTTAAACGCTTGCAATTTCCGGTGCGGCTTGCATTCGCAATGACAATAAACAAATCACAAGGGCAGTCATTGAGTGTTTGCGGCATTAATCTTGAAAATCCATGCTTCTCGCATGGTCAATTGTATGTCGCCTGTTCCCGTGTCGGAAAATGTAGTGTATCATAAAGCATTGCAATGAAAAAATGGTGATATCACAGAAAACCAATTGAAACAAAGCATTGTCCGCTTACAGGCTTTGAAACGAACAGAAAAGTCAGTTCAATGAACTATTATTCATATCGACTGATGGTTCGTGAAAATGAGGACAATCACATCTTGAAATGTCGAATCTTGCCATTCCGTGAAATCCATCAAATACTCAAAACTGCAAGTATGCGACCAAAGGAAGCCCACTTTCAAGATTCAAGGTCAACACTTTAATTGCCAGAAACTCGCTACGTCGCATTGGTAATCTGGCAGTGACCGCGGTAGGTGACGCCGTCGTGGCCCTCTCGCGGTGGTCGCGGTGTGGGTAGTCTCATTTTTTCCCGAATTTCAATGTTTCCGGGCAACTTTTCCAATTTTTTTCGTAAAATACTCATCAAATACGAACATAATATTCGATAATATCGCAACATGCTTCCCATCAAAACCGATTGATTTGTGGACCAAATACAAACATAACAATCCAGATTTCCAACTAAGCGAGGAAGTTCACAACGAGGCATTGATATTAATTGCTAAAGACCAGTCGTTCAAAAGTTGTGATGTCATTGGTGCGCGCATTGTGCGCCGCCCGCAAGGGCAACCCGCCCGGAGGGCCTGGCTGCGAGTGCGTGCCGAAGGCACGCCGAGTAGCTAGTTTTTTATAAATATGATTTTCAGATATGAATATCAATAATCGTAATTCGTCAGATTTCTTCTATATTTCTACATGCAATTAATTGGGGAAAATTTACCGAAAATCGAATGGCGCAACGGCCGTTCAAATATGTTGAAGGGCATTTTTGACTAAATTGTCCGGCGAAATATTCGAAATTGTAATATTCCAATATTTCAATATCATTTAAAATATTTCAAGTACTATTTAAAACTATTAATGAGTTTCAATAACAAACTAGTTTAAATAGAAAATCAAATTTTGACAAAAAAAATAAGATTATTGTAGGCTCTGCACAACGGGGTCCGGTGAGAATTTAGCTTTCAAGAAATGATTTCAAGAAGCTCGACTGCCTCTGTCGCCGAAGAGTGTAACATTATATGTCGTATTGCATCGAAGATACCGGTGTGACATCACTACCAATCAAACAAAAGGACATGTTTATTTTTCATTATTTCTTATGGCTTTTTCACAAGCAAATTTGTGACATTTTTTTAATGAAAATGATACCAAATATGATATAATTCCGATCATAATTACTTGTCTAATGAACGATTAAAGTTTCGGACGCAAAGAAGGACAGCGTATGCGAAAGAAAGAGAACCGGCGAGTCGAAGCGTTCGGAAAAGATCAAAGACTAGCGTGAGCTTGAGCCTTTAAATCAAAAAGTTAACTTTTTTATTATTCATTATTTTTTTATGGGACTTTCACTAACATATTCGTAGCATTTTTTTATTGAAAACGATACTAAATATGATGTGATTCCGATGATAATTACTTGTGTAATGAACGATTAAAGTTTCGGACGCAAAGAAGGACAGCGTATGCAAAAGAAAGAGACCCGGAGAGTCGAAGCGTTAGGAAAAGATGAAAGACTGGTGTGAACTCAGGTCTTTAAATCAAAAAGTTAACTTTTTTATTAAGAGCGCAGCGAGTGAACGAAGTGAACGAGCGAAGCTCTTCTTTACGCTACTCTTACATTTCGTGGACATTCTTCTCCTCCTAAACCGCTCGACCGATTTCAATGAAATTTTGCACACATGCATGTGTCCTCCGAGAAGGTTTTAAAAAAATAAAATCGAAAATCGGACAAGTCATTATGTAAATAAAGAAGAAAAACGATAAATAAAACATAAAATTTTAATGTTCTCTCTCTCTCTCTCTCTCTCTCTCGAACGAGGAGTCCCTTCTCGAAAGATTTTTCTACTTTTTGCCCGTCCGTTTACCTTTACCTTTATGTTCACCTTTTTTTTTCTCTACTCGCTTTATGACTCTGTCGATCATCAGTACCAGGTAACGGATTACTAGGGTTAGGGAATTTGACCTGGGACGATTATCGTCGCGTGACGCATTTCCGTCCCGTATTTCCGTTCCATATTTGGTGTTAGAACACCAATCGGATTTTTCATTGCGGAAGGCATATCACGCTGCGCTCTTAAGTCTACATAACCACCCGGGCAAGTACACCTAGTTATTCATTATTTTTTTATGGGACTTTCACTAACATGTTCGTAGCATTTTTTTATTGAAAACGATACTAAATATGATATGATTCCGATGATAATTACTTGTGTAATGAACGATTAAAGTTTCGGACGCAAAGAAGGACAGCGTATGCGAAAGAAAGAGAACCGGTGAGACCTTCTCGTCTCGAGTTCGACTGCTCAGTTTTCACGGCGTCGCACAGTGCGGACAAATAGCAATAATACTGTCTCCAAATACATTGTAGTATTATACGGATAGGAGCCGTCAAAAATTAGTTTCATTACTGAACACTTTTATTTTGTTACTACCTCTACTTGAATAATTGCAGTCAATGCAATTGAGCATTAGAAGTGGTATTATCGGATAAATAAGTAAAAACATTAATTTTCTGTTTTTTACTACGGATCAAAATAAGAACGATTGAATTTTGTCATTACTTGTGTATGTATTTATTCTTTTTTTCATATTCTGTAATTACTACAGAATATATTTTGTTGAATAATCATTATTTTATAAATATCGCAATAATTTCCAAATTAATTAATTACACCTATAAACTATCGATTATAAAACAATGATTACAATGGTGAACAATATGGAAAATAAGAAGACAATAAGAGTGTAATGAAATTATATAATAAAAAATAATTATTTTCCAAGCAATTACAGAATTCATTATGTCAGCATTCTATGTTTACTAATTGCCTATGTCACTGACGTTTCTTTTGTACTTCACGAGCAAATGTCGTATTTAGGTAGTGAGCGCGGCATGTTTAGCGATGTTGGTATTTGAGATCAGTGATAGTTCCACGTTCTTAGTTCCACAACCGATGAGAATATCTCGGCATTGGGGCCGTTACCGACCGCTCCCAGCACCCACTCAGCACCCACTTTAGGCCCGCTGTTTAACACGGGGGCTGGCAGTCTTTCAATATATCTCGTCGGTGATTGGGGCCGATACCGACCGCTCCCAGCACCCACTCAGCACCCACTTTGGGGCCCGCAGTTTAACACGGGGGCTGGCTGTCTTTAAGGGGCAGGGTGATGGCAAATTCGCGATAAGGTAGAGTGCCTACATTACCGTCGAAAACATGGGTTTACGCTCCCAAAGTTTTCGTCCTTAAATAAGAATATTTTGTCGCTTGTAAAGGGCTTATTCGAAAGAGGAAGGTTCAATCGAGTGCGGGCTGGTCAGGAGATGCCGAAATTATGCAGATATTTCGTGATATAAGCGTTAGAAGTTAGGCCAAAAATTGACGATGTGCATGCGGTTGAATCCAAGCATTTTTATGCCATTGGATGAGTTTTCTGGACAAAATCGAGAGTCACGCGCACTCGAGGAGATCTCCAGCTACAAATTGAGCTATATTTTGTCTTGATTCGCTGCGAAATAAAGAAGAAAAGTTTGGGAGCGATTTGGACGTGGCTTTCTAGCGTCAGAATTCATGATATCTGAGAATACCGATAACATAGAGCAAAAATTTAGGGTGTCCCACTTGGACGCCGACCGATTGGACGGTCCCGATTGGTCGCGTTCCTTTTGGACGCCAAGCCGATTGGACGCGTTCCTTTTGGACGCCGTGAATTAGACACATTTACAGAATTTTAAAATCGCTGTACAGTAAAGATTCGACTTAAGGCAGTCTCTCGGTTCTTTTTACTGCCTTATCCGGGGAACGTCGGAGGTTCTCGCCGGCGTCCCATTTGAAATACAATGTTGTACGGAGGTGCTGACAGCGAAACTCGAGAACCGTCGCGGCCACAATGTTGTCGGCTATATCGGTGTGAGACTAGAAGACCACTACTAATCCAATTACAAAACTTCTTTATTTTTCGTTATATTTTTATGAAACTTTTACCAACATATTCGTGGCATTTTTCTGATTAAAATGATACCAAATATGATATAATTCCGATGATATTTACTTGTGTAACAAGCGATAAAAGTTTCGAACACAGAGAAGGACAGGGTATGGGAAAAAAAGAGACGCGGCGACTCGAAGCGTTCGGAAAAGATCAAAGACTGGCGTGAGCGCAGGCTTTTAAATGAAAAATTTAACTTCTTTATTATTAATTATTTTTGTATGAGACTTTCACCAATACATTTGTGGCATTATTCTGGTTAAAATGATACCAAACACGATATAATTTGGATCACATTTACACTAATTTTTCGTTAATGTAATTGTTATGGGAAGCAAGTTTCATCGTTCATTACACAGGTAAATATCATCGGAATTGTATCGTTTTTGGTATCATTTTATTCAGAAAAATGCCACGAATATGTTGGTGTGAGTCTCATAAAAAAATAATTAATAATAAAGAAGTTAAATTTTTCATTTAAAAGCCTGCGCTCACGCCAGTCTTTGATCTTTTCCGAACGCTTCGACTCGCCGCGTCTCTTTCTTTCCCATACCCTGTCCTTCTCTGTGTTCGAAACTTTTATCGCTTGTTACACAAGTAAATATCATCGGAATTATATCATATTTGGTATCATTTTAATCAGAAAAATGCCATGAATATGTTGGTAAAAGTTTCATAAAAAAATAATGAAAAATAAAGAAGTTTTGTAATTGGATTAGTAGTGGTCTTCTGGTCTCACACCGATATAGCTGACAATGTTGTGGCCGCGACACGACGGTTCTCGAGTGGTGTGAGGTGTTCCACTGCCTTAAGCGGGGAACGTCGGCACTGCCTTAAGTCGAATCTTTACTGTATCTCCTAAACCGTGTGCCCTAGACAAAAAATAACGGAATTTTTGCCCTTAGCCCTCCCCAAATTCATTTTCGCCTCGCCAAGTCGTGATTAATTTCGTGAAAAAAAGTGTTAGGGTTAGGGTTAGGAACCGTGTTCAAAAGGAACGCGTCCAATCGGCCCGGCGTCCAAAAGGAACGCGTCCAATCGGGACGCGTCCAAACGAACGGCGTCCAAGTGGGCATCACCCTTCGCTCGTCAGCAACGTGCGTTTGTGTATGTCTGTATATGTATATAATTTTCTTATACATGCAAATACTCCGCTAGTTTGATGTTTTGGACTCATGTAAGCAATGTGTATCATATGAAATTGCGTTCAAATTTGTATACTGATTTCATACGTTAAATTAGTTAAAGTATGAAATTAATCAATTAATTAAATATTTAATTTATTAAATTATTAAATTACTTAATTATTTAAATTAGTTCTAAGTTATAATGTAATATGTGTATCTTTTATTTGTTCCCTTACGGATTACAAAGGATCCCGTTCCCTTTACACTGTGCTGTTTTCTTTTTTTTACATTAATCTTTCACCTATACAAAATCTATAATATCTTCTTATATTCTTATACTATCATGTAATTATATTTCATACGTGCTGGAAAGGTGCGCAAGAGAACAAGGAATGAAAGCAGGGATACACGAGAAGATGAACTGAGGGGGGAAGAGTGGATGAAAAAATTAGACTGGGAAAGAAAAGAAGTACAGGACGGAAAATATAAAGGAGAGGAAGGGAGATGAGAAGACAGGCGTGAATGGGAGAATGAGTGAGAGAGAGTGAAAGAGAAAGAAAGAATAGATAGTATAAGAACATGAGATATTATATTTATAAGATATTAAAGATATTATAGATTTTGTATAGGTGAAAGAGATAAGGGAACAAATAAAATATACATATACTACATTATAACTTAGAACTAAATTTTTATGATACTTCAGGCAAGTTAGAGGATGTTTTAAAAAATATGAAACAAATTTTTATCTTTTATATATATTTATTGCACAATTTCCCTCCCCCCTCCCCCCTACCGCTCTCGGCGAGCGAGACCACCGACTCGAATGCGACGGCGAGCGGCGCGACCGCGAGCTGCGCGACCGCGATGGCGTCGGCGGGGATGGCGTCGGCGACTTCTTCGCCCCGTTGGATTTTTCAGTTTCAGGCATCTGAAAACAATTAGCGAAATTATAATAACAATGTTTACTAAATAAAATATTTTGATTGAATGCATTTTTTAATTTTAAATTTGTTTTTGTAGTTTGCTATGGTTTGACACAGCTTTCCTAGTTTTCTGTACATCTGTTTGCACACAGTATATTCTGTGTACATGGTTTATTACTGTACCCCCCGGACATGCGGAAGCAGTAAAACCTCTGTGCGGTGCCGCATGCGCCCCCACAGGGAACCCCCAATTATGATGTTTCGTATCGGACGAAACAATTTTTATTTTTATTCTACCCTGTGCCCTGATTTTACACGGCCTTATTAGACGGCGGTGGATACGTACCGTATAAAAAGGCCGTGCAAAATAAGGAAACAGGATGGAATAAAAATACAAAACTTGTGCATAAAAAAAACGAACCATGTACGCAGGATATACACACCGCGTGAAAACAGATTTGCAGATAAATAGGAAGGTGGGTATTACACCACAGCAAACTGTACAAAAACCAATGCATTCGATCAAATTGCATAGAAATGCGTGAATTAGTAAGAGAATGCGTGAAGGGTATACTTACGATGCTTCCTCGGTGGTGGCAACGTGCTTTCTGAAGATTCGGCGGGCGATTTCAGCGGTCTTTTGACGTATCAGCTAACTTCAGGGCACACTTTTCTCAATTTCTCTCAAGAAGAGTGAGAGAGCAAGGGAGAGGAAGGTGTGGTTGAAAGCGAGATAGATAGAGTGAAAAAGTGGGGATGTGAGAGTGAGAGAGAAAGAGCTAGAAAGAGAGAGAGAGGAGATACATCATTCAACTGTTTTAGAAAGGCCTACTATAGGTGACGGAATTCATTGATAAGTGTATTGTCGCGCGCTTTACTATACGGAACTACGAAGAGTTCGTTAGTGATTTTGTAAAGTGTGAGTGTAATTGCGCGATACAGCGTAAGTAGTGTAGAGTAAAGTGTAATTGTGTAGGAAGCAACAATGGAAGGAAGACGTGAAGAAAGGCAAAGCATCGCGAAACGATATTTAAAATTGAATCCAAAAAGCAAGCATTACTCAAAATCCACGGCGCGACTGTCTAAGAATAAAAAGTGGCGAAAAAGGTAAGTTACGTCTTCTACTATAAATTTGTATACACTGTTCTTCTCTGTGTTCGAAAATCTTATCGCTTATTAGACAAGTAAATATCATTGGAATTATATCAGGAGGAAATTTGTATTATTATTTGTATGGATAAATATATGCAAATTTAATGCATGGTTGATGTAAAATATATGCAAAAAATATGTTAAATAGTAACCCTGATGTATTAGTAACAAATGAAACAGTCGAATATAGTATAATATGATATAGAATAGTCCCTAGCAGCACAAAAATATTGGATCTGAATATTGTATACATGTACAAGAAATATAAATTGCATGTTTAAAAAATATAAACCAAATATTCAGAGGATATTTAAAAAATATAAAGTAAATATTAAAAAACTGTGAATTCAATATTTGAAAAATATAAATTCAATATTTAAAAAACATTCAATAAAATTTTAAAATTTAAGAAAATATAAGAACAATTATAAACTATGAATATGTATTACTTTCTGCGCACTGTTTGTTGAGGGAATATTTTCTGTATTATCTGTATTAGGAAAAAATATTCTACTTCTAATATGAAATACAGATTCATGTAATATTTAGAAAAAAATATTTTTCTCGTAATATGAAATAGATATTTCCTGAATATTTAAAAAGAAATATTTATTACTAATATAAAATAAATATTCTATGTATATTTGAATATTAAAAAAGGATTGTATCTCTTTTCAATATTATATGAATGTGTATACAATATTTTGTGCTACTAGGGGTTGTATAATATTTATGACTGCTTGTTATTGGCATTACAATATGTGAAGATAATTTTTTCTATATTATCAACAGTCATTTGGTGCCTTTTATCAGATAAAATAAATTTATATGCTAAAAATGTCTTTTCAACATCATAAGATGTGATGGAGGCTTATTCAAACTTTCCTCAGTATCGTGGTTTTATTTCCTTCGGACCGTCGATATGTGAATCATTTAGTTTACACAATATTTCAAATCCTAGATTTTCCTGAAAAACGTCTTTATATTTTGCTCTCATTTTTTCCCCACAGCCAGTAGGTACATTATCTACATTTTGAACGAAATCTGTAACTAATTTAATTGAATTAATTTAATTAATTTAATCGAATTTTAATGCTAACGTACTTGATTCTAATTTCATTATTGTAATTGGCAAAGAGGAAAAATTAGCTGTAATAAATGCTAAATCATCAATAAGATCTTCATTTTTTACAATTTCTTGGGCTGTTTTAATACATGCTACATTTTGTTCTTTGAAGGATTTAACAATCTGGAAATAAAAAAATACTTTTTTGTCGCCATCGTGCAGCATCAAAATTCTTACAGTCGAATTTGCAAGCCGTGTGTTAGAAAAATCGAAGTAAGCAAATGGTCGGGGCTGGCCATGTGGTTTTTGTCAGCGCGTTGTCCCTCCCTAAGGGAAAGTCCTTTAGCTTGGGGGTGTCATAAACAAAAAGGTATACTGTCGAAGACGTTCTCACGGCTGAGGATTTTTGGGACAGCAGGACATTCTTATCCTCTCTGACTGTCGTCGTTTACTAACAGCTACGTTTGCTATATAAAGACCCATTGTATCTTTCCTTTCGTCAACAGATATACAAATACTTCTTTCTCCTATTTCATTTCGTATATTTTGAATCGTCATCTTATAACAATCTAGTAGATAATTTTTTCTGAGCGTCGATTCATTCGGAATATTTCGATTTGTATATTTCGTTAAAAAGTTAATCCACACAGGATTATCTAAGCACCGCCATGGAATATTAGCAGCCACCATTGCTTTACACAAATCAGCGTAAAAAATATTTTTCTTCGAAGAACTGCTGCTGGATTGTGTATTGTTACACCAATTTTCTGATTTTGCCTGAACATTTCTTTTATGCATAGCAGTATTTATGTGTGATTTTCGATCACGTTTAATCTAAATTAAAAGATTAAAGAACGATGACATATAATTAAAGTAACACTGATAAATAATATAAACTACTAATCTATGTAGTCGCTCAAGAAAATTTTAACAAAGGTTTTTTGTTTAAACAATACATTAAAAATTTGATTTTTTCTCTTTTCTCTTATTTATTGTTAGTTCATTTTAATGTAAACTTGGGTGTGTGATCTTTGATCAAAAATAGGGGATACATGTTTCAGGATTTTTTTTTTTTGCCATTTAACAATAATTATGAATAATGGAAGATAGTCTTACATCTGCCGTGCGTAGGAAGGAATTGTGGCTTGTTTTATCGAAATATAAGCATTTAGTATAAACGTGTATAGTATTTTAAACAATACCACTGGGTTATGTGTCGTTTATTGTTTTATTAGTAGCTAAAGAAGGTGGCGCAGGTAGCAGCGTGACGCGGGGCTAATTACCGCGGCGGAGTAAGGGTACCGACTTTTATAGCCTCGTCGTTTATGGTAGCTCTGAAAAGAGCTGATTTTGAATGCGAGGTCAGAAATAGAAGAAACATTTTGAATATTTTATACCAATGTAAAGCTACTTTTTGTACCGAAGTTGTCAGATTTTCTTCAAAATGTAGGAGGACTTTTATCTTTTTATCTTTAAAAAGAAGACATTTCCGATTATGAAACTTATTTTGCAAAGACCGTGTTTCCTTCAAACACTCGACACTCAAAGCAAACTGACTTTCATTTGGTTGAAGTCTGTCCAGATATTCTTGTAGGTATTTCGATTTACTTCGTCTTTTATTCTCCATTGCACTGCTAATAAATGCGTACCATATCCGCCTTCTCGTCCACCAAATAACAATAAATTACCATAAGATACTAAGTACTAATCGGTTTTGGAACTAATACTGAAATTTTCTTGTCATAGACAAAACGCTGGCTAGTAATAGCGTGAACACCCTGCATAATAACCAAATTGCGAGAAGCGCCCAAAAACAGGCCATTTGTCCGCCCTGTACGGCGCAAAGTGGGCCGGATAGAATTTTTTTTCAAAAGTTAAACAATAATTTTTAATTAACTTTCATTGATATTTTTGATACAAATAAAATTTTTGAATTATAATCTTCTAAACCATTTTTTATTTTCTGAATATGTATTTGGTATTTATCTTTTTGTAATCAATGCATACAAAAATTACCGAGAAAGCAAAAATATTGTAAGTGTTATAAATATTATGAGTATAAATAATGTTTTCAATTTTTTAAAAATAATTTCCATGCTATACATTGCGCCCTTTGTTATTTTGTATTATTTGACATACGTGTTATGCATGTATAAAAGATAAAGATATAAACAAGAATATAACAAGTATAAAAGATTTCGTCAATTTATCTAGTTAAATTAATTACTAAATCTGCAGCTTTTGGATGTCTGCAGGCATAAAAAATGTAGAAAACGTAAAAATTAAGTTTTGGTTTTTTTATGATTCAATGACAGATATACTTACCTAAAAACAGTGTGGATATTCACTATGAAAAACTGAGACACTGTCGATCAAGTTATATTATTGCCGTTCATTGCGACAATAAAATCAATAGATTCATTATACTATCGTTAAAAATTACATACATTGTATGCGCGTCGGCGACCCTCCTGCAACGACCATCGAAAGACGTTCGATGCGGCAATGTTTACATCGGCGGTCGCTCACCTCCTCGTTTGTCATCGAATACGCACAGCTGATCGGTGTCGAGTGAATGACCGTTTTCAGCTTCTCGCAGGTCGCGAGATATACATAGTCAGATATACACATAGGCTAGGATAGAGATATGAAACAAAGTGGGTTTCTTTTATTTATATTGAATGCAATCTCAATACGATATTATTATAAATATAGTCATTTATTTAAACATTGAAAAACGATAGTTATAAACAAAATTTGTTTTTATTGCTGGTTTTCAGTAGATGAATTCTTAGTTCAGTTCTTCCGAAACTGAAACTTTGTTTCAAACTATTATAACATTCGTCTCCTCGACACAAATAAGAGTTGTGCTAATTCATTACTAGTGGATACCCACGTACTCGCTTGCTAACCGGTTCTTACTACATATTTTGTTAAATAATAATTATACAATTAAAAGTATACTATCTTACCAATACTGTGCGGCGTGGCGTTTAATGTGTTAAACTACTATAACTTTTTTTAAATTGGATTAAACAACCTGACATTTTTGAGCAATTAGATAAATTGGTTTTCCAAATGATGTGCAAAGAAGATTTTGCAAAATGCAATTGGTAAGAAAATAAGAAAATAAAAATGGCACTTTTTACAACTTTTTTTCTACGGAAAGAAAAGAGCAACACAGCGCACATGAAAAGCTGTTCAAAGAACAATTGCAAACGGATGTCATAATTGCACCGGTGAGTACAACACAGCGCACATGAAAAGCTGTTCAAAGAACAATTGCAAACGGATGTCATAATTGCACCGGTGAGTACAACACAGCGCACATGAAAAGCTGTTCAAAGAACAATTGCAAACGAATGTCATAATTGCACCGGTGAGTACAACACAGCGTAGAATGAAAAGCTGTTCGAAGAACAATTGCAAACGAATGTCATAATTGCACCGGTGAGTACAACACAGCGTAGATGAAAAGCTGTTCGAAGAACAATTGCAAACGAATGTCATAATTGCACCGGTGAGTACGACACAGCGTAGATGAAAAGCTGTTCGAAGAACAATTGCAAACGAATGTCATAATTGCACCGGTGAGTACAACACAGCGTAGATGAAAAGCTGTTCAAAGAACAATTGCAAACGAATGTCATAATTGCACCAGTGAGTACAACACAGCGCACATGAAAAGCTGTTCAAAGAACAATTGCAAACGAATTTCGTAATTGCACCGGCGAGTGCAACACAGCGCACATGAAGAGCTGTTTTATGGCCTATTGCGACTGCACCAGCGAGTGCAGTTTTATTTACTCTTCTGATTTCTAGCAATTGCAATATTTCAAATTCTTTTTTGTTATTTGGTAAACCAATTCTTCTAATTGCTTAAAAAATGTCAGGTCGTTTGGTCCAGTTTAAAAAAAGTTATAGTAGTTTAAAGTAGGGCTGTTACTTTTCCGAAGCTTCGACACTTCGAAGCTTCGAAGGATTCGAAGGAACGAAGGGACCTTCGAAGGTGATGAAAATCGAAGGTTCAAAGGTGCGAAGGATCGAAGCTTCGCACCTTCGAACCTTCGCACCTTCGACACTTCGAAACTTCGAACCTTCGATTCGTTTCCAGTTAACGGATAAAAGGAATAAATTTTCATAATTTGTTTCTATATTCACCACCTAAACTATTTCAATAATTTATTGTTAACGTAATATATTTATAACTTGAATTATCCTTTCGATAGTTCACTGATAAAATAATTGTTTAAATAAATAAATTTTTACAATTTGTTTCTATATTCATTATTTGAATTGTTATTTCAATTATTTATTGTTAAAATAATGGTTTAAATGAATAAATTTTCAATATTTTGTTTGTACATACATTATGTGAATTATTTCAATATTTTGTTGTTAAAATAATTATTTAAAGAATGTACAAGTATTTACATAATGAATATAGAAACAAATTATAAACTTTATTTATTTAAACAGTTATTTTAACAATGTGCTATCGAAAGGATAATTCAAATTATAAATAGATTATCTTAACAATAAATTACTGAAATAATTCAGATGGTGAATATAGAAACATATTATGAAAATTTATTCCTTTTATCCGTTAACTGGAAACGAATCGAAGGTTCGACCTTCGAAGCAAAGTAACAGCCCTAGTTTAAAGGGCAATCGTATTTTATATTATGTATTTTATTTTATTTTTATTGTATGTATGCATGTGTCCCTGGTTATGTGTTTCGGCGTCGACGATTAATAGAAGCAGCGTGCAGCAGCGGAATTTCAACTGACATTAACAGAGAAGTAATGGAAGAAAACGTAATAGATGAAGAAATACTAGAAGAAGAATTAAGAGAAGAAGAATTAATAGAAGCAGCGTGCAGCAGCGGAATTTCAACTGACAATAACAGAGAAGTAATGGAAGAAAACGTAATAGATGAAGAAATACTAGAAGAAGAATTAAGAGAAGAAGAATTAATAGAAGAAGTCGTAGAAGAAGTGGTAGAAGAACCACACACTGCCAACATACAAGGAGCAGAAAAAAATAATGTCGAAGCTGGTTCCGATTCCGAATGCTGCTGGATCGAAGAGAATGTAGAATCCAATACAGAGGAACCAGCAATTTCGCAAGCGATAGACTTTGTTGACTTCTCCTACGTCTTCAATAAGATTATAAAGCTTGGAGAACATTCAAAGATAGATTGCGGTACCCAGCATTTCAAAATAGTTGGATGTCAGCAAAACGGACTAGAGAAAATCTATTGCGTACAATGCCAGATGTGCAGTCATAAGGAACGCATAAGATGTATTCCACCAAGAGATGACATCATAGACCTCAATCGCAGTGCAGTTACTGCAACCATATTGACAGGAGGTGGATATAAACAATTGGAAGAAATGATATGCGGCATGAATATGTCGTGCATGTCGAAAAGCTTGTATCACAAATTCCACGACGAAATAATCGATGCCTTCGAAGCGGCTGCACACCAAGAGATGGAGGATGCTGGAAGACAGGAGAGAGAATTGGCGATAGCAACATGTAATATACCGTTCATTCCGGTAGTCGCAGATGGCAGCTGGATGAAAAGATCTGTTACGAGCCAAGGTTCGGCAGCTTGCGGAACCGAGGGGAGTTTAGGTTTTGGAAAGATTATTGAATAGAGACAGGAAGGTACACGTAGGACTGGCCGTTGCCTCTTTCATCAACGGGTCGCCTCGTGTGGAACACAGGAGTGGACTTGCCGATGTCTCTTTCACCACCGGGTTGCCACGTATAAGGGCACCCAAGGACTTGCCGGCGTCTCTTTCACCACCGGGTCGCCTCGTGTGTGTGGAAGTAGGGTAAAATGGACTCGCCGGTGTCTCTTTCACCACCAGGTTGCCACTTTCGGAGCACGTAGGACTGGCCGGTGTCTCTTTCACCACCGGGTCGCCTCGTGTACGGAAGAAGGAGTGGACTTGCCGATGTCTCTTTCACCACCGGGTCGCCACGTATAAGGGATAGGTTAAGGGTTCCGCAGACTCGTAATCTATGAATTGAAATGATACACCTCGAGCGGTAAAGGTGTACCGTTACGGAAATACTAGTGACTGGGAAATCGAACTAGGTAAAATGAAATTGTAAATAGGATTGACACACAAAGATATCGATATATGCTATATATATATATATATATATATATATATATATATATATATATATTAACCAAGAAATTGGGTTACAAATGTGGAGTGTAAATTGTCGCGATCTAAACTCTTAGTTTTAACGCACCAAGGTGTGCGGGGGCAGACTAAATCAAGGTCCCTTATTTGGGAACGTACCGTTAATTACTCGATAGGGAACTTGAGCCCTGTCTTGTTCTGATTTAACGAAATGACTCGACGCGTACAGCGTGAACTTTTCTAACTGAATGCCCACTTCGAAGGGAATTCTATGCCCTTATATATTGCCCAAAATCGGCCCCAGACGAGAGTGGGAGGTTCAGATTAAACCGAGTTCCTGGAAGTTATGCAACTCGTTGCATCGCTTGCAGGAGCCTAGCTTAGATCGATTCAAAAATGAGCCCTTTGTTTCTTGAATAGATCCCCTGTTTCGACTCATATCTCCGGAAGGGTCAAGGGTCGCTAACGGTAGCGCCGCATACGCAACACCTCCCCCCTTAGATGAAACATCGCTCAATGTGCGATGCTTTCACCCCGCCGGAATGGTATGTGTCGAAACATTAAGAGACTCAACAAGAGAAAACAGAAATAGGAATTGCAACGAAAAATGACCCTATCGCGATGTGTATGTGTATGTGATGTAGAGTGTACTGTAGGGATACTTAAATTATGGATGGTGTGATGCTCGTCGTCAGCTTCCTTGGTCGTTTCCGCATCCCTTCCGTCTCTGATGTCCCAGAGTGTTTGGGTGACGTCGGAGTGCAGAAAGTCAAAACAATTCCCCCAGCAGTCGTTCTTTCCTTCTCAGCTTGGCCTTCAGAGTATCCCCTGGTGTCCACGCTCTGATAGTCTCATCAGTGACGTGCGTTAGCCATAGCCCGTGGTCTCTCCTTTTTTCGGGCTTCCACGCATATCTGGCCCCTGTCTGCGTGCAGTTGTCTATTCAGAGTCTGAGGAGGTTTCGGATAAAGCGGCGATCTTTAGTTTGTCTTGATGCTTGGTGATCAATTTCCCTCGATCGTCAGCCTTCAGGACAACATTATTTAGGTCGGTCACATCCATTATTTCGTAGGGACCGATGTAGCGAGCGTCGAATTTACCTTCTCGGGGTTCTTTTAAAACGTACGCGTAGTCCCCCTTTTTAAATTGTTTTGGATTCGCTTTCCTATCGTAGTATTTCTTCGATCTCTCCTTTGCGTTGTTGAGATTCTCTGCCGCGATGTCCTGAATCTGCGTCATTCGAGTAATTAGACCGGTGAGATAGGTCCCGTAAGTTTTCATGTCCGGTTCATTGTTGAATGCGCTTGGTAAGCGCGCAGTGCGTCCGAAAATTAACTCGTGTGGGGTGAAATTTGTAGCCTCGTGTACGGAGGTATTGTAAGAAAACATTGCGAAGGGAAGGAGAAGGTCCCATTCGTCCTGTGACTCCATGTAATGCTTAAGGTATTGTTAATACAATATGACTTCTCTCCAGTGACCCATTCGTCTGTGGCCTGTACCCTGAAGTTGAAATCTGTTTAATTTTAAAAATTTCTGCCAATTGCTTCATTATATTGCTCATGAAGCTGGTTCCTCTATCGGTCAAAATAGCGCGTGGTGCACCAAATACCGTGATGAAGTGTCGTGCAAAAGCATCTGCGATTGTGGTTGCCTTGATATTCGGCAACGCAATGGCTATGCAGTACTTGGTTAGATTATCCTGTAATGTTAAAATGTGCTTGTTTCCGCCCGGTGTTTCTGGGAGCGGCCCCACCGTATCCAGAGCGACTTTATCGAATGGCTCCAGGGGGGTGTCAGTGATGATCATTGGTTGGCGAGTTCTCGCTCTGACCAATTTTTGCTCCTGGCAGCTTTTACATTTTCTAATAAATTCCTGTACGTCTTTTCGCATCCCGGTCCATTGATATTTTTCCTTGAGACGGTTCAATGTTTTGGTTACACCTTTGTGTCCCCCTATCAGGCTGCTGTGGGCCTCTTCCATTAGCTGTTTTCTATGTTCCTCTAATGGAGTTCGTATCTTTTTTTTCTGTGGACTGCGATCTATGGTAGTATCGGAAAGTTCCTCTTCTTCGTAATCCTCCTCCTCATTCGAGGTGTCGCTTTCTGTCGATGGTGATTCGTATTCTGCCGGAATCGAGATACGATGGTTATCTGTGTTCCTTCGTATCAAAGGTGGTCCTGGCAGGACTGATAATGGACTTAGTGCCGGCATCGAGGGAACAGGATTTGTCCCTCCTATAGGAGTCGATGTGATTATCACGTCGTTGGCTGCATTAGGTGTCACATTCGGATCACCCAGCCCTGAAGATATGACTGTAGTCTCCAGACTGTTTGTCCCTGCGGTTAGGGTGCTCTCATCATCTGTTGACCCCTCCGTATCTTCTGACTCGGGTTCCTGGGAAGGAGTGTCAGATGACGGTACTGATGGCGGTATTCCTCTCGTCTCCCGAGAAGGACGATCAATTCGGCGTTGAGGCCGCGTTGGAGTTTCTTGTACATTTGATTCTTCGAAATTATAACTAATTTCTTCATAGTTAGGTCTTCTACCATTCCTTCGCGATTCTCGAACCCGTTGACCGATGGTACTGGGTTCTGGATCTGCTGTACTTTCCCCTGTAATTAGAGGTAGACACAGTGCTGCCGGGTTCCTTGATAGTGCATCTGCGTTCTTGTTAGTTTTCCCTGCTTTATGCACTACCTCGTATTCGTATTCCAGGAGTTTCAATTTCCATTTCACCAAACATGATGTGGGGTCCTTTACCGAATGAAGCCATACAAGTGGCCGATGATCAGTTATCAAGGTGAACTTAGCCCCATAGACATATGGCCTGAAATATTGCACGGCGTAAACCATTGCTAGGCACTCTTTCTCTGTAGCGGAATAGTTTCTTTCGGCTGAATTTAAGCTGCGAGAAGCATAAGCTATAGGTAGATCTTTTCCGACCTCCCCTTGACTTAATATAGCTCCAACGGCGAAATCTGAAGCATCTGTGGTAATAATGAAAGGTCTCCCAAAGTCGGGGAATTGCAAAATTGGTGCCTTGCAGAGTTCATTTCGTAGTTCTTCAAAACTACGCTGTTGTTCCTCCGTCCAGTTAAATCTAATTCCCTTTCCCAGTAGTTGTGTCAAGGGTTTCGCTTTCAGAGAGTAATCTTGTATGAATCGTCTATAATATCCTGTCAGACCTAGGAATTGCTGTATATTCTTTTGCTTCTTTGGTACTGGAAAATTTCTTACGGCCTCTAACTTCCTTGGATCCGGTTTTACCCCTTGGCTTGTTACAATATGTCCCAGGTATGTTACTTCCTTACGGAGAAATTCACATTTGTTAGTCTGTAATGTGAGTCCGTGCTCTCTAAGTCGATTGAGCAATTTCCTAATTTTTATCTCGTGTTCTCTAAGTGACGAGGAATAAACCACGATGTCGTCTAGGTAAACAAACAGCTCTGTTCCCTGCATCCCCGTCAGAACCTGGTCCATGAGCCTCTGAAAGGTGGGAGGTGCGTTTTTTAATCCAAAAGGCATCCGAGCAAACTCGTAATGTCCGAATGGGGTTGTAAATGCTGTTTTTTCTTGATCCTTAGGATTCATCTTTATTTGATGAAACCCGTTAGCCAGATCAAACACCGTGAAATATTTCGCCCCTCCTAATTTATCCAAAATTTCATTGATTTGGGGAAGCGGGTACTTATCGCTGGTGGTCTTTTCATTCAAGGCGCGAAAGTCAATGACCATACGCCAACGTCTATTTCCATCTGCATCAGGTTTCTTTGGTACAATCCACAAAGGCGAGTTGTACGGTGACGTAGACGGTGTAATGATCCCCTGCGATAGCAGCGTTTTTACCTGTTTCTGAATTTCCTGCTGATGTACTACCGGGTATCTGTACTGTCTTGTATTAATGGGAATTTCGTCCGTAACATGAATTGAATGATGGAAGTTGGGTACACTATCTAAGTTATCTCCAGGTACGAAGAACCTATCAGAGAATTCGTGGATAATGTCCTGTACATGCCTCTTTTCTTCCGAATTAAGGTGCGACGTTTTTATCGTGTCCCAGATGATCTGAGCCCTATCTCCTGAACTCGTTTTGGCGGATTGATACGAATCAATCGGGTCCTCGTCCGGACTGTCCAAAACATCATAGGGTTGGAGATATTGTGGTTCCAACTCTATTTCTTCGTCCACATCACTTGTGTTGATGGCTAAAACTTGACAAGATCCGTTATGACTGCGTACTGCGGCTTCACCGATGTAGACATTTTTTTGTGCCCTTATGCGTGGCAGATAACCCTCCTTAACCTCGGGGTTAAGAACCTGCAGAGATATGCGCTGCGTCGTTCTTCCTGGAATTCGATATCTTGTCCGGAATTTTTTCTGCTCCTCCTCCATTTCCTCGAAATTAATAAATCGAATAGGTTTAACCGGCTGAGAGCGGGTCACCAGTGTTTTGTGATGATAGGAGATTTCGGCCTCCTCTTGTAATAAAAACGGACTGCCTATAAGACCATCTGCTGTTACCGTGAGGTCCTTAACAACATAGAAGAGAGTCCGTATTCCATTTAGGTGCAATATGGTGGTTCCCATACTTTGAATGGAAGGCGACGCTATGCCTTTTATTTCGATTCTCTCTCTTGAAATGATCTTGGCCTTGTATCCTAGTAAACGATGGTCCACCAGGTTCACGGAGGCTCCTCCATCTATAAGGAACTCACCTACCCCGTTTTCCAGCTCGGGAACCTGGACTCTGATCCGGGGTGTTGGTGCCTCTTTGAGTAGTCCTGGGTTTTCTCGTCGCGAAAGCTGACTCTCTTGGGGCGATCTTCCTTCAATTCGCTCACCGGATCGCCTGTACGTTGAGCGCGATAATAGTTTAAATGTTGCCTTGCAGGAGAATGCTGAGGGGAGTAATTTCTTCGAGAGTTCCCTTGTTCTCAACATCTCCGTCCGTCGTGACCTTTACCCCCACAGTTCCAACAAAAGAGTTGAGGCCTTTCTCTGTCAGCGCGGCGTCCTTCTTCGCCTCCTAACTCATAAAAACGATTAGGGGACCGAGCGTTGTTTCGGTGCATCATCATGGCTGTTGCTTTACGAGGGTATTCCTCGTAGTCTGATTCCGACCCAGATGCGCTCTTATCTCGTGAGTGGTACCCCCGATAACGCGAAGGCGATGGTGAATGGGGGTACAGAGGTCGTCGACCACGGTCCCATTCATGATTTCGTTTCTCTTTCGAGTTTCCTTCTCCGTAATCGCGCCTAGACAATCGATCCTCGCTGGCCTGACGGCGATTTCTAATACGACGTTCTATTCGTAGTACGGCTTCAAACGCGTCTTCAAGAGTTTCCCTTTCTTCCTTCAAACCGACGATCCTCCATCCTATTTGTTCCGGTAATCCTTCGATGAAATTTTCTAATAGATCCTTTTCCATCTCGGTAAGAATTTGCGCTGCATTTCTTCCGTAACGGTCATTGACTGCCGTACGGGTGCAGTAAGCGAGGTGACTCGTTCGGTCTATATATTTCCTTAGCGATTCATCGCTGCGGATTCTTAGGCGAGAAATTTCCCCTTGAAAATACGCTACATTTCGACCCGGAGCGTACCGTTTCTTTAAATGCTTTATCAAGCTCGCAATATCCGAAAATTCCTTGTCCCTAGTACTGATTCTCGCGGGACCGGTTAGTTTCGTTAAGACTATCGCGAGGTACTCTTTTTCGGTACCAGCCGGTAGTAACGCTAGCCCGTCTTCTACTTGTTGCGTGAAAACTGAGAGTTTTGGCTTCTTCCCATCAAATACAGGTAGAGAAGATGCCGCGTACTGAATGCTATTTTGTTGATTCAACGTGACCATGGTCTTTGCCATGGCGGCGGTTAACCTAGCTATATCGTCCGGCATGGTGAAAATATAGTATTAAATAAAGCTTGAAATAATAAGTTCCTTAGAATTCTTTAGATTCTAATTATCAATTGCACCTAGATGCAATAGCGAATAGGCAACGGAGCAATTTCTATATTGCGTTAAGTACTGTTGCCTTATCGTGTAATTTAACTCTTTTCTGAATGAGCGTTTACGTAAGTGATCAAAGCGCAAAGCGCACCAGTGATCTGAATTCTCGATTCTTCGCGATTCTCCGATAATATGATACCAGTCCCTAAGGCGTATCGTCGGTTGATTTGGAATCGCGGGCAAATCGTTTTCCCTGTTCGACTGACCAGAATTAAACTAGTATCCCACCGCTGTCACCAGTTTGTTACGAGCCAAGGTTCGGCAGCTTGCGGAACCGAGGGGAGTTTAGGTTTTGGAAAGATTATTGTATAGAGACAGGAAGGTACACGTAGGACTGGCCGTTGCCTCTTTCATCAACGGGTCGCCTCGTGTGGAACACAGGAGTGGACTTGCCGATGTCTCTTTCACCACCGGGTTGCCACGTATAAGGGCACCCAAGGACTTGCCGGCGTCTCTTTCACCACCGGGTCGCCTCGTGTGTGTGGAAGTAGGGTAAAATGGACTCGCCGGTGTCTCTTTCACCACCAGGTTGCCACTTTCGGAGCACGTAGGACTGGCCGGTGTCTCTTTCACCACCGGGTCGCCTCGTGTACGGAAGAAGGAGTGGACTTGCCGATGTCTCTTTCACCACCGGGTCGCCACGTATAAGGGATAGGTTAAGGGTTCCGCAGACTCGTAATCTATGAATTGAAATGATACACCTCGAGCGGTAAAGGTGTACCGTTACGGAAATACTATTGACTGGGAAATCGAACTAGGTAAAATGAAATTGTAAATAGGATTGACACACAAAGATATCGATATATGCTATATATATATATATTAACCAAGAAATTGGGTTACAAATGTGGAGTGTAAATTGTCGCGATCTAAACTCTTAGTTTTAACGCACCAAGGTGTGCGGGGGCAGACTAAATCAAGGTCCCTTATTTGGGAACGTACCGTTAATTACTCGATAGGGAACTTGAGCCCTGTCTTGTTCTGATTTAACGAAATGACTCGACGCGTACAGCGTGAACTTTTCTAACTGAATGCCCACTTCGAAGGGAATTCTATGCCCTTATATATTGCCCAAAATCGGCCCCAGACGAGAGTGGGAGGTTCAGATTAAACCGAGTTCCTGGAAGTTATGCAACTCGTTGCATCGCTTGCAGGAGCCTAGCTTAGATCGATTCAAAAATGAGCCCTTTGTTTCTTGAATAGATCCCCTGTTTCGACTCATATCTCCGGAAGGGTCAAGGGTCGCTAACGGTAGCGCCGCATACGCAACAGATCATATCGCGGCGGCGATTATAATTCTCTTTCTGGAGTAGGAGCCATCGTTGGATATCACACGAAGAAGATTCTACACCTGAGTGTGAAAAATAAATTCTGCTCCATTTGCCACGCAGCAGCTAGAAAGAAGGAAGTGGCAAGCGAGCATCGCTGCTACAAAAACTGGGGTCGCGATCAGAGTTCGACGGGCATGGAAAGTGCTGCTATTGTGGAAGGATTCCAATGTAGCATAGAAATGCACGGCCTGATTTACAACATTTTGGTTGCCGACGGCGATAGCAGCGTTTATAAGAAGATCTTGGATAACGATCCGTATAAAGATTACATGATACAAGTGCGAAAAATTGAATGCACGAATCATCTTTTACGGAATTTTAGCAGAAAAATAAACGAGATCGTCGCAAAAGGTCGCTATACAGATCTAAGAAGCATCGTGAAGAAAAATGCCCTCCGTCTGCGCACTGGTATAAAGAAAGCTGCAGAGCATCGCTTTAATGAAACTGTAAGATTATCAAGTCAAATTGAAAATTTAAAAATAGATCTGAGAAACGTGCCAAGTCACGTGTTCGGCGAACACAGAGAGTGTCAGAAATTGGCCTACTTTTGTAATAAGTACTCTGACTCCGAACAAATCAATTATGTCCCGCAATTAAAAGAAACGGGCATTTATCAAAGCATCGAAGAAGTAATGCAGCCACTCTTCGTTCACGCGGAAAGTTTATTGTACGCATTAAACACTAACGCCGTAGAATGCTTTAATAGTATAATTGCAAAATTCATCGGAGGGAAACGGATTAACTATGGACAAAGAGGTTCTTATCAAGGTAGAGTCTCTGCTGCTGTCGTCCAATTCAACACGTACGAAGCGTTTAGTAGATTGAGTACTGCGATGAATAAAGAACCGACAACGATCGTAAAAAAGCTGGAAAATCGACGCAAGCGTGAATTGGAATTGAATATTAAATATAAAGCACAAGCAAAAGCATCCTCCTTCCGACAGGAAAAACAACAATGTGACAAGGATTATGGCCCCAGTGCGTCAAAACCAGACATGGAGGAGACAGTATATGTTTCTGAATGTGAGAGACACATAACAACGCTCCTCGAGTGGCACTCGATGCGACACGAGATCGAGGCTGAAACTCGTGATCAAGGGAACAGCGAAAGATGGATGGCCTACAGAAAAAAATTATTAACGGCATCCAATTTCGGCCGAGTATGCCGATTACGAAAGACTACACCACGAGCAAATTGTTTGAAAGCTGTGATGTACCCGCAAATAGAAGGTCTACAAGCCGTACAATACGGAAGGGAAAATGAGATGAACGCCCTGAGACAAATGGAAGTAGAATTAGGAATCTCTATTCTACCGTGTGGGCTGTTCATCGATTCTGTCATGCCTTACTTAGGTGGGACACCGGATGGACTTGTACAGGACGATACAATTGTCGAAATAAAATGTCCATATTCGGCGAGGGATTTAACTCCCGACGAAGCAATCGAAAAGTTTCCTGCGATACGACGTATTTTTCAGGGTGATAAAATGAATAAAAGTCATCATTATTATCACCAAGTGCAAGGACAATTGCACATAACAAATAGACAAAATGCTCTATTTTGTTTATGGACGCCAAAAGGAATGAAGATAACACAAGTTAAAAGAGACGATGCATTCTGGACAGCAGAGATGGAACAAAAATTAGAAAGATTCTACGAGGATTACATGCTACCAGAAATAATAGACAGCAGATATAACAGAGGCCAGCCGTTTAGAGAACCATTATACGCACAGAAAGAAAGTACATGCGTAACAGAACCAGGTACATCTACGGAAAGATAAGAGCAACACAGCGCACATGAAGAGCTGTTCGAAGAACAATTGCAAAGGAACTCGTATTTGTGTCGAGGAGACGAATGTTATAATAGTTTAAAACAAAGTTTCAGTTTCGGAAGAACTGAACTAAGAATTCATCTACTGAAAACCAGCAGTAAAAACAAATTTTGTTTATAAACTATCGTTTTTCAATGTTTAAATAAATGACTATATTTATAATAATATCGTATTGAGATTGCATTCAATATAAATAAAAAAAAACCCACTTTGTTTCATATCTCTATCATAAACAGAACAAAAGTTATTGAATTTTGTCCAAAAAACAGGCATTTCGGTACACTGTGCGGCGACTCCAATACAGCGCAGATGAATAGCTGTTTTATGGCCTATTGCGACTGCACCGGCGAGTGCAACACAGCGCACATGAAAAGCTGTTCAAGGAGCAATTGCAAACGAAGGTCGCAATTGCACCGGCGTTTTTATAGATTTATGAACATAAATATCCGTACGTATAGTAATTCTATAATTTTTCATTTTGTATTTATCTTACGTTTTATAATTTTAATATAATAATATTTTTGCATATGTTCAGGAAGAATCTGAGGCAGAGCAGTGGAACATTTCAGCCAAAGGATTAGCACTAAGGAGGAGTCAAGTGTATGGAGGAGGTTTAGTGGGTAGGCCAATAGTACCATCTATTGGAGAATCCCACACTCCCGGGGGTTGGAATGGCCCCCGGACATAGTGTATAAAACATTTTACCTCCCTGCACTCAAAACATTAAAAAAAAAAAAAAAAAAAATAAAACAAAATAAAATAACATATGCTGTTGATAATTTTCAATATTATTTTACTCGACTTTTCGTTGTTGTAGATCCCCGTGGGAAGGAAAAGTGACATTTCAATGTGCCATACATTAGTCCTCCCTCGCTACTGCCCCGGCGACGACGAAAGGACTGTCATGCGGCCTTAGTGCAAAGCTCAGACATTTTCTAACAAGGAGAGTCTGAGAAATGCGAAATCGAATGTCGTTTGCGAGTGTCAATAGACGGACTGAACGATCAGCTGGTCGCGTCTATCCACCGCGTCCGCTCACCCTGCCGCGTCCGCGAGGCCCGAACTGCTCGATCCATCCGTGGAGCTCGCGGGGAACGGTGGGACGGTGCGGGGATGACGGCGCGCCGAACTGATCGACAGATCGAAGTCAATATTTATTTCTGATACATATGTACAGCGTCATACATTGAAAAATGGTATGTACAATAAAGGGTGAAAATAAAGAGTTGAAAAATCTCGAACACCTCTCCTTGTAAGATGTAAAATTATCCTCGCTTCGGTCGAATGTACGAGAGCTTGTGCGCAGCAAGCTTGTACTTTGTATCGTCAATAAAATGTGATGCAAATTATATCATGTTCGGTGTCATCTTTATTAGAAGAATGCTACGATTGTATTGGCACAAATTTGATGAAAAAATAATAAAAAACAAAGAAAAATATTACTGTATTAGTGTTGTCCCACCCATAAACCTATATATTCTATACATATTTATATTTTATTTTATTCATTACCAATATTTTATTTAATAAATTAGTTTTTTGTTTCTTATCTTTTTACTTCTTTTCGCAGTCGGGTTTTTTGTTTTTTTTTATAATAATTCTTGTTTTTTAAATATTTGCAGTCACATTTTTTTTTTGTTTGCTTTCTACATTGAAACAATTATCATGCCGTGATAAGATATTATATTTATAAGATATTAAAGATATTATAGATTTTGTATAAGTGAACGATTCATTTAAAAAGAAAACGAAGAAAAGAAAACAGTAAGGGAACAGTATAGTAAGTATAGAAATAGTAAAAAATATGAGACATATCAGAATGATATTATTATCAATTACTAACTTTGCACGTCTGCATTGTAATACGCGCGGCATCTTTTCCAAGTGTTGGAGCTCGATCGCGGTCGCTCGTCGTCGTAGTATGTCTATCTTGTTCACTTTCGCTATGCCTCTTCGCTTTCCTTGTCGAACCTTCAGAGCTTGTCCAGATGAGGCAATTTGGGCATGTTTCGGATGCCCATGCTGATGGCAGTGGAAAACCTCACACCACCGCTGTGAGTGGCCGAAACTCGTGAGCCGTCGCGGCCACAACATTATCGGCTATATCGGTGTGAGACTAGAAGACCACTACTAATCCAATTACAAAACTTCTTTATTTCTCATTATTTTTTTATGAAACTTTTACCAACATATTCGTGGTATTGTTCTGATTAAAATGATACCAAATATGATACAATTCCGATGATATTTACTTCTGTAATGAACGATGAACGTTGCTCCCCATAACAATTACACTAATAGAAAATTAGTGTAAATGTGATCCGAATTATAACGCATTTGGTATCATTTTAATCGAAATAATGCCACAAATATATTGGTGAAAGTCTCATAAAAAAATAATTAATATTAAAGAAGTTAAATTTTTCATGGCCTGCGATCACGCGAGCTTTGATCTTTGCCGCCGGCCGCGACTCTGCGACTCTTTCTTTCATATACGCTGTCCTTCTCTGTGTTCGTAATTTTTATCGCTTGTTACACAATTAAATATCATCGGAATTATATCATATTTGGTATCATTTTAATCAGAACATTGCCACGAATATGTTGGTAAAAGTTTTATGAGAGAATAATGAGAAATAAAGAAGTTTTGTAATTGGATTAGTGTGGTCTTCTAGTCTCACACCGATATAGCCGACAATGTTGTGGCCGCGACAGCTCTCGAGTTTTGAATCAATCGGCTTCAAATAAAAAATTATATTTATTCGTCGGATAAATTCTCGTCGAATAAAATTATTTATTCGATGATCGTCGAATAAAGATACTTTTCTTTATTCGAACCTAACAATAACGAATAAAGATAAAGTATCTTTTATTCGAATCGTTATTTAAATAATTTTTTATCTAAATAAAATAATAATTAATAATTTTAATAATGACCGCGACATATGCTAAAGACAAAAATAAAAAATATTATTAATAAAACATAAAATCTGACTGCGAAAAGAATTATTTATAATTTATACTCTATATTTATATTTTATTTTTTATTTTATTTATTACCAATCTTTTATTCAATAAATTAGTTTATTCAATTAGTTTATTCATATATTCAATAAATTAATTACATTTTTTATGTTTGCTGTCTACATTGAAACAATTATCATGCCGTGATTGTTTATAACTTTTATTTCCACGTCGGAAAATAATACTCTTCGTATTAAAATTCAAATCAATTATATTGATATGTTAACATTTGTTAAAAATATATACAAAACATAATTTGTAAACCTATACTTTTCTTTTGTACATTTACATAGGATGTACACATATAATCAGGTTCGCGTGATGTATTAAAAATCCACGAATTAAAAATTTAAAAATATTTAACAATGTTATATTCGTATAGAAAGTTTAAAAAATTAAGAAGATTTTTAAACAAGTCAACAACTATTCAAATGATCGTTTAATACAATTATTTACAATTGAAAATTCCATATTTTAAATTAAGAAAGAATAAGCCTCCTAATTTCGACAGATCCGAAAGGGAGAGAAGAAACCGCTCGAACCAGCTCGAACGCTTTCGATGCAAGCATCGACGGTGTTTGTATGAATACGATGCGGCAACATTGCCCTTTTGAAAGCTGACAACGCAGCAAAATCTAGCTTCCTCGTCACACACATCTTGTGTTGCAACGTCAATCGAGTTCTCTTTCTGATTCGAAATAGAATGCGACGGTAGCTCCATCTCGTGTTCATCAATCAGCTACACGTTTGTAGGTAATACCATTTCTGTAAAGAAAACTGTACGGCAGATACCGACCTCCGAATCTTGAAAAGTCACGTGACTCACCCTGCCCCTTAAGGGCCAGGTCTGCGGATGATTTGCGATAAGGTAGAGTGCCTACATTACCGTCAAAACATGGGTTTACGCTCCCAAAGTTTTCGTCCTTAAATAAGAATATTTTGTCGCTTGTAAAGGGCTTATTCGAAAGAGGAAGGTTCAATCGAGTGCGGGCTGGTCAGGAGATGCCGAAATTATGCAGATATTTCGTGATATAAGCGTTAGAAGTTAGGCCAAAAATTGACGATGTGCATGCGGTTGAATCCAAGCATTTTTATGCCATTGGATGAGTTTTCTGGACAAAATCGAGAGTTACGCGCACTCGAGGAGATCTCCAGCTACAAATTGAGCTATATTTTGTCTTGATTCTCTGCGAAATAAAGGAGAAAAGTTTGGGAGCGATTTGGACGTGGCTTTCTAGCGTCAGAATTCATGATATCTGAGAATACCGATAACATAGAGCAAAAATTTAGTTGAGCTGAATTTCATCAGGTGGCGTCTAAGTCGAAAGACTGTCGACGTGGTATTGAAAGAAACTGCGTAGATTGTGGTTATGTACGACGCCTATTCGCTCATCAGCAGCGTGCGTCTGTGTATGTCTGTGTATGTATATAATTTTCCTATACATACAAATACTCCGCTAGTTTGATGTTTCGGACTCATGCAAGCAATGTGTATCATATGAAATTGCGTTCAAATTTGTATACTGATTTCATACGTTAATTTAGTTAAAAAGTATGAAATTAATCAATTAATTAAATATTTAATTTATTAAATTATTAAATTAGTTAATTATTTAAATTAATTCTAAGTTATAATGTAATATGTGTATCTTTTATTTGTTCCCTTACGGATTACAAAGAGATCCCGTTCCCTTTACACTGTGCTGTTTTGTTTTTTTTTACATTAATCTTTCACCTATACAAAATCTATAATATCTTATAAATACAATATCTTATATTCTTATATTATTATATAGTAACATTTCATATTTGCTGGAAAGGTGTGCAAGAGAACAAGGAATGAAAGTAGGAATACACGAGAAGGTGAAAGAAATAGTGGCTGAGGACGGCAGGGGGGAAGAGTGGATGAAAAAAATAGACTGGGAGAGAAAAGAAATAGAGGACGGAAAATATGAAGGAGAGGAAGAGAGATGAGAAGACAGGCGTGAATGGAAGAATGAGTGAGAGAGAGTGAAAGAGAAAGAAAGAAAAGATAGTATAGGAATATAAGATATAATATTTATAAGATATTAAAGATATTATAGATTTTGTATAGGTGAAAGATTAATTTAAAAAGAAAACAGTAAGGGAACAAATAAAATATACATATACTACATTATAACTTAGAACTCAATTTTTTTATTGTAATTTATATATAGTATAGTAAGTATAGAAATAGTAAAAAATATGAGACATATCAGAATTATATTATTATCAATATCTAACTTTGCACGTCTGCATTGTAATACGCGCAGCATCTTTTCCAAGTGTTGGAGCTCGATCGCGGTCGCTCGTCGTCGTAGTATGTCTATCTTGTTCACTTTCGCTATGCCTCTTCGCTTTCCTTGTCGAACCTTCAGAGCTTGTCCAGATGAGGCAATTCGCGCACGTTTCGGATGCCCATGCTGATGGCAGTGGAAAATCTCACACCACCGCTGTGAGTAGCCGAAACTCGAGAGCCATCGCGGCCACAACATTGTCGGCTATATCGGTGTGAGACTAGAAGACCACTACTAATCCAATTACAAAACTTCTTTATTTCTCATTATTTTTTTATGAAACTTTTACCAACATATTCGTGGCATTGTTCTGATTAAAATAATACCAAATATGATACAATTCCGATGATATTTACTTCTGTAATGAACGATGAACGTTGCTCCCCATAACAATTACACTAATAGAAAATTAGTGTAAATGTGATCCGAATTATAACGCATTTGGTATCATTTTAATCGAAATAATGCCACAAATATATTGGTGAAAGTCTCATAAAAAAATAATTAATATTAAAGAAGTTAAATTTTTCATGGCCTGCGATCACGCGAGCTTTGATCTTTGCCGCCGGCCGCGACTCTGCGACTCTTTCTTTCATATACGCTGTCCTTCTCTGTGTTCGTAATTTTTATCGCTTGTTACACAATTAAATATCATCGGAATTATATCATATTTGGTATCATTTTAATCAGAACATTGCCACGAATATGTTGGTAAAAGTTTTATGAGAGAATAATGAGAAATAAAGAAGTTTTGTAATTGGATTAGTGTGGTCTTCTAGTCTCACACCGATGTAGCCGACAATGTTGTAGCCGACAATGTTGTGGCCGCGACAGCTCTCGAGTTTCGAATCAATCGGCTTCAAAAAAAAATCATCTTTATTCGTCGGATAAATTCTCGTCGAATAAAATTATTTATTCGATGGTCGTCGAATAAAGATACTTTTCTTCATTGGAACCTAACAATAACGAATAAAGATAAAGTATCTTTTATTCTAATCGTTATTTAAATAATTTTTTATCTAAATAAAATAATAATTAATAATTTTAATAATGACCGCGACATATGCTAAAGACAAAAATAAAAAATATTATTAATAAAACATAAAATCTGACTGCGAAAAGAATTATTAATAATTTATACTTTATATTTATATTTTATTTTTTATTTTATTTATTACCAATCTTTTATTCAATAAATTAGTTTATTCAATTAGTTTATTCATATATTCAATAAATTAATTACATTTTTTATGTTTGCTGTCTACATTGAAACAATTATCATGCCGTGATTGTTTATAACTTTCATTTCCACGTCGGAAAATAATACTCTTCGTATTAAAATTCAAATCAATTATATTGATATGTTAACATTTGTTAAAAATATATACAAAACATAATTTGTAAACTTATACTTTTCTTTTGTACATTTACATAGGATGTACACAAATTATTAGGTTCGCGTGATGTATTAAAAATCCACGAGTTAAAAATTTAAAAATATTTAACAATGTTATATTCGTATAGAAAGTTTAAAAAATTAAGAAGATTTTTAAACAAGTCAACGAATATTCAAATGATCGTTTCATACAATTATTTACAATTCAAAATTCCATATTTTAAATTAAGAAAGAATAAGCCTCCTAATTTCGACAGATCCGAAAGGAAGAGAAGAAACCGCTCGAACCAGCTCGAACGCTTTCGATGCAAGCATCGACGGTGTTTGTATGAATACGATGCGGCAACATTGCCCTTTTGAAAGCTGACAACGCAGTAAAATCTAGCTTCTTCGTCACACACATCTTGTGTTGCAACGTCAATCGAGTTCTCTTTCTGATTCGAAATAGAATGCGACGGTAGCTCCATCTCGTGTTCATCAATCAGCTACACGTTTGTAGGTAATACCATTTCTGTAAAGAAAACTGTACGGCAGATACCGACCTCCGAATCTTGAAAAGTCACGTGACTCACCCTGGCCCTTAAGGGGCAGGGTGATGGCAAATTCGCGATAAGGTAGAGTGCCTACATTACCGTCGAAAACATGTTGTAAAGGGCTTATTCGAAAGAGGAAGGTTCGATCTATAGCTGGCTGGTCAGGAGGTACCGAGAATATGCAGATATTTCGTAATATAAGCGTTAGAAGTTAGGCCAACAAATTGACGATGTGCATGCGGTTGAATCCAAGCATTTTTATGCCATTGGATGAGTTTTCTGGATGCTGTACTGACCAGCCAGCTATAGAGGAGATCTCCAGCTACAAATTCAGCTATATTTTGTCTCGATTCTCTGGCGAAATAAAGGAGAAAAGTTGTGGCGCGTTTTGGACGTGGCTTTCTAGCGTCAGAATTCATGATATCTGAGAATATAGATAGCATCACAGACGAGGGATAGGATAGACCAATCACCATATGGGGCTTCTTGTCTCACATGTAAACAAATGGTTTTCTTACGCCCTCTACGCTGTAGAACGATAAATGCTGGAACTAGATCTACAAGAATGGTCAAATCTTATTGACGAGTTATGTATCTGATGTTATGACTACATGTTCAAATTATACTTTTTTATTTGATGTCATTATGTTATATATCTGCAATTATCTTTATCAATACAATATTAATAAATGTAGATACCACGTTTTCCAATTATGGAAAAACAATTTTCATAAATCTTGAACATGGATATCTTTACGCATACATTTATTTTATACATTTTCTTTATACGTATAATTATTATTCGCATTTCTATAATTTTTTAACACTATTAATACGCATCCATTTTGAATGTATTTTGTAACTGAATTTGAAAAAAGAATTAAATTGAAATTTACTATACATTTTCATGTATGTTTCATTTAAACAACATAAATTTTGCCTTTAAAGAATCTTGCAAAATATCAATAAATATTAATTGTGAAATTCGAAAGAGTTAAAAATTAATCAATCAATAATTATGTAGTTGATCGTTTTTTGCGATATGTCAATCTATTTTACTACTGACTCAGACCATAGTTGTATTAATTTCTTGCGCGTTTGTAGTGAGAAAATAAACGATAAACGGAATAGTACGACACGTACGAACACTACCGCATTCATCGAGCTCGATCAGGCTCCAGTCGTGATGCAAGAATCATGGGTTGCCGACCCACGTGGCACGAGGGGGGGGGGGGTGAACTCCTCCGCCAGAACGGCCCAACAAAACTTCAAGCGCTTGAACCGCAATCGATTCCCGGTTCGGCGAAAGGCACAGTTTGCTACAACTTTTAAACCAAAAGAGATATCAATGCGAAATTTGAACCTGAAATTCTTTTTTAAATCGGGTTCAATGTCATATACTGAAATATGTTCTATATTTTTTAAGTCATTTTTTTTTGTCGATTTTTAAGATAAAGCCGGATAAGATGGTCAAAAGTGCCTGCGAACCAAATTAATTTTTAATCGCACCATGCTCAACAAAAAATTACGAAAAGGACGAGGTATAGGATAGACCAATCACCCAATGTATTTTTCTGTCTCACGCTCGGGGGGCTCTAGAGCCCCCTTACCATTCCGTGTCACATCCTACCGTAACGGCCAGAGGCAGTATTGTGGAACCAATATTCTAGAACGGCGCTGTTGCTGATAGGAATTTAAATCTCATGTCGGAGATTCTATAAATGATGAATGAAACAAAAGAATGTTGTGTTCTTTTAATTTCGTTATGCCTGTAACGCGACTGCATCGAAGGAAACATTTCTACGTGAGAAAGGTTATATTCAAGTAAATCATGTGCATACATATACTTGTATAATGTACATGTATGTATAGCGAGCATCAAGAAGCATAAATTCACACTCATTCGGAGGAATTCGTATTAAAAACATTATTATGAATTTTTGCTAATATTTAAATATATCATCATTAATGTTACTTTTTTGGTAAATAATCAGCCTAATTATGTGTATTTATTTACACTTTATTCCTACACACTTCCTTAACTTCCTTTTCATTCTATTTATGGCGTGTTTGGACTCATTTTTACCAGAAAAATATTTACAATTTATTGTTCGTATTTTCATACCATAACAATAAATTATTGCAAAAATTAGATTTTCATTAGTAAGCAATGCTTATGAGCTTACATTGTTGTGTCCGGTAGCTGCTTGCTTGGCTGACAATAAGCCATTGAAATTCTCAAGACCTCGATCGGAAGAGAGTACGAAAGGCAACATTGTAACGCATTGCCTATTAATAATGAACAACCAGAACCCAACTGTGTTATTATAAAAAATATCGTAATGAAAATCTTATCAGCCGATTCGAGATGTTTTTCTGATAAAAACGAATCTAAATTCGCTATAAATCGGAGAATAACGAAGAATAAATTAATATTAAAAACTCTTATGGAAAACGGTTTCGGTAGTGAATCTTGCCTACTCTGGGACTGGACCATAATCGTGCGACGCCGTCCTACAGGGGAGGGGGGTTATCCCCTCCACCGACTCGGCCCCCACTCTGACGTAACATCGTTTGAGCTGCCTGCTCGACTGTTCAAAGCGTTTCACCGATTAGCGCGATCGATTCCCGGTTCGGCGAAGCGCACATTTTGCAACAACATTTAAACTGAAGAAGATTTTTAAGATATAGCCGGATCAGATGATGAAAAGTGCCCCCAAACCTTTATATTTAGTTGCACCATGCTCAACAAAAAATTACAAAAAAATTCATGAGTATTCTATCTAATATCATTCACGACTGAGATTTTTTCATCATTTTTGGTCGCAAAATCGATTTTTAAACAAATTCGAAAGCATAAAATTGCCGATTTTATATCAAAGTTTTCAGTTCACCACATTTATGTTATTATGTTAGTTGTATCTCATCGTGATTATTAATGTGAATTTTTTACAGATCTTCCAGATTATGCAAAAATGTTTAAGAAAATTGGATATGTCCAATCATTTGAAAAAAATGCACAGGGAAAAAGACTGATGTAGTAGAAAGAACAAGAAAAAAGTATTTAACGAAAAAAAAATCATTTGATGCGGGATTCGATCTGGGACCAAAATATTCTCACAGTCTAAGACGTTACCGCCTGCGCCAAACGAAACTGATAAGAGTGTTCAATATAACACAATACACCTATAAAACTGTAAGAAGGTATTGAAACAATTGATTTCGATCTTTTTTTAACGACGATGCAATTAATAAAAATTTATAAAAAAATTAAGAACAATAGTTTCAATAACATCTAACTACTTAATTTTGGTAAAACTGGTATCTTTGAAACTTCAATTCGAAATGTGCACTTTCTTCAAATGATTGGGCACATTCAATTTTCTTAAACATGTTTGCATAATCTAGAAAATCTATAAAGAATTCATATTAATAATCACTATGAAACACAACTGGAAACTTCGACATAAAATCGGCAATTTTATGCTTTCGGATTTGTTTATAATTCGATTTTGCAACCAAAAATTATGAAAAAATCTCAGTCACGTATGATATTAGATAGAATATTCATGAATTTTTTCGTAATTTTTTGTTGAGCATGGTGCGATTAAAAATTAATTTGGTTTTCAGGCACTTTTGACCATCTTATCCGGCTTTATCTTAAAAATCGACAAAAAAAATTATTTAAAAAATATAGAACATATTTCAGTATACGACATTAAACCCGATTTAAAAAGAAATTTCTAGTTCAAATTTCGCACTGATATCTTTTTTAGATTAAAAGTTGTAGCAAACTGTGCGTTTGGCCGAACCGGGAATCGATTGCTGTTTAGGCGCTTGAAATTTTGGTGACGTGATGAAGGTACGTCTGAGGGGCCGCGCCGGCGGAGGAGTTCATCCCCCCCCCACTCATCCCCATGATTCTTGCATCACGACTGAAGCCTGATCGAGCTCGATAAATGCGGTAGTGTTCGTACGTGTCCTACTATTGCGTTCGTCGTTTATTTTCTCACTACAAACGCGCAAGAAAATAATACAACTACGGTCTGAGTCAGTAGTAAAATAAATTGACATATCGCAAAAAACGATCAACTACATAATTATTGATTGATTAATTCTTAACTCTTTCGAATTTCATAATTAATATGTATTGATATTTTGCAAGATCCTTTGAAGGCAAAATTTATGTTGTTTAAATGACATATATGAAAATGTATAGTAAATTTCAATTTAATTCTTTTTTCAAATTCAGTTACAAAATACATTCAAAATGGATGCGTATTAATAGTGTTAAAAAATTATAGAAATGCGAATAATAATTATACGTATAAATAAAATGTATAAAATAAATGTATACGTAAAGATATTCATGTTCAAGATTTATGAAAATTGTTTTTCTATAATTTGAAAACGTGGTATCTACATTTATTAATATTGTATTGATAAAGATAATTGCAGATATATAACATAATGACATCAAATAAAAAAATATAATTTGAACGTATAGTCATAACATCAGATACATAACTCGACAATCAGATTTGATCATTCTTGTAGATCTAGTTCCAGCATTTATCGTTCGTCAGCGTAGAGGGCGTAAGAAAACCATTTGTTTACATGTGAGACAAGAAGCCCCATATGGTGATAGGTCTATCCTATACCTCGTCGGTGATCCTATGCACGCGTGTGTGTGGCCGACAACGTAAACAGCGGCGCTGCCGTAGCTTCGTTCAAAAAGCCGTGCCTCGACACACTCACACACCGTTAGGTCGGCCTGTACGTGTAGCTACGAGAGTTGTGTTACGTCGCAGTGTGAGGGGGTTAGGGAATTTACTGGGTTCGGATGCCCGTGGAGCGCTGAAGCACTCTGCTCGTGGAAGGTTTTCAGAACAAACTCTTAACAAGAAGATGTAACGAAAAATAGACCTTATTTAATAGTGAACTCGTTGTTGCCTCTAAGATCTTAGAAATGTATTTCCTTGTATTTTCTTCGTCCTGAAGTTTTTTCTTCTTCCAGCTTCCTTTTCCTTAGCCAATAGGAAAATTCGGATCTTCTCGCTGGACGTTGATTTGTCGGGTGGCTCATTGGTGGTGGAGGTGTCTCAATAGCGCGCGCACGAGAGTGGGGTACACGCGAGGGTGAAGGCCCGCCAAAACAAGGGTCGTGGGACCGAGCGAGAGAGAGGTCCAAGGGAGTTCCAAGAGGTCCTTGACAGAGAATTTACGACTTCCTGTTCTTGACCGATTCTAGACTTCGACTGACTATTTATGCGAAATTGGAGAAGCTCCTCCAAGAGGTTACGTGACTTTACCCAAATTCCTCGATTAATCTCGCTCATCTGGTTTCGTCAAGGATCTCTGTGGAAACCTCTCGTTTCCCTACCTGTTCTAAGCCTAAGCTATCGTGCCCGAATAAAATATATGTATATGAAATATACGGCTTTGAAACATTACGTTTTATATTCAAATTTCCCTCTCAGCGTCATTAACCGAACATACAGAGCAGTAGCGTTATTCGTAGCTATGTTCGCGTGATCAACAATATATATATATATATCGCAAAGATCGGCTTTTCAACGATCGAAAGCGTTAGGTGAAGGATAAATCTAGAGCGCTCGTTCCCCCAAATGTCATATTTTTGCGTTTTCTAGGTGTAATTTGCAATATTCGGTCGTGCATCATTCCCGTGAGAGAGGCATCCTATGCACGCGTGGCCGACAACCTAAACAGCGGCGCTGCCGTAGCTTCGAATCAAAAAGCCGTGTCTCGACACACTCACACACCGTTACGTCGGCTTGTACGTGTAGCTGCGAGAGTCGCAAGGTAGCGGGATTCCGCAAACCATTACTCGATAATGCAAGGATTGGGCTTTTCAATGATCGAACGCGTTAAATGAAGGATAAATCTATTTGGATTTGCGTTTTCTAGGAGTAATTTGCAATATTCGGTCGTGCATCGGCACACTCACACACCGTTACCTCGGCCTGTACGTGTAGCTACGAGACTCGCAAGTGGCCGGGAATCGGAAAAGTCGGACGAAAAGTCGGGCGTGCTCGATTCGGGTGCGCGATGCTTCGTGACACATCGGGCGGCCCGAGCGATTCGAGGACAAGTTAGAGCGAGCGAGTTATCGCGATACCTGAGATTCAACTCTGCGTTCTTATGAATTACTTGGTTTTTCATAATTACCGTCGGTATATTTGGCAAACATATGCATAATCTTTATTTGTATTAAAGTTTGCCTAGCCGGATAAGATAGTCAAAAATGACTAAAAAGACATTAAAAAAAAAGAATTAATCAAGTAAAAAAAATGTATACGTATGCCGGGATCGAACCTAGTATAGGCAGATCAATAGTTTTTTTTTTTTTTTTTGAAAAAAACGTTTATTGGGGGTGTGTGTACATTCATAGGCTACATAAGGTATCAAAAACGTAACATAAAAAAAAACCAAACAATAACTTAATAAATATCTGGTTGATCGAAGGTTTCGATTCTAGTAGATAAACAACTTTGTTATAACTAACTTAGTCTAAATACATTATAGGGGTTTAGGAACTAAGAGGTGTTATACAGTAGTTGCCACAGATTACTGGGCTATCAGTCGAGGGGAAAAAGGGTGACGGAAAAAAAACCCCACGATCCAGTCTTAATAACTAATAAATAATAATTAATAACAAATAACAACAAAAATAACAGACAGAGAGAAGGGAGGAAGGAGAGGGGAGGCTATTTACATAATGGCGCAAAACGCGTTTGGTAAGAGCCATTGTGTTTAATGGCTAATATTTGAATTAGTTCTGTTTGTGTGGATTATCGGGGCCTCAGTTGGGGTTGTCTTGGCCTCCGCGCGTTGAGGTTGCTTAAATGGGTGGTGTTAAGCGACAGCCACCAGTATTTTTTGAAATCTAGCCTGTGGAAGTCAAGATAGTCTCGGTTGGGGATAATTGAAGAGAATTTGAATTTGTCTCTGTTTGCTATGTAGTCGTTATGGTTAAAAGCAACTCTTTTGTCGGCTTTATTTCTGCGCCAGTGATATATTATTGGGGTGTTATCGGCGTTTTGGATAAGGCCGTTATTATCGCAATATAAGAACGCTTGAGGGGTGGTATATCCTGTGGCGAGTTGTCTACGGGATGTAGCGTCGTCTTGCTCGGATAAAGAGCGGACGATGTCATTGTCTATGTTTGATAGCTTGCTATAATAATCTCTTATAAGTTTGATCATGAATAGATCAATTCTAGGTATATCGGCCTTGTCGTATATTATTTGGTTTTTTACATAGTGTTGCCAATTTGAGCTTACAGTTCTATATAGTCGGAGGCAGGCTCTCAAGCATTTGCGCTCCATTTGTCTAATTTTTTCGGCGGTTGTGTGATTCATGTTCCAGAGGATGGGCGCTGCGTAAGTAACTATGGGGCGGATTAGTAACATGTACAAGATGATTTTTGTTCGATTGGTTAGGTGTTTGTTATAGAAGATTTTGCTGTTAGCGTGAAAGGCTTTGTTGGCTTTATCGAGTTGTATGTCTATGTGTTTATTGCCGCGGAGGAGATAATCAATATGGACTCCAAGGTATTTTACTATTTTTTTGTGTGGGATGAGTTCTTTATTATAAGTACCTGGTATTGTGGCTGAGATGCGGAAGTATTTACTGCCTGTTTTTGTTTTGTAGCTGAGCAGGTCAAGAGGCTTTCGGAATAAAATGGTTTCACATTTACTCGGGTTTAGTCTTAGGTTCCAAGCTGAGTAATACTGGTTGATTTTATTTACAATTGTATCGAGGTCGTTTTGAACCGACTCGACTCTGTTACCCGAAACATAGACAATGACATCGTCCGCGAATGCAATTAGGCCGGGACTATTAGGTTCGTTGAATTTGAATAACTTGGGAAGATCGCTTAAGTAAATATTAAAAAGGATCGGTGAATTAACGGTACCCTGTTGGAGCCCTTCTTTGATAATGAATTCAAAGGATGACAAATGTTTGCCATCCCAGGTGAAAAAAGATTTTCCAGTGACCATGTCCCAGATTAGATGAGTTAGCCAGGTTGGGAAGTTCTTTTTGTGCAATTTGTAAAGTAATCCATTCAGCCAAACTGAATCAAAGGCCTTTTCTAAGTCAAGGAGAGCAGCACCCACTAGTTGGCTATTGCTAACCTTTTTGGTGATGTCGGTTAGTAGCTTGTGGACGGCATGTGTGGTAGAATGGGATTGTTTGAAACCAAATTGGTAGTCGGGGATTATTCTGTTGGTGTAGCAGATTTTTGATATTTTGTTATTGATAATGGCTTCAAATATTTTGCTGATGCTAGGGGTAAGGCTAATGGGGCGGTAGCTCGAGGGGTCGTTAGGATTTTTGCCTTTTTTTAAGATTGGCAAAACTTTAGCACTTTTCCAGGCTTTTGGGAAATAGCTGTAATTAATGGAATTGTTAAAGAGGATTGTAAATTTGATGATTAGGTTTATGGGAAGGTGTTTAAGAACTATGGGTGGGATACCGTCCAGACCACTGGAGGTTTTGTTGGGAAGTTTCTTGAGAATATAGGATACAGTGAGGGGACAGCAGAAAGGGTCAAGGGTGTGTTCCGGAAGAGATGGATTGATGGAAGAGTTGGTAGGGCTGAATTGTATAAGATAGGAGCCTCGAGATCTAGCCGAGAAGAATTCTGATTTGACAGAGTCTGCTGTTTTATCGACTAGTTTTCTCAAAAGGGAGCCGTCGTTTAGGTATCGTGGTGAGTTTATTTCTTCAAAGAAGGCGCCAATTGTGTTTAATTTATCTTTAGGGGTATTAATGATGTAGTTATTATTGATTTTTTTAGTATTGGGGAGGTCATAACTGCATCTGTTGATGATGCTGCTATTACTTTCGTGTATATGAAGTTCATTTATATTGGATGGTTGTTTTGGTCTAAAGATAGCATTAATTTTTGGGAAAAATTTGTTGGGGTTGCGGTAATCAATTTTTTTTATAGTGTTGGTCCAGTAATTTTCAGCAGCTATTTTAAATTCATGTTGAAGAGCTTTTAGTAGTTTTTTGTGTAATTTTATGGCGTATCTTGTGATGGGGTTTCTTTTTAATGGATCTGTTATGTGAAGGTGGTGTAATAGGGAGACGATGTACTTTTTTTGTTTTTGGAGTTTTAGAATTCTATTGTTTAGATATCTGTTAATGCTATCTTTGGATTTGATTTTAGGGATGGAAGTGGATATTGCTAGTTTGATTGCTTCGTTAAGGGTATTGAAGTTGTGGTCTATTTCTTCGAGGGTTAAATTACGGTCGGGAGGGATGTCATTGGTATGGAGCTTGGAGAGGCGTTTAGAGAATTTTTCCCAATTAGTGGTTTTGAAGTTGTAAATATAGTTGGGTGTAGGGTGGGTTTCCCACGGAAGGGTGCCGGTGTGTAGTTTAAATAATAAAGTAAGGGCTGCATGGTCACTGTCATACGGAATGGTTAGGGCTCTACCTTGGGTATTGTTAATTAATTCGAGCCTAGAGTCAACGAGGCAGATATCTAAGTAAGACTGGGCAGGTTTGAATGTGGGGAATGCCGGAGGGATGATTTTAAGTTTGAATTTAAAATTGTGATTTGTTTCCCATTGTCTAAAGTATCTACCTCTTCGGTTATCGCATCTGTCGCCCCAGGATTTCCTTCTGGCATTGAGATCTCCCGCTACAATGTAGTAAGTGTTAATATTATATAACTTAAGGCTATCGAAAAGATAATCTAATTCTGTTAAAAATAGACTTCGGCTGTCATTTTTGGCATATACGCTGACTAGAAATAATATATTACTGTTGTTTAATTTTAATTTGATGATGGAGTATTCTAATATTTCATTATTTACCGAGGATGGGTGTGTAACTTCTTCGAATGAAATGTTTTTGCTAATTAAAATGGCCGTGCCACCCCCTTGGATGGAATTTGGTCTGTCTCTTCTGATTATTGAATAATCTTTGAATGAGATTTTATGGGAGGGGTTGAGCTTAGTTTCTGATAAAAAGATTATGTCATGGTCGTAGTTTTTTAAAAATTGACAAAGTTCGAGTCTTCTGTAGTTGGCTACTATTGAGTTGACATTAATTGCCGCTATTCTAATTTGGTTGCTGAGCGAGGAGTTACGGTCCATGTTCTCTATTGAAAATTGTATTTAGAATGAATTCAATTTTTTCGGAGTTAGCAGCAATTTGTGCGGCTAACGTTTTAAATTGGGTTGAAACTAAGTTGGTTAATTCATTTTTTAAGTCGGTTACCCAGCTAGGAGGGTTGTTTGAGTTGTGGTTGCTGGAGTCGTCTTGGGCAGTTATGTTGCTTGAAGATGGTGATGTATTGTGTTGCTTGTAGATCGGTTGGGAGGGATGTGTGGTCTTCGTTGGCGGGGGCTGTCTGGAATCTTGATGGCTGGCTGCTTGAGCATATGTTGTATTTTCCCTGATGGTGGCAGAGATGCGGTTGAGGTTTCTTAAGGTTGAGCGGGTTTGGGAAGTCTTTTGCTCTTTTTTGTTAGCGAGAGCAAATTTGATAAAGGGACATCCTTTGTATGAGGCGGGGTGACCTTGTTGATTGCAATTAGCGCATCTGAGATTATCACGACTGTTGAGGGCTTCGACGCTGCATTTGCCTGGCTCGTGGGTCAGGGAGCATTTAACACAACGAAACGGTAGATGGCAATTCTTGCTGGCGTGGCCAAGTCTTTGGCATTTTTTACATTGAAATATGTTTTGTTTTCTAAGGTGTTCCCAGTGGGCTTTTTGATATGCTATGGTTTTTATTTTAAAGAGATCTGTAGTCTTGCTGTCGCTGGAGAGTTGGACAATGTAGTGGTGCTTTTCAGGTGTGTTCTTATTGTAGTAGAATTTGGCGAGGCTTGTGATTTTTAGATTAGGTATCCTCAGTTCTTCTATTTCCTGTTTTATTTCATCTGGGCTGAATGAGCCTCTGATGCCTTTTAAGATGATTGAGATTGGTTTCATATGTTTTTGCGTGAACGTATAGAATTGGATTTTCTCTTCAATTAGTTTATCGCAGATGGTGGTGTGAATATCGGTGTTGTTGGTATAGATGGTGTGACAGTCCTGTTTAACTTCTTTAATTAGAAAGGCGTTTTTGGGGATGCCTAGTGCCTTAATTATATTTATTAATCCATGAATCGTGGAGTTCATTGAGAATATTGGTGGCGGTTTGCCATATTTGGTCGTTGTTTTGTCTGTGAGGTTGTTTGGGGTGGAGGAGGTATCTTGATCCATGGTGTTTTTGTCCGAGAGCGGATGGAATCGGTTGAAGTTCGCAGCGTCGTGTAAAGATGGAGGTGTGGCGGTTTGGGGAATTTTACCCGTTTTCTTGGGAGTTTCCCATATTTCGGGGGAGGCCAAGCTGTCGAGTAGAGTGGAGTTGTTTGAAGTTGAGGCTTGTGCTGCCCCCTTGACGGGCGTGCTCGCATCAGGGCCGCGGGCCGCCTTTAGGTTAGGCTTAACCTTATTGTTCGATGGCGCCTTATTTTCCTTGAGGAAGTCTTTATAAAGGAGCTCTAACTGAAGCGAGTTCAGTTTAGGTATCTTCGGTTGTCTGGATCCTGAGCTGTTGTTGGGCTGGAGGTTCTCTTTGTTCTCCGAATCCGACGCGATGGAGCGTTTGGCTCTGGGAGAAGGAAAGCCCGCCATCGGATCCAGGGGCGAGCAGGGGAAACCTGCTACGTCCCGGGAACCAAGATTTGGTTAATAAAAGCACAGCACTGCACTATATAAATGTTCACAGCGATAAAGGATTCGCATATAATTACACCATACGAATCCGCGGCGTATAGGTTAACCGAAGAAAATCGAAACAGCAAACTGAAGCTGTCTGCACGCTAACACGACCTGTTCGGTCAACGGTCGAGCGCGGACTCCGGCAGATCAATAGTCGATCGCCTAACCCGCTGACCCAATCGAGTTGTTGGGAATGTGGTTAATACTTTTAGATGTAATACGCTGACATAGTAAAAATACTAATCAAGCCGATTTCATTGTTTAATTATTTTTTAAAATGTTCAAGGTTTATCAGTGCCTGATAGACTTACAGAATAAATAGAACGTAATAATTTTAAGGTTAGCTTAGTTCTTCGCGGAAAAAACGTCGAAAAAATCAGTTTTTATTTTTTTTAACAACGGCGCACCAAACCAAAAAATCTGAAAAAATTCATGAACAATACTTATGACAATATACCGCTACTGTAAAAATATAAATGTTGTCACTCTAGAACTTCCATGTGAAATATGCATTTTTTCGATTTTTTTGAGGTTTTTGAATTTTTACAAGCAGGATTTTCACTTTAAAAATCTGAAACCAATTGCAAAGTATGTATTAGGGTTCTTGACATGTGTCAGATTTTTCTCAGAATTTCTAAACGTCATTAACTAGGGAAAATAGGCCAAAAACTGATTTTTCGATTTTACCCCATAACTACCCTCCCGATCGAGATACGGGGTTGAAATTTTGCACAGAATGTTTTTTTTGGTGCTCTATCGAATGGCACTTCGTCGATAAAATTCGGTTCAAGGGCATTTTTGACTATCTTATCCGGCTAGGCCCTTTAAGAATGAAAATCCTAATTTAGGAGACAATGTTTCTGACATTCTGACGAAATTGTTTCTCCGAATGAACTTGCATATGTATCCATAATATCATTAAATAATATCCTTACAAAGTTACATACGCCTAAAAGGTATAAAAATAGGGTAAATTATGAAAATTGTTTACATTTTGTGCTGCTTTTATTTCAACTATGATAACTTACAAGGAGAGGCCACGTTTTAACATTGCATATTTATATTATTAATTTCAATCGATTAAATTTAGCGCATAAAATTGCATTTTTAATTACAACTAACATGTACTTATTTTCTAACAACAGGATTATTTATCAGTACTAATCCAATTACAAAACTTCATTATTTTTTATTATTTTTTTAAATATGACTTTCGCCAACGTATTCGTGGCATTTTTCCGATTAAAATAAAACTAAATATAATAATAATATAATATAATTCCGATGACGTATAAAGTTTCGGACACGGAGAAGGGCAGCGTACCTAACATAAGTATAGGTATGGTATACAAACAAGTCTCAATTTTTATTTTTTATAAGAAATAGATTTATTAGTTTTTGTAATATAATTTATTCATAAAGATACAAACGGAAAGATATAAACAAACATACATATACATAACACATACATTATCACCTATACACATTAATTATTGTGTTGCGGCCATGTCCCCCCCGACAGCCACTGCCACCGCGTCCTCCTAGACCGCCTCGTCGCCACTACTTCGGCGCCGGGCCTCGTTTGTAGGCGCTGCGGTTTATCTGCTTTTGCATTTTCTCCTGGAACATGAAGAGAAATTAAAAATATTACAATTTGACAATAATAACATTAACATAAAACAATAAATATTAACATAACATCATCAACATCATAACATCATTAATATTAGCATTTTACCGACCGCTAGCGGTATTATACATAATAAAATACAATAATATTTGTTAATGATTTTGTTACTTACAAGCCTCTCCAGCATCATCGTTATTGTGGCGATGTTGGAGGGGGGCACCAGTACCGGCGCTGTTTCCGCCTCTGTCTTCGGCGCCTCCACCGCCGATGTCGACGCGCCACCGCCGTTTGCTTCAGTTATCTGATGGAAAAGAAATCAAAAGTTTAAGAAACAAATAATAAATTTACACTCATGACGAAGGTCAAGACATATGTGTCTACTCACTATTTTTTCGCCCCTAGCAGAAATAATTAGTTGGGCGACGCCCGCCGCCACAACCGCCGGTGTCACCTCCTCCTCCCGTTGCCCTTCCTTTTCTCCTGCTGGGCGCATGTTCTGCTGGCTGCTCATCTACGTAAAAAAAAACATTAAATACTATCAAAAATCAATTTAATGACGAAATAAAAAAAAAGGATGAGAAAAGATCAGTAAATTTGATCTTTCCCACATCCGTAACTCCTGCGCAATTACTTAAGTCTGGTTCCGATCTTCGGCGTTCTTCTAAGTTCCGGTGGATGTCAAAGATGGTCTGGTTATCCACTAAAAACTCCCACCTTTATATACTGATTTTCGGAAAGGTAACGCCTTTCCGAAGATAAAGAGGCGGAGCTATACTTTGCGGGGGTAGAAAATCCCGCGTCTATGGTTTCATGGTCACCGGCAAAGGTGGTCGCCAAATGTGCCGTGCGGTCGGGCACAGGCCCCAACGGTACCCGGCTGGCAACGTTTATGATGGGGTAGTTAGGTTTTCTACACCCATCAGGGCGTTTCGCGAATAAAATAATTTTGCCATCCTGCAAACGTCGGGGTTGGTTTTATTAGCATAGACCCCAACATCTGCAGGCGGTCAACTACAAGTTTTGCGATGCGAAGCGTGTATCGGCTACAATGGAATGTGAAATCTGTAGTAATATCAGTAGTAATAAAGTTGGGGGTGAGAGAAAACTTGAAAACCCTACGACCTTTCGTTCCTACCCAACAATTTACACTTTACAAAGTCATTATAGTATACTCATAAACAGATGCATAAACTATATGTATACAAAATTTTAACAAAATTGAATTATTGATAACAAAATTATATTAATTTTAATCTATATAATACATAATAACAGACCAAAAAAGTATTCGTACCATGCTTGACAGAGTTCAGTTTATTTTGCTTATAAATATTGTTTCAATTTGAAGATGATTCCCAGAGGTCATAGTCGAATAATTGAGCTTCAGTTACTTTGCCTTAGTCAAAACTCTATCGAAATAACATTGATAATTGAAAATGAGTCGAAAGGAGGCCGAGACTACTGTAGAAGAGCGTAAAATAATTTTTAAATTGTACCAAGAGGGCAAAAGTTACGTTGAGATAGCAAAACTTATTGGCAGAAGTAAATCTACTATCCGTTACACGATTAAACGTGTACAAACTAATAATATTTTGTCAAACAAAAAAACGTGTTGGAAGACCAAAGATTTCAACTGCTCGGGAAGCAAAAAAATCTACTTGCGAAAAAATCCAAGAATTAGCGCCCCTAAGTTAGTCACAATGTGAAACAACATGTTTAATAAAACAGTTTCTGCTGAAACTTGTCGGAGAATAGATCTCAAAATTTTTACGGTCGAGCAGCTAGGAAAAAGTCCTTCATTAATAAGATTAACAGAACAAAAAGATTAACATTTGCGAAAGAATCCGTAAATAAGAGTAATACCTTTTGGCAAAAAGTTATTTTCTCGGATGAATCCAAGTTCAATATTTTTGGATGGAACGAAACAGAAAAAGTTTGGAGAAAGCCCAACAAAGAACTAGAATTAAAAAATCTACGATCGACTGTGAAGCACGGCGGAGGCTCGGTGATGGTTTGGGACTGTATGGCAGCATCCGGAGTGAGTAATCTTGTATTCATTGATGGACTTATATGGATAAATATAAATATGAAAGTATTCTTGAACAAAATCTGCTAGAAAGTGCAGTACTGGCTATGCAAGACGATTATTACTTTCAACATGACAACGACCTCCGAAGCATACTGCTCAAATAGTTCGTGCTCAAATAGCTCAAAAAGAAAGAATTCTGAAAGTTTGGAATCGTATTGAGCAAAGCACCACTTAAAAATTAATAAAAGGTATGCAAAAGAGATTAATTGAAATGATTAAGCACAACGGTGGACCGGCGAAATACAAAAAAAATAATAAGTTATTATAATATGCGATTTTTCTTGTGAGACGTATACCGGTACGAATACTTTTGTGGACTGTTATTATGTACTATGTAGGTTAAAATTAATATATTTTTTAAAATTTGTTAAAATTTTGTTAAAAGTTTGTACAAATAAAGTTTCTATATGTGTTCATTCGTAACAAAAGAGTTACTGCAAAATCTTACCTGCATCATTTGACTTCAACATATTTTTTTTCAAGCAATAAGGGTACGAATACTTATGGGACTGACTGTACCTCTAGGCTATAACATTTATTCTAAAAAAAACTCTTCAAAGCGAAATTTGGACTACAAATTATTTTGCATTTTTTAAACAATTTCTTTCCGCTATAGCCACATAAAATGTTCAAAGGCGACTCCCGAATCGTTTTCATTTTTTGTCGCACCGTGTCCAACAAATAATTACGAAAAAATTCATGGCTATTCTACTCACTGGTACACATGACTGCGATTTTTTCCACAATTTTAGGTGGACAAATTGATTTTTACACAAATCCGAGAGCATCCTGGCAACGTTTATGATGGGGTAGTTAGGTTTTCTACACCCATCAGGTCGTTTCGCGTGTTCTTTTTGGAATCTTTTGTAAATTGCATGAAAATGACTTTTTCGTCCCACTTTTCTCCCCGTTTACAAGCGTATTATGAGACAATAAACATTTTTATATTCGGGCTACCCTGGAGTTTCTGGCTGCCTCGCAGTGTACCGAAATGCCTGTTTTTTGGACAAAATTCAATAACTTTTGTTCTGTTTATTGGCCATTTCCACGTTTAAAGAATGCTGTTACAGTCATTATAAGCAGGAGTTTTTGGAGGTTTACGATAGGGGCGATGCGATAGGGTGAGGAAGTCATCAGGGCTCGAAAATTACTTTATTACCTATCATAAACCCCGAGTGTGCCCCAACGTGTATCCCTAAACCTGCCCGGATTAATTAGAAGAATATCGCCTATTATTAAATAGTATAATACCTACGATTTGTATAGAAAAGACTATAACTGGTTACCGCCCATAAAGTAGTAGTCCACGGATGCGAAATAATAAATTCTTTTGACTTGCCTGTAGGTTTCCTCTCCGAGGAAAGCTCTAGAGGCAACTCATTCAGATTTATATTCTAAAGTTGAGTAATGCAACTTCACCAGTGACTGTACTGTAATGTAATTGCAATTGAATAATTTAAAGGAAAACGTTGCTTTTTTTTACATCTATATTTTCTATTACACTTATATCTATATTTATGTATTATTTCTGTCTACTTATTATTATAAGTTATACTTATATTTCTAGTTTACTTGTATTAATAATGATACATAAAAATTGTAAATACCATGTACTCGTGAGCTTTGATTAAGTATGATCACACATTTGTTTATAAAAGATACTAAGGTAAGATGTGAAGGCGAATGGCTGGTATGATTGAAGAATTTTCAGTTCAGAGCGAACAGTCCTACTTTTAGTTAGTTGCGCCAGGCATAGCAGAAGAAGATTGTATGTGTGTCGGGGAGACGAATGTTATAAAAGTTTAAAAGGAGGCTTCAGATTCGGAAGAACTGAACTAACAATAAGAATTCATCTACTATTAGGACATTGATTACCAGTGGATACCGGCGTACTCGCTTGCTAACCGGTTCTTGCTACATAGCTTTAAGGTTTGCAGGTAGTTGCAGTTCTAACTTATATAAAATCAAAGTATACTATCTTACCAATACTTTGCGAAACATCATTACAAAACGTAAACAAAGTTACACTATTCACGGATGTACTATTATACTAAGAAATAGTCTTGGTATTTTATAATTACTGTCGGTATATTTTGCAAACGTACGCATAAATTTTGTGCGATTTTTTGTATTCATGTTTGTTTGAGATCTGTGTAGGAGGTGCGACAGTAAAGGGTGGAAAAGAAGTGGACTGTATGTGAAATCAATATTGAATCATATTATATTGTACTAGGTTCGATATATACAGAGGTGACGTGAATTACAGAGATGCGGTGATAGGTGAGAAAGCGATAATGACAGATGTAATCACGGACTGCGAAGCAGGCAAAGCGTGAAAGCGTGGTTAGAAGACGGATTTGATATTTTGGACTATGGGAACGGCGACCCACGCGACAAATAAGGCACCAGACGTAAACATAAGGCTTACGTCTGCGTTCGTTCACCCGGTCCCGGCGCCGAGCACGATCAGCTGTACTATTGTCAACGCCGGGACACGGTCGCGCAGAGACATTTCTTGAGGGGATTTGGGCAAGAACTTTATGGCCCCCATAAAGGTCGGCCCAGACGAGACGGACAAGACGGTGAAGATGTATGGGCACCCAAAATCGTCGCCCATACAGACCCGTCGGGTCCGTCGGCCGCTTGACGGGCGCTCGGGGTGCTCGCAACAAAGGCCAATGACACGCACCACGGAGGTTAGCTACCAGAATTGCAGAACCGTTCACTCCCCTCTACATACCTGATATGCCTATGCTGGACAACAGACGACGGGCAAACGGGCAAACGGGCAAACGGGCAAGGCACCGACAAAATGACTCCGGATTCTGCCGGTACGGACGCAGTCACGGTACGGAATTTACTGAAAAAAGTCAATATTCGTGTATATCACGATATGAAATATATTTCTTTTGCATAGAATGCATATGAGGATTAATTATATGTCATTCGTTTTTATTTATTCCTGATTTTCTTTTACTATATTATATACCTATCCGAAAAGTAATATGAATGTAAAGATAGATCGAGATTGTTTGCAATAGCGTGAACAACATTCAGTTATTATTAATTTCGTTTTGAATTTGTTAGTTTTTAGAAATAAATTCATCCGTATACTGCACAGTGACAGTAGGGGGTCGTGATATCAAATAGGTGCGGAAAACGTTCTTAAGGAATCTTAAACGTTACGGAAAACAAGACAACAATTTATTAAAGTAAAACAGTTAGGGAAAACAAGACAACAATTTATTAAAGTAAATATAAGAACAAAAATTATAAATCTAACTTAATAACTAATCTATATAATAACTAATCTAACTTAATCTAACTTAAAATCTATGCATTTGGTGATTCCCCATCTGTTTCTTCGCATAAGATTTCGAAGATTTTTCGTTTGACTCTCTTCTGAGAATTCTTACTCAATTTAGCCGTTTCTAGGTAAATGTATTTAAAAAACGACTCCAACGCTCGGTCGTCGTTCTCTGCGCATGCTGGTTGGATCCTGGTGTTTTCTGGCTCTGATCTTGGGGGGGGGGGGTTCGTCACCGAATTTGTTACAGATTTGGCACACTGTAAAACAGCATGGTGCACTTCTTCTATTCGCCTTTCCTCACTATTTTCGATATTGCTTTGAGTTGTTTTCCGCCTCTTTCGGCTGGGCGGTTCCTCCTCCTCCAACTCTTCTTGGTCGCTCCCAAGCTGGGGTTCGACGTCCTCGTAGATCGATGGCCCCGAACTGCTTGACCCAGTGACAAAACTGGCGAATCCGAGAAAAATAATATTTAAATTAGTTCATTGTAAACAATTTAAAATCGAATAGTACATGTAAACAGTAAAAAATTTGCTCTAAAATATTAAATATTACTTGGAATATTGCTTACCTCTGTAAACTGCAAAGCGTTGGACGCTCCTGGAAATATGGGACCAAAAATTCCATCGTGTCCCCATATTTGAATTTTCGCAGCGGGGTGTCCGCTGCTGCCTGCCCGCTCCTGGCCGCGTGTTGCCTGGCGCGGAATTTCCGAAATTGGTCGCGCAGATTCGACCAGCGTGTTTTACAAGCTGCGGCTGTAAACAGAAATATTGTCTAATTTAAAGCGTTAAATCCTCTACAGGGCAACTCAACGAGAGAGTCGTTTGTTGGTAGGGATAAGTTTAAAGATTTTTTGTCAACAATATAATCTAGGGTCAGGGTTAGGGTTAAGGTGTAAATATAGTATCGGTATATAGTATAAGTTAGAGTATAAGTTAGAGTTAGTTTTATACTTGCGTGTTATTGAAATATTAAAATGAATTTAGTACTAACCTGTTTGATTTAATTCGTCCCCTATCTCCCTCCATGCGACTGCTTTGAACGTGCTATCCATGAACTTCCTGTGCGACAAATCGTATAAAAACTCGCGACTGCGGACGCACTCGATCAAACGTTCGTCTTGCATTCTGCTGAAATGTTCTGCTGTAACGTCGGAAGTAGAACTGATTGCTTTTCACGAACACCCGTAACAGTTAACCTCGTTAAAAATTAGCCTTTGAGTGGGGGTAAGGGACACGATAAATTGGTTATATTGGGGTAAAGAACCACAATGGGGCGGGTTAGGGGCGGGCCTCGTTTCTTCCGTTCACCATCAAGGTGAACCATCAAGGTTTATCGCTCTTAATAGTCGTGCTTGATCACCGGCTTCGATATGGCCACCATTATTACGCAAACAGATCCTTAGTCTTTCTTCCAAATTGTTTCGGCGTCGACCGACGGTCGGAGAAGCCTGAGGCCGGGACTACTCAGAGTTGAGCGCGCGAAGAAATCCACGGGAAAGGATTAATGAGAGGTTGAGACAGTGAGGGAGAGAAAGCAAGATGAAACTCACGTTGAACTGCACTTTATTTGGCATTCTCTCGACCACAGCGCTCGAGCGCGAAAGATAAACGCGAACGAGAGTCGCGAACCGGCGAACGAACGGAAATCTTCAGTGAGCCGATTTCTGCCGTCGGATCGCGAAGCGGAAATCTTGAACGGCACGAAACGCGTGCCGCCGCGAGACGGAAATCTTCGACGCGGACGACGGAGATCTTGTTGCGAGGCAGAATGCTCGTTACGCGGCGCGGAAGATCGCAAGAGAACTGCGAACGAATAGATCGAGAGCGCGAGAGTCTCAGAGCGAGAGATAATGAAATATCCTCTGAGCGAGACGAGCGCGAACAGAAAGAGCGAAAATGCGATATACCTGTGACGAGCGTTAAGACTGTTCAGAGCGTAGAGCGTTAAGAGAGCGAGAAGGCACGCGCAGGTGCCTTAAATAACAAGGACCATCAAATGTGGAGCACCGTGATTGGAGCTCCCGAATCGGACGATCCTTGTTTGTCACGATTTGAAGGATTCAAGCTGTGAAATTCGGCCAATGAAAGCGAGTACTGTTGCTACGCAGTGTCGAGCAACGGCGACACGCGCTCTAGCCGCGTGTTGACATACGCGGCAAAAACCGTATGAAAGATCGGTCGCCTGGTAGACAACAGATACCGAATTCCACAGTTTGAATCCTGAACACAAATTTTTGCGAACTTTTTCGTAAATGTTCGGTACAGACTGCACATGGTGAAAAGCGTCTTCAATTCGTGATTTTAATTGCAGCATAGTTCTTATTGGCGGTCCTGTCCGGTTAACAATATGCTTCACTGCTCCCCAAAAAAAGAAGTCAAGAGGCGTAAGGTCTGGGGAACGTGGCGGCCACAAATGAGGTGCAGGTCTTCGTCCTATCCATCGACTTCCAAACATTTCAGATAACGGAAGACGACGTTAAAATATTTAACATTGTTTTATAAGAGAACGGTTGAGTTGCGACCTACGGTTCCTTCGACAAGTTTAGTCCCCATGGTGAGTAGAATGCGATACAAGCAAAAAAAATTTGACCTTGAATTTCAAGGTCAAAATCAATTTTGCGGAAATTTCTTTTAACAAATCTCCACCGATCTCCTGTACAACCATCTGTCAAAACCATGACACTAAATTTTGTTACAAACATAGATGTGCGCCCGCCACAGGATTTAGTACCGTTATGAATTATTAATTGAGGAAATTCACTCTTCACCAATAATATACATTGTTGGAAACATTAACTATCAATGCTCGATGGACATAGCGAGAAAGTAGAGGATTCGCGAAAGAGAGTATATTTATGAAAGAGAGTATAAAGGAAGTGTACACTTCCCAATGTACACTTTCTAAAAACAAATCACTTATTTAAAATTGGCCCAAACGTATTGAATTTGTTGGAAATGATAGGATTAATTTACCGAGTAAAAGGATTCATTTATTTAGGTTTTAAACCGCATGGAGGAAGATAGGCGACGAATTAAATCAACCAGGTTAGTATTAAATTCATTTTAATATTTCAATAATACGGAAGTATAAAACTAACTCTAACTTATACTCTAATTTATATTCTAACTTATATTCTAACTTATATTCTAACTTATACCATATACCTAGACTATATTTACACCCTAACCCTAGATTACATGGACGCTGAAAAAAATTCTTTAAACCTATCTCTTATGTTAAATGCCTCTCTTGTTGAGTTGCCCCGTGGAGTATTCAACGCAGACCAGCTTGCCGCCTGCGCTTCGGGCTCCTCCGGCGGCAAACTGGTCGCTGCCGATCCCGGGCATCTCTCATATTTTCTTATGTAATTGTGCAAGATGCACGTCGTCATAATGATGTAATCGATATATTCTGGCTTCCCCTGGATCCTTCTATTATACAATCGAAATTTCTGCGATAGAATCCCGAACGCGTTTTCGACCACGCGTCGGGCGAGCGAAAGTCTCCGATTATACTCGATTTTATCTTGGTGGCCTTCCGCTACTCTGCCCGGATACGGCCGCAATAAATTATTCCTGAGGGGGAATGCCTCATCGCCGACGAAGACGCAGGGCGCGGATGACGTGGTTCCCGGCAAATTAGCATCCGGCAACATCCGGAAGGAGCCATCGCACATCCCCTTTCCCAGCATGCACTGTGCGAAGATGCCTCCATCGCTGTTGCGCCCATACGCTCCCACGTCGACAGCAATGAAGTTGGAATTGGCGTCAGCGACTGCCAACAGCACCACCGGAAACGTCCTCTTATAATTAAAATACAGCGACCCAGAGTTCGATGGGGCCTGGATATTGACAATGGCCCCTACGCAATTCGGGAACCGGCATTTTTCCCAGAACAGCTCCCTGATTTCCTCCCACATTTCTGGGGTGGGTAGTGGAATCGCCTCTCTTAAGAGCTTCTCCGTGATGGCTCTGCACGTTTCCTTGACGATCCCCTCTACGGTTGAACGGCCCATTCTAAAACTATAACTTATAGTTTTGAAAGAGTCACCCGTTGCCAAGTACCTGAAACAATGATAAAATGTTAATTAGACAATATTTCTGTTTACAGCCTGGATAATTTCGTGGCTATAAATGAATGTTATAGTCGTGTTCTTGGCATAACAAACTATTTATTCACACTATTTACAGCTTCGTTATTCTCATCCGCCGAATTAACCTTGGATGAGTCTTTTATTTTACGGAACAGCGAACTGGAGCGGTGAGAACTAGCGTATTACAAAGTAGCGCGGTACGACTTAGCGCGAATTCTGATTTAACAAGGCGAGGCCTTTATACTTGCGCGTTTACTTTTCTTCGGAGTTTTCAAGTTGACTGGTTGCCAGTTGGATTGATTCTGGTTTGCTGCCCCGAGGTCAGTTAGTTCGTCACCTCGTGTAGGTGGTGAAAATTCGTGGGCATGGGCCCGTGATGGGAGTAAAACTCTTCTGATTTGTCGATCAGCCTAAGGGAGAGGATCTTCTGGAACCTCCCTCTTTGGTGGTGGAAGAAATCCCTACCTTAGGCCGATGTACGGGAAATTCCCAAAAAGCGCGTTTATTGGTACCTCGGAGCAGCATGTATTTTCAGCCAAGTGGCTGGGTATTGTTGGGGCCCGAGTGGCCTACGTACGCCGTGCTAGCCGAGTGGCTAGCAGCTAATTTATTGCCCCTTAAGGGGCTGGGAAAACGCGCGTTTGCTGTCTCTGGTTTTCGTCCGTTTGACGAAAACCAGAGACACGGTTCTTGGGGTTGTAGCGCAACCCGAGCCTACCTCGCGTCGTGCGGAAGAGGATTTACGACCCCTTGGCCGCCGCGTGTAGTGGGCCATAAGGCCCGCTGTGTCCGAATCCGGGACCCTCAAGTAACTCGCGGACGGTACACGGAGTGAGGGTCGCACGGATTGACTTATGGCCACTTTTCCAATGCCATCAGCTCGAATCCTCAAGCGCCTCGCGTGCGGTATCTCAAGGATTACCATTCTTCGTGATTAGTCGAAGGACGGACAAAAATCGGAAAAGGGCTCTTTGCGTAATGCGTTTTGGGACGAAAGAGCATGCTTCGCGCAGCTGTGGCATCCTCGATTGCCACACGGCCGGAAATACGCGGATTGCCTGCGACGAATCGGACACAGCCGAAGCTTGCAACAACGCCAAAATGGAATTTTATTTCGGTTTAAAGGAAATTAATAGGAAACATTTATTAGACTCTGTTCAGCATCTTCATCACGAGTCTGACTCGATATTGTAGGGCAAAGGATTAAGGATTAAGAAAAAATAGATAAGAACCAACCCTATTGTGGGCTTACTTACCTCAAGCAAACTGCTAACCGTTCCTCTGGCGCAATTGGTGTTTTCCAAGACGTAGAAATTTTCGTTATATCTTGCCTAATCTTCTCCAGCAAACTGTTGAAGCAGCCTCGGCTCATCCGAACAAGACAAACTCTCCTTCAATCCCTCGAGTTTGCCGCAGCGGGTGGACACCATAGCGTCTTCTTCTTTGACGTCTTCCCTCCTGCTCCGACCGGCGCCGCTGGTACACTTGGCGCAACAGACCTATCTGTTCGCTCAATTGTACAAGTATTGTTATCAATTGCACAGCGGTCAACATTTTCTTCTCTCTCAATTTACTGGATGGTTTACTAGATGGATACTGGTTTGTGCTTTGGCCAAAAATGGTGCTCAAATCTTGCTTCACAGCCCTTAAATACACAACCGGCATTTTGCATGTTAGTATGTTTTCTTTTAAAGTTTTACGTACTGAAGACACAGTACCAACAGAGTACAGTACCTTCTTAGAAATCTCGCGATGAGAAAGCCCAGATGTTATTAACTTTTTAATTTCTGATATTTTACTTGCTTTTATTGGTCTCATTATGAAATATGACTAGAAATATTTTTTTTCATTTATTATTTTATCACAAACGTATTCTCGAAAGTTTAAAAATGACGTTATGAGTTACCAGTAATTATATTTGTGCTAAGGAATGCCAAAAATATAAGAATTTTTCACAAATTGAGCTTAACACAAATAATTGATCAAATAATACACAGAATATAATTCGTAATACACGTTCGTTTTGTACGATTACAGGGCCTAAACTGTCGTGAAGTACCGACGCAATGTTAACATTTGTCGTTTATATATTAACAGTCTTAAGCAAGATTCTAAGAAAGGTGTACTGTGGCTTGTTTTCTTTTTGTTCGAACATTTGATCAATTGTTTGAGTCACTGTATAAGGGCAAATAAAAAAGGCAAATCGGGCAGCGTCGATGACAATCGCTGTTTATTCATCCGTACCATCCTTTGCGCTCGAGGCGCACCTTTTTGGGACTGCTAGGTGTGACCGTGCAGGTTTTATGATTAAGGGTCGGCACGATCTTTCAGAAACTCGGGGGTTTATGATGCCATCATTTGCTGAATTGCTAAAATTTTCAAGAATAACAACACTTTCTGGAATCCCAGATATTATTGCTATATCCCGTACATTGTCGAAACATCCGAACATTTTTGGGATCCTGAATATTCTCGGCAATCCCAGATATTTTACGAGAATCCCCAATATTTTCGGGAATCCCGCACACCCATAGCAAAAATTTCACGACGGCCCGATGAAAACTCGCTAAGCACCCCTATGCAGGTACGTATAACTGTTCTTTAGCTTAATGGAATTTCGTACCGTACCCCGTACCCCCCGTACAGAGCTTAGCTACGAGGTGACCTACGAGGAGAAATTCGTCGGAAAAATCAGTTCTAGTTCTGACAGCGTGTTGATAACTAGCTTCAAAACCATGCAAGACGAACGTCTAATCGAGTGTGTCAGGAGCCGCGAGTTTTTGTATAACCTTCGCCACCCCAAGTACCTCGATGCGAAGTACAAGGACGCAGCATGGAGGGAGATAGGCGACGAACTAAATGTACCAGGTAAGTAATCACTGTTGTTACGAGCCAGGGCTTCGTGCAACGCGAGAGGCCGGCGAGGGGTTTATTGCCCCAGGAATATGGTTTCAATTTGTTAGTGAGGTACGCGGACGAACCCAATGCGAAATCGGGGAGCCGCTAGGATAGTCTACGTCGAGGACGAACCTGATGCGAAATCAGGGAGCCTCTAGGAATGGAGTCAAACGCAGACGAACCTGGTGCGAAACCAGGGAGCTGCTAGGATACGGACGAACCCAATGCGAAACTGGGGAGCCACTAGGTTGGAGAAATCTTATTGGATTTAACGGTTATGATTGTTAGTGGGCCTCGTAACTTATACAGAGTGAGTCACCAAACGTTAGCACCTCAAATATCTTTGTTGTTTCTAAAGATACGTAAAATATGGTAAGGACAAAGTTGAATGTTACAATGGGGCTGACACTATGCGAAAAAAAAATTTTGTTTTTATGTCATTTTTTTGGAGATATCAAGGTCACCTTGACTTTTTTAAATGGAACCACCCTTTTTTAAACACCTACAATGATAGTCCCTTTCATTAGGAATTCAGTGACTATAATTAGTCCAAGGTCATTCAAGGTCAAGGACAGAAAAAACGTATAAAACTAAAATATGGAAGCAGAATACGTTTATCACGGTTGAGACTTGTAGGAAATAGTAAACATACTATGGTCGTAGTTAAAGTAAACATACTAAGATCCTTCAATGTTATTCAGCATTCTTATTTACTATCAGTATGTTTCCAAACGCGATTCCGCTATGTTATATTCGATGACTGAAAAGTGTGATATGATCACGATTTACTGTGAATGTAGAAAAAATGCAGTGCAGGCCCGACTACTTTATGAAGAAAGGTACCCCGAGCGAAACACTCCTTCTAGACATACTTTCACTAATACGTACAGGTTGTTTCGAAGTACTGGAAGTGTACATGCAAGACAGTACAAACGGAAGAATCCCACGACTAATGAAGACAATGAAATTAATATTTTAGCAGCTATAGCTGTCAATCCTCACGTAAATACGAGAAAAATTGCCCGGGAAGCAGGCATAAGTCAAAGTAGCGTAATACGAATTCTGGCCCGACATAAATTTCATCCGTTCCACATATCGCTCCATCAAGAATTGCACGGGAATGATTTTCAAAATAGAATTAACTTTTGTCAATGGGGATTGCTTCAAAATCATTCATTTTTTTCTAATGTCTTGTTTACGGACGAAGCAACATTTACTAATCATGGCTCAATTAATCTACGGAACGCCCATTATTGGTCTGTGGATAATCCGCACTGGCTGCGAAAAATTGATCATCAAAGACAATGGAGCGTAAACGTGTGGTGTGGTATTTTGAACGACAAAGTAATTGGACCATATTTCGTTAACGGAATGATGACGGGACAGAAATACGCTCAATTTTTGCAAGATGATCTGCCAATTTTGTTAGAAGATGTCCCTTTACAAAATCGCTACGATATGTGGTACCAACATGACGGTTGTCCTGCTCATTATGCACGAGTAGCAAGAGAAACGTTGGATTCTCGATATCCAAACCGATGGATTGGACGAGGCGGAACAGTTTCATGGCCAGCACGGTCGCCCGATTTAAATCCACCGGATTTCTTTTTATGGGGTCTGCTAAAAGAGACCGTGTAGACGGATGCTCCAACAACAGTTGAAGATACGCGTCAGCGTATCATCACAGCATGTACGAATATCACGTCGGATACACTTATCAGAGTTCAACATTCCTTCAGAGCTCGTTTACAACAATGTATCGACGCAGACGGCCATCATTTCGAACATTTATAAAATACAGGTATTCTGCTTCCATATTTTAGTTTTATACGTTTTTTCTGTCCTTGACCTTGAATGACCTTGGACTAATTATAGTCACTGAATTCCTAATGAAAGGGACTATCATTGTAGGTGTTTAAAAAAGGGTGGTTCCATTTAAAAAAGTCAAGGTGACCTTGATATCTCCAAAAAAATGACATAAAAACAAAATTTTTTTTTTCTTGCATCGTGTCAGCCCCATTGTACCATTCAACTTTGTCCTTACCATTTTTTACGTATCTTTAGAAACAACAAAGATATTTGAGGTGCTAACGTTTGGTGACTCACCCTGTATATACAGTGACTCGCAATAATATTCGCAATAAAAATCGGTCAACGTTGCAATGAGCTGCAGATGTTCCAAAATGATCACATAAGGGCGAAATTCCCTGACAAGGCCAAAATTCTGTGACTTTCGCCCTTAAGTTTTCATCGTTAAACGTTTGTAGGTCAGTGCAACGTTGATTGATTTAGATGAAATATTTAGAATATGTATAATTGATACAAATGTACAAAACGTACTTTTTAAATTTTTAATATAAGCCCGCATAAAAAAGTTGCAAAATACAACTTTTATTATTTTCTCTGTGATTTCGAGGAATTGCAATTTTAATCAAACATTTTTCTCACGTTATGTGGTGATCCAATTGTTCTAACTTCTAAAAAAAATCCAAGTCGCATGGTTCAATATTAACAAAGTTATACGATTTTTAAAAGCGTCCGAATATTATTGCGAGTCACTGTATATATATTTTAATTGATACAATCCGAGCGGTAAGATTGTATCGTGTGGGAACGTTCAATTACTAGATTATTAGGCAATAATTAACGGTTTATAGATTTCACGATTTTACAACAAGACAAATATATTCTGTAATACGTTCTGTTGGAGTTCGGATTCGACCGTCACCGAGTGAAGACGTGTTTACGAGTTTCGTCTCTGCGGTGTCGCTGTGTCCGTGGCTGAGTGAGAGTGTAATAGGCTTAGTGTTATTCGCGAGTGTAAACACACGCCTAACCTCCGTGTAGGAGCACAGCGTAGCGTCGTAGCCTCTGATTACAGGAGCTAGGGCAACGCACATTCCGATACACAATGAATTCATCCACACAGAAAAATTCACTCCCTGTTTCTTACGCGCAAGTAACGCAAAAGTTCTTGTTTCCTACTAAGGAGCAAGCAATAATCCTTGATGCTATCGATGGAATCACCGTGCAGGAATATACTGTTGCAATCGCAAGTTTAATTGGCCCCAGTAGTATCAGATTTGTCTCCAGGATTTCTCAAGGGCGAGTTTGTTTGTACCTCAGCAACAAAGAGTTAGCAGATAAACTCACAGACAACCACACTAAAGTCGTTATTGGTACCCACACACTGACAATCAGACCGCTCATCTCCAAAGCCAAAAGAATTATTTTGTCAAATGTTTGCCCTATAATTCCACACGAAGTTATTTTAGAAGAACTCAGCAAAATCAACATTTCTCCTGTTTCTCCAATCAGTTTCATTAAAGCAGGAGTTATTGGCCCTGGCTTTTCTCATATTTTAAGTTTCCGGAGACAACTTTATGTAAATCCTGAGGAGTTGCACAAAATTCCGGAATCAATGTCAATAACGTATGACGGCACGGTCTACTGGATTTATTTGTCTACCGACAAAGTAGCCTGCTTTTTGTGCAAGGAAGAGGGGCATCTTGCCAAGTTCTGTCAAAAGGTGATCGCTCCAGTCGAAAACTCCTCCAAAGCCACCCAGGATAAGGAGAACGCTACTCAGGAAAGCATAATTCAGACCCAAGATCCAGATTGTGCAATGCCACCTCCTCCAACTGTTAAACGACCTCTTTCCGAATTAACGAGCTCCAACGACAGTAATCACTCATCGATTAAAGATATAAAACTGGATCGTGTTGGGAAGCCGTCCAAAAAAAAAATCAAAAATCAACCTGACGCGGGAACATCTATGGAGGAAGTTGCATTGCTTCTCTCACCAATCAAAGAATTTGTCGAGGAAAATTCCCAAAGATTTCCAATTGACATGAAGAATATCACAGGATTCCTAGTCTCCAGCTTTGGGAAGCATGATGTCTATTCTATAGCCTTGAATTATACCAAGGATATCCCATCTTTGGTCAAAATGCTGTCTGAGGTCTGTGCTCGTCTTCCCGGTAGGAGGCTGAGGGGTCGAGTGATTAGAATCATGAACCGTCTGTCCAACACCGATACACGAGAATCCTCCACTGAAGATCTCAGCTCAATAGAAGATACTGAATCATCTTAACCTTTTCTAAGCAAGTAGTGGAAAAAAGTGTTAAATCACAAATGGATCATAAGTGTTTAAATATTCTATTCTGGAATGCCAGAAGTATTCTGCAAAAATCCCAAGAAATTCGACTTCGTCTTTCTAACGTGGACATATTTATTTGCGTAGAATCCTGGTTGTCCTCAACAGATAAAATTTATTTTCCTGATTTCTTTACCTTTAGAAAAGATAGATCTCACTCTAGGGGTGGTGGGATTTTAATAGCTATTCGTAAAAACCTTATTTATACCGAAATAACTAGAATCAAATCTCCTGATGAGTCTGTTGAATTGTGCGGTATCCGTGTTCTGAATCTTAAGGCTCCATTAGACCTAATAGTTTGTTACAGAGCTCCGGGTAGCACACTTACGCAGGAAGATTGGAATACTATTGTTCAGAATGTAGACAAAAATAACGACTGTATATTTATAGGCGATTTCAATACTCACAACAAAAATTGGAACTGTCGTTTCACTGACAGTAATGGTATAAGGTTGGAAAATGCTGTCGATAACAATAATCTATTCTTGCATAATGGTAATTCCAACACACATATTGATCTCTATAGAGCTCAAAAATCAAATTTAGATTTAGTTTTTTCTTCAATTAATTTTTTGGATAAACTAGAGGTTAAGGTATGTGATGAGACTTGGGGCTCAGATCATTTCCCAATCTACGTTGAAGTGTGTAATGAAAAAATTTTATATGAAAAGCGTTCGTTTAAGCTTAAATCTGTTCGTACTGACTGGGACAAGTTTAGTTCTATTCTTAAGGATTCACACGATTATTTCCTCTCTCCTGATTATATATCACTTTCTCCTAGTGCAAAATATGATACTTTTGTAAATTCGGTTGTTAATGCGCTTGAGTGTTGCACTCCGGTGAAAAAACCTGCATCGTATGCAAAGAATAAAAGAAATCCAGTTCCCTGGTGGGATGCTGAATGTGATAAAATTAAAAGACTTCGCACTGCCTCGTATAAAAAATGGGAGCACACACTCAGTTTAGAAGATTTAATACAATACAAAAAAAATTGTGCGATAGCTATTAAAACGTTCAAAAAAAAAGAAAAAGGATTGTTTTAAACACTTTGCCGAAAGCATCAATTTTCAAACTAATCCCTCATATGTGTGGAACAAATGTAAGATTTTTAAAAATTCATGGGTTAAAATATCACCTCAGCATTTGTCTGGCAATGTGCAGGATCGTATGAAGATAGAGCTTGCTTTAAATAAAATATGCCCTCCGTGGGTCCCGACAGACCCGAATGGGTTTCCTCAATGCGTGCAGAATCCTCATTTTGACTCACAATTTAGTTATTCTGAATTTAACATTGCTTTGGCCTCTAAAAGAAATACGGCATCCCCAGGTATGGATGGTATTGATTTTTTCATTATTAAAAGCCTACCAGAGGAATTCAAAATCCTGCTGATTGAGATTTTCAATGAAATGTACAATCAGCAGGAGTATCCAGTAAGTTGGAAGAATTCTTATATTCACTTTATTCCTAAATCTGATGGGGTGGGTCTTCGCCCAATATCCCTTACCTCTTGCCTAGGTAAACTTTTTGAGTCTCTTGTAAAAAATAGATTATTGTGGTGGGTTGAATTTAATAAGTTACTTCCTAGTAGTCAGCACGGCTTCCGAAGTGGTAAATCTTGTCTTGATAACTTAACCAACCTTACAATAAAAGTTAAAGAAAGCTTCGTTGAAAGAAAGGATGTTTTGGCTGCCTTTCTCGACGTCCAAGCAGCTTTTGATAACGTTAACATAAATATCTTACTTTCCAAGCTCGCTGCCTTAGGTTGCTCGATTACTGTACTTAAATTTATACACTTCATGACTCATGAAAGATTGATATTCTCTGCTTTTTCTAGTGACAACCCAAGACTTTCATTTAAAGGAGTACCTCAGGGAGGGGTTCTTAGTCCTCTCTTATATTTAATTTATGTATCGGGAATCACTAACAATGTCCAAAGCTTTGTCTCAGTTTCTCAATTTGCTGACGATATAGCAATTTACTACAAATTCAAATCCATAAAGAGAGGTACTCAAGTTATTGAAAAAGCTATTAAAATTATTAAAGATAATCTCTATAACTTGGGGTTAGATCTTTCTCCTGGTAAAACTATTCTTCTTCACTTTAACAATAAAAAAATTCCTCCTGGTTCAGTCTCGATTAAAATAGATAATTTCACTGTGAAATCCAGTGAAACTGTTCGTTTTTTAGGCATTATTTTTGACTATAGAATGACATTTATTCCGCAGGTTGACTGCGTCATTAAAAAGTGCTCGAATGTCCTCAATATAATAAAATACATACGTGGCACGTGGTGGGGTTCTGATCCGGCCACTCTCCTTATTTTATATAAAAGTTATGTACGTTCTATTATAGATTATGGGTCTTTTGTGTACTCCCCTAAAAGACGAACTATCTCGGATAAACTTGAAAAACTACAATTCTCTGCAATCAGATTGGCTTTGGGTTATCGTAGAAGCACCCCTACCAATATCATGTTGGCTGAATCTAAGCTCCCGCTGATAAAAGAACGGTCCATGTTTCTTTGTAACAATTTTCTTGCAAAACTTCATTCAAATGAAAGCTCACTTTGTCTTCAAGTCATTAAAGGTTATTATAATAGAGTTAAAAACAGAGCAATTAGGACTAATGACATTTTGAGTTTCTGTATAATTCATTTTCGTAAATTTTCTAACTTAATTGAATCTGAAAATAATTACAATATCTTTTGTTATGATTTCAAAACGGTTACTACTTCAATTCCCTTTGATTTTGAATTTGGATACAATCTCAAAAAATGTGATGACCGTGATCAGAGAATCAAGAACTTGATTGAGGATCATTCTGCTTTCGCTATATTTACTGACGGTAGTAAAATTTTAAATGCAGAATTCGTCGGATCTGCTTGTTTCTGCCCTGAGTTAAATTATCACATAACTAAGAGTGTTGACTATAATGCTTCTGTGTTTACAGCTGAGTGTATTGCTTTGAATGATGCTCTTGATTTAGCGATGAGCTATAATAACCAGAACTTTGTTATTTTGACTGACTCCCTCAGTGCTCTAGTAAGTCTGAAATCTCCTAAATTTAATGTTAAAACTAATAGATTCATCTTGGAAATTAAAAGAAAATTTAATCAATTTCATGTAAATTCCAATAATCACTCGATAAAATTTTTCTGGATTCCGGCTCACTCGGGAATTTGGGGCAATGAGAGGGTTGATGCCCTAGCTAAAGAAGCTTCTGTTGCCAGCTCTTTGAAGGTCTCTAAGATTCCATTTACTGACTTATCCGAAACTTTTAAGAAGGATGCAATTTTAAATTCAATTAAAATAATAAAAGATCAAGGGTTACATAAGGGTAAAGTTTATTTTCAACGATTCTATAATGACGTTCGTTCACCTTGGTTTGGTCACAAAAAGCTAACCCGACAATGTATTGTTTCAATTAATCGATGCAGGGCGGACCATTACCATATGGCTGCTTCACTTGCTCGCATTGGCATCATCGATAATCCCAATTGTAAATGTAATCAGGAGCAGGAAACGCTCAACCATGTTCTTTGGCAGTGCAATTTTTATAATGACCAGAGGATCAAATTTATCCAAAACCTCAATAGAGCAGGTCTTCAATTGCCACTGGACATAGGTTGTTTGATAGCTGAACCTAACATCATCGCTTGTGTATATATGGTAGCCTTTTTAAATAGTTGTAACCTACGTGCTTAAGTATTTTTCGATTTTTGTGCTGTGGCCGGTTTTTTTTTTTTTTTTTTTTTTTTTTGTTACCATACAATGTACTTACTATATTTACTAATAATACTCTGTGCTAGGAATTATCATGTTGTAATACTCATGTTGTAATAAATCTCATATGAGATTTCCAAATTAAAAAAAAAAAAAAAAAAAAAAAAAAAAAATACGTTCTGTTACAAATGTCTGTGTCGCGAATGAGTTTAAGGATGGTTTACAATTAAATATGTTACCTATGTTGCACGGTTTTGACTCACTGGCAATGCGGGGTCAGGGTTGTGTTTGATTCGAAAGGGACTTTAACCCGATCTCACTAGAATTGAACTTGAGCGTGTAACGCGACGTGACTCTAACGTGATAGCACGATCGTTGAATCTTGCGGAACCGTTACTGTACGCAACTAAGATCAACCGAACCGTCGTCTGACGTTTCTAAAACTCAACTGAACCGTCGTCTGACGTTTCTGAAGTAAAACTGAACCGAAGAGGATGAAAACGAGCGGGTTTATATACCTTGAAAATGAAAGGGGTGCTCTGTTAATGTTTAATGTCACGTGGGGTCACACAGATGTTTTTTGTCAGTTCTAACGAGACTCAGTTACATTTTTCGTTAACAAAGGGGCTAGTGGAAAGGTTATCTGGGCTATTTCCAAAATAATTAACGGATGCCAGAAGGGTGTTCTCAAGAGTTTCATAAACAGTCGTACTGTTTTAAAAAGGGGTCTGTTGGGACGTCTCTCGTTCTGGGTGTAAGAAAATGTGCACTACATTATCGACATGTGCATATGTGTAGTTGATGAGTGCGTGCGTGTCGCGGGTGATTCTGAGTGTTCTTTTGTTTGTATTCGTTCTGATGCCGGCAGTCACGTTTACGGTGCCGCGCAATGTACATGTAGTACTTAATATATATACTTAATCATAGTGTGATAATAATATAGTTTATTTATTATCCCGAATCTCCTGTCAGGTTATGGGCCCAGGAGCTTCAAAGTTATCGCGTGTGTATTTATAAAGGTTAAGTTAAAGAAACATTGAAAAATGTCGGTGGCGTCAGGACTCGCGAACATCGAAAAACTAACGGCAGAAAACTACGATCTGTGGAAGATGCTTGAAAAGCGTGGAAAAGCGTGCTTGTGTTTAACGACCTGTGGCCATACGTCGACGGTTCGGTAGTTAAGCCAGAACAAAATCCTGAAGATTGGATAAAAAAAGACGGGAAGGCATTAGCGTTAATAAATTTAAGTATAACGCACAGCCAACTTAACTACATAAAAAAGGCTACATCCTCGAAACAAGCATGGGATAGCCTCAAGGACGTATTTGAATCACGTGGCCCTGTAAGAAAAGCAGCATTGTACAAACAACTGCTGAAGATGGAAAAGAAACGAAGCTCAACGATGACGCAATATGTAACCGACTTCACGCAAAAGGCGGAACAACTGAAAGAGGCGGGAATCGACATCCCAGAAGAATTGCTATCGATAATAATGCTAAGTTCGTTACCGACGGAATTCGAAAATTTTACTATTGCGATGGAACTACGGGACGTGACACCGACAGTGGAGACACTGAAGCTTAAACTCATTGAAGAGGAAGCGAGACAGAAGGATCGAGTTACGAAGACAAACGACGACGAAGAAAAAAGTGACGCGTTATTAACCAAAGGACGTTATAAACAATCGAAACAGTTGTATGAAAAATCGAAAAACGATCCGAGAAAATATTCACATACACAAAAATTCAATGGGAAGTGTTTTAATTGCGGAAAAATAGGGCATGTGAGTCGATATTGTAAATCAAAACAAAGCGAATCGAGTAGTGTTAGTGATGCGATGACAGCGGTTGCGTGTAACGTCGAACCGATCGAAAAATCGAAAGTTTGGTATATAGATAGCGGTGCCACGAGGCACATGTGCAATGACGAGAAAGATTTTGTGACGCTTAACGATAAAGAACAAATGCGTGTATACACGGCCGCGAAACATTTTGAAAAATCAGTAGGCGCGGGCGATATCAATTTAAACGCTAAATTGAACGAACATACGACAAAGTCTATTCAATTAAAGGATGCATTATGTGTTCCGGGGCTGCGTAATAATCTTTTATCGGTATCGAGGGTTACTGACCACGGTTACACGGTCACATTCGATAAAAATCATGCAACGATCAATCGTAGAGATGGTTCAACGGTTCTCACGGCCATGAAACACGATCAGCTGTACGTAATAAACAAGAGCAATGAACAGGCGTCGTTAGTTAATGAAAACCGCGGAAAAGATATCTATAAATGGCATCAGAGATACGGGCATTTAAATGTTAGCGATTTAAGAAAAATGAAAAACGGAGAAATGGTACACGGATTGAACTTTGCGTCGAATGCGTATGAAATTAATTGTGAAATATGCGCGAAATCTAAAATTAAAAATCAACCGTTCAAACCATCAACAAATCGCGAAAAAGAAATTTTAGGCCTGATTCATTCAGATATCTGCGGTCCAATGAAAACACAATCGCTAGGCGGCGCGAAATATTTTGCGACTTTTATAGACGACTGTACCAGATATACGGAAACAGTCATGATTAGAAACAGGTCTGATATTTTTCAAGCTTTCAGAGATTACAAACAGAAGGTGGAAAAACAGACGGGACGAAAAATAAAGAAACTGCGTACGGACAACGGAAGAGAATATGTATCAAAGGACTTCGATGGCTTTCTCAAGGAGGAGGGAATCATACATCAATTGAGTACGGAATATACACCTCAGCAGAACGGGGTGGCGGAACGAGCAAACCGTACGTTAGTTGAAATGGCTAGGTGTATGATGTTGCAGGTAAACCTTCCAGAATCTTTGTGGGCGGAAGCGGTGAATACCGCGACTTACTTGAGGAATAGGAGCGCAACAAAATGTCTGGATGGTATGACGCCGATAGAAGCGTGGTCGCAACGGAAACCATACGTTGGATTTTTTCGAACAATCGGCAGTAAGGTAATCGCTTTAAATAAAGGTCGTAGAACAGGAAAATTTCAACCAAAAGGCGACGACTACGTATTGGTAGGTTATTCGGATGTGAGCAAAGCGTATAGATTGTGGAAACCCGGTACCAATGTAGTAATTAAGGCTCGTGATGTAAAATTCTTTGAAAACATAGAGTTCCCACAAATATCGACGAGGGGGACGTACTTCTTGCCTGAATCCGCTCCTGATACACAAGAAGAAGGGCAAGAGAACGATGTTCAAAACATCGATCAAAACGATGACGAGAGCGAGTCACAAATTGAAGATTCAAGTAATCAAACGTGCCGAGGACCAGGTCGTCCAAAAATTGAAAGAACCGGCAAGCCTGGCAGACCACGGAAAACTTATCAGGTAAAGAATACGCAACGCTCCGATCCGAAAAATATATCTGATATTTTAGCACGAGATGACAATGAGGCATGACTGACCGCGATGCAAAAAGAATACAACACCTTGCAAGAAAATAAAACTTGGACCCTTGTACCAAGACCGATTCACAAGAAAGTATTGACGAACCGGTGGGTATTTAGGACGAAGAAAAATCAGGATGGTCAAGTTGAGCAATATAAAGCACGGTTAGTTGCCGGAGGTCACACGCAGGAATACGGAGTCGATTATGACGAGGTTTTTGCACCCGTAGCGAGATACGAGATAATTCGTACGTTACTGGCTGCGTCAGTAAACGAAGAAATGCATATACACCAAATGGACGTAACATCGGCCTATGTACAAGGTGAACTACATGATGAAGTCTATATGGAACAGCCCAAAATGTTTGTCGAGCCCAGACACGAAGAAAGTGTGTGCAAATTACTCAAGCCACTATATGGACTAAAGCAATCAGGGCGAGAATGGTATAAAAAGTTGGATAATTACATACAAAATATCGGAGGAAAGCGCACGGCTGCAGATCCATGCGTATATGTCATAGGCAAGAATGAAGACAGAGTTATTATGGTTGTATATGTAGACGATTTAATCTTGGCATCAAAGAAACTCGAAAAGATTAATATAATTAAATCAAAAATGAAATCTGCGTTCAAAATAGTGGATCTTGGTCAAATCCATAATATCCTTGGAGTGAACGTGCAACGAGAAGGAACAACCGGAAGAATACGCATTTCACAAAAGAAATATATTAAAGATTTGATCGAAAAATTCAATATGGAACATGCGAAAAGTGTATCAGCACCGATTGAATCAAACCTGAAAATTACGAAGGAAATGTGTCCAACAACGGAAGATGAAAAACGCGAAATGGAAAATCGACCGTATAGGGAACTGGTCGGTGGTTTAATTTATCTGGCTAATGCTACGCGGCCAGACATAGCGTTCGCGGCAAATACATTGAGTCGTTTCTGTTGCAACCCGGGTAAACAACATTGGTTAATTGCGAAGCGAATTTTGAGGTATTTAAAGTTTACGTCTCACTACAGTTTAAGTTACGAGAAAAATAAAGAAAGCCTTATGGGTTATACAGACTCTGACTGGGGTGGAGATTGTGACGACCGTAGATCTTGTTCGGGCTGTGTTATGACTTTAGCGGGAAGTCCGATTAGCTGGAAGTCAAAAAGACAAAATTCGGTCGCATTATCAACTATGGAAGCTGAGTATGTCGCACTTTCAGAAACCTCTCGAGAAATTATTTGTATTAGACGATTGTTAAGCCATATGGGTTTTGAAAAATATGTAAAATCTCCTATTACTGTATTTTGCGACAATCAAAGCGCAATTGAATTATCAAAGAATGCTAAGTTTCATAAGCGCAGCAAGCATATTGATATAAATTATCATTTCACTCGGGAACTAGTAGAAAAAGGGGATATTATTATTAAGTATTTGCAAACGGATCGTATGCCTGCTGATATACTAACTAAGTCGTTAAGTAAATGCAAACACGAACAATGTATAAGAATGTTAAATTTAAGTTAAATTATATTTGTGTTTGAAAGCAATGTAAGATGACATTTGTGTTTGAGGCACATGTCGATAGGAGGGGTGTAAGAAAATGTGCACTACATTATCGACATGTGCATATGTGTAGTTGATGAGTGCGTGCGTGTCGCGGGTGATTCTGAGTGTTCTTTTGTTTGTATTCGTTCTGATGCCGGCAGTCACGTTTACGGTGCCGCGCAATGTACATGTAGTACTTAATATATATACTTAATCATAGTGTGATAATAATATAGTTTATTTATTATCCCGAATCTCCTGTCACTGGGAAAAGAGATTAGAGTTTCGTAAACGAAATGCATCTGGAGAAGACATCTCCATACGTAACACTGTATTTTAATAGCAACTTACTTTACAGTCAAACCTGTTTTTGTGTAGCTCTTCGAAACCTTTACGAGACCAATGTTGTTGAGACCAATTGAAATTTCCGACTTTAATTCTACGAATGATTTAAATTTCTCCCTGCTTAAGGTGAGAATACTGAATCAATATTTTTTTTTTGCGGTTTCTTCTGTGCGGTCTCTATCTACAAAAGCAGGTTTGACTGTATACATTACTGACCCCATTCTATTACGTTGTTCCGGTGTACCCTACGAGCTCTTTGATGCACACGGACAAAAGGTGAATTATAAAATATTTCTGTTCTAGCGCTAACGTGTAAAAAACGCTGGCAGAATATCCGAGACCTGTATAGAAAAAAGGATGAAAGAACGAGCGGTGCAGAGTGGTCAGGCGGCGAGCACCGCCCATAGAAAATATAGGCATTGGGAGAGCCTGCAATTTTTATCCCCATATTTCGAAGAAAGGATGATGATATCGAGTACTGGGGGTTCCCAGAGGTGAGAAATGTTTAATAAATATTCAACAAATAGTTTAAATTCTATTAACAAACGAAAAAATTATGAACATATACTAAATATTTAAGGGTTTAATATTTTGTGGGATTGTCTTTTGATTTTGCAACAGCTTCGAGTCTTCTTGGCATGGAATGCACTAAGTTGGATGTTGTAGCAGGCTATATTTTATTCCACTCTTCTAGTAAAGCTACTGTTCCGGAATCGCGGGCCCTTTCCCCACCTCGCGTCAACCCGCGAGATCCAGACGCCAGCGCCGGGCGGACGGATTCAAATTCGCGGGCCGGCCCCTCACCCCGCGACAACCGCGAGAGCGATTAGCAGGTGCCGAAGGCAGAGTGACCTACGACACGCGACAAGTATACACGCGCTATAGCACTTCCGAACTATTTCTCTATTGTTAATTCGTTTGTAAGGACTCGTTGTTAAGTTTTGTTTCGTTAAAATATACGGTTTTGTTGTTTCGTTGAATGTGGAGAGGCGACTACAGAAATTTCCAGCCTGAATCCTTTAATCCCACGCGAGATCTCTGAACATTTCTGGTCCTTCGAGCCGGATTCAGGCGCCGTGCTCTCTCAACATCGAGCGCAATTCCGCAAGATCAATCTTCTGCATCTCCAATTGCACAGTGCTTTGTGATCTCCTCTTTTTGGTTCGCGTTGCACGCGGAAAACGCTCTAAACGTGTACTTTAACGGTTACCGATCGTTCAAATTGGCAACAACTCTTTGTCCTCCAGTTTGCGTGTGTCTGTGCGTGTGTGATCGACAAAACGTTCCTCGTCTCTCCGTCTGAGGTCACGTTCACACCGCGAGTTAGTTATTGACGATAACATCTCTCTCTCGCACTCGCGGCTCGCTTTCGACGCTCACGCGAGCGGCCAACTATCTCACTCTCTCGCTCTCGTTGCTCGCGTTCAAATCGCGAGTCAGCTGTTGACACGTTCTCTCTCGCTCGCACTCGCAGCATATCCGACGTGCGTGTCAACGGTAGACGCGCTCTCTCGCGCTGGTTCGTACGTTCGAATCGAACGACTTTCCTTGCTCGCGATATCTCCTGCGGAAGGAGCCGAAGAAATCTCGGAGGTTTTTTGCTAAAACTTGATCTCGGAAAAAAGAAACGCGGTTTCGTTCGTGATGGAAGACCTCATCTCCAGACAACTCAACGACGTGGATCTTCTGTCGCGCGCGTTTATCAATCTCAAGAAGAAGGGAGGACAGTCCTCGAAAGGGGTCATCGAGTCTCACCTGGCCGGGCTTGAGAAGAAGTGGAATATCATCGAGGATCGCCACGAGTCCATCCTAAGGTTAAAAACCGACCGAACTGGTGACATCCATTACTTCAAGTCGGACTTCATCGGTGAGGCAACCAACACATTTTATGACGAACGGGGCAAATTTCTTGATGCATTGCACGCACTCGAGTCTTCGACTGTCCCGCGTGCGAGCGGTAGTAATACTTCCGAGCCGAAGAGACAGCGAAGAAAATTAGCTCCCATTGAAATAACGCCGTTTGCTGGCAAATATTCCGAATGGACTTCCTTCAGGGATTACTTCACGACGCTTGTTGCCGACGATCCCGATCTCCAGAACGTCGAGAAGTTGCACTACCTCAGGGCGTCCTTGAAGGGAGAGGCGGCGAACCTCATCAAGAATATTCCGATTACGGCCGACAGCTATGAGCGCGCATGGAAAACACTCATTTCCTACTACGACAACAAACGAAACTTGTTGAAGCAGTGCCTTGACGCATTTTTACAGATCCAGCCGATAACGATCGAATCTCCTCAGGGCTTGAAGCGCCTTCGAGACGGGGCCATTGAGACTGTCGAGACGCTTCAGGTTCTCGGCCGACCGGCTTCCGCCGTTGATGACTTCCTGGTACATCTGACGATTCAACGTTGCGACCCTGTCACTCGACGGGACTGGGAGTTATCACTGGGCGACAGCACCGAGCTGTTGACCTGGTCGCAGGTTGACAGTTTCTTGAAGTCGCGGATCCAAGCGTTGGAGCGAGCTGAGCCAACGGAAACAACGACGCCTGAGGCACCTCATTCGGCTCGAGCGGCTACCAGCGGCGACAAGAAGGCTTCCTCCCATCCGCGCAAGGTCACTGTGCACACGGCCTCAAGCTCAAAACCCGCCTCCCGGGTCTGTTGCTCGTACTGCCAAGCGAGCCACTTTGTGGCTGCGTGCGATAAATTTCGGGCTCGTCCTGTCGATGACCGTTCCAACTTCGTTTCAGAGAAGCAACTCTGCTACAATTGCCTCGGTCCGCATCGTTTGGCGGAATGTCGATCCAAGAAGAGCTGTTTCATCTGCCAAGGACGTCATCACACCCTCATTCATCGGGCTCAACCGTCACAACAGTCCACGGCAGCCGCTCAATCTTCTAGTCAATCGCCGACCGAGCGCCCTCCTCGAACGGTAGCATCGCACGCTACCAACACTGGTGCTGCTCAGTCACGGGCCATCTTATTAGCAACGGCCAGGCTGACCTTATCGTCGGACAACGACAGAAGTGCAGTGGTGCGAGCCCTCATCGACCCCTGTTCAGAAGCGTCGTTCATCACGGAACGCTTGGCGCAACGTCTGCGGCTCCCTCGTCAATCTGTTGCGGTGTCGATTTCTGGAGTGGGTGCTGCCCTGTGTCACACGGCACGATCGGCGACTTATGCAACCATCTCGCCCCGCTTCGAAAGCAGTCGAAGTTGGCGGATAAGGATGCTCATCTTGCCCCGTCTCACCAACTACATGCCACCGCCGCAGCGGGTCGAGTCGTCTCTCACCTTCACCGAAGGAGTCCGTTTAGCCGACCCTCACCTCGAGTCACTCGATTCAATCGAGATGATCCTCGGTGCGGACGTGTTTCCACACATTATCGAGGAAGGGCTACTCAAGAGCCCCGACCAAGACACTCTCGCTCAAGCCACTGGGTTAGGATGGATCCTTACCGGAGCGCCTCGGTCGTCTTCGACGCGCGGGACCACGCCTCAGTCGCCCCCGCCGATCAACTGCCTGCAATGTCTCGTGGACGGGGATCTACCGCCGCTGCTGGAGCGATTCTGGGCTCAAGAGGAAGCGACTGACCCCTCTGCCGTGCCTCTTACGAGCGAAGAAGTCGAGTGCGAGACCCATTTCTCGGCCACCCAGAGGCGCACCTCAGAAGGGAAGTATGTTCTCAAGCTACCTTTCAAATCGAACTTGCTCCTCTTAGGCAACTCAGAGCCAGCAGCGCGAGCGATGTTGCAGCGGATGGAAAGGTCGTTCGCGGATCAACCCCAGCTGCGCGAGAAGTACGTGCAGTTCATGAAGGAGTACGAGACTGCGGGACACATGAGAGAGGTCTTGGTGGGGGACGAAAACCCAGCGTCGACTCCAAGGGCCTTCTACCTGCCTCATCACGGCGTGTTCAAAACGCACGGGGACACATCCAAGCTGCGGGTGGTTTTTAACGGCTCCGTCAAGCTTCGTAGCGGGCTCGCAATTAATGATTGCCTCCACACAGGCCCGAAACTGCAATCGGACATTTTCAATATCTTGCTTCGCTGGCGCATTTATCGTTATGTCTTTTCCGCAGATATTAAACAAATGTTCAGGCAAATCCTCGTTGACCCTGACGATCAGCGCTACCAGCGGATTCTCTGGCGGGACTCAACCCATGGACCGATCCGAACTTACCAGCTGTGCACCGTAACCTATGGATTGGCCAGCTCGCCTTACCAGGCAATCCGAACGTTACGGCAGCTCGCTTCGGACGAAGGTCACCGACTTCCGCAGGCAGCGGAACTGTTGCGCAACAATAGCTACGTCGACGACATCTTGGCTGGAGCGGACACCCTCGATGAAGCCAACCATCTCAAGGCTGAACTGGTTGAGCTGCTCATGGCGGGCGGCTTCCCACTTAGTAAATGGACGGCCAACCACCCTTCGATCCTGTCCAACGTTCCAGACGATCAGCTTGCCGCTTCTCAACATCGCATCTGGCAACAATCTGAAGCGCTCACGATGTTGGGAATCTCCTGGCAGCCATCAAACGACGCGTTCCATTTTTGTTACTCTGCACCACCGGCGCCGGGGGTGGTCACGAAACGGAAGGCGCTATCCCTCATCGCTCAGCTCTACGACCCACTGGGGTGGATCGTACCAATCACCGTTCGCTTCAAGATCTTCATGCAAACTCTCTGGCACACCGGACTCGACTGGGATGACAGCCTGCCACCTCCACTGCAGGTGCAGTGGAACCACTACTTCGAGCAACTCCAGCACATCCGGGACTTCTCCATTCCAAGATGGGTGGGAATCTCCACCGACCATCGACGTCTCGAGCTGCACGGGTTTTCGGATGCGTCCGAACGTGCCTACGCTGCGTGTCTCTACGTCCGGACTACCGACGACCAGGGCAACGTCAACTCCATGCTGCTGGCCTCTAAGTCAAAGGTGGCTCCTCTCAAACAGGTCTCCTTGCCTCGCCTGGAGCTCTCTGGTGCTCTGCTACTGGTCAGGCTCACGAAGAGGATCCAGGATGTCCTCGGTCTCGAGGATGTCGCTTGCCATCTGTGGTCGGATTCCACAGTTACCTTGTCGTGGATCCGCGAACACCCGTCGGTTTGGAAAACTTATGTTGCCAATCGCGTTTCAGAGATCCAGACCACGCTTCCTCAGGCATCCTGGCATCATGTAGCTGGAAAGGAGAATCCAGCGGACTGTGCCTCGCGAGGGGTCTCCCCGCGAGAACTAGCCGACTCCCCACTCTGGCTATCGGGACCATCGTTCCTGCGTTCGGTCGACGCCGTCTGGACCTCCTCGACCGACTATCCATCGACAAGGGACTGCCCAGAAAGACGTGGGCCGTCCTGCCTGGTCGCCAGCGCTCAACCATCGGAGTCCGAGACACTTCTCCGCTTCAGTTGCCTCACCCGACTTCTGCGTGTCACGACGCGGTGCCTGGAGTTCGTCCAGAGGCTACGGTCTAGCCCCGAGCAGTTGGCGGGAGCGGCGGCAGCGACAATCAATCACCTGGACCCAGTGAAGCTTGAATTCACCCTCAAGTTCTGGGTGAAACACACACAACACTTATTCTTCCACAACGAGATTCGATTGTTGTCCAAGGCCAGACCAGTTTCCCTCAAAAGCCCACTAATCCGCTTGAACCCGTTTGTAGACGATCGTGGACTGCTGAGAGTCGGCGGGCGGCTGCGGCACTCTCTGCTGCACCCGGACGAGAGGCATCCCATCATCCTCCCACGGGAATCACATCTCGCCCTGCTCGTTTTGCGAAACGCACACGCCAAGACGCTACACGGAGGGACGCAGCTGACGCTTTCCTACGTTAGGCAGCGCTTCTGGATCATTCGAGGGCGCCAGCTGGTCAAGACGGTCATCCTCAAGTGCCTCCGTTGCTGGCGACAACGTGCGGGCCCTACTACGCAGCTCATGGGCGATCTGCCATCCAGAAGAGTGCAGCGATACCGACCCTTCCTCCACAGCGGGATCGACTACGCTGGCCCTATCAACCTTCGGCTGTCCAAGGGTCGAGGCACACGAAGCTACAAGGGATACATCGCTGTCTTTGCTTGCCTCGCCACCCGCGCTGTCCATCTCGAAGTGGCCTCAGGGTACTCGACCGCCGACTTCCTAAATGTCTACCGACGCTTTGCCGCTCGACGAGGCATCTGCGCGAGCCTATCCAGCGACTGCGGCACTACCTTCGTCGGGGCGGATACAGAACTCCGAAACCTCTTTGCCCAGGCCGGAGCTCAGAGCGCGGAAATTGCTCAACTCCTAGCCAATGACGGCACGGAATGGAAGTTCAATCCACCGGCCGCGCCCCATTTTGGCGGAATCTGGGAAGCGGCCGTAAAGTCAACGAAGCTCCACCTCCGCCGAGTGCTCGGAGAAACCATCCTCACGTTTGAGGAGATGACGACCTTGCTAGCGCAAATCGAGGCCTGCCTCAACTCGAGACCGCTGTATCCCCTCAGCGATGACATCACAGACGCATCCGCGCTTACCCCAGCGCACTTCCTGATAGGAGAACCAACGCTCACGGTGCCGGAACCATCAGCGTTGGACTCATCACTGAGCCGGCCGCATCGCTGGCAGCTGCTCCGCCAAATGTACGAGCACTTTTGGAACCGATGGTCGTCCGAGTACCTGCACGAGCTCCAGCATCGGCCGAAATGGCGGACTCAGCAACCCCAACCCAAGGTGGGCGACTTGTGCCTCGTGAGAGCGAGTCCTCATCCGCCGTGCAAGTGGCCTCTCGCTCGGGTCATCGCCGTCACACCAGGGGCCGACGGATTGGTTCGCGTCGTAGAACTGCGAACCGCCACGACCACTCTCACCCGACCTGTCGCCAAAATCAGCCTCTTGCCTCGACACCAGGACGGTTCGCCAGAATCTGGCGAAGGCGGGCGGAATGTTCCGGAATCGCGGGCCCTTTCCCCACCTCGCGTCAACCCGCGAGATCCAGACGCCAGCGCCGGGCGGACGGATTCAAATTCGCGGGCCGGCCCCTCACCCCGCGACAACCGCGAGAGCGATTAGCAGGTGCCGAAGGCAGAGTGACCTACGACACGCGACAAGTATACACGCGCTATAGCACTTCCGAACTATTTCTCTATTGTTAATTCGTTTGTAAGGACTCGTTGTTAAGTTTTGTTTCGTTAAAATATACGGTTTTGTTGTTTCGTTGAATGTGGAGAGGCGACTACAGAAATTTCCAGCCTGAATCCTTTAATCCCACGCGAGATCTCTGAACAGCTACTTTTAAACTTTCTTTAGATGAAATATTGTGACGTTTTTTCTGCGAAGAACTAAGCTAACCTTAAAATTATTACGTTCTATTTATTCTGTAAGTCTATCGGGCACTGATAAACCTTGAACATTTACAGAAAGATAATTAAACAATGAAATCGGCTTGATTAGTATTTTTACTATGTCAACGTATTACATGTGAAAGTATTAACCACATTCCGCAACGCGTCTGTTCGGCGATCGACAGTTCATCTGCTTATATTAGGTACGCTCCCGGTATACGTATACATTTTTCTTTACTTGAATAATTCTGTTTTTATATCTAACTATATAATAATCAATGGTATGTTTGTAGATTTTTTTAGAAGCAATATCTAAATATTAAAAAAATAATTTTAAGGTAAAATTCGCAAAAAAAATTTTGGAGCAAATGTTAACATCATCAATTTTTAGTTACACATCTTCTTTATTGGAGTAGTATTCAATATTTTTTCTGCAGTTATTCTATACGTGTCTTCCAGTACTAAATACTCCGTTATAGAGAAAACGGTTTTGTAAAAGTTTTGTAAAAATGGATGGACAAAGTGTCCGTGTTTTATTATTTTGTACCTGTAGCCCGTCCGTTTACCTTTACCTTTATGTTCACCTTTTCTTTTCTCTACTCGCTTTATGACTCTGTCGATCATCAGTACCAGGTAACGGATTACTAGGGTTAGGGAATCTTACCTTACAATTATTTTTTTAATATTTAGATATTGCTTCTAAAAGAAATCTACAAACATACCATTGATTATTACATAGTTAGACATAAAAAAAAGAATCAATCAAGTAAAGAAAAATGTATACGTATACCGGAAACGAATCTAGTATTAGCAGATGAATTTAAATAAGCAGTAAAACTTAAATTTAAATTAAAATTGAAATCAAAATTGAACTTAATCTAAAATTTCTTTCACATGGCATTTTTACGATAACAATTTTTTATTTCTAAATAGTTCATATGTACATTCACATTAAGATAGATTAAGCTAGATTGCCTTACATCATATTTTACACAAATAAATTCGGTTACTTAAAAAATTCTTACAGTTTTTTATCCTTCTCCTTAAATCAAACTCGAGAGTAAAATTTAAATTTAAATTTAAATTAAACTACTTTTATTTCTAACTTACAGCTACCTTATTTTCTATCTCTTACGCCAAACGCTTATACCTACTTATACCTATTTACACCCACTTATACCTGACGCTTACATCTACTTGTACCTACCTAGACCTACTCATACCTAACGTGTATACCTATTTATACCTACTTACATCTATTTATGCCTAACGCTTTGAACCTGCTTATTCTAAATAAACAGTAATTAGCAAAACTGAGTCCACATTATTCGAAACAACATAACTTTCTAAAAATTAGATCAAATGATTCGAATTGTATTGAGAAGTTAGCAGGATTGGCTCATTAGACGAGGCGCGGGAAAAGTCTTTGGAAAAATTTCAGTTGGTTGGAGTCGCAAAAAGAACAGTAACAGTTGGTTCTCTCAGCATTTTTGCCTATGCTTGTAATGAAAATTTGAAACATCTGTTTAATTCACTCGAATAAATTATGTCCATGCTGGAAATGTCACAAGTTTTGGATAAATAGTTTGATGCGATTATCATCCAAAACTTGTGACATTTTCCAGCATGGCCACAATTTATCCGAGTAAATGAAACACTGTTTTAAATTTTCAATACATGCCCAGATAAAAAACTGGGAAAACCAACCACTACTATTCCTTCTGCGACTCCAACCAACTCGAAATTTTTTTCAGAAACTTTCTTGCACCTCGTCTAATGAACTAATCCTTCTAACTTCTCAATGACATTCCAGTCGTTTGATCTAATTTTAAAAAAGTTATACTGTTACAAATAACGCGAACTCAGGTCTGCTAATTCATGTAACTCTTAAAACTAACTTAAAACTAACTACATACTTTAAATGTTCGCTGTTTGGAAAAAGTTTTTAAATCTTTCCCGCACGTCGAAGGCCTCTCGGGTGGCGTTGGATCCGTGGTGGCTCAGGTTCCTCATGATGCCTTCACCCTGGGTCGTCGTGTCCGTTTCGATGGGCCGTTCCATCCCACCAGCTGCCTCGTGTGTACGTATATAATTGTGCAATGCGCACGTTGCAGCGATTATATGATCTGCGTTCTCTGGTGTTGCCTGAATCCGGCGGCTGAATATCCGGAACTTTTGTGTTAATATTCCGAATGCATTTTCGACGACCCGCCGGGCCATCGATAATTTTTTATTATATGTCGTCATGGCGACGTCCACCTCTGCGCGGCTGCCCGGGTACGGCCTCAGTAAATTCGTCCTTAGCGGGAATGCTTTGTCGCCAAGAAAGACAGACGGGGCACTGACCGATGTGCCCGGCAAATTAATGTCGGGCAACATCGGGTAAGCGCCGCTGATCATCCTTCGCCCCAATTCTGACGGCAAAAATCCCGCCATCGCTGTTGCGGCCACAAGCGCCAACTTCGATGGCGATGAAATTTGCGTCCGCATCCGCCAGGGCCAGCAAAACTATGGAAAATGTTTTCTTATAATTGTAAAACATTGATCTAGAGTTCGCTGGGGCCTGAATTGTAACATGTTTCCCGTCTATTGCCCCCAAGCAGTTCGGGAACCCGCATTTCTCCCAAAACTGCTGCCGGATATTTTCCCACTTCTCCACGCTGGGCGTGAATATTGTTTCCGGCAGCAGTGTTGAGGTAACGATGCGGCACGTTTCTCTAACGATCTTGTGCTCGGTTGAGTGGCCCATTCGAAAGCTGTAGCTTAATGATTTCAGCGAATCTCCCGTAACCAAATATCTGAAACAGTGATAAAAGTTTTTCGGTTTATTGCCTGTATAAATATCGTCTTAGCAAACGCAATAAAAAAGTGTTTATAAAATGTTTTTAGCTGCAAACCCACTTACCGTAAACATACAGCTAATCGTTCCTTCGGTCCGATTGGCTTCTTCATCCTGGTTTCTTCTCGGACCAGCTGGGGCCCTATTTTTCTCAATAGGTCCTCGAAACAATTCCGGGACATATGGAAATACCCATAGAAGTGGTCCTCCATGTCTGTTAGCATCTGCGTAATTAATACGCAGTCACCTTCTGTCTCGCGATTACGCCACAAAGGGTGGACTCCGTAGCGGCGCCTCCTTCTCCGCGAAACCTCCGGGTCTCGCCGCTGCTGCTCGTCTTCAAGATTCCGGACATTGCGCCGGTACACACCAATTGTATGCACAATTGCTGCTACCGTCATCACGGCCGACGTTAAATTCGAGCACTCCATATCAACTAAAGTCGCGAGCTATACAAAAAACACTCCTCGATGGTAGGCCAAAAAATGGTGCTGAGATCTTGCCCTGCAGCGCGTTATATGCTTTTTCGGTGTACCCTCCCCCAAAACGACATGGTGGGGGTGGATTTGCTTCGTAAGAAAATTTGCAGATTGCTGTCGGCATGCGGACAGCAATAAAACATTTGGCCACCAGATTTGCCGTTTTCCCCGTGCGCTTTACAGCCAAAGCATCGGTTACTTTTTCGCCATTCCAAGGCGAATGGTTATGACAGAATAAATTTTCCTTGCGCCACCCACGGTCAAGGTCTCCCAAGACGGCACAAAAATACAGAATCTTCAGAGTGTCAGCCGTATTCACCTGAGTTGTTTGGCAAATTAACTTACGCACGAAATTACAAGCACGCGACCAAGGCCAGGTATAAGAATCCCTATCGGCAACGCGTACCGATCATAAATCAAGTGCGTCATAAATCTAAAATCCTTCCGAATTTACCTGCCGATTTCGTAATTTTTAAGCCAACTAAAAGCAGCACATGTTGAGCCCCGTTCACCGTTGGCGCACAAAGATTTATAACCGTAGACGCCTGCAAAACAAATGTTGTACGTACACTCTCGCTTTTCCAATTTTCGGTTTTGGTCGTCGAGAATACACGACGGCGGCCGCTCTGCATGGATGAGATAGAATTCAGAAGTTCTCCATATACATTTTTTCGTGTCGTGAGACAAAACGATGCAATTTACGTGGAATTAATTCTCCCTATTCTACAAATTATTATGCAAATGAGTCATTACACGCGATATCGGACACTCTTGCGAGTATTGTTTCGGATTTCTTCCATTTTCGCTTGAACTAGAACGTATTTCAATGTTAAAATCCGAGACATATACCCCAACAAATGATCGAATGCACATGGAATGATCCCCTTTCTAATGTGGATACTTCCTTAAAAAAAACCTTCATTTTGAGCAAGTGTGGCGCTTTGCTGGAATGGAAGGCGCTATGCGAACTCTGTGGATGGTATCTGGTCGGCGTGTGCCACGACAGCATCCGAACAGAATCCGATTTCTGGGTGTAGAAAAGAATATTGCTCTTCTGAATTTTAATGTAAATCTTAATCATAAAACCTGCACGGTCACACCTAGCAGTCCCAAAAAGGTGCGCCTCGAGCGCAAAGGATGGTACGGATGAATAAACGGCGATTGTCATCGATGCTGCCCGATTTGCCTCTTTTATTTGCTCTTATACAGTGACTCAAACAATTGATCAAATATTTGAACAAAAAGAAAACAAGTCACAGTACACCTTTCTTAGAATCTTGCTTAAGACTGTTAATATATAAACGACAAATGTTAACATTGCGTCGGTACTTCACGACAGTTTAGGCCCTGTAATCGTACAAAACGAACGTGTATTACGAATTATATTCTGTGTATTATTTGATCAATTATTTGTGTTAAGCTCAATTTGTGAAAAATTCTTATATTTTTGGCATTCCTTAGCACAAATATAATTACTGGTAACTCATAACGTCATTTTTAAACTTTCGAGAATACGTTTGTGATAAAATAATAAATGAAAAAAAATATTTCTAGTCATATTTCATAATGAGACCAATAAAAGCAAGTAAAATATCAGAAATTAAAAAGTTAATAACATCTGGGCTTTCTCATCGCGAGATTTCTAAGAAGGTACTGTACTCTGTTGGTACTGTGTCTTCAGTACGTAAAACTTTAAAAGAAAACATACTAAAATGCAACGCAACGAATTAATTCTTCTTATTCTACAAATTATTATGCAATTGAGTCATTACACGCGATATCGGGCACTCTTGCGAGTATTGTTTCGGATTTCTTCCACTTTCGCTTGGACTACAACGTATTTCAATGTCGTTAAAATCCGAGACATATACCCCAACAAATGATCGAATGCACATGGAATGATCCCCTTTCTAATGTGGATACTTCCTTAAAAAAAAAAAAAAAATAACTATTCTCGTTTTTACAATGTATGTATAATTTACGTTAATATATAAGGACGTGCGATGCTGTTTCACGAAGAGGCAGGAACGACTCCTATCTCCATACCGTTGTAAAAGAGAGATACCGATAGTTTACCTAGGGAGCTGTAGTGCTCGTATACCTTTTTTTTTTGTGCCCCGCACAGCAGGGGGTGGACCCAACCGGCCGCCGTCAGAAAATAGTCGACGGCCGGCGCCGATCTTGGCCAGATCCTCGGTACATGGCTTTTGCCTAGAATCCGTACCTAGTACCCACCGGCCGCCGGCAAGTTTGAATCGACCCTTACCCTGCCCGTGACCGTCACGGGATACACTGTGAAAGGGTTTTAACGTGTTAAATAACAGATACATCGGTAGTCCGAGCCTACGTAACGTCTTGAATAGGGATGCATGAGACTAAACAGAACTGTCGTCGGGCGATGGCGGTTGGGCACTTTGGGCCATCCAGCTATCCGCTCGGCAAGGATATGTTTACGAGTGTGTGACGAGTTCCAGTGGCATACAACTCAAGGTTGCATTGCCCCGAAGAATTGGGACTTTGTTCCGAGTGGAGAAGGCAAGGGTGCCTTTGGTGAGAGGACTGTGTTGGACAGCGCAGCTCCGTCTCAACCTTCCTAACATACACGTGTACCTACAAATCGATAAGGATAATTTAAAAAATAGGGCGTTTAGTTATAAATTACCTTGTATTTTTTGAAATACTCGGAATATGAACATTAACACTAAACTTACGAAGCACAGAACATATAAACGTGAAACGTTTTATAGAAGGGAGAAGACAGAATTTATTTAGACTTTGTACGATTTTCACTATAATATATGCTTGAATAAAGAGGTGTTCCGAACAGATCAGATCTCTCAATGATCTGAGAGGTTTCTGAGTGTTCTCAAAGACTGAGTGAAAAACAGAGAAGCCGACGGATCGGGAATCGCAATACGGGAAAAGGATCGCACGTAGAAAGAAACACCGATGATCGATATAACAGAGAAGACTGCGACGATCGCCCGTTGTCGCGATCGCTCCTGGCGCCCGTTCCCCGCGCGGCTCGCGAGGGCCACCAAGCTGCTCGATCCACCTGGTGGCTCGCGGGACGCGGAGAGGAACGCAGGGGCGACGTCGCGCACGCGCCGTCGATCCAGTCATCTGAGTCATTTATTAACAAATGTACAGAAATGTAAAAGAGAAATAGACGAGATAAATATATATGTATGCATAGAATTATGCTGGTCGTTGAAGTGACTTATTTCTACTAGGTGGCTGGGGTCCCCTCCTCTCGACTCCTTGTAGAAATCTCTAACATACCGCCCGCCTCGACGTCGATTGTTCGGCGTCGATGTTATTGTCGCCGTTCGATGGCGCGCGCGATCGACGGGTCGATGCGAGTTGGAGAGAGAGGGGGGGGGTCCACCTCGCTACGCGTTCATTCAACTGCGTAAAAGTTGATTGACGCCGCCCGCCATGACAGGTCCGCTCCGAAACCTGGTGAAATTCGTGTTTACGCTCGCTGTGGTCGAACCTGTGTCCGTCCGTCGACTTCGCGAATCGGTAGTGGGACCACCTTGGCGATGGTCCGGCGAAAAGTGCGGGCTCCGCGCCTCGGGGTCGCCACACGGATGTGTTCGTCGTGTCCGGGATGCGCGTCGGGGACACGTGCACGCGGACAGCGCGTCGGTGGAGAGAACTCGTCGGCGACGAGCACGAACGAGCCGGTTTGGGAGTTCTCCTGCTGTCGGTGCCGCTTCCACGTGGAGAATCCGAGCAGACCTCGCAGTTTCCGGCTGCTCGATGGGCCCCAGCAAGGTCCATCCGAAGGGAGTGCGGACGGCTACAGGCGTGCCGGCAGGCCCCACTCGATTCTCCTGGAGCAACCTCCCGCAGACGTCGGCGCTGAGGAGCGCGTCCACCTGAGCGGGCTCGGAGAAACGCGGGTCCGCCAAGTGCAGCCCCTTTATGTGCGACCAGTCCCCGGGTGGGACCTGCTGCGAGGGCGTGGGAGCAATGAGGCTCTCCGTGACGAGCGCTTCTACGGCGACCTGAAACTTACGATTAATCGGGGACCGGAGCGTTACCTTAACCTCGGATCGTGCGGTCCCGACGTTCGTCCCCTGGTAACCAGTCAGCTCCACGCTCACCGGGCGCCTCTTCAATCTGAGCGACTGGGCGACCCGCTCGGACAGGAACGACGACTCCGAGCCAGAGTCAAGCAGAGCCCTGACGGTGAGGGTCCGTCCGTTGGGCGCCTCGAGGGAGACCCTGGCGGTGGTGAGTAGGGTACTTCGGTTGGTGCTGACCGTGTACGCTGCCGACGTGGACGACGACGTAGCCTCAGACGGTTGACCCCGCTGGAAGGAGTCGTGGAGAGTGGTGTGGTGGTTCCCCGTCGCACGCCCAGCAGCGGTACTCTGAGGTGCACTGCGTCAGCTGGTGACTGGATGCGAGGCAGTTGAGACAGAGGCCCTTCTTCTGAACAAGTTGCCTCCTCTCCATCGCTGTGAGGGCCTTGAACGACTTGCACGCACTGAGAGTGTAACTACCGGAGCACAGTGGGCACTGGCGTCCTCCTTTGTAAGGTTTGGGGTCCACCCTGACCGCCAGGATGTTACGCGCGGCTGCTGGACCACTGCGCGCAGCGGCGCCTCCACCCTTTGGAGCTGGAGATGGACCCGGGACTCGCGCCGAGCCGAGAGCGCGGGACACGGTTCTCCAGGAAACTCTCCAAGTCGTCGAAGGACGGGGTGACCGTTGGGTCCCTCAGCGACACCTCCCATGCTAGTCTCGTCGTGTGGTCCAGCTTCTCGGATGCGAGGAAAACTAGCCACTCGTCCCACTCTTCGACTGGCTTCCTCAACGCCTGGAATGCCCGCTGTGTTTGCCGGAATTCATCCAAGAGGCGATTGATTTCCGACGGCTGGGCCTTCGCCAAGGTCGGGTAGGAGACCAATCGTCTCATGTGCGCCGCGGAGAGGATGCGTGGATTGCCGAATCTCCGCTGTAGAGCCGACCAGGCACCATCGTAGTTGTCCTCGGTGATGGGAGTGAGTTCCAGCATCCTGGCGGCTTCACCTGTCAGGCAGGATTTGAGATGTTGCATCTTCCTTATTTTAGGGATGCGGTTGGATTCGTGGACCAGCGAGCGGAATTGATCCCGGAAGCTCTCCCACTGGTACAGGTCCCCTGAGAAGGTAGGCAGCTTCATCGGCGGCAGCACCACATCCGACTCAGATGGCATTGAGTCAATTCATCAATTGCGGAACCGTGATCTATGTACGCCTCCTCGACCTCGGAGAAGAAGTCGGCAGCAAGGTAAGGGAGCGCGGGCTCCGCTTGCCGAGCAATTTCTGCGTGGCGCTCGGTGAATAGCCTCCAATAACTTTCCAGTAACTCCCTTCTCCTCAGAAGATTCGATCGCGTCAGGTAATCTGCTCCGCTTTTCTTTAGGTTGCTCAGGAAGCGGGAGATTCGACCGCCGAGATCCGTTTGCGCGGCCACGAGCTCTGTCACTTTCGCCGACATATTTGAATGCGCGAGGTGACACCGAAATTAGAGGTGAGTTGAACTCCACAACACACGACACTCGAACTCGCGTACGACCTCAGGCGCTTCAATTGTTTGTTTGTCGAGCGGACGAGCTCGACTCGGTACGGGTCACCCAAAAAAACGACCGTTGACGATTTCAAAAACTAACCGTTTTCGAACCACGTTCTTTTCAGAATAAAACGGCACTTTGCTCACGTATGTTTCGTTTCAGACGAGAAGAAAGACGAAACGCCGACTGGAGCACGAGTCGCGTGAACAGAAGCGCGTAGAACAGGGGCGCGGATTGAACGAGGGGATGGATCGTTGCCGATGCTCATGAATCTCGCACGCACGTTTTTATCCGGCTCGAAGGACCAAATGTTCCGAACAGATCAGATCTCTCAATGATCTGAGAGGTTTCTGAGTGTTCTCAAAGACTGAGTGAAAAACAGAGAAGCCGACGGATCGGGAATCGCAATACGGGAAAAGAATCGCACGTAGAAAGAAACACCGATGATCGATAGAACAGAGAAGACTGCGACGATCGACCTTGTCGCGATCGCTCCTGGCGCCCGTTCCCCGCGCGGCTCGCGAGGGCCACCAAGCTGCTCGATCCACCTGGTGGCTCGCGGGACGCGGGGAGGAACGCAGGGGCGACGTCGCGCACGCGACGTCGATCCAGTCATCTGAGTCATTTATTAACAAATGTACAGAAATGTAAAAGAGAAATAGACGAGATAAATATATATGTATGCATAGAATTATGCTGGTCGTTGAAGTGACTTATTTCTACTAGGTGGCTGGGGTCCCCTCCTCTCGACTCCTTGTAGAAATCTCTAACATACCGCCCGCCTCGACGTCGATTGTTCGGCGTCGATGTTATTGTCGCCGTTCGATGGCGCGCGCGATCGACGGGTCGATGCGAGTTGGAGAGAGAGGGGGGGGGTCCACCTCGCTACGCGTTCATTCAACTGCGTAAAAGTTGATTGACGCCGCCCGCCATGACAGGTCCGCTCCGAAACCTGGTGAAATTCGTGTTTACGCTCGCTGTGGTCGAACCTGTGTCCGTCCGTCGACTTCGCGAATCGGTAGTGGGACCACCTTGGCGATGGTCCGGCGAAAAGTGCGGGCTCCGCGCCTCGGGGTCGCCACACGGATGTGTTCGTCGTGTCCGGGATGCGCGTCGGGGACACGTGCACGCGGACAGCGCGTCGGTGGAGAGAACTCGTCGGCGACGAGCACGAACGAGCCGGTTTGGGAGTTCTCCTGCTGTCGGTGCCGCTTCCACGTGGAGAATCCGAGCAGACCTCGCAGTTTCCGGCTGCTCGATGGGCCCCAGCAAGGTCCATCCGAAGGGAGTGCGGACGGCTACAGGCGTGCCGGCAGGCCCCACTCGATTCTCCTGGAGCAACCTCCCGCAGACGTCGGCGCTGAGGAGCGCGTCCACCTGAGCGGGCTCGGAGAAACGCGGGTCCGCCAAGTGCAGCCCCTTTATGTGCGACCAGTCCCCGGGTGGGACCTGCTGCGAGGGCGTGGGAGCAATGAGGCTCTCCGTGACGAGCGCTTCTACGGCGACCTGAAACTTACGATTAATCGGGGACCGGAGCGTTACCTTAACCTCGGATCGTGCGGTCCCGACGTTCGTCCCCTGGTAACCAGTCAGCTCCACGCTCACCGGGCGCCTCTTCAATCTGAGCGACTGGGCGACCCGCTCGGACAGGAACGACGACTCCGAGCCAGAGTCAAGCAGAGCCCTGACGGTGAGGGTCCGTCCGTTGGGCGCCTCGAGGGAGACCCTGGCGGTGGTGAGTAGGGTACTTCGGTTGGTGCTGACCGTGTACGCTGCCGACGTGGACGACGACGTAGCCTCAGACGGTTGACCCCGCTGGAAGGAGTCGTGGAGAGTGGTGTGGTGGTTCCCCGTCGCACGCCCAGCAGCGGTACTCTGAGGTGCACTGCGTCAGCTGGTGACTGGATGCGAGGCAGTTGAGACAGAGGCCCTTCTTCTGAACAAGTTGCCTCCTCTCCATCGCTGTGAGGGCCTTGAACGACTTGCACGCACTGAGAGTGTAACTACCGGAGCACAGTGGGCACTGGCGTCCTCCTTTGTAAGGTTTGGGGTCCACCCTGACCGCCAGGATGTTACGCGCGGCTGCTGGACCACTGCGCGCAGCGGCGCCTCCACCCTTTGGAGCTGGAGATGGACCCGGGACTCGCGCCGAGCCGAGAGCGCGGGACACGGTTCTCCAGGAAACTCTCCAAGTCGTCGAAGGACGGGGTGACCGTTGGGTCCCTCAGCGACACCTCCCATGCTAGTCTCGTCGTGTGGTCCAGCTTCTCGGATGCGAGGAAAACTAGCCACTCGTCCCACTCTTCGACTGGCTTCCTCAACGCCTGGAATGCCCGCTGTGTTTGCCGGAATTCATCCAAGAGGCGATTGATTTCCGACGGCTGGGCCTTCGCCAAGGTCGGGTAGGAGACCAATCGTCTCATGTGCGCCGCGGAGAGGATGCGTGGATTGCCGAATCTCCGCTGTAGAGCCGACCAGGCACCATCGTAGTTGTCCTCGGTGATGGGAGTGAGTTCCAGCATCCTGGCGGCTTCACCTGTCAGGCAGGATTTGAGATGTTGCATCTTCCTTATTTTAGGGATGCGGTTGGATTCGTGGACCAGCGAGCGGAATTGATCCCGGAAGCTCTCCCACTGGTACAGGTCCCCTGAGAAGGTAGGCAGCTTCATCGGCGGCAGCACCACATCCGACTCAGATGGCATTGAGTCAATTCATCAATTGCGGAACCGTGATCTATGTACGCCTCCTCGACCTCGGAGAAGAAGTCGGCAGCAAGGTAAGGGAGCGCGGGCTCCGCTTGCCGAGCAATTTCTGCGTGGCGCTCGGTGAATAGCCTCCAATAACTTTCCAGTAACTCCCTTCTCCTCAGAAGATTCGATCGCGTCAGGTAATCTGCTCCGCTTTTCTTTAGGTTGCTCAGGAAGCGGGAGATTCGACCGCCGAGATCCGTTTGCGCGGCCACGAGCTCTGTCACTTTCGCCGACATATTTGAATGCGCGAGGTGACACCGAAATTAGAGGTGAGTTGAACTCCACAACACACGACACTCGAACTCGCGTACGACCTCAGGCGCTTCAATTGTTTGTTTGTCGAGCGGACGAGCTCGACTCGGTACGGGTCACCCAAAAAAACGACCGTTGACGATTTCAAAAACTAACCGTTTTCGAACCACGTTCTTTTCAGAATAAAACGGCACTTTGCTCACGTATGTTTCGTTTCAGACGAGAAGAAAGACGAAACGCCGACTGGAGCACGAGTCGCGTGAACAGAAGCGCGTAGAACAGGGGCGCGGATTGAACGAGGGGATGGATCGTTGCCGATGCTCATGAATCTCGCACGCACGTTTTTATCCGGCTCGAAGGACCAAATGTTCCGAACAGATCAGATCTCTCAATGATCTGAGAGGTTTCTGAGTGTTCTCAAAGACTGAGTGAAAAACAGAGAAGCCGACGGATCGGGAATCGCAATACGGGAAAAGAATCGCACGTAGAAAGAAACACCGATGATCGATAGAACAGAGAAGACTGCGACGATCGACCTTGTCGCGATCGCTCCTGGCGCCCGTTCCCCGCGCGGCTCGCGAGGGCCACCAAGCTGCTCGATCCACCTGGTGGCTCGCGGGACGCGGGGAGGAACGCAGGGGCGACGTCGCGCACGCGACGTCGATCCAGTCATCTGAGTCATTTATTAACAAATGTACAGAAATGTAAAAGAGAAATAGACGAGATAAATATATATGTATGCATAGAATTATGCTGGTCGTTGAAGTGACTTATTTCTACTAGGTGGCTGGGGTCCCCTCCTCTCGACTCCTTGTAGAAATTTCTAAAAAGAGGTCAATTCAGTAATTTCCTATAAATACGTTTTTATAATTTCAATAATTGTGAAATAGAAACGCGGTCGTTTAACCGTGGTAGGTTTAGTGTTAAATGTCAAGAGGTACAAAAAAATTGATGACCAAAAAATAAAATAACTAAATAAAAAAAAAAATAAAAATAAAAACAAATAAAAAAACAATTTTAAATATTATTTTCAGACAGTAAAATTTAAAGAGTTAACTAAGAAATTATAAGAGGAACGCAAAGGAAAATGGAGGAAATTAAATTAGAGAAATTTATTTATTTAAATATAATATTATAATAATTCCCCCCTCGTGAGAAGCTCCCACCGCCGCCGTTCCATCGGCCGAAGCCACGTTCGCCCTCTCGACCACCCCGTCGTCCGCCCCTTTTTCTGCCTCGTCGGCCGATGCCTCTCAATTTTTTAAAGATTTCCCACCTTCCCTCGCGCCTGATTTTTTCTGCAACATATAAAGTACATTAAGGGGTTATATACAGTTAGGAGGCCCAAAAAAAGCAATTTTTTCAGAATTTTACCTGAGAAGACGTTTACATCTATTAATGTAAAAATTTGTACTCACATTATGGTAACTTTTAACTGTATTTTAACATTTTTTATTTGTAAAAATAATAATTTTGAAACCTGCTATAGCTGATCTCCTGGAGCTCCTCTAAAAAAAGGCGCTTTGCGGTGACCACTATATCTCTGGACTGGATCATCAAAAATGAAAAAACCAAACTGATTTTGTTAAAGAAATGTATAATCTAGTAATTAATCGAAGAAATAAGCAAAATAAAATTTTGTGACAAAATGGCAGCTTTTCAAAGAAAAAAATCGATTTTTCACAAAAATTTTGGCCTTAAATTGTTTATACAAAAAAAAATATTCTTCGGAGAGAAAAAAGCTTCGATTAATTATTAAAAAATATATTTAAGAAGGTTGTGTTAAAATTTGAGAGTGATCGGTTCAGCCGTTTCAGAGAAATCTTGATCACCGACTTTGAAAACACAGTTTCGAGAAAAACGCGTCGAAAGATCGCGTTGAAATGCTCCGACGCTCTCAAACGCTGTGACACGTATTTACAAATATGCGTGTAACTTCGAAAATAATTGCCGGATTGACTTGAAATTTTTTGTGCGTATACTTAAATATATGTACATTACGAAAATGAAATAAAAAAAAATCGATTTTTTGAAAATTCTAATTGTATATAACCCCTTAACCCTTTGACTGTTCGCGCTTACTTCGCCCGAGTCTCTTCTAATCGCGTCGAACATGGCCGCGGACGCGATGTACGGCGTCCAGGATTTCGATTTTCGGACGTTACTCGACCCTGATCAGATGTATTACGCGGAGGAGATTTTACACGACTGTAACCGAAGAATACTATTCAGAAACGGCGATTTCGCACCGTCGCGTCGTCCCACCGTGTGAAGTCTCTAAGTAACGCCAATTAATTCGGGATTTTTCCCCACCAAAATCGTCGACGTACGGATCCCCCGCGAATGCGTAATTTCGCGTTACAATCCCAACCCGCACGTTCGACGACCGACGCTCCCGTGCCCCACGCGGAACTCTAACCAACGCGCTTTTCCGGCAGCAACGGAATTCGTCGTAACGACGCGAATCGCGGTCGTTCACCAAGACGTTGCCGAGCCAACACGAAATCAGAAATCACGAAGTGTTACAATAAGAAGGCTGATCGGGACTTACCAATCGGCACAGCTACAAGCAGCAGCTTCCGGCAGCACTCTCTAATAGTATCGGTCGGTGTTCTAACAAATTACTAGATCTTTAAGCAATAATTGAGTGACTACAACTCCCGTAGGTCTTCGGCACAGTGACCTACTTCGGCTCGGCTCGGCAACGCGGAAGCGAGGCGTCCCCCACTTTCCTAGTTTAACCTACCCCACGAGACGCTCGGACCTATCGCTAATTTCGGCGCGGCAGGGCCGCGCTCGGCAGTCCAGGGGCCCTTGACGTAAGATGGTCGGCACCGATGGTGACTGCTTATTGGCCGCTGGTCCCGCTGAGGAAGCTCCCGGGCCAATCCCGCGTCGCACCTTTGTCTTCCGGCGGGTGAGGTAGCCTCGAGGTGGAGATGTTGTTTGCCTCCGGTGCAATTACCTCGTAGGCTCCTCCGGGTTGCTTAACCTGGGCCCGGCGTCTCCCTCGATGTCCTAATGAGCGGGATATTCTCTGGATGGTCCTGTAGTGTCCCTCTCCGCGGTCTCATATCTCCGGCAGCGTAGGGAAAATACGTCCGGGTCCCCCTGGGACCCGGATACGAACCTGGAATTCGCGTCGCGCCAAGTAGCGCGGCGTTTAAAACGCCTCATTACTCTGCCCATGGTCAGCTGAGACTGTCCCAGGGAGAGCGTCCGCGGGTGCCGAAGTCGCATTTGATACGACCAGAGAGGGACCCGGTCTTATGCCACAGGTTCGGAGGGACGTGGCAATTTTGCCACGTCACAGCACCGGCAAACCGAGCCCGCCTTCTGGTATCGGCGCATGGAAATATCCAGCAGGCGCATCATGGGGCATGTGCAGCGACGTACGTACTGCCGTACGAACTTGTACATCATGCGCTAAGTGTCTTTGCACTTGCTCCTCCAACTACCCAAAGGTGGTATAAACGCGGAAGTAAATAATCATTCAGCAGCGTCAAACGCTGCTGAGGCTTTAAAGGAGCTTTCTTAAGCTGATCTAGAAATGTTTGTAAAGGCACAGATGTTGCACTACCCTTAGGGCCTTGAATGGTAGCACCCAGGTAGGTCCAAACGTCAGTGTGACACTTCTGCGTGAGCAGAGAGCCTCCAAGAAGGAATGTTGGGTTTGTTACGACCCTCACCTTCTTCTGACGTCCAGACGCCACCAAGGAGAGAACCCCGGTTTTATTGGCGTTGATCTCAAGCCCACACCGTTGAAAGGCGGCATGCAAGCGGTTCAAATTCTCCTGTAAACCGTGTTTGGTTGACGACAGGAGCACAATGTCGTCGGCATAAGCCAAGGCATTGATACGTGCTTCACCCATGATGAAGCCAACATCCTCCGAGAGAGTCCCTAGTGCTCTATCTACGACCAGATTGAACACTAAGGGCGATAGTGGATCTCCCTGGCGTACTCTACGACCTAACTGGATCGGCTCTTCCAAAAGACCTTTTTTTTGCCGAGGAGGGACTCCCGCGAATTGCGGCCTACCGACTAAAACCCCTCCTCACAGCGACGATGGCTGCCGGTTGGCATATTGCCCGTTAAGAGGTGGACTGGGGACTCCAGTAGGCGCTTAGCTAGGACCTTATGGAGGTGGCGGACGGTGACTGAGGTGATGCTGATGTGGCGGAAGTCACTCGGCTCACCAGCCCCATCCTTCTTAGGAACGAACACGGTCCGACTGATTAGCATTTCCGGAGGGAACCCGCCGGAAGCTAGCACGATATTGAAGAAGAGAGCTTTAATGCTCGCCGGAACTGCCTTCCATTGTCTCGTCGTGATACCATCAATACCGGGTGCCGAAGAGTTGGACATTGTGACGTTGTCCACTTCGTCACACGTCACCGGATTCCATACGTACTCCTGGGAGGGGGAAGGTGGTGTACGTAAGTTGTTCGTGACGGTAGAAGACTCCTTAGACACGAATGGACCCCAGTGCGCAGCCATGGTTGCCACATCTGGAATCCGTGCCTCAGGTTTCCCGTCAAGGATCTCCCTGGCGGCTCTAGACATGTATGTCTTAATGAGCCGTTGTACGCGGGTGTAAAAATCCGTGGGTTTAGTGAGTCAACAAAACTGCATTGTTCTTAACAATTTATTGATTAAACTCCACGCGATCACCCGCCGAATTAACTTTAGGTGATTAATTAAATTATGGACTAGCGACTGGTAAAAAAACAATATAGATAATGATGGAGAAGGTGCGATGCACGAACAAACTGCGCGGTATACAATGACTGGTTTTCTCTTGCGAGAATCGAGAGTGTTATGCTCTTAAGAGATCGGGCGTGTTCTCTCTACGAGAATCTAGCGAATTCTGATTTTGCTGTCCCGAGGTCCGTTCTATCGTCGACTCGTGTGACGAGGAAATTCGTGGGCATAGGCCCAATTTTGGGGGAAAAAAGCACCCCATTCGTTGCTTAGATTGTAGGAGGAGGATCTTCCTCCCTTGGTGGAGGTGGAAGCTCCTCCTCAACCGAAGACGGGAAATCCCGAAAAATGTGCGTTTGAAGGACCTCGGGACAGTGCGTCTGTTTTTCGGCCTAAGTGGCCTTCGAAATTTATGGCCCGCGTGGCCCGCGTGCTGGCTGGCCCAAGTGGGCCGAACGTGGTTTATTACCCCCTTGGCCTGAGTACGCTCACGAAGCCAAGGGGATGCGAAATCGTAGGCTCGAACCCGAGTGTGTCTCGTTAGACATAAAACAGGCGCCCTTGTGAAATATGGCCTATGAGGCCTGGCGATGCGACGCAAGGACTGCGCTTCCTTGGCCGCTGCGTGTCACGGACAATGGTCCGTTGTCGTCCGAATTCGGGACCCTCGCGTGCCTCGCGATCGGTACTCGGAACGAGAGTCTTACGAATTGACTTTATGGCCACTTTTCCAATGCTGTCAGCTTAAACCCTCGAATGCACGTTTTAGACATTTCGAGGACTAAGCGTTCTTCTAGGTAAACGAAGGACAGCAAAAAATCGGAAGAGGGCCTTTATACAATAAAGAAGGCGCGGGAAGGTCTGTAAGGAGCCATGCTCCCACTAGGAATCGAACAGCGGGCATACTCCCGGCGACATAGTCGCTTCTTCGGCACCCTGATGGTTGCATCCGGTCTTTTCGAACGCGGCCGTTTCGGTGGAGGAGCAGGGAAGACACCCTAAACCCACGCGCAGAGTTCGGCAGCAACATCACTCCCGTGGAGAAAGTTGTTAGAAATTCTCACGAGAGTGAGAGTGCCGAACCCCCGGATCTGCCGGACCACAGAGATTAGTTTCTTTATGGCCGGGCGAAATCCGTCGCGCAGGGAATCACGCAGGGTGTCACTCCCTTGTGAAGAACGAGGTGGTGGCGGATGTGTCGGACTCGTATATGTTTTGAGTCCGATCACATCTTCGCTCCGTTGGGTGGTGGCGGAGCGAAAGAAGGAGTTGCTGTCGCCCTGGACCTCGTTGTCATCGTTGGCGTTTCTCGACGCCTCGAGGTCCCGAAGGGCTAGAACTACAAGGTCCTTGTAGTCCGCGCCCCTCCTCGCACCCTTAATGGATTCGAGGGTGCGATCGAAGGGGAGTGCGGCCATGAGGTGTTGGTTTATGAACCGCACTCCCTGGGCGACAGCTAAAGCCTCCTCTCTCGCCATCATGCGCAGTTCTTCGGCGCTCCATCGCTTCTTCACTCGCTCCACGTCAACTTCCGCGTTCACTTGGTCCGGATGCATGCTACGTCGGTGTACTCCCAAACCAATCTTGGTTGAGAAGGAGCAGTCGCAGTCTGGGCATTGATAGCCTCGTATCGGGTCGCGCACCCTATCGGGTACTGGGTCTCTGGTGTTCGGTGGCAATGGTGGCGGTGGAACATCGGCCGGGGGATGACGAGTTGGGGCACGTCGTCGCGAGGGATCTGTGGGTGGCGGGGGATCTGTGGGGATGTCACGGCCTGGTCTACAGGACAGGCGAACCGAGGCCCTCGCCGGAGATTATATACTTGCTTCTCATGATTTGGGCCTGTAGACAAACCGACGCGACGGGCTGGCAACCCGCCGCATCGGGGAGCTCGAGAGCTCCAGCCTCCCCCGGACGCTCAAATTAAAAAAAATTTGAGCGCCAACTCACTCCGGCCCAAAGGCGGGGGGAAGGCGCATGGGTCCGAAGAACCCTCAGAGTGGGCATTAGGTCGCAGAGGCAGTTCTTAGCTTCCCCCCTGGAGGGGGTACTGGCGGCGGGACCCACGAGAAGGGGGCTGCTTGCTAAACTAAGCCTCTACTTAAGGACTGGTGTCCGAAACTAGGACGGCAAGCCGCCCCGACATCTCAAACGACCTTTTTTTTTTAGATGGAGAAATGCACTCGCATACCCACAAAGGGGTTATGTGGGACTAGTCCTGTTGGTCTGGATTTACCCACTAAAACTCCATCGTCACTCATCCCAACTGGGTGAGCCGCGGCTTTATTTCCTGGTGCCGTCTTAAGATGCTGGGGCCCAGGTTGCCCTTAGCAGTTACTACAGACCGGCCGTCTACCCAACACCCTCCCTATCCATTCGATGACTGATGTTCGTCATCTTGTTCCATCGTGTCCAATTTGTATGCGATCCTTGTAGGGCTCTTGTTGTGATGGATTTTAAGAGCCCTTTAAGTCCCAATGCGGAAATCGATCCAGCCGACAGCGATGACCACACGCCGCGCCAGGAGATCGTAACTGATATTACTTTGACCTTGTCTGTCAAAACACCAAACTCCTGAGCGACGCAATACTTCAATTGTGAGGTGTCGTATTTGGCGACTTTCCTCGCATGAGCATCATCAAGTGATGTAGCCCCACTGACGACCTGACTGTCAATCATATTGACCTCTCCATCCTTAAAGGCCACCAAGTCAGGCTTCTGCAAGCCGGACTGCAAAAGATAATGCGGGTTCTCTCTAACTTCCCACCCACTCTGCCTCAAACAAGACGACACAATCCGACATATGGCATCGTGTCGGAGTATTCGACCTCCGTGAGTCCGATGACATCCCTGCACTATGTGCGCCGCCGTCTCCGTTACGGCACATCCTGCACGACACAACACAGGGACCCCCCCGGCACGGCGGCCTCTTGATGTTCTCACTCTGGTGGGCAGGGCATTAATACGCACGTGATGGTATTGCACGTAATCCCTGCCAGGAATTCCCTCAGAGCTGGCGTCTACCCAGGAGCTGCAACTGACAGTATACACGGCGCGACAGAGGTACTGGATACTGGGCATCCGCGATACAGCGCGGAGAATTATCCACCACTGCGTAAAATGTGCCCGATGGCGGGCGGAAATGTCCACGCAGATTATGCAAAACCTCGTGCTTTCTCGCTGTCGACCATCCTCCCCATTTCTTAACATCGGGATAGATTACGCGGGGCCGTATCTAGTCCGCGACGCCGCGGGTCAGGGGAAAAAATCGCACAAGGCTTACATCGCCGTGTTTGTTTGTCTGGCGACACGCGCGATCCACTTAGAGCTGGTGCACGACTACTCTACGGCAGCATTCCTGGCTGCCCTTGATCGGTTCATCTCTCGTCGCGGGATACCGAAAACAATAACTAGCGAAAACGGAACAAACTTCGTCGGAGCGGCACGCGAAATCGCGCGAGATTTTGCCTCGATCACCAACTCGTCCGAATTCTATATAAGCACTGCGGTAATCTGCGCATTCAATGGTCCTTTTAGCCCCCTGGAGCACCGCATCACGGAGGCATGCAGGAGGCGGCGGTCCGCTCTGTGAAACACCATCTTCGGCGCATCATGGGATGCTTCACACCAACCGCTGAAGAACTCACAACGTTGCTCTGCAAAGTCGAGGCCACGTTGAACTCCCGACCGAGGAAACGTTCTGGGAAGAGTCCAGAGCGGAACGAAGAAGGAACTCAGGACTGAAGAGATGTAGGACAGACGAAGATGCCGAGCGCATCCTCATGAAGATCCGTGGGGTGGTAGAGGGCCCGAACCTGAGGATAGGTCAGGTCAAGGCGTTGCAGCGGAGCGGAAAGCACAGCGATGTTTTGGTCACGCTGGAGAAGCAGCGTGCCGCCGAATCGAACCACCTGCTCGGAGAGCGGGCGGAAATATGGCGAGAGAGTGTGGATATAAACAGGCTGCTGAAGGCTGCGCGCCACGCTGGAGGCAAGATCCGCGTGGCATAAACTTTGAGCGCGACCGAGGCGCTGGTACGTGTCCAGGTCGCCAACGGCTGGGCAGGCCGGCAGAGAAGTGGAACGCCAAGTGGAAGGCAAAAACCGAAGGAAGCGGATCACCCTGGCCATGATTAGGCCGGGATCAGAAGGGGGTGAGAGACCGCTATCAGACCTCGAACGATGACTGAAGCCTTTATAGTGGCGCGTGTGCCCTCGGCCACGGCCTCGGCGCTCTGTTTGAACGCCAAGTTCAACCTAGGGCTGTCGGTGTAAGGCAGGTGGCTTTTGATGATTGGGTTGAGACAGTTCAAATTGGCGGGATAAATGTGATTATGAGTCTCAAGAGACCGGATAGTGAGTCGGATGGCACCCGGGGTTTGTAGCAGGGAGGAATCCGGGGAAACGTCGGCCGGAGTCCAGGCCAGGTCGACGGTAACTGGGATCTTGGCAGATGGCGCCGATGGAAAGACGGCGGCCTCAAGGCTAACGAGGGAAGCCTCTCTGAATGGCTCAATAATGCGCTTAACGGAGCCTATGTGGTGTACGGCAATATTCCAAGTCTTGGACTCGGTGCCCGTGAGGTCGTACACGTTATGTTGAATATTATAAGCGATGGCGCAAAATATGCACCAGGATCTAATCGTTTTATAGCTGCAACCTTGCGACGAAGCGACCGTCGTCACGCTCCGTCGCGAAACCGTGAATCCGACTCGACCGGGGATTGGCGCGAATCGAGCCTTAACCCGCGCCAATCCGCGAGCCCCGAGAGCGACCGAGCGATTCGCGATAGTGGGGCACTCGGTAGAGTCCGCGCTCGGGGCATAAATACCGCGGCGAAACGAACATTTAGTCGAGTTGGCTAGGAGCTGCTGCAGGAGGACCAGAGCTCGGAGGTGTTCCTCCGTGAGCAGCTCCTAGCCAACTCGACTAAATGTTCGTTTCGCCGCGGTATTTATGCCCCGAGCGCGGACTCTACCGAGTGCCCCACTATCGCGAATCGCTCGGTCGCTCTCGGGGCTCGCGGATTGGCGCGGGTTAAGGCTCGATTCGCGCCAATCCCCGGTCGAGTCGGATTCACGGTTTCGCGACGGAGCGTGACGACGGTCGCTTCGTCGCATCCCCCCCTTTCTTCGGAGCGCGGAGCGTCGGAACTCGCGGAGCGATGAGGGAAATTCAAAAAGTTCGCCGGTCTTACCCTGGGCTTCGGTTCGCCGATGTACCGGATCTCGCCGGTTTCGGGCACCAGGCGCATGGCCCAGCGGAGTCCCCGGTAGTCCAGCCGGTATCGTCGTGCCCCGATGGGGCATAGGAAGGGTGACTCCGGGAGTGGGGTGACTCCCAGCAAACGGCCTTCGAGGACCTCCGTCGACGGCTCACGGAAGCTCCGGTCCTAGCTGTCCCAGACTGGGAGCAGCTTTTTACTCTACAAACCGACGCGAGCCGCGACGGGCTCGGCGCCGTCCTGACGCAACCCGGAGCGCAGGGCGAGCGCGTCATTGCGTACGCCAGCCGCACCCTGAACAAAGCCGAGAAGAACTACTCCTCTACCGAGCTCGAATGCCTCGCCGTGCGATGGGGCATCTGGAAGATGAGGCACTATCTCGAGGGATACCACTTCATCGTCCTGACCGACCACCAGTCCCTGAAGTGGCTCGAAAAGATCGATAATCCGTCCGGGCAACTCGCTCGGTGGGCCCTGGAGCTGGGGCAGTGGGATTTCGAGATCCGGTATCGTCGCGGATCCGAAAATACCGTAGCGGATGCGCTCTCCCGCCAGCCGATCCCGGCCTGCGCCTCCCGCCCGGCAACCCGCTGTGCATGGTACCACCGCCTGAAGCAAGACGTAAGGAGCCGACCGGCCGACTACCCCGAGTATTGTCTTCGGGAAGGACGCCTCTTCCGGCACGTGCTCCATTCCCTCGACTTCAACGAGGTACCGTCCGAGGACGAATGGAAGCTGTGCGTGGCCTCGCCCGACCGACCGCGCGTCCTGAAGGAAACCCACGACGATCCGACCTCCGGCCATCTCGGCGTGGCAAAAACCATCACGCGCCTTTCCCGCCGGTACTACTGGCCGGGCATGCTCCGCGATGGGGCACAGTATGTACGGTCCTGCGACGCTTGCCAAAAATACAAGGCCGAACAACGAGCCCCGGCCGGGACGATGCACGCCACGAGCATCCACCAACCGTGGGAGATGGTGGCCGTCGATCTCATCGGACCATTGCCACAGTCAAGCGCCGGCAATACCTCGCTCCTGGTACTTCAGGACCGTTGTACCAAATGGGTTGAACTCCGGCCTTTGCGCCGGGCCACCGGCACGGCCATCGTCCGGGCGCTCCGAGAGCTCGTCGTCCTCCGACACGGATGCCCCGCGTCCCTCGTAACTGACAACGGACGGCAATTCGTCGGAAGGGAGCTGGAGCAGGCGCTCCAGGAATGGGGAGTGAAACACCGTAAAACACCCCCATATACGCCGCAGTGCAACCCGGTGGAGAGGGCCAACCGGGTTATCAAAACCATGGTCGGACAATATTGCGGCAAAAAGCAGAAGACGTGGGACCAGTACTGTCCCGAAATTGCGTTCGCCTACAACACCGCTCGGCACAGCGCTACCGGGTATTCCCCCGCCTATCTCAACGTCGGCCGAGAACTTGTCCCACCCGGGACCCTCCACCGCCGCACCGGACCTCGAACCGGCGCCCCGCTGCAGCGATGGATCCAACAACTACAGGAGGCCCGCGAATTCGCATTGAACAACCTCGCCCGGAACTTCCAGAAGCAACAAAAATATTTCAATCGAGGCCGACGGAGCTGGGTGCCGACTATCGGCATGTTGGTCTTGCGACGGAGCCACGTGCTCTCAAACAAGGCCGCCGCCAGAAACGCGAAATTAGCGGAACGGTATAGCGGCCCGTATACCGTCCAGCGTCGGGTGTCGCCTGTGATCTTTGATCTGAGGGACGCCGCCGGGAGACTAGCTCGTCACGTTCACGTGAGCGAATTGAAGCTGTACCACGCGCCGGGCGATGGTCAACACGAACGTAAACAAACCGCGGCTTTTCGGGGAAAACCTCACTACCGGGTAAAGAACCTCGGAAGGGGCACCAGGGGGCCAATAATACGCGATTTGCGGTCCCCTACCCCAGGGAATCGCGTTCCACCCCGAGTAGCATCGAACGACAGTTTCAGTCACGATGCAGCCGCTAACCGAGATGGACGCTTTCCTACTCGAGCTGGATCACAGCTACCGGTGTCACGGGGACTTCTGCCCCGACGAGGCGTTCGGAACGGGGCCAATCCAGCCCCCCGGACCCCGACAGCCGACCCGACCCCGGCCGATCACGCCGGCAGCCCGGCCACCGCTAGTGGGTTTCACCCCCGCTCGTCCTCGGGTAACCGTAAGGGCATGCAACGTCCGGCCAGCCGAAGAGCGCCGTGCCGCGGCCGCCCCGCAGCCGGGGACCGCAGCCAGCCAGCCAGCCCGACGGGCCATCCTGCTAAGTCCGCAGGCCCACACCACCCGGGGGAGGCGAACCGGACCGTCGACCGCTCGGACCGACCACCGCCCGGCCCGCTCGAGCGATGTACCAGCAATCCGCCGGCCGGCCGTCTCCGGTCGGGTACTGAGTACCAGAGGGCGAGGGCTCCCGCCCGGGCAGCCCAGGGGTCGCCGTCAGCCAGCTCACCGCCAGGCCCGGCCACCGACACTGTCCGTGCCCTTCTTCCTAGGGGGTGGACCGCCCCCAGCCGTGGTCAGACCGACCACTCCAGCCGCCGCTGTGCAGCCTCCGCCACCAGCAGTGGCCATACAGCCACCAACACCAGCGGCCGCCGTACCACCTCCGTCACCGGCCGTGGCTATGCCGCCGCCGGTTCCAGCCGCACCCACGCCGATCGCCGGCCGACCACCAGGAACGTCAGCCGTGGACCCGCCACAGCCCGTCCCGCTGGCCCGCGGGGCGGAACACCTGCCTTGCCGCATCGCCACCCTGCCCGATGGAACACCCTTCCTATGCCCCATCGGGGCACGACGATACCGGCTGGACTACCGGGGACTCCGCTGGGCCATGCGCCTGGTGCCCGAAACCGGCGAGATCCGGTACATCGGCGAACCGAAGCCCAGGGTAAGACCGGCGACCTTTTTGAATTTCCCTCAGCGCTCCGCGAGTTCCGACGCTCCGCGCTCCGAAGAAAGGGGGGGATGCGACGAAGCGACCGTCGTCACGCTCCGTCGCGAAACCGTGAATCCGACTCGACCGGGGATTGGCGCGAATCGAGCCTTAACCCGCGCCAATCCGCGAGCCCCGAGAGCGACCGAGCGATTCGCGATAGTGGGGCACTCGGTAGAGTCCGCGCTCGGGGCATAAATACCGCGGCGAAACGAACATTTAGTCGAGTTGGCTAGGAGCTGCTCACGGAGGAACACCTCCGACCTCTGGTCCTCCTGCAGCAGCGTGCTCGCGCGTTCACGGGTTCCCCCGTGAGTTTGTGTTCACGCCGGTGCCAGACAGGGGATACCTCGGGAGCCACCGAGGAGGAACCGACTCCTGCACCGCGATACCGTCCAGAGAGTGCAGTCGGACGCCGACGGTGCCTCCGGGTGCCTCGCCGTTGCGCTCTCCTGTCGCTCGTTACCCTGACCCGCCGTTTCCCATCCCATCCTGCGGTATTCCGTCGACCGACTGCTACCAAGCGTCGCGCCCGATAAGGAGCCGGTGCCACGCCGCAGCCGTGTGCGGAGCCCGTGACGGGACCACCCGTGCGGACGCCAAACACCGGTGACGAGTTAGCTCTGCGACGGGCTCCCCCGTTGTAGCCGCGAGCTCTCACCGCGACCGGGGCACGGGCGACGAACCGGGCGTTCCGTGAGGCCAGGACGTCGTCCGGGACCGCGCCCCGCGGTCACTAGGAATCACATCAACCGCCGAACCGTGGGGTCCCGTACCGATCCCGTCTCTCCTCCGCTCTCCAGTCCGACCAGAATACGCGCTGCTCCGAAAGAACGCTCTTCCGCGCCGCGCCGTAGTACGCGCTCCCACCGCCAGAGAGCACCGCGCCGCTCCGAATAATCGCTCTCTCTCGTTCCGCGCCGCGCCGTAGTACGCGCCCCAGCGCCAGAGGGCACCGCGCCGCTCCAAAAGAACGCTCTTTCGTTCGTTCCGGGCCTGTGCCGCATCCCGGCCGCGCCTGCGCCGCGCACCGCGCTCCGAATTTTCGCTCTTTCGGCCGTACCAGAGACCGCGTCCTGTACCAGCCCGCGTTCCGTGCCGCCGCGTCCAGTAGCTCTAAGACCTAGATTAAGATAGTTATATAACCCGCGATAGTATTCAGATCTGTTTAACCGAAGTTGTCACGTTTCACGCAGACGATCCAGGACGAGGACCACCTCGCCTGCCGGCCCAGGACCGGCTGACCGTTCTCCTTATTTTCTGAATAAATACATATATATTTCTTTTCAACTATCGGGGTTGTCCATTCATTTCTCAATCCTTACAGCCCCCTCAAGAACCCTGGTGCACTCGTGAGCATCCAGAGGGGGCTCCGTTGGTGACGCCCGCGTCACAACCTTAGCAGCCTCACGTAATTCTCCACCATCGTTGGACTGATGGAGTAGGGATGCCCCGTACGTGGCTCGATCTTCAGGATGGAAGAGCTTCCTTCCCTGGATGGTCAGAGCACTTTCCGCCCATCGGACCGCCGTCCTAACTATTCGATGTTCAAAGGCATCCCTTGCGGCTGCACAGGATGATCGCGCCATTGGTATTAGTTTGGCGTGGACCAAACGCGGAATCGAGGTTCGAAACGCGGGAATGCCAAGTCCTCCATCTCTACAGCGGGCGTGGAAATATCCAACTGGTACATCTTTGGGCAGGCGCAACCATCTTCGAACGGCTATCCGCACTTGCCTGTCTAATGCCCTTAAGGTCTTAAGTGGGCACCTTGTTAGGACAAGCTAATGGTAAAAGCGAGGAATGAGGAGACAGCGTAAGATCTTGAGACGCTGCTGAGGCTTGAGTGGCGCCTTGGTGATGTTGGCCAACTCTTTATCTAGCCTGCCTCCAGGTTTTTCCATTCCCAATGGCGAGATCTTAATGCCAAGGTATCGAAAGCCTTTTTTTCCCGTGAGGAAATGTTTTATATATACCCCGGCTCCCTGGGGGAAGCCGGAGTTATGTGGGAGTCTCCCCAGGGGGGGGTGAACCCCCTGGGTACTACCCACTAAAACCTCACGCCCATCTAAGCTACGCGGGAGGTGCCTGGATCATGCAAGTACTCAACAGGACACCTCCCAGCTTATCATACTATCCCTGGGGGTGTACCTCTCTCCCGTGCCCTACGCTATAAGACCCCGGGCGGAGGGACCCGCCTTCGTGCCCCGCTCGGGGCCGGTATCCCGAAAGAACAAGCCCCGGCCGAAGCAAGAAGACGCCGCCACCGGAAGGGAGGGCCGTCGGAGGTGTGATCCGGCACGCCCCGACCCTTCCTACCCCAACCCCCCACGAATTCCCCTCCCCAAGGGGAGGGACGGACCGAAACCCTCCCCCACACCGGGAAACTAACCCGGGGGGTGTCGTCCATTCACGGGGGAGCCATGCTCCCCCTCGAGGGCCGGGTCAGCTCGTACCCCGGGCCCCCAAATCCACCGCCCCCATTGGGAGGGGCGCGTCAAGGCGCGGGGATTCTCCCCGAGCCGACCCCACTCCGCCCCCACTCACCGGGGCATCAGTTGCCGCGGGGGAGACCCCCGCACCCCCCTTCCCTCTCCGCTCCCCTCGTGGGTGGCCAGCTTGGCGCGGGGGACATCCCCGCTCCCATACCCTCCTCGCCGAACCCGGGTCCCGTTCCCGGGCAAGACCTCGCAACCCTGCAATGCAGGCTATCATCGACGGCCTACGGCCGACGACCTCCGAGGACGCCATTGGCAACCGAGTATAAGGAGACCGTAGGTCCCCCGCCTCGAGATCACCAAGGGCGTCCCGTCCCGCCCGCGTTAGAGGCGCCGGAATGGAGGTACGCCGCCGGGGCGTGCCCTGCGTCGCCTCCTAAAAGTTTAAACTTTTATTCTCTGCGGGATTCGATCCGGGACCAAATTCTTCGGCTACAGCCGAAAGGTGCCCAAATCATCACGCTACCTCCTCCATAATTTCTGCTTAATCCAGTCTCTCTCTCTCTCTCTCTCTGTCTCTCTCTCTGATCACGCAGATCATGCCAGTAATATTGGAAACCGTTCGGACCGTCTAAATTAAATTTCTTTTCATCAGAGAAAATCAATCAATCAATCAATTCTTTATTTATCCGCCTCAAGGATTACAATCCTTTACACATTTCTCCTTAACCTTAACCTATCTTACATCTAACTTAACACTACCTGCGCATAGAGAGAGAGAGAGAGAGAGAGAGAGAGAGAGAGAAGTCTTAAACTAAAATATATATATACAAATTAAAGATATGCAAACAAACAAAATAAAATAAAATAAAACAAAACAGTAATCAAACGGATAAAATTTAAATAAATAAATAAATAATAATAATATATTATTAATAATATATTATCATCTGAGAAAATCATAGTTCTCCATTTTTTCGTCCATGACATACAATCTTGTGCAAATTTCAATCTTTCATGTTTGTGAAGCTTGACTTTTTGGCCCTTTTCCGGTATCGAAGCGTCTTACTCGTTTTCAAAACTTGTTGCACACGTCTTACAGCAATTGGTAAATTTAATTTTGGCCTCACTTGAGAAGCGTACAATTTATTTTTTCGAGCGTCATAAAAAATTTGTCCTCTATCCCTTTGATTCAATTTCTTTGGACGACCTGTAGATTCTTATGCCCCATATTTATCACCCAATTGCAAAAAATGATTAACAACGTTTAAAGATCTATGAATTCTTTCTGCGATGTTCCTATTTGACAGTTTCATATCCTTGAACGCGCAATGATTAATCCCTTTTCGTGATCATTTAATGACTTTCCACAACCCATTACGCTTTAAATAATTATAACTTCTTTAGAGCATTAAATACTTAGAATTAATATTAAAACATACAAACATGAAAATATTTTGTATTTGTAACAGACCTGGATGCGCCAGGCCTGTTACGAACGGGTCTCGCGCCACCGCGATTACCCCCGAGCGTAACCGACGATCCCCGAGCGACACCGACCCCCGGGCTTCGCGCCCCCGCGTCTAGGAACCGGGTTACGCGGGAAACGGAAACCGCCATGGCTTCGAGAACGTACGAACCGGATACGATACGACACCGGAATTTCCGCAGAAAACCACCCCGCACCGAGCCCCTCGCCCTAGAACGCCTAGGGCATAAAGGGAACCCCCGAACAGGCACGGGCCTCTTTGGCTTCCGGACCTTCCGCGAATACACTAGTTCAAAAGACACATAGAATCACGACACGACTCGACTCACCACACAGACACTGCCGAAACACATAACGAATCCCTCGTAAGTATCCAGGTGTTCGTGCCGTCCTTTTCCGTTCTCCTGGTAACCGCGGTTGCCATTTGACCCCGCCCGGATAAGACCCTGGCCGAACTACGTAACCGATGTTGCTATTGTTCGGCCGGTGAACCCCCGGAAACGTATCGAACCGGTGACTGCTGTTGCCCTCGATACCCGACCCGGAAACGTGCAGCAAGGCAACCGCTGGTGTCTTCGCACCATGAAACCGAGACCGACCCGGCGACACGACCCTCCACTGAGGGGCGTCCGTAAGCCGGAACACCATGGCCTCGGCACTAACGAGCGTTGCTGTCGAGGCTAAGGGAAAGCGGTCTTCAAACACCCACGCGTGCCGACCGCTGTCGACGTCGTGTCTCCGCCGTATCGCGACCCGATAAGCCGCGACCTGATAACAAGCGTGTCGCGATAACCCGCGCCCCGTGATATCACGCGTGTCGGAAACACGCGTGCCGCGCGAACCCGCATTCCCGCGACGTTCCGTACCGCGGCGATGAACGAGCCGCGAACCGTAACCGGTGGAAAAGTAACCTGTAACACTCATTTCACTCCCCGTCTCTCTCACTCGCGTATCCCGCGAACCTTGGCTCGGCGAGCTTAATCCGGCCGCGAGTGCCGTCCGTTGCATCGAGCCCGCGGAAAACCATGCTCGTTACATATTTACATACCTTATAAAATTTCTTCAACGTAGTAACAAAACTATTTCTTAGATAAATTATTGTGAACCTAAGATTATTTCGATCTTGTTAGGGCGTGAGCAAAGTTATCAATTTTATTGAAAGGAAACAAATATATTTTTTATACGAATATGATAGCTATATATCCACTAATCTGTATAACCTGTGTAGGCGGAATACCCTCTCTTCAAACCTCATATACACGCAAGTGGAACATCTATGAGGAAAAACAACAACACATTGTCTGAATAAGTAGACTGTGAAAGAAGCAGGCTGTGAAACAAGATTCAGACGAAACCAACGAGCTAACAAACAAACTGAAAACAAGCGTGGATGTTGCAGTAAGAGATTCCGAAATCTTCCGAACCAACCAGGGCCAATGATATCAGGAGACTGCACGGTACATCGATGGAACTGCAAAATGAACTAAAAAAGCCATCGTAACCATCGTGCACTCAACGCAAGTAACAAGAATCCAACTATCGAAATCATGGTGCTATTAAAAAATTTACGAGCGAAGTCCCAAAGAAGACGTGTTAGGAAAGTAACTGTACATTCTAAGCAATCAGCGAATTCCGTTCCATGGCGAGACAACATATTCAAACGTCTTATCCAACGATCGGAGGAATTCTGCTGTTGCACTGATCCCAAACGTGATTAAAAAAAAAAAAAAATCGGAAAGTTACAATTACATTTTGTGCGAGCTATTCGAAGAAACAACCAGCAAAAGACTCGGATGGATTCTAAGAACAACGAAATGAAGACAATGATGTTACCTGATTATGGCTAGACATTGCAAAAGTATGTGATGCGACGTGGAAGCCAAATATCACAAACTTTTTACGACTAATTCCTCACCAATAAACCTATACAAATTAGAACCAACGTATGGGTTCAGTGTCTATCATCGGAATAGAAAAATCTAAAGTATCCGGTCGAAGCATACCTCTTTGTTTATGACTCGACACTTGCACGCATCGGAATTTCGACATCATACTGGAACACCTACAAACATCTGCAAATCACCAGATTAGATTCAACATATCTGTTTTCATCAGTTTCGATGATAGTGGACGATGTTCAGGAAAAGGAGGTTGATGAAACGATTCCGACTCTACCATTCAGTTGCTTATGGAATTATAGAAACTACGTTGCACCCGTAGTGCAAATAATAAAAGCTAAGTTATAAGTTATAACTAAGTCATATCAGTTCGTAATCTGACGCTGTTCGGGCTCAACCGTCGTTCGAGCCCGACAACAAATCGGGAGCATCGACCGAGCGACCGGGAGGACCTCCGCGATCGAAAACATCGCACGCGCTCGCCGAAACGGTCGCGCGTACCGGGCGAATTCGAACCGCGAGGTCGCTCGCCGATGAGACGGTTGCCGCCGAATCGCGCGGCAACGCGTACCCCGCGACACCCCGCCCCGCGCCCAGGAGCGCGTCAATATACTCTCCTCGCGCACCCGGCGCGAGCGAGTTTCGTAGGAGTTTTGTGAAGCGAACGCACCTTTGCGTACCGCAGTAGACAGGGACGATTCTAGGAACGATTACAACGATTACGCCGAGTAATCGCGTTTCGCCGCAACTTGCACCCTCGTGCACCTGTACCTCGCGCCTCCGCGACCGCTGTACATAGTGAAAATATACGTTGTGTGTCAGAATTGTCCTATTTCTTTACGTGATCGTCCCTCCGATTCCACCGGCAAATTCACCGTCAAAAACGACGGAACAGACGCTAAAAAGAGAGTTTCTCGGGTACAGGACATGCCGTCATCAAACAATGAAGACACAATTTCCAAAACGAATGTCAATTTTTTGAATTTGTGCATACGCACTTTCGAATGGCATGAAACTTGTATACCCCGAGTAACATTCGCAACCTCTCTAGTGATATACTCAGAATCCTTAATAGCCTGTAATAGTGATCAAGGAATGTGAGAATCTATATTAAAAATTTTTTCGAAACTTACAAATCCCAACAAGAATTTTGATACTTCGATTCCACCACTATAAGGCGTAGCCCGCAAGAAACGAGCAGACGTCACCACCGAAGAAGATGAATGGAATCAGATTTGTGATTCAAGGAAGAGAGCAAATACGTACCAAAATATATTCCATACCACCATCATTTACGACACCATTCTCGATAAAATAGTCGTACTTTATTGCACCTTCTAAAAAAACCGATCAATAACGACTAGTATGCCATACGACATATACAATACGAGTGCAAACAAATCGGACATCAAAGAGGGAGCATCAGCAGAGAGCTAGAGACGACGCTAAATATCTGAAAACCACGTGTAAATCACAGTCAAATTGTGCAAAATTTTTAATCCATAGTATAAAACATTATATTTCTTTCATAATAATTCTCATAAAATGTGTATTGTCAGCGAAACTCCTGTTCACCTATTACACCTTAGTAACTAGTTCGCTGAAATACTTAGCGGACACAACTTTTTTAACATTCAAACAGCGTTTAATATGGTGCAATTAACATTTCGCTCAACCACTTTTTTATGCGCGCTGCTCTCCTCACTTGGCGGTAGAGCGTGGCGTCTTTTCAGCTCCCAATAATGAGGGAAAACCTTGAATCTTCGAAACGTTTAATAATGTGTCATTTTGCGTAGCAAACTCGACAACTCCTATTTCTAAATTTTGAAAAATTCCTGATCAAACGTTGATTCTCCTGGTCTTCAAATAATTGTGACTGATCTTTATAGCGGAAAGTGCCATATGCTAGTTAGTAAGTGCTTTTGTTACTATACAGTACTGGGCTAACTTCGCAACGTTTTTTGGTCAAATACTACGAAAACAACCCTAACATGATAAAAAGTCAAATATATGTTTTGAAATTTCTTCCATTAAACACGAATCGTAGATGTTGACCGAAGAACGTTTTCTCTGTAACCGATTTTATTCCCCTACATTCTACTCGTAGATGCAAACGGAAAATGCCCATTCGATATTTCGAAACGACCACAACCGTTCACGAACTTGCACGAGCACGAGCACGAGCACGCTTGAACAAGTTCCGAGAAGAAATTTCAGCCTGCACATTGCACGTGATTTCAATGGCGAGATATTTCTCATCTAAATTAAATCGTTCTACTCATCGCGGTACATCTACAATAGTTCAACTCAAAATTAACACGTGGTTGTGTGCTACGACACACTTGCTTTTATGTAAATTCTTTTGACCATTTACCAACGAAACTCGTGTGCATCATTAATATAATTATGCATCGTTAATTGAATTCAAATTCTCGTCCGCACAAAGCTGAACTCATATTCGGTACAGCTCAAGCGAGGTCGTGACTAACGTGAGATCCCGCCATCTTGGACCCGTTCCACGAGTCGTCCATCATCACATGAACAATATACAGTCTAAGTGTAATTTCGAACATATATCCATCCAATCATTTAAAGCACAATTAATCAGCCACGGTAGACACCCTATCCATTGTTATTATCTTTAATTGAAAATGAGTGGAAAGAAATGTTATCTGCTGTATTAGAAATGGTAATTATACTATTGTTACTTATGGAGAAGTTTTTCTCTACGTTCATTTCGATTAGATGTTCAAATGTCTTTTCTGAGAACGAAAAGCGTCTCAACAGGCCCTCTTTATTAACGCGTTAACTGCCACGTCAGTCACATATGACAGTGATTGTTGACCGGGTTTAGAAATTCATTTTTATTACGAGATATCCAGATAAAACGAATTTTATTGGAGTCTTTCGAATTCAAAAGGGTTAACACAGCATCTCCTATAATACATTTTAAATGTCGAATTGTGGTTTCATTAATTAAATTACTCCTTGGCACTTAATGTGTTAATAGAAGATACAGTATGACTTCTTTATATGAAATTCTTTAGAACACTCCCTTCTGGCATCCATTAATTAAGATTCTGATGGGAACAAGCCCGAATAACCTTCCATTAACCACTTTTAACGAAAGTCTAACTCAGGCCTGGTTTTCATTGGAAGTGACAAAAAATGTGAGTGCGACCCTACACGATCTCAAACTTTAAACAGAGCACCCCTTTCATTTTCAGGATATATAAACCCGCTCATTTCATCCTATTCGGTCAGTAGTCGGTCAGTAATCGTGCAGTCACGTGTAAAGTCACATCGCGTTACGCGCATAAGAGGTAATTCTAGTAAGATCGGGTTAATTCGGGTGATCCGTCCCCCCTAATAGCGCAGTTTCAGTGGGACATATGGGGGTTGGGGCGTAAAGGGTCCGGGGGCCCACCGACGACCGTCCTTTACCGGTGGCAGTGTCTTTTCCTGGCTGTAGCGGGGACCTTAGGGTTACCTTTCCATATCCTATCCGGTGCAGTGGACCTAGGTCTGTCTTCATGAGGAATTCTCAATCTTGACCTGGCGTCCTGACTTGGCCAATCCGTGATATTTCGACAATCCCATGGCATGGACCACCTTGTCAACGTGTTCTCCGATTCTTCACCCGACATTTCCGCAGCTGCTGTTTCCGACCATCTCCTCTGAAACTGCACAGAGAATAAAGGATATGCCCAGATATCACGCGACGTCTTAAGGGCCAGGGTGATGGCAGATTCGCGATAAGGTAGAGTGCCTACATTACCGTCGAAAACATGGGTTTACGCACCACAAGTTTTCGTCCTTAAATAAGAATATTTTGTCGGTTGTAAAGGGCTTATTCGAAAGAGGAAGGTTCGATCTATAGCTGGCTGGTCAGGAGGTACCGAGAATATGCAGATATTTCGTAATATAAGCGTTAGAAGTTAGGCCAACAAATTGACGATGTGCATGCGGTTGAATCCAAGCATTTTTATGCCATTGGATGAGTTTTCTGGATGCTGTACTGACCAGCCAGCTATAGAGGAGATCTCCAGCTACAAATTCAGCTATATTTTGTCTCGATTCTCTGGCGAAATAAAGGAGAAAAGTTTGGGAGCGATTTGGACGTGGCTTTCTAGCGTCAGAATTCATGATATCTGAGAATACCGATAACATAGAGCAAAAATTTAGTTGAGCTGAATTTCATCAGGTGGCGTGTAACTCGAAAGACTGTCGACGTGGTATCACCGACGAGGTATAGGATAGACCTATCACCATATGGGGCTTCTTGTCTCACATGTAAACTTTTTTTTTTTTATTTTAATCACTTTGAGCATTTATTGGCCCATAAGCTGGTTTGAGTAAATACATTATTTTACAGAGGATATCACAATGGTGCATTGCACTTAAAACTTATTTCCTAGAAGTTATTACTAATACTTTGGTAACAATTGTATTGTATGTATTTCTTAATGTCTACGCTCTATTAAATGTCTATTCAGTCTTATATTTCTTATTTGCTGTCTTAATATTCTATAATTGTTTGTTCTTACTTGATGTATCTAAATAGTTTACCCTGTTTTGTATTTGTTTAAGGATTGAGCCTTTAAAGGCCTATCTGCTGGTTTGAGTCGATGCTTTATATAGTATAGAGCTTATCTTACGATACATTGCACTTAAGGCTTACATTTTGATAAACTTATGTCTACTATATGTCCATATAAAATGCCACACAATTTCGACACTAATCGAATAGCATACTTTATCACACTATCCATTCTCCATTCAATGTCTTTTCAGTCGCACATCTCGCACCCTGTTTTTTGTATAGTGTTGTTAAGATGAGTATGAGACTCTTGTCAATATTGTAATTTATACGATTATGTTTTTTGCGATGCAGAAGTCATTTATAATATTTAGAGCTTTGATATTTATGTTTTTCAAAAAGGTTTCAATTTTTAAAGGAGGTTTCCAGTTATTTTTGGCCAATTTGGAGATCATTTGTTGTCTATTTTTTGCCCGAAGTGCACAATTCCATAATAGATGGTCTATGTTCTGAATGGGGTAATTGCATTCACAAGTGGAGTAGTCTATTATTTTTAATCTAGATAATGATTCGAAGGTGTTAATATGATTCGTTCGCATTCTGCCAAATCTAACTATAAGTTCTCTAGGGAGATCGAAATCATTGAACCACGATTTCTTCTGCGGTTTATAGAATGTTTGGAAATAATGTGTTCCCTTGTTGTGAGATGTTACACTGAGAGTAGTTTGAAACTCGTTCCATAAATCTTTTTTAAATGTTTCATTAAAATCTGTGTAGGGAATTGTGAGTTGGGAAGATGGTGCATTTTTCGTTGCTTGTTTGGCTAACTTGTCTGCAACTTCATTCCCTTGTATGCCACAATGGGCGGGGATCCATATAAATTTTACTTGGTTTGGATTGTGAGACTTGTTTGTTAAATGAAATGTTTTCTTTTTTATGTCGATTATGTGGTAATTGGTTCGGGTGTTTATGGAAGAGCTGTTAAGTGCTGTGAGAGCACTAAGAGAATCGGAGCAAATTAGTAATGGTTTGTCGGTATTGTTAAAATGGTCCAGAGCTATAGATATGGCGGCACATTCTGCTGTATACACTGATGCTGTGGGGTTTATGGCGATGGAAATTTGTATTTTTCTTTCAGGGCAGACTATTCCTGCACCAGTTGAGAGTCCGCCTTTGGTCTTGGAGCCATCAGTGAATATGCAAAGGTAGTTGGTATAGTGGGTCCTAATATGGTCTATGAATTCTGCATTGGGGTGAGGAGAGCCTTGTAGGTGAAGTCCTATTGTAATATCGCAGGAAATTGGATTTTTGAGTACACTGTATGGCGCAGCAACGCAGGGAAAATGCAAATCTTTGTGACAGATGTCAGATATCTTTTGTACATTGGCGATGCAGTGTAGGAGTACATTGGAGGTATTATTGAGAATAATACTTGGGTTTTTGGAGATTATTTGTTGTAATTCTTTTAGGTTATTGTTTGTTATATGGTTTATATTGGAGATGATTTTGGTGAGGTGGATTTTACCTAGAAAGGATGCTCTATTTTGGGGGTAGGGGATTCCTGCTTCAGCCAGAACTACATTAGTTGGGGAGGATGTTCTGAGTCCGAGGGCCAGTTTCAGGGCACGTACTTGGATAGACTCGAGTTTAGTTATCAAAGTTTGTTGTCTAGGAAAGTATATATGGGAAGCGTAGTCTAGTCTGGATCTGATAAGACTCTTGTAGATTAGAATTAGAGTGTCTGGGTGAGCTCCCCACCAGACGCCTCTAAGGAATTTAATAATATTCATGGTGCGAGAGCAGCGGTTGTGTAGGGATAGAATGTGAGCTTTAAAGTTTAGTCTGTTGTCGAATATAATTCCTAGGAATTTTGCAGAGTCTACGTCCGTCTTTTCAGTCAAGTCTAATTGAAATTGAGTACGTCCAGCTGTTAGTCTTTGGTTGTTAAAAATTACTACATTGGTCTTTTCTGAAGAAAGGTCAAGACCTATTGCACAGAGGTTGGATTTTATCTTTGTAAAAGACTTTTCTATATTAGTTTTGGCTATGTTAAGGAGAGTGCTTCTTGTGTATATTACTATGTCATCTGCAAATTGGGATATTTGAACATTGTTGGGAAGATCTTGAAGGATGTTGGCGACATATAGGTTATATAGGAGAGGGCTGAGGACTCCTCCTTGCGGTAGACCCTTATATATGACCCTCATTCCGTGAAAGCTGGGGGACCAGGCAAATCGGCAATATGACCAGTTTGCTATAAAGTGTAAAATGTTGTATGAAATACCCATGTTGGCTAGTTTTTTCAGTAGAATATGGCATTGTACATTATCGAAAGCTGCGCTAACATCAAGGAATGCTGCGATAGTATATTGATTTTGTGTAAAACCAGAACGTATATAAGTAGCCAGATTAAGGATATTGTCTGTCGATGAACGGCCTTTCCTGAATCCTGCCTGGGACGGAGGGATGAGACCTTCGGTCTCGCACCACCAGAGTAATCTGTTGTTAATTAGTCTTTCCATAATTTTGCTCATGCAAGACGTGAGTGAGATAGGTCTGTAGTTTAGATTATCCGACTTTTTTATGAAAAGGACCTGGGTTTGGGTCCAGTCTTCTGGTATACAGTGAGTTGTGTATACTTCATTATATATGTCAAGTAATAGGAGTCTTGATTTGATTGATAAGTTTTTTATCATTTTGTAGTCGCCCAGGAGAGGAGTCAGGATTGGATCGGTCGATGGCTGAGTTAAGTTCGATGAGGTCGAAAGGTGAATCAAGAAATGAGTTTGGATTTACTACCACGTTCATGGTAGGGTTGATCGGAACCCAGGGAGGGGAGATTTTGTCTGCAGCTAGGTTGATTTTTTCCTTGATAATATTGGCGTTTATATACTCTTTTTTCTTAGTTGATGTCCATTTGTTTTTCAGGATTCTAATATGGTTCCAGATCTATGTCGGTGATGTCCTATGAGAGAGGTTTGCGGCAAAGTTTCGAAAGCTTTCTCTTTTTTTCTTTTTTAATAGTTTTTTTGTTACTGCTACTTGTCTTTTGTAGAGATACCAATTGCTGGTGGTTGACTGATATTGCCATGTCTTAAAGAGAGCCTTCCTAAGTCTGACTGCCCTGTCACACTCAGGATCCCACCACGATACAGGATTTCTGTGGACGTATGTGTTAACTGGCTTTCTCTTCGGAGTACTCATGAGGATTGCTTGTGTCATGCCTTGGACGAAGTGATTGTATTTATCTATTGTGGGAGTGTTCAGAGACAGAGTGGAAGTGTGTAAGTAGTGATCTATTAGGTTTGTGTATTGTTCCCAGTTGGTTCTCTGTGAAGATAATCTATTGTTCTTTGGTCTGTAGATATTCTTTGTTACGTTTATCGTTACGTGTAGTGGGAAATGGTCTGAGCCAAAGGGTTCTTCTTCCTGTGTTACTGTTGTTTCTTCTCCGATACTGCCATGTGATAGTACGAGATCAAGGTTGTTGTACGTGCCATTCCTTGCGTCGATGTGAGATGATGTGTGGTGGTTGATTATATCTATATCTTCTTTTTCTAAAATTTTTATAAGTGTTCTTCCCTGGGCGTTTGTTTGGTCGCAGTTCCATTCTGTATGATGGGCATTGAAATCCCCCATAATGAGAAACGGTCCTGTGTCTTTAAGAGATTGGATTAGGGTGTTCCAGTGCGATTCTGATATTCTGTTATCTGGTGGTCTGTAGCATGCTGCTATTGTGATTTTTTCTGAGAGGTTTGTTATTTGAAAGCAACATGTTTCTGTATGGCCGTCTGCTATTACTAGGTTTGGGAGGGGAGTGTATTTTAAGTGTTTGGCAATGAATATTGCTATACCTCCGCCTGTTCTATGTTGTCGGTCTTTTCTTATGGAGTGGAATCCTGTTAGTTGGAATTCGGTATCTGGTCTAAGCCAGGTTTCCACGCAGATGATAATATCTGTCTCCTTTGCTAGGTGGGTTATTTCCATTTTCTTTTGTTGAATACTTCTGCAGTTACAGAATAGAATGTGCAGATTGTTTTCCATTTTATAGTGTCCTTGTGTATAGTATTTGAATTTATTTGTTTATGGTTTTGAGGATGTGGAAGGGGCTGGTTTATATTGCTTGATTACTGGGGATGGTTTTGTGTTAGGAGGAGAATGTGTGAGGACTACTATATTAGGGGAATTGGATATTTTTTTGGTTATCGTTGTTGTGCTTATGATAGGTGGAGAGGAGTTCTGTCTAATTTCTGGGTTGTTACCGTGTGGGTTGTTTATTGGTCTTTGTTGTTGTACTGGTGCAGTGGTGGTTACTTTGCGTAAATAGTTGTTTTCTGTGGCTGATTGTGTCCATGCTTTTGTGGGAGTTGATGACGAGGCAGGTGCCTGTTGTCCTCCGATTGCCTTGAGTTGCAAGATGTGATTTTGAGATTGAGAGCGTAGGGAGGGATAGTTTTCCTTGTTGTTTTGTACACTTTTTGACTTTATTTCTGGGTTGATTCTAGTTACTATTTGTTTTGCTTCGTAAAAGCTTATATTTAGTAGCGACATTTGCTTGTTTATTTCTTTGGTTGTTTGAAACATTGTGCAGCTTGGGTGTAAAGTCTGGTGTGACTCTCGACAATGTGCACATGTTGGTGCATCTGTTGTTGGACAATCAGAGAGATTGTGTCCTGGGTTTCCGCAGTTTTTGCATATCTGTTCGCTACGGCAGAATTTTGTCGTATGTCCTGTCTTCAAGCAGTTATAACAAATTTTAAGGGGTTCAATGTATAGTTCTACTGGAGTGTGGATCAAATTGTAAAGTTTGATGTAGTCTGGAAGATTTGTGCCCTCAAAGGTAATAACTATGGATTCACTGGGTATCCATTCCCATAATCTCTCTCTCCTGTTTGTAGATTTCTTGTTTTGCGATTCAATCTTCTGGCTTCTAGAATGGGTACTGGGGAATCTGTATATTTCTTAATGTCTCCTATTTCGCAATCTGTGGAAAAGCCCTTGATGAGGCCTTTTCTTGTAATACGGAATTTGGGGATAAATACTTTAATTTCCTGTAGATCCTTGTTTTCCGTTTTTACAAATTGATTAGCATGGTTTCCTGTTTTAAATTTAATATTAAATTTCCCAAATCCTTCGTTTTTAATTTCCTCGACTCCTTCATGGCTCTTATTAAGTATTTTGGCTAACATGAGAGCGTTTTGGGAGTTTCTTGGTTTCCTGGCACTGTTGTTAAAAATGGCCGAGACATACGCAGGGCCCCTATGGGAGGCTGGATATTGGTTTATGACATATTCGCGTTTTCTTTTGTTGGAAATAGTGTCTTCCTCCTTGTATTTTGGGTCTCTTACCTCTGTCTCCGATCTCTGTCTTTTGGTGGTTGTCGGTGTCTCCATTTTTTTCTTGTTTGCCATCGTGGCTTTTCTTTTACCTAAGGCCCCAGGGGCCCAGGCTTCGGGGTTTTCTATATCCTCGAACACTTTGATTTGATACCACGGTTCCGATAGAAACTTTTGTATCCACTGTGTTAAATAATGACACTCGGTGATTGCACGGTATTGTATCACAGTCCCTCACATGTAAACAAATGGTTTTCTTACGCCCTCTACGCTGACGAACGATAAATGAAGGAACTAGATCTACAAGAATGATCAAATCTGATTGACGAGTTATGTATCTGATGTCATGACTATATGTTCAAATTATATTTCTTTATTTGATGTCATTATGTTATATATCTGCAATTATCTTTATCAATACAATCTTAATAAATGTAGATACCAAGTTTTCAAATTATAGAAAAACAATTTTCATAAATCTTGAACGTGAATATCTTTACGCATACATTTATTTTATACATTTTATTTATACGTATAATTATTATTTGCATTTCTATAATTTTTTAACACTATTAATACGCATCCATTTTGAATGTATTTTGTAACTGAATTTGAAAAAAGAATTAAATTGAAATTTACTATACATTTTCATATATGTTTCATTTAAACAACATAAATTTTGCCTTCAAAGAATCTTGCAAAATATCAATAAATATTAATTATGAAATTCGAAAGAGTTAAGAATTAATCAATCAATAATTATGTAGTTGATCGTTTTTTGCGATATGTCAATCTATTTTACTACTGACTCAGACCGTAGTTGTATTATTTTCTTGCGCGTTTGTAGTGAGAAAATAAACGACGAACGCAATATGTAGTACGACACGTACGAACACTACCGCATTTATCGAGCTCGATCGGGCTCCAGTCGTGATGCAAGAATCATGGGGATGAGTGGGGGGGGGATGAACTCCTCCGCCGGCACGGCCCCTCAGACGTACCTTCATCACGTCACCAAAATTTCAAGCGCCTGAACCGCAATCGATTCCCGGTTCGGCCAAACGCACAGTTTGCTACAACTTTTAAACTAAAAAAGATATCAATGCGAAGAATTTTTTTTTTTAACCGGGTTTAATGTCGTATACTGAAATATGATCTATATTTTTTAAATAATTTTTTTGTCGATTTTTAAGATAAAGCCGGATAAGATGGTCAAAAGTGCCTGCAAACCAAATTAATTTTTAATCGCACCATGCTCAACAAAAAATTACGAAAAAATTCATGAATATTCTATCTAATATCATACATGACTGAGATTTTTCCATAATTTTTGGTTGCAAAATCGAATTTTAAACAAATCCGAAAGCATGAAATTGCCGATTTTATGTCGAAGTTTCCAGTTGACCATGTTTACGTTATTATGTTAGTTGTGTTTCATAGTGATTATTAATATGAATTTTTTATAGATTTTCTAGATTGTACAAACATGTTTAAGAAAATTGAATGTGCCCAATCATTTGAAGAAAGTGCACGTTTCGAATTGAAGTTTCAGAGATACCAGTTTTACCAAAATTAAGTTGTTAGATGTTTTTGAAACTATTGTTCTTAATTTTTTTATAAATTTTTATTAATTGCATCGTCGTTAAAAAAAAATCGAAATCAATTGTTTCAATACCTTCTTACAGTTTTATAGGTGTATTTTATTATATTGAACACCTTTATCAGTTTCGTTTGGTGCACACACAGGCGGTAATGTCTTCGACTGTGAGAATATTTTGGTCCCGGATCGAATCCCGCATCAAATGATTTTTTTTTCGTTAAATACTTTTTTCTTGTTCTTTCTACTACATCAGTCTTTTTCCCTGTGCAATTACAATTACAACAGTAATAACATAATAATTAGAAATTGAATTAGTTCAATGTTAGTCAAAAGTAAGAACGTAGCACTTTCAATGTGAATTTTTTTTCAAATGATTGGACATATCCAATTTTCTTAAACATTTTTGCATAATCTGGAAGATCTGTAAAAAATTCACATTAATAATCAAGATGAGATACAACTAACATAATAACATAAATGTGGTCAACTGAAAACTTCGATATAAAATCGGCAATTTTATGCTTTCGGATTTGTTTAAAAATCGATTTTGCAACCAAAAATTATGAAAAAAATGTCATTCATGTATGATATTAGATAGAATATTCATGAATGTTTTCGTAATTTTTTGTTGAGCATGGTGCGACTAAATATAAAGGTTTGGAGAGATCATCTGATCCGGTTATATCTTAAAAATCGACAAAAAAAAATTACTTAAAAAATGAGTTTTAAAAAGAATTTCTAGTCCTAATTTCGCATTGATATCTTCTTTAGTTTAAAAGTTGTAGTAAAATGTGTGCTTCGCCGAAAAGGGAATCGATCGCGCTAATCGGTGAAACGCTTTGAACAGCGAGCAGGCAGCTCAGACGACGTTACGTCAGAGTGGGGGCCGAGCCGGCGGAGGGGATAGCCCCCCTTCCCTGTGGGACGGCGTCACTCGATTATGGTCCAGTCACAGAGTAGGCAAGATTCACTACCGAAACCGTTTTCCAGAAGAGTTTTCAATATTAATTTGTTCTTCGTTATTCTCCGATTTATAGCGAATTTAGATTCGTTTTTATCAGAAAAACATCTCGAATCGGCTGATAAGATTTTCATTACGATATTTTTTATAATAACACAGTTGGGTTCTGGTTGTTCATTATTAATAGGCAATGCGTTACAATGTTGCCTTTCGTACTCTCTTCCGATCGAGGTCTTGAGAATTTCAATGGCTTATTGTCAGCCAGGCAAGCAGCTACCGGACACAACAATGTAAGCTCATAAGCATTGCTTACTAATGAAAATCTAATTTTTGCAATAATTTATTGTTATGGTATGAAAATACGAACAATAAATTGTAAATATTTTTCTGGTAAAAATGAGTCCAAACACGCCATAAATAGAGTGAAAAGGAAGTTAAGGAAGTGTGTAGGAATAAAGTGTAAATAAATACACATAATTAGGCTGATTATTTACCAAAAAAGTAACATTAATGATGATATATTTAAATATTAGCAAAAATTCATAATAATGTTTTTAATACGAATTCCTCCGAATGAGTGTGAATTTATGCTTCTTGATGCTCGCTATACATACATGTACATTATACAAGTATATGTATGCACATGATTTACTTGAATATAACCTTTCTCACGTAGAAATGTTTCCTTCGATGCAGTCGCGTTACAGGCATCACAGACGAGGGATAGGATAGACCAATCACCATATGGGGCTTCTTGTCTCACATGTAAACAAATGGTTTTCTTACGCCCTCTACGCTGTAGAACGATAAATGCTGGAACTAGATCTACAAGAATGATCAAATCTTATTGACGAGTTATGTATCTGATGTTATGACTACATGTTCAAATTATACTCTTTTATTTGATGTCATTACGTTATATATCTGCAATTATCTTTATCAATACAATCTTAATAAATGTAGATACCACGTTTTCCAATTATGGAAAAACAATTTTCATAAATCTTGAACATTAATATCTTTACGCATACATTTATTTTATACATTTTCTTTATACGTATAATTATTATTCGCATTTCTATAATTTTTTAACACTATTAATACGCATCCATTTTGAATGTATTTTGTAACTGAATTTGAAAAAAGAATTAAATTGAAATTTACTAAACATTTTCATGTATGTTTCATTTAAACAACATAAATTTTGCCTTTAAAGTATCTTACAAAATATCAATAAATATTAATTGTGATAATCGAAAGAGTTAAGAATTAATCAATCAATAATTATGTAGTTGATCGTTTTTGCGATATGTCAATCTATTTTACTACTGACTCAGACCGTAGTTGTATTATTTTCTTGCGTGTTTGTAGTGAGAAAATAAATGACGAACGCAATAGTACGACACGTACGAACACTACCGCATTCATCGAGCTCGATCAGGCTACAGTCGTGATGCAAGAATCATGGGTCGCCGTTCCACGTGGCGCTAGGGTGGGGGGATGAACTCCTTTCAGTGTGTGTGTGTGTGTGTGTGTGTGTGTGTGCGTGCGCGCGTGTGTGTGTGTGTGTGTGTGTGTGTGTGTGTGTGTGTGTGTGTGTGTGACTGCTTGTAATTGGCATTACAATATGTGACGATAATTTTTTCTATATTATCAACAGTCATTTGGTGCCTTTTATCAGATAAAATTAATTTATATGCTGAAAATGTCCTTTCAACATCATAAGATGTGATGGGGGCTTATTCATACTTTCCCCCGTATTGTGGTTTTATTTCCTTCGGACCGTCGATATTTGAATTATTTAGTTTACACAATATTTCAAATCATAGATTTTCCTGAAAAACGTTTTTATGTTTTGCTCTCATTTTTCCCCCACAGCCAGTAGGTACATTATCTAGATTTTGAACGAAATCTGTAACTAATCTTTTATTTGATTCTAATTTCGTTATTGTAACTGGCAAAAAGGAAAAATTTGCTGTAATAAATGCTAAATCACATCAATAAGATCTTCATTTTTTACAATTTCTTGGACAGTTTTAATACATGCTACATTTTGTTTTTTGAACGATTTAACAATCTGAAAATAAAGAAAAACTTGACTGTATTGCACGAAATTAATAATTCAATTTGTCTTCAAATATATTTACTTACTTCCCTAATAGTATGCATATGTTTTGCGTAAAATATCACCGTTTCTATCCACGTTCCCCATCGTGTTACAACCGGTTCTGGTGGTAAAGGAACATTTGGCAGCTTTGTTTTGTAAACTTCTATTCTACGTGGAGCTTTCATATATGTGCTACACATGTAATATGTACCATATTGGCATAAAATAATTTCAAACCTCTCCCAGCTAAGGTGCTGAATCCGTTACAAACAGTAATACTTTTTGTCGCCATCGTACGGCAACAAAATTCTTACAGTCCAATTTACAAGCCGTGTAATAGTAGCATGATTTGTTTTTTCTAACTCTTTACATGCAAGTAAATGTGGTGTTGACGGTCCTCTTTCGCATAATTTACCAACAGCTACGTTTGCTATATAACGACCCATTGTATCTGTCCTTTCGTCAACAGGTATCCAAACACTTCTTTCTCCTATTTCATTTCGTATATTTTGAATCGTCATCTTATAACTATGTAGTAGATAATTTTTTCTGAGCGTCGACACATTCGAAATATTTCGATTTGTATATTTCGTTAAAAAGTTAATCCATACAGGATTATCTAAGCACCGCCATGGAATATTAGCAGCCACCATTGCTTTACACAAATCAGCGTAAAAAATATTTTTCTTTGAAAAACTGCTGCTGGATTGTGTATTGTTACACGAATTTTCTGATTTTGCCTGAACATTTCTCGTATGCATAGCAGTATTGATTAATGATTTTCGATCGCGTTTAATCTAAATTAAAAGATTAATGCAGAACGATGACATATAATTAAAATAACACTGATAAATAATATAAACTACTAATCTATGTAGCTAAAGAAGGTGACGCAGGTATTTAGCAGCGTGACGCGGTGCTAATTACCGCGGCGGAGTAAGGGTACCGACTTTTATAGCCTCGTCGTTTATGGTAGCTCTGAAAAGAACTGATTTTGAATGCGAGGTCAGAAACAGAAGAAACATTTTGAATATTTTATACCAATGTGAAGCTACTTTTCGTACCGAAGTTGTCAGATTTTTTTCAAAATGTAGGAGGACTTCTATCTTTTTATCTTCAAAAAGAAGACATTTCCGATTATGAAACTTATTTTGCAAAGACCGTGTTTCCTTCAAACACTTGACACTCAAAGCAAACTGACTTTCATTTGGTTGAAGTCTGTCCAGATATTCTTCTAGGTATTTCAATTTACTTGGTCTTTTGTTCTCCATTGCACTGCTAATAAATGCCTACCATATCCGTCTTCTCGTCCACCAAATAACGATAAATTACTATACGATACTAATTACTAATCGGTTTTGGAAGTAATACTGAAATTGTCTTGTCATAGACAAAACGCTGGCTAGTAATAGCGTGAACACCCTGCATAATAACCAAGAAGCGCCCAAGAACAGGCCATTCGTCCGCCCTGTACGGCGCAAAGTGGGCCGGGTAGAATTTTTTTTCAATTGTTAAACAATAATTTTTAATTACCTTTCATTGATATTTTTGATACAAATAAAATTTTTGAATTATAATCTTCTAAACCATTTATTACTTTCTGAATATGTATTTGGTATTTATCTTTTTGTAATCAATGCATACAAAAATTACTTACCGAGAAAACAAAAATATTGTAAGTATTATAAATATTATAAGTATAAATAATTTTTTCAATTTTTTAAAAATAATTGTCATGCTATACATTGCGCCCTTTGTTATTTCGTATTATTTGACATACGTGTTATGCATGTATAAAAGATAAAGATATAAACAAAAATATAACAAATATAAAAGATTTCGTCAATTTGTCTAGTTAAATTAATTACTAAATCTGCAGCTTTTGGATGTCTGCAGGCATAAAAAATGTGGAAAACGTAAAAAGTTTTTGTTTTTTTATGATTCAATGATAGATATACTTACCCAAAAACAGTTTGGATATTCACTATGAAAAACTGAGACACTGTCGATCAAGTTATATTATTGCCGTTCATTGTATTTTTAACAATAAAATCAATAGATTCATTATACTATTGTTAAAAATTAAATACTTGTTTTACGTGGGTACAAATTTTTAGTATGATTGCAAAAAGATTTATATTCGGATATTGCTCATTCGTCCGAATGCGGACAAATTGCGGCTTTATATATCTCGCTATGTAAGGAAATACACCGAGAGGGTGGATAACGCACGCGACATGGTTAATTTATATAAACGTGGGCGTATTGCAAAATACCAAGAGTCTTTATTCAAGACAATCGTACACGACGACAGTCAGGATAAAAATGTCCTGCTGTCCCAAAAATCCTAAGCCGTGAGAACGCCTTCGACAGTATGCCTCTTTGTTTATGACACCCCCAACCTAAAGGACTTTCCCTTAGGGAGGGACAACGCGCTGACAAAAAACACATGGCCTGCCTCGACCATTTGCTTATTTCGACTTTTCTAACAGCTAATTCTAAGAAAGTATACGGATTTTAATCATCTCAATTAATTTTTACGAGCAAACATCTTCAACCGACAGTGTTAATTGTTCACCCAAAGGACTGTTCTTCATGTACAAAAAAAGAGGTAGAAGAAATATTGCCGTTTGCCGTTTTAACAGGCAGTTTGTCCGCACTGTGCGCAGTTCGAATTTCAATTTGGGTATCTGATATGGTCGAGATAGGTGGTCATTTTGCAGAGCCTCTGCCCCTTTGACCAATTTATTTATCATGTGACGGCTCGTACAAAGAACACGCCGACGAACCGCCAACATATTAGGTTGTCCCGAAAGTTCTTTCCGTTTTTTTAACAGGTATTATAAATTGGATCAAACGACCTGACATTTTTTGAGCAATTAGAAGAATTGGTTTTCCAAATGATGTGCAAAAAAGATTTTGAAAAAATTGCAATTGGTCAGAATTACATGAGAAATTAAAAATGACACTTTTCACAACTTTTTTATTTGAACCTGTAGTGAAAATTTAAAATATGAGTTTTGTAGATCTATTGTTGTATGCCCAACTGACTCACATAAGAAACCAAAACAACTGAATCATCTCATAGTCATAGGTACTGATGCATCTTGTCCTTTGCTCCATGAATCACCCTTAGTCACCTCGCCCCCAAGTTCCTTTACATATATAAAAACCCCCTACCTCCATGCGAAGGAGCTCAGTTCTTCTTCAAGTCCGGTACTGTCCAGATTTCTCTAAGTACTTACTGTCGAGTCAGACTTGCAATAAAACTCCTAGATCCGAAATAAAAGTGTTGGTCTCAGTTCCCTTCACCCGGAATACAACACTATGTTAATTATACACATGCTGAAAATTTCATCGAAATCGATTAATATACACATGAGCTACGAGTAGTTAAAAATGGTGAAAATCGTGACTTTTGGTCACTTTTCGCTTAAAATCCACAAATTCTAACATCTTCAGATGCGTGTCGTTTTTATCTGCATCAACCGATTTCGATGAAATTTTCAGTATGTTTATAATTAACATAGATCTACAAAATGCATAGTTTAAATTTTCATTACAGGCTCAAATAAAAAAGTTTTGGACAGTACCTTTTTTATTTGCTCTTATAATTCCTAGCAATTGCAATTTTTTCAAAATCTTTCTTGCACACCATTTGGAGAACCAATTCTTCTAATTGCTCAATAAATGTCAGTTCGTTTGATCCAATTTATAATACCTGTTAAAAAAACGGAAAGAACTTTCGGGACAACCTAATACATTGTATGCGCGTCGGCGACCGTTCTGCAACGACCATCGAAAGCCGTTCGATGCGGCGAGGTTTACATCGGCGATCGCTCACCTCGTCGTTTGTCGTCGAATACGCACAGCTGATCGGGGTCGAGTGAATGACCGTTTCCAGCTTCTCGCAGGTCGCGAGATATACATAGTCAGATATACATAGGCTCACACACACGAAAGTATTCCGTCAGGCGGGCCCTGTTGGGTCGCTCGTCGATAGGTATTTACCCTAGTAGCACAAAAATATTAGATAGATATTTTTTTCGAATATTGGAAAAATATTTTTTGAGCCACACTTTTTAATATTAGATAAATATTAGATCTAATATTGTATACATGTTCAAGAAATATAAATTGAATGTTTAGAACATATAAGCTAAATATTCAGAGAATATAAAATAGATATTTAAAAAATATTAGCTAAATATTCAGAGAATATAAAATAGATATTTAAAAAATATTAGCTAAATATTCAGAGAATAAAACTAGATATTTAAAAAATATAAAGTAAATATTAAAAAAATGTGAATATAACATTTGAAAAATATAAATTCAATATTCAAATAACATTTAATAAAATCTTCAAATTGAAGAAAAAGTTATAACAAAAATTAAATACTATCCATATATATCTTTCTATGCACTGCTTGAGGGAATATTCCATTTTATCTTCGAAAGGACCTTATTACAATTCAGAAATTTTTATGCAGTTGACGGGATTTCGAACTCGGGACTTACGTTTACTTGGTGATGTTGTGGGTAGGTTGGTGAAATGAACTGTGCTTGTATTCGGGCGAACTCAGTTTATTATACGATACCGATATTCACGACTGTACACTTCGTGTGTATCGCAGGAGGTCTCTAGCGCGACTGCTTCTCTCCGACTTATTTTAACGCCCGCGTTTGCTCTGGTAAAAATCCTAAACAACCCTGATTGGCTAACCCACGCTTTGGGTCGTTCCAATCAGAGCTGTTCTTTTTCTTCTTCTCACCCCTGTTCCTTCCGCCCTTGGCGTGTTTGTTTTCGGGACGGCGAGGTGATGGGAGAGGATGATGGGACTTTCCTCCGGGCCACCCGCGGCTGACCCGCGTGTCGATAGACCGTTGGGTCCGCTTCAAGTGCCCTTCAGTTAATCTCTTAATTTATGACGGTCTCAGTTTGCTATTGAGGACTTTGGGACGAAACTCTAATAAACATGCTTCGACTAGGTATGGAAAATGTCCACTCAAAAATAGCTTCGTCGAACGAGAGTCGTAAATTACGTTGGCCGTTTGCACGAAAGAAAAACTCTTTTTTGTGCGTACGACCGGACGCTACAATGTGCTGCCTCGCTGAGTCATGTGAACCTACATTGTTTCATTCATTACTTTTTATTCTTAAAAGGCTCAAATCATATAAAATCATGTAATTATTCGAAGAGATAGACTCTTGTTAAAAAAATATTTAGGTAACAATAAAACTACTTTTTTTTATGATTATTAGTATATTAACGACAAAGAGATATATATATATATATATATATATATATATTTTCTTAAGTATTTGAATCGTACGTAAGCATAGAAACACATACAATATATTTGCTAAATAACAAAAACATTACAAACAATAACATGATATTATATTTTTATGGTGAAAAAATATATTGTTGTAATATAGTATAAAAATAATATAGCATAAAATAATAAATAGTAAAAACAATAAAATAATATAGCATAGTATATTGCGTGCGCCCGTCTACGACGTTGAACATCGGTAATAATCTGAATTTAACGGTGTGTTTCAATTCCTTCCAAACATTAAATGAAATGGTTGTGCCACCACCATTTCAATTTTGTCTAATAATAAAAGTGGCGCAAAATAGATATACTACACTTCAAAAGTTTGGAAGAAGGTGAACAGAATCTTATAGAACTTTAGTGTTCACGATTTTTTATTATAATCAAAGTATGTGACTTAGTATGAAAATTGAATTTAGGAAAGTGCAGGAAGCTGGGGAAAAAAGGCAACGGGTCAAATGATACATAATAATGAATACGCATTTATATATATATGTGTATATATGTAAAAAAATATATTTATATTAAAATATTTATTAAAAAAAAATTAAAAATATATTTATTAAAAAAAAATTTTTTTTTATTTTTATATATATATATTCATATTTATTTAGTACATCCTAGACTTGGCTGTCGCTAAAAATAAAGACACGTATTGTCGAATCTCTACCTCCGTAATTGCGTTTTGTCTTCTTCTTGTGGCAGCTGTAAAATTAAAATTAAAAATGAAACAAAATACATATGTATTACGTATAGTTCTTGGCAATACCACATAAAAGTAATAAGTGTAGGTACTTACTCATTACAGCATCATATAATTTTAAATTAACGAAAGGTAATTTTTTCTTCCGTTCTTGCCCGGAATAATATGACGCTGCTTCATTTGTTAGTAGTTTGCGGAGCATATTATAAATAATTCTTCTATTGGTGCCTCCACCGACTAAATATAACAGTTGTACCTAAAAGATATATGTCATTATTTATTTAATGTCAACATTACAGATTATAAATATGAACCATTTACTAAACAAAAATACTATGAATCACATATAAAGTAAAAAAACCATAAAATTCATATATTTCGGAAATTATCTAATAATGCAAGTAATGTTTATATTTCCAAATACATACCAGCGAATTAAATTTTTCCGTATGTTCAGATATAATCGCATCGAACTCATTGATGCTATTTATAGATCCCAACAGCAATTGATTAAGAAAATTAGTGTCTATTTCGCTACTTCCAGCTAACTGGTTGCTTGCAGCCGCTACTGTGACGTTCAGTAACCTCTCTATCCTCTCTAATTTATTAAAAACTTGCTTAACGTCGTATTTTAAGTCGAGGTATTGTCGACTTAATGCTGCCAAAGGATCCTCGTTCTTTTTCGTTGCACGATGTAGATCTGTGTAGAATATCACAAAGTATTATTATTACCTTAAGTTTATTATTTTAGTATATGATCAATTAATTACTATTTTTATATTTATAATAAAAATTCAGCATTTTTGTTTATTTTCCGACTTACTTGGAGTTTTCATGTGCGATTGCTCAATTGGTTGGCTTTCATTTGACGATTCAGATGAGTCGGACGATTCGAAAATAATTCGCTTTCTTGAACCAGTGTCGTGTCGCGATTTCCTCGTTGGTGACATTTTAAAAATGATATGAAACAATCCCTAAAAATATAAACTAATAAATACATCAGCTAATATCTAATTTAAAATAAAGTGTTACGTCCCAAATGGACTGAATTATAGTTTTGAGGGGATAGTACGCAGTTTTGAACCTACCTGCATTCACCGGCTACGGTTCGGGAAATTGAGGATCGTTTAAATAAAGATTGTACCCTTTTATAGATAACAACTGATTTATTTATTCAAAATAGGAAACTGAATCAGATGTTAGAGTTTAGAGAGATTATTTATAAAGCAGATATACGTGAGTGCAAATAGCGCGATTACAAAATTAGAAAATATAATATAATATTACCGAGATACAATTTTCCTTGGGATTAACACAATGTAATGTCCTGGGGGTAAAGTCCTGGGGTAAGGTCCTGGGGTATCCTGGAGGAACTCCGGGGTTTCGCACCTTTTCAACTTTTGGGTTTCGCACGATTTCAACTTTGGGATTTCGCACAATTTCAACTTTGGGGTTTCGCACGATTTCACAACGATATTCGAACGATACTTGAACTACTGTGTTGATTGTGACTGAACTGAAACTGACTGACTGAAAACTAACTGATAACTGGTCTCTTGAGGCGTTGGTTCCCTTATTTATAGGATAGCCAATTCTTTGTTTCTTGAAGATGCTGGCTCAGGAGTTCCCACCTTGCATCCTTTAATCTTCTCCTAGCTGCTCGACTCCATGTCGCCAGGATCCTTTTTCTATGGAGTCGGCGTCTTTCCTCGTCGTTTGGCATCATCTGATGTCACTTCTATTGCGCAGTTTGGGTTATCATAGTTCTCTCTCATGGTATTATCTGATGTTTTTCCCGTTTGTTCTCAGGGTGTAAACCGATCTTCATTTACGCGTTTTGCAGAAGGCTGAGTTGCTGTTTTTGGCTTCTCGTTACTGCGTCACGGTATTGCGCAGTTTGGGTTAACACAGTTCTCTCTCGAGGCATTATCGGATTTTTGTGATAGTTCTTTATTATATTGATTAATCATTGATGGTCGAACCACCGGACGTGACAAAAGTAAATAAATATAGATTAATTATATTGATGAAGCAGCTCATATGCTGCGAAATATGAATGGCATTTAACTACAAATGATTTGTACAAAATTTCACTTAGTTCATAAGATACAATTTCATCAGCGAATTTATCAAAAAATAATCCTATTATTTTGGATTTAATAGGATGTTTATAAAAATTTTTTAATTTCGTTGATAATTTCCCAACTATTTTGTTTTCTAATATTTCTGTGACTTGTAGGACATGGCCATTTTTTAAAAAAGACATAGCGGTCACTAAATCCATAAGCTTTTAATTTAAAATTAGGAAGTTGTATTGTTTTTTTATTATTGTGTGTTGCAATCCTTATTTGGGTATTAATATTTTCCGTGACTGTAGGTATTCCATTTTCCGATAATCTATTTATTATTTGTGCTAAAGGTTTATTCCATCTACGCAGCATGCTTACTAACTTCCCTAAATAATTTTCAAAAGGGAAGCAACTTAATTCCTCCAAAGAATATTTCAAATTTTCTACGTCGTTTGAAATGTAGACTAAATTATGAATATTGTATGTACAAAATTCTCTGCCGTAGAGACCTGCACAATTATAGACAAATTTAAATAGCATTCCCCGAGCCGTGTTTAACCACTCTGGGTTTGGATATAACTTATTATGTAATAAAATTCTAATAGCGGCATGAAATAACAAAAAGTGATCATAATAATTATCTGGCAGAATTTGTTTCAATAGAATGGGTCCCAAGTATAAAAGGAATAGTCGGAACTCTGTAGCTTTGAATCTTGATAGCTCCGATATGGGTCGCGGTTTACGATTAAATTCACTTGGTACATATTTAACTAAAGATATCATTCTCTTTGATATTTTATTTTTATCTGACTTTCTAAGCTGTGTCTTGCACCAATGACGGAGTAATTTTTTCATTACTCCTAAGCAACATAAATGCATATAGTCTAGAGAAAAATGTTGTATTATGTCGAATTGAATTATATTTAACAGAGGTGTCCTTTGATTATCTTGATGATGAGAAAAGTCATGAAAATTTTTAAAATGGAAATGTGTTCGAGCACTAGCGTCATGTTTTATATAACTAATTCGTTTTTTGTAATATATACCCGTTTCTGTACATCTTTCGCAACCTTTGTAACCCGTATGTCTTTTAATGTTTTTTAAAAATGCTCTCGCAGGTGCATCACAGGTAAAACATACAACAGTTACTTTAAAATTATTACCATCGTAAGATAATCCATATTCTAAAATATCGTTCAATTCATGCATAAAATCATTTAAATAATCAGTCAAGGAATTAGGTTTTGCATCGCCATAATATATTGCTATTGGAAAAGGGGACACCGTACAATGTTTCAGTACTATTTTGCATAAAATGGGCCAAAACTGTTTATTTGAACTTGTTGAAAGTGGAATACCATCGACATTAAAAATTAATTGAAACATAAATGTTTCTTTTAGCTCCGTCAAAATACTTGCATTTTGTAACAGTCTTAATAAATGCACCTTTATACCTAAATATGAATATTGAGCTATCGTGTTCTTTTTGCTAATAATTGTTGTAATATTGTTTGATGAGCGCTTAGTCTTTAATACAGTTCGTGCATGGCGTTCGTGCATCACGAATCTTATATTCAGGAAAAATATCCTTCAAGCCTTTTAATAAACTATTTAGTTGAGAATGATTGATTTTATTGTCTAGGTACCATATTTTTAAAAACGTAAGTAATTTCAAATTTCGAAAACCAGTGCATGTATCATCTGTAGTGTAATTTGTGTTATTTGTAATTTGACAATCAAATGGTTGATTCATATCAGATAAGACGAGATCATTAATCGTCTGTGAATTAGTTCGTATGATTCCAATTGATTCTTCTACTGTGTCGCGACTAATCTGATTCTGATTCAAATTTAAAGCCATTTGTTTCTTTATGTTGAACTTCGAGGTTACTTCTTTCGCATAGTTACTTCCCCAGAGGGCACCTCGGGGGTTTCCCCGGCGCTACCGAGCCCGATGGCTTGCCGATTGTAGTTTGGTGGTACTCCACGCGTTTTCCGTTCGTGCGCACGTGCTCGACCGCACATTGTTGAATACTTTGTTACACAATAAACTATATATTTATAAATATCGTGTTGTCTCTCCGTGGCTACGCCTGATACACGAAACCAAAGATTAACAGGTTATGGGCCCAGAACGTCCTGAGTGCGCGAATAACAAAAATAAGTGAGGTTAAGTCGCCACGTGCCACGTGCTAAACTGAAAAAAATAAAAATGAATATAGGCAAAGTGGAAAACATTCAGAAGTTAAATAGCACCAATTATGAGATATGGAAGGTGCAAATGAAAAGTGTACTGCGTTATAATGACTTATGGAACTATGTAAATGGAACGATAGTGATGCCTGAACAAGGTGACCCCGCATGGACCTCTAAAGACGAAAAGGCTCTGGACCTAATAATTTTGAGCCTCCAACCCGACCAGTTCAGTCACATCAAAGGCACAACCGCCTCAGCAGCAGCATGGGAAGCCCTTAAAGAGGTATACGAATCAAAAAGTCCAATGAGACAATGCGTTCTTTTTAAACAATTATATAGGTTGAAGAAAACGTCAAATCAAACGATGACTCAGTTTGTACATGAGTTCATGAAAATAGCAGAGCAGTTGAATGAGTGCGACATGAAACTGCCAGAAAATTTATTGACGATATGGTTGTTAAACGCATTACCTGGTGAGTACGAGAATTTTTGTATAGCCATTGAGTCTAGGGAACGAATGCCAACATTAGAAGAGTTGAAAACTAGACTACTGGAAGAGGAGGTAAGGAGATCCGAAAACGATAAGGAGCGTGACTCTAATGCAGGAGAAGCACTCTTTGCAAACAAGAAGGCATCGTACAGGAAAGAACTACCAAGGTTGGTTAACGCATCCACACACCAAGGTAAGAAACGTGATTGTAAATGTTATACATGTGGAAAAATGGGACATATATCAAAATACTGCAAGTCCAGACCAAGGCAGGAAAATAATGAACGTAATAGAGAGACTGCAATGCATGCGACTGCATTAAAGGTAAATATTGAAAAGCCTGGTGTGTGGTGCTTGGACAGTGGAGCCACAACACATATGTGCAAAGAAGAAAACAGGTTTGAAAATTTAGATAAAAAGGAAACCACAAAAGTTTATACAGCTGCGGAGAATAATGTTGAGTCCGCTGGAATAGGAGAAGTATGCATTGAGGTTCAAAACTCACCGCACAAGACAGATAATATTAGATTGAAAAACACAATGCTAATACCACAGTTCAGGAACAATTTATTGTCAGTATCTAACATTACAGATAGCGGATACAAAGTTATATTCCACAGAGATTGTGCAAATGTAGTTAAAGAAGATGGAAAATACGATGGGCCTGCAGCAATGAAAGCCATGCGACATGATAGGTTATACTTGGTACAAGAGTCCTCCACAAAACATTTCGCACAGTTATCGAGAATCCATGACAGTGATTTAATGAAGTGGCACTGCAGGTTAGGACACCTAAACTTCAACGATATAAAGAAAATGAAAGATATGGTGACTGGCCTGAATGGAAATTTTGGAGGCTCAAGTGCAACGTGCGAGGTATGCTGTAAAAGCAAAATACATCAGCTACCGTATAAATCATCAACTACAAGAGAAAAAGACACATTGGGCTTAATACACAGTGATATATGTGGACCAATGCACGTACCATCTTTAGGAGGAGCGAGGTATTTTGTCACCTTCATTGATGATAAGACTCGACATGTAGAAGTAGTCATGTTAAGACAAAGATCAGATGTACTCAGAGCTTTCAAGGAATACAAAGCTAAAGCAGAAAGGTCAACAGGAAATTTAATAAAGAAGATACGCACTGATAATGCAAAAGAATACCTATCGAGGGAGTTTACAAATTTTCTTAAGGAGGAAGGAATATCCAGACAGCTGTCAGTTGAATATACTCCTCAACAGAATGGAGTCGCTGAAAGGGCAAACCGTACGTTGGTAGAGATGGCAAGGTGCATGTTATTACAAGCCCAACTACCATTTAATTTATGGGCAGCATATGTACGGAATCGTTGCCCAACGAGAGCTTTGGATAAGGTAACTCCTCACGAAAAGTTGACAGGAAACAAACCACATGTAAGTCATATGAGGATGTTTGGGAGTCGAGTTATCGCTCTCAAGAAAACATACAGGCACAATAAGTTTGCACCAAAAGGGAAAGAGTACTTATTGGTCGGCTACTCCGAAGAGGCAAAGGCATATAGGCTTTGGGAGAGGGGGACTGGCACTATAATAAAGCATAGAGATGTCAGATTTTTGGAAAATGACATAATACCTTCACAAGTGGATGAAGGGACATTGTGTGAGCTACCCCTCTGCACATCAATAGAGGAAAACCATCAAGAAATTCTTGTGGAAGAAGAACACACCGAAATTGAAACAAAAGATCATGTTGAATCCGAAGCAGAGAACGGAATTGTAAGCGAACCAGAGTCCGAAGAAGATATAGGTAACACGCCAATATCTAGCATGCAAGGAAGGCCACTTCCCGGACGGCCAAAATTACTAAGAACGGGAAAACCGGGGAGGCCCAAAAAGCTATTTAATTATGCCAATACAGCCTGCTATCAGAATAATACTCCACGTAACCTAAAAGAGGCCATGAATAGTCCAGAGAAGGAATTCTGACTAGAGGCGATGAGGGCAGAGTACGACTCACTCATAGAAAACAACACGTGGACCCTGGTAAGTAGACCCAAAAATAAAACAGTTTTACCTAATAAATGGGTGTTTAAGGTTAAAGAAAATCTGGATGGCACAATAGCAAAATACAAGGCGAGATTAGTTGCTCGCGGTGACAGGCAGATTGAAGGGATCGATTACCAGGAAGTTTTCTCGCCGGTAGCCAGGTACAACACGATAAGAACATTTTTAGCGTGCTGCGTTGAGAAAGACATGCACGTACACCAAATGGACGTTGTCTCCGCCTACGTTCAAGCAGACTTATGCGACGAAATATATATGGTACAACCGCAAATGTTCATTAAGGAGAATCTAGAAGGTAACGTCTGCAAATTAAAGAGACCATTGTACGGTCTAAAACAAGCGGGTCGAAAATGGTACGAAAAATTAGATAGTTATATGACGAGCGTTAATTTTAAGAAAACAGCAGCGAACCCATGCGTGTACGTGGATACAAATAAGAACAGCGACGTTATAATTATAGTTTACGTGGATGATCTGCTAATTGGTTCGAAAGATCTTAGTAATATAGAAGAAGTCAAAAGATCATTAAAAGCAAAATTTAAAATGAAAGATTTAGGAGAAATTAGACATTCTAGGAATACATATAGATAGACACAAGCACACGGGTGAAATGAGATTGTCTCAGAGGTTATATATAGAAAACTTGTTAGAAAGGTTTGAAATGGAAAATTGTAATCCGACATCAACGCCCTTAGAAGGGAACGAAAAATTTTCAGAATCAAACGAATTCGAGGCAGATGAGAAAGTATTAGAAGCGAACGGCACGTTGTACCGCGAGTTAATAGGTAGTCTGATATACTTAGTGAATGCGACGCGTCCTGATATATCGTTTGCTGCGAGCGCGTTAAGTCGTTTTTGTGAAGCACCACGTATCAAACATTGGAAAATGGGAAAACGAGTACTGAGATACTTACGTGGAACTATTGATTACGCGATCACCTACAAAAGGGTAAACAGCGCGGTAACAGCTTACGTCGATTTTGATTGGGGTGGTGACGTACGGGATAGACGTTCGTGTTCCGGATTTATTGTAAAATTGGCAAATGGTCCAATCAGTTGGGGGACAAGAAAGCAAAAATGCGTAGCGCTTTCGACTATGGAAGCAGAATATATGGCCTTGTCCGAAGTTACCAAAGAGATTATTTACATAAGAAGACTGATTCACCACATGAAGTTAGAAAGTCTAGTGCAAGGACCAACGATTATATCTTGCGATAATCAAAGTGCAATCACCTTATGTAAAAACAGCGTATATCATTCTAGGAGTAAGCATATCGACATTAGATATCATTTCTCTCGTGAAGCTTTGGAAAATGGCGACATAAATGTAAAATATTTAAGTACCGATAAAATGGTAGCGGATGTGCTTACTAAAGCGTTAGCAAAAACTAAGCATGCGGAATGTGTTAAGTTATTGAACTTAAGTAATAACCGCTCAAAGGAACATATAAACTGACGTTTAAGGGTCTATTCATACTTGCCGGATCATCCGTTTTCGGCCGGATCCTTGCCGGAACCCCAACAGAGCCACTTGAGAGGCGCACGAGATGCTCGCAACAAAAGCTAAGACCCTGACACAGCGGGGGTTTTCCTAACACCCGAACAGTTTACTCCCCTCTACACCCCGGGGATGCCAATGAGGCTGGGCCATCCAGTGTACATCCGATGGGTCTCCGATGGGCATCCGATTTCCATCCGATGGCCATCCGATTTCCATCCGATGCTGTCGTGGATCCGTCGTCGATCCGGCGCCTGACGCTGTCGTTAAAATTCGAGACGTAGACCCCAACGAATGATCGAATACACATGGAATGATCCCCTTTGTAACAAGTGTAGATAATTTCTTATGAAAAAAAAAAATAACAACTGTTCTCGTTTTTACAATATATGTATAATTTACGTTAATATATAAGGACGTGCGATGCTGTTTGACGAAGAGGCAGGAACGACTCTGTTTGGGATTCCGGCGAGGAGGGGTTTCAGCCGCCAATCATTGTAACGCAACTCCGACAAGCATATTCCTATGCGCGCTGTCTTGTAAACGTGACTTTATTCTGTGACCACACACATATGTACATAGACCAAATAAATAGACTAACGACTGGAACGTCGGCACATGAGCGACGTCGCCCCTGCGTTCCACCCCGCGTCCCGCGAGCCACCGGGTGGATCGAGCAGCTTGGTGGCCCTCGCGAGCCGCGCGGGGAACGGGCGCCAGGAGCGATCGCGACAACGGTCGATCGTCGCAGTCTTCTCTGTTCTTCCGATCATCGGTGTTTCTCTCTACGTGCGATCCTTTTCCCGTATTGCGATTCCCGATCCGTCGGCTTCTCTGCTTTTTACTCAGTATTTGAGAACATTCAGAAACCTCTCAGACCATTGAGAGATCTGTTCTGTTCGGAACATTTGGTCCTTCGAGCCGGATATAAACGTGCGTGCGAGATTCTTGAGCATCGGCAACGATCCATCCCCTCGTTTAATCCGCGCCTCTGTTCTACGCGCTTCTGTTCACGCGACTCGGGCTCCAGTTGGCGTTTCGTCTTTCTTCTCGTCTGAAACGAAACATACGTGAGCAAAGTACCGTTTTATTCTGAAAAGAACGCGGTTCGAAAACGGTTAGTTTTTGAAATCGTCAACGGTCGCGTTTTTTGGGTGACCCGTACCGAGTCAAGCTCGTCCGCTCGACAAACAAACAATCGAAGCGCCTGAGGTCGTACGCGAGTTCGAGTGTCGCGTGTTGTGGAGTTCAACTCACCTCTAATTGCGGTGTCACCTCGCGCATTCAAATATGTAGGCGAAGGTGACAGAGCTCGTGGCCGCTCAAACGGACCTCGGCGGTCGAATCTCCCGCTTTCTGAGCAACCTAAAGAAAAGCGGAGCAGATTACCTGACACGATCGAATCTTCTGAGGAGAAGGGAGTTACTGGAAAGTTATTGGAGGCTTTTCACCGAGCGCCACGCAGAAATTGCTCGGCAAGCGGAGCCCGCGCTCCCTTACCTGGCTGCCGATTTCTTCTCCGAGGTCGAGGAGGCGTACCTAGATCACGGTTCCGCCATTTATGAATTTGTGACGGTTACCCGGTGCGGTGGAAGGGTCGCCGTGTCAGCCGGCTGTCCAAGGTTCCCGGTACCGCGAATGTAAAGTGACTGGGCGTCGATCGGGGATCGCTTGGTGTAGCGGTCGCTCGGTGTAGCGAACGGAGGACGCTCGGTGTAGCGCTCGGAGGCCGCTCGGTGTAGCGGTCGCTCGGTGTAGCGATCGGATATCGCTCGGTGTAGCGATCGGAGATCGCTCGGTGTAGCGATCGGATATCGCTCGGGGTAGCGATCGGAAATCGCTCGGTGTAGCGATCGGTGTCGCGATCGGAATGGATGGGTTCCGGAGGTGTTCCTACTCGGCGTTTCGCCACTGAGGACGGATGGGATTCCCGTGGGTATTTCACCACTCGGGCCTGGTCGGTTCCCCCTCGGCGTTTCGCCACTGGGGCGGAAGGGACTCCCGTAGGTATTTCACCACTCGGGCCTGGTCGGTTCCCACTCGGCGTTTCGCCACTGGAGAGGGAAGGGATTCCCGTAGGTATTGCACCACCCGGGCTTGGTAGGTTCCCGCTCGGCGTTTCGCCACTGGGGACGGAAGGGATTCCCGTAGGTATTTCACCACCCGGGCTGGGACGGAGGATCGGTGAGATCGGAGGATTGGAGGCACGGTCGATCGGAGGATCGGAGTTGCGGTCGGAGGATCGGTGGTCGGGATGGCGGGATCGCGGAGACCACGGTCTCGGCGGGCACTCACTCACTCACACAGTAGCTCTCAAAAACACGGAGACGTTTCGCCGGGTTCGCCGGTTAGAGATCTTTCACCGCACGGTATACTTAATCGTCTACTGGCTGGGCTCGTCTCCCCGATCTGTCGTTTCCTCGCGGTAATTATATGCGAGCCCGCATATAATTAGCCGCGAGAAACCGGTTTACGGCGGTGGCCCTCTGGTGTCCGCGAGTCGAACTCGCGCGTCACGGTACCGCGGTGTGCGGTCTCCGCGGGGCACCGGTGGTGTTCCCGCGGATGGGGACAGTTTCGCGACGGGAAGGATGTAACCGTCACATCCCCCTCTTACTTCGGGGCGCGAAACTTCCCCATCCGGCCCCCGTACTGCTGGCCTGCCACTCTGGCCTTAGGCCGAGTTCTCCCTGAACTGGAGGTTGAGGACCCCTCCTCGGGTCACCCGGAGATGTAGCCAACCTCCCTTGTACGGGATCCGGTGGCGGCGACCTGTCCGTAATTGGTCCAACCGGACTGAAAAGTTCCCCGGTCTTCCGTCCTCGGCTATGGCTGCCGCTGGCAGTGGCCGGTGGCTGCTTTCGGCTGCCGGTGTGCCTGGTTGCTGGCTTGGCCGTGCTGCTGTTGTTGCCGTGGCCGGTGTTGGCCCCCGAGCGCAGGCCTGGCCTTCGGGTGGCCCGAGGGGGTGCTCCCCGTACATCTCCAGTACGGCGTCCAGCTCCCTCATCTCGAGGTCTTCGGTTGCCTGCGGTGGCGGTGCTGGTGGTGTCGCTGGCTGGTGGGCTATCCGCCTTCTCCAGGTGATATCTCTTACCACGGTTGGCCGTGGGCGGATCGGGTTTGGTGGCCCTCTCCGTACCGGTATTTCGGTCGGTGCCGTTCTTGGCTGGTGTGCCGGCGGCCTTTCGCCCTCTGGACGCTGGCGTGTCCGCGCCTCCATTGGCCGGTTCGCCTCCGTCCTTCGCAATGGTACTGCTGCTTCTCGGCTCGCTCTGTGCTTCATCTTTGTCTGCGCTTGTTTTCTTTTCCGGCGGTCCTGTCCCGCTTATATTCCCGGCGGTGGTATTTTCCCTTTCGGGTTCCGCGTTCGTAGTTGTGGCCCTCTCGTGGCCTCTTGGTGCACTAGCGCCGCCTTCTGCCGGTTCGCACGCTTTTAGGTCCTGTATGTGGACTCGGTGGCGGGTCCCTTTTCCGGCCTGTACGACGACTACCGTTGGCCCCAGGATCTCTCGGACTTGGTATGGGCCGGAGAATTTTGGCGCGAGCTTGGCGCAGAAACCTGCTACCGCTGAGGATAGAGGGTGTTCTCGGCGCATTACCGATTCCCCTATCCTTGGTATCCATTTCCGGCGGCGCAGGTTGTATTGTTTCCTTTGTGCCTCGGTGGCCCGCGCCTGCGCGGTTCGTGCCATCTTCTTCCCCTCGGCTAGCCTTTGGATGGCTTCCTCTCGCTTTCGGTAGTCACCGGTTGTGGCTTCCTCCCGGTGTTCCTCTGCTGGCGCCCGGTCGGTCCCGGTGGCTGCCAGTTCCCTTCCATACACGAGGTATGCCGGTGTATGTCCCGTTGCCTCGTGTCTGGCGGTGTTGTAGGCGAATATCGCTGCCGCCACGTTCCGGTCCCACATACGGTGGTCGCCGGCCGTCAGCTGGGCGATCGTTGTTTTGAGAACCCGGTTGGTTCTCTCTACCGGGTTACACTGCGGCGTGTACGGCGGTGTGGTTCGGTGTTCGACTCCGTAGTGCTTCAGGAGTGCTTTAAACTCTTTACTTATGAATTGTTTCCCGTTGTCGGTGATCGTCATGCGGGGGCATCCGTGGCGTAGCAGGACCAGTTCTTCCAGTGCTCGAGTGACGGCGGGTGCGGTTGCTTTTCGTAGGGGTCGCACTTCCGCCCACTTCGTAAATTTGTCTTGGAACACCGCGAGTGTGGTGTACCCTTGACTTGTTTGCGGAAGTGGCCCTACTAAGTCCGCCGTGACGATTTCCCATGGACCCAATGCCGGGGCAGTGAACATTTCTCCGGCTGGGGCCTGTTGCATGGCTTTGTATTTTAGGCAGCTAATGCATTTCCGCACGTGTTTTACTGCGTCTTGGCGCATGCGTGGCCAGAAGTAGCGTTGCCCCAGCCTCGCGGCTGTTTTCGCTTGCCCCAGGTGTCCCGAGGTGGGGTCGTCGTGCATTTCTCGAAGGATGCGGCTACGGTCCTCCTTTGGGATGCAGCGTTTCCATTCCCATTCGGGTTGGAGTCCGGTGTCGTCTGGTATGTGCCGGTACAGTTGGTCCTTGTGTATTCTGTATTCCGGGTATTTCTCCGGTTTCTCCTGTACGACCTTTGTGGTGCGTTCGTACCAGTCCTCGGTCGGGGTTTCCACCGCTTCGGCTCCCTCCGGTCGGCGTGACAGCGCGTCTGCCACCAGGTTTTGTTCGCCCCGGCGATATTGTACGATGAAATCGTACTGCTGGAGTTCTAGGCCCCAGCGGGCGAGTCTGCCTGATGGGTTGTCCATCTTCTGGAGCCAGTTTAGTGCTTGGTGGTCCGTGACTACCTTGAACTGGTACCCCTCCAGGTATGGTCTCATCTTCCTTATTCCCCATACTACTGCCAGACATTCCTGTTCCGTGACTGAGTAGTTTCGCTCGGCACCGTTAAGGGTTCGACTGGCGTATGCTATGACGCGTTCTTCCCCTTCTATGTCCTGCGTCAGTACTGCGCCCAGCCCGCTTTGGCTTGCGTCTGTTTGTAATGTGAATGTCCGGCTGAAGTCGGGGCACGCTAGGACTGGCGCTGTGGCTAGTTGTGTTCGTAGGGCTTCGAACGCCCGGTTTTCGGTTTCTCCCCAGTGCCACCCTTTGCACTTCTGTAATAGCTGGTGTAACGGTTCGGTGGTGTCCGCAAAATGCGGGATGAATCTGCGGTACCACGACACCATCCCCAGGAAGCGGCGCAGTTCTTTCGTTGTTGACGGCGGTGGGATGCTGCGTATTGCCTCCACTTTGTCGGGGTCGGTCTTGACCCCACGGTCGGTGACCAGGTGGCCGAGGTACCGTAGTTCGGTGCGGCAGAAACGGCACTTCTCCGGGTTGATCCGGAGGTTGGCCCGGCGTAGTCGTTCCAGCACTTCCCGCAGGTTTGCGAGATGTTCCTCAAAGGTGGACCCCAGCACGATGATATCGTCTAGATATGCGAAGGCTCGTGGTTCGAGGCGTGGCCCGATGATGGAGTCTAGTAGTCGTTGGAATGTGGCTGGTGCGGAATGTAGACCGAACGGCATTACTTTAAATTGGTACAGACCGCGTCCCGGTACGGTGAAGGCGGTTATCGGGCGGCTGTCCTTTGCCAAGGGTACTTGCCAGTATCCGTTCGTTAGGTCGATCGTTGACAGATATCTTGCCCCCCTGAGTTTCTCCAGCGTTGCCTGTACTTGGGGTAGAGGGTATGCGTCTTTCTCGGTTACCCCGTTTACCTTTCGGAAGTCGATGCAGAATCTGGGCTTCCCGTTTGCTTTGCGGACGATGACAACCGGTGAACTCCACGGGCTGGAGGATGGTTCTATTACCCCCTCTCTCAGCATTTTGTCTACTTCCTCGTTGATCACGGCCTGTGTTGCAGGGTTCCTCGGTGTGTACCTCTGTTTTATCGGTTCGGTGTTGCCCACTCGGATGTGGTGTTCGGTTAGCCGCGTTGTCCCCTGGATGGCCTCGAACTTCGGTAGTTCCTGATCGAGGAGTTGTTGGAGTCGCTGTTCTTGCTCTGTTGTACACCCTTGGAGGCCTTCTGGCATCTCCAGTGTGTCCGTCTCTCCCTCTGGGTAGAATTCCCATCGGTGGGTGTCGAGCGTAAGGGTCGCCCCTATTTTCCGTAGCGTGTCGACTCCTAGCAGTATCGCTTGGGAGAGTGTGGGCAGTACCGGACAGGTTATTTGGATTTTTCGTTCGTTGACCCCTAGGGTGATGTCCACCTCGCACTCCAGGGCCACGGATGATCCGTCGGCGATACGAACGGCTAGGTTTCCTGTCCTGGTGCGGGCTCCTTTGGCTCTGCACCACTCGGCGACGTCTTGTCGTATGTATGACCTGGTAGCCCCTGTGTCTACCAGTGCTTCGTAGTATCGGCCGTATGCCTCTACTGATACGAAGGCTCTTGGGTCGAACCTGCTTCTTGTGGAGGCCTCTGGTGGTGTCCGGATCGGTCGGTGCCTCTCCCGCTGATCCTGTTGTCGTTTCCCGACAGGCTATTGCATGGACACCTGCTGGTGGTTCGTCCTTCTGTCCCGCAATATGAGCAGAAAAGGCGCTGTGCTCGGCGACATTCGTACCGGCTGTGCCCTCGTTGTCCACACTTCCAACAGCATGTGGCCCGGTCGTACTTCGGGTTTACCGCGGCGGCGCTGTCTACTTGCGTCGTTCTCCGGCTTGCTGGCCATGTTGTTGCTTGCTGCTGGTGGTATTCTGCCATTGTTATTTCTAGTTGTCTCAGCCGGTCCAGCAGTTCGTCTACCGATTTCACCTCTTCCTCGCGGATGAACCTTTTATGTTCCGCTCGTAGGTTCCGGTATATTCTTTGTAGGCTCTGCTCTTCGTTTATGCCTCCGTGTCGGCGTATCATCGTTTCCATTTCCCCGATGTATTCCTGGGCCGACTCTCCCGGTTTCTGGCGCCTGTCGCGTATTTTATCTTCTAAGTCCGGGAGTCTGTTCCGTGGTAGGTATCTCCGGTTGAAGTCTTTCGTGAAGTCTTCCCACGTTTCCCACTGTTCGTTCTTATTCATGTACCAACTTAACGCTTCTCCCCGGAATATTAGGGCCAGTCCCGGTAGACATTGTTCCGGCTTATCCCCGTATCCTTTCTGGAAGCATTGCAGTTGTTCCAGGAAGTCCTCGGCTCCTTTTCCGCCGTCGTAGTGTAATCCCCATTTGCGCATTCTGTCCATTACGGCGTGCGCCGGGGATGTGTCGCTTTCTTCCTGTTTCGACATCTCGTTGCGGATGTGCGCTGTGATTCGGGCCCGGAGTTCGTCTACGGTTCCGGTAGTGTCGAGTTGCCTTTTTTTTGGCTTCTTCTATTAACTCGTGCTTCTTGAGGCCGTATACCCAGCTTACTTTTTTGATCATTCGTGGTCCTTCCTAGTTGCCTTGCTGTTCGGGCGCCATTTGTGACGGTTACCCGGTGCGGTGGAAGGGTCGCCGTGTCAGCCGGCTGTCCAAGGTTCCCGGTACCGCGAATGTAAAGTGACTGGGCGTCGATCGGGGATCGCTTGGTGTAGCGGTCGCTCGGTGTAGCGAACGGAGGACGCTCGGTGTAGCGCTCGGAGGCCGCTCGGTGTAGCGGTCGCTCGGTGTAGCGATCGGATATCGCTCGGTGTAGCGATCGGAGATCGCTCGGTGTAGCGATCGGATATCGCTCGGGGTAGCGATCGGAAATCGCTCGGTGTAGCGATCGGTGTCGCGATCGGAATGGATGGGTTCCGGAGGTGTTCCTACTCGGCGTTTCGCCACTGAGGACGGATGGGATTCCCGTGGGTATTTCACCACTCGGGCCTGGTCGGTTCCCCCTCGGCGTTTCGCCACTGGGGCGGAAGGGACTCCCGTAGGTGTTTCACCACTCGGGCCTGGTCGGTTCCCACTCGGCGTTTCGCCACTGGAGAGGGAAGGGATTCCCGTAGGTATTGCACCACCCGGGCTTGGTAGGTTCCCGCTCGGCGTTTCGCCACTGGGGACGGAAGGGATTCCCGTAGGTATTTCACCACCCGGGCTGGGACGGAGGATCGGTGAGATCGGAGGATTGGAGGCACGGTCGATCGGAGGATCGGAGTTGCGGTCGGAGGATCGGTGGTCGGGATGGCGGGATCGCGGAGACCACGGTCTCGGCGGGCACTCACTCACTCACACAGTAGCTCTCAAAAACACGGAGACGTTTCGCCGGGTTCGCCGGTTAGAGATCTTTCACCGCACGGTATACTTAATCGTCTACTGGCTGGGCTCGTCTCCCCGATCTGTCCTTTCCTCGCGGTAATTATATGCGAGCCCGCATATAATTAGCCGCGAGAAACCGGTTTACGGCGGTGGCCCTCTGGTGTCCGCGAGTCGAACTCGCGCGTCACGGTACCGCGGTGTGCGGTCTCCGCGGGGCACCGGTGGTGTTCCCGCGGATGGGGACAGTTTCGCGCCGGGAAGGATGTAACCGTCACAAATTGTTAGAGGCAAAACCTGCTCCTTCCGTGGCGGCGCCGGTGACCTCGATGCCAACCGAGTCCGATGTGGTGCTGCCGCCGATGAAGCTGCCTACATTCTCTGGGGATCTGTACCAGTGGGAGAGCTTCCGGGACCAATTCTGCTCACTGGTCCACGAGTCCACCCGTATCTCTAAGGTTCGAAAAATGCAGTATCTGAAGTCCTGCCTGACAGGTGAAGCCGCCAAAATGCTGGACCTCACGCCCATCACCGAGGCCAACTATGATGGTGCATGGACGGCCTTGGAGCGGAGGTTCGGGAACCAGCGGATACTTACTGCAGCGCATATGAGACGCTTGGTTACTTACCCGACCTTGACGAAAGCCCAGCCGTCGGAGATCAAGCGTCTGTTGGACGAATTCCGGCAGACACAGCGGGCGTTCCAGGCTCTAGGGAAACCGGTTGCAGAATGGGATGAGTGGTTGGTTTTTCTCGCCTCAGAGAGACTCGACCACACGACGAGGCTGGCTTGGGAGATGTCGTTGAGGGACCCCACGGTCACCCCGACCTTCGACGACTTGGAGGGGTTTTTGGAGAATCGCGTCCACGCTCTCGGGTCGGCTCGAATGCAGGATCCGCCAGTTCCGGTTGCGAAGGGCGGAGGCGCCGTGACCCGCAGTAACCAAACCACTGTGCGTAACACGTTAGCACTCAAGGCGGAGACAAAGTCCAAGGCCAAGGGAGGACGACAGTGCCCACTGTGCTCCGGAAGCCACGCCCTCAGTGCGTGCAAAACGTACAAGGCCCTCGCAGCGATGGAGAGGAGGCAGCTCGTACAGAAGAAAGGGCTCTGTCTCAACTGCCTCGCGTCCAGCCACCTTCTACCGCAGTGCTCTTCGGAATACCGCTGCTGGGCGTGCGACGGGCTCCACCACACCACTCTCCACGACTCCTTCCAGCGGGGACCACCGAACGAGGCATCGTCGTCAACCACGTCGGCAGTGTACGGGGTCAACACCAACCGGATCACCCTCCTCGCCACCGCCAGGGTCTCCCTCGAGGCGCCAAACGGACGGACCCTCACCGTCCGGGCCCTGCTGGACTCCGGCTCGGAGTCGTCGTTTCTTTCAGAATGGGCGGCACAGTCCCTCAGGTTGAAACGACGAGCGGTGCGAGTGGAGCTAACGGGGTACCAGAGAACGAACGTGGGGACCGCACGATCCGAGGTTCAGGTAACCCTCCGTTCTCCGTCCGACTGTGCCTTTCAGGTAACCATAGACGCCCTCGTGACAAAGAACCTCATCGCTCCGACGCCGGCGCAGCAGGTCCCATCTGGAGACTGGCCACATATAAAGGGGTTGCCCTTGGCGGACCCACTCTTCTCTGAGCCTGCTCAGGTGGATGTCCTCCTCGGTGCCGACGTCTGCGGGATGCTGCTCCTGGAGAAGCGAGTGGGACCCGCTGGCACACCCGTCGCGGTCCGAACACCGTTTGGATGGACGCTGCTGGGGCCCGTCGGACAGCCGGACGCCGCAAGATCGACTCGGGTCCTCCACGTGAGCCGCCAGGCTCCGTTGCCGGACCTCCAGCGGTTCTGGAAGCTGGAGGAAGTCGCTTCGTCATCACCAATGTCTCCAGAAGATCTACAATGCGAGGAGTTGTTTAGCCGGAGCACGCGTCGCGATTCCACCGGGAGGTATGTTTTACGCTTACCTTTTAGGGGGGAGGAGCGCCCGAAGCTCGCGTCCTCGAGAGCGGTCGCGCTGAGGATGCTTCTCAACGCCGAGAGGAACCGATCCCGCGACCAACCTCTCCGCGAGCAGTACGTGGGCTTCATGGACGAGTACCATCGTCTGGGGCACATGGAGCGGGCGAGGGGAGCGCTAATGAGCCAGGAGCCCGGCTGCTACCTGACTCACCATGCGGTCTGGAAGGTGTCGGAAAGCCGTAAGAAGATTCGGGTGGTGTTCAACGCCTCGCTCGGGATGGGTTCAGGAGGCTCTCTGAACGACTCGCTGCTCGCTGGTCCGAAGCTCCAGAGTGATCTGTGGGCGGTGATCACCCGTTGGCGACTGCTCAAGGTGGCATTCTCCGCGGACATCGTAAAGATGTTCCGGCAAATTTCTATCCACCCCGATGATCAGGATTGGCTCCGAGTTCTGTGGAGGAACGATCCCGGTGAAGCCGTTTCTGATTTCAGGCTCTCGACGGTCACTTATGGTACTGCTCCGGCCCCTTACCTTGCACATCGGGTCCTGAAGCAGCTAGCCGTCGACGGGGAGAGTCGATTCCCGTTAGGCGCACGGGCCATCAGGGACCATTCGTACGTGGACGACATCCTGACCGGTGCAGACAACCTCCAGCGTGCGTTGGAAATACGTCGGCAGTTGACGGACCTCCTCTCCTCCGCGGGTTTCCAACTGGATAAATGGGCCAGCAACGTTCCCGAACTCCGCGCTGCATGCGTGGAGGAGAAGGTCTTCCAGGACAAGGAAGTCCACGGCGCCCTGGGGCTCTGCTGGGACGTTCGGGAGGACACGTTAGCAGTCCGTGGGCCCCTTTTCTCGGAGGCCGCTACGTCAAGGTGGAGCAAACGGACAGTGCTTTCCGAGATCGCGCGACTGTTTGATCCCCTCGGGTGGTTAGCTCCGGTCATTGTAAGGGCGAAAACGATACTGCAGGACCTCTGGCTCGCGGGGGTTTCGTGGGACGAACCTCTGGATGCGTCGATGGCTGCACGCTGGTCACAGCTAAGGACCGAAATATCATCTTTGTCGGTCGTCACGGTACCGAGGTGGGTTGGCTTCTCACCTTGCGTGGCAGACGTGGAGCTCCACGGTTTCAGCGTCGCCTCAGAACGAGCGTACGTGGCGGTGGTCTACCTCGTGGTCCGGAGTAAGACGGGGTCCAGGTCGAGCCTTCTGATGGGGAAGACGCGGGTGGCTCCTCTCAAATCGCAGACCATCCCCAGGCTGGAGCTGTGCGGCGCGGTTCTGCTTGCGCGCCTGATGTCGTCTCTGCGGTCCGCTCTGAACTTCAACAAGGTCACAATCCACGCCTGGTCCGACTCGACGGTGACACTGGCATGGATCCGAACGCACCCATCGAAGTGGAAGACCTTCGTCGCCCACCGGGTCGCGGAGATTCAGAATCTCCTACCTGGGGTCTCGTGGCGGCATGTGGGGACGTTGGACAACCCCGCAGATCTTGCCACCCGAGGGATATCTGCTGAGGTGCTGCGTACTTCATCGCTGTGGTGGAACGGTCCCTCCTGGCTGACAGCTGCCCAGTGCGAGTGGCCTGAAACCACCACGTTCAGTCCATGCGAGGAAGCACCGGAACAGAGGTCTGTCACCGTCGCACAGGTGGTCGGGGCACCGGAGGAAACCTCGCTGCTCCACAGGTTTTCCTCTCTCTCGAGGCTGACGCGAGTCTCAGCCTACCTCCGCCGCTTCATACTTAACAGCAGGAGGCCAGCTGTCAAGAGGACCGGACCGTTATCTGTAACTGAATTGCGAGAAGCGTTAACCTGTGTGGTACGTGTGACGCAGCGTTGCACGTACTCACAGGAGATTAAAACACTCACCCAGGGTAAGATGATCCCGCCATCCTCGTGCCTCAATGCTCTGGTCCCTTTTCTAGATAACGACGGGATCCTGAGGGTCGGAGGGCGCCTACGTTTGTCGTCGCTGTCGGAGTCACAGCGGCACCCAATCCTCATCGACAGGTCAACCCACCTGGCGACTTTGATTGTACGGGATGCTCACCAGAAGACTCTGCACGGGGGTCTTTCCGCGACCCTGGCCTGGGTCCACAGGGCCTTCTGGATTCCCAGGTTGCGTACAAGGGCGAAGCAGGTCTTACGTGACTGCGTCACCTGCACCCGGCTCCGAGCAGAAGCGGGGCAGCAGCGTATGGGAGATCTTCCGCCATCTCGGGTACGACCATCTACACCCTTCTCTGCAACAGGTGTAGACTATGCGGGGCCGATCCAGATCCGCACCACCAAGGGCAGAGGCCACAAAAGCCACAAGGGATACATTGTGGTGTTCGTTTGTCTGGCCACCAAAGCGGTGCACCTAGACGCAGTAACTGACCTGTCGTCGGAGGCCTTCGTGGCAGCGTTCCAGCGGTTCGTGGCGCGTCGGGGGCGATGCAGCAGCCTGCTCAGCGACAACGGGACCACGTTCAAGGGAGCTGACGTCATGCTGAGGGGAATGTTCCGGGAGGCATCGCAGTTCCACACGGCTGTCTCGGAGGAACTGGCGAACGGCGGGACGCAGTGGAACTTCATCCCTCCGTACTCCCCGCATATGGGGGGCCTGTGGGAAGCGGCGGTCAAGTCGGTGAAAAAGCATCTTCGACGGGTGATAGGGGAGTCGACACTCACCTACGAGGAGATGGCCACGCTGCTATGTCGAGTCGAAGCGTGCTTGAATTCACGACCTCTGACCCCGCTGACCGACGATCCGCTGGACACAACTCCACTCACTCCCGGGCACTTCCTGGTCGACGAGCCACTACACACTCCCCCCGAGCCCCCCTCCGAGGCAACCTCCCCGTCTCTGACCGCGCGTTGGTGATTAATTCGTAATCTCCACGACCACTTTTGGCGCAGATGGAGCTCCGAGTATCTACACCAGCTGCAGCAGCGTCCGAAGTGGCGAAAACGGCGAGAAAATATCCAGATCGGCACGCTCGTACTCGTCGCCGATGAGGTCACCCCGCCAACCCGCTGGCCGCTCGCACGTGTCGCCGAGGTGCATCCCGGACCCGATGGGCTCGTTCGTGTGGTCACGCTGAGACGCGGTGACCGCACCTTCCGCCGGACCGTCGCCAAAGTGGTCCCATTGCCGGTCAGAGACGTCGAAGGAGAAACCCAGGGTCAAACACAGCCGGTTTAAACCGCGATACGCACCAGATTACAACGCGGACCTGTCATGGCGGGCGGCGTCATTCATCTATTACGCAGATGAATTAACACGCAGCGAGATAGAGACCCCCCACTCCAGCACGCATCGACCCATCGATCCCGCGCGCCATCGAACGGTGGCGAAACATCAACGCCGAACAATCGACGTCGAGGCGGGCGGTATGTTTGGGATTCCGGCGAGGAGGGGTTTCAGCCGCCAATCATTGTAACGCAACTCCGACAAGCATATTCCTATGCGCGCTGTCTTGTAAACGTGACTTTATTCTGTGACCACACACATATGTACATAGAGCAAATAAATAGACTAACGACTGGAACGTCGGCACATGAGCGACGTCGCCCCTGCGTTCCACCCCGCGTCCCGCGAGCCACCGGGTGGATCAAGCAGCTTGGTGGCCCTCGCGAGCCGCGCGGGGAACGGGCGCCAGGAGCGATCGCGACAACGGTCGATCGTCGCAGTCTTCTCTGTTCTTCCGATCATCGGTGTTTCTCTCTACGTGCGATCCTTTTCCCGTATTGCGATTCCCGATCCGTCGGCTTCTCTGCTTTTTACTCAGTATTTGAGAACATTCAGAAACCTCTCAGACCATTGAGAGATCTGTTCTGTTCGGAACAGACTCCTATCCCCATGCCGTTGTAAAAGAGAGATACCGATAGTTTACCTAAGGAGTTGTAGAGCTCGTAAACCTTTTTTTTTTTGTGCCCCGCACAGCAGGGAAGCTCATCGAAGTCGACCCTTCCGAGCGTCCGACCTTCGCCAGATCGTCGGCAACACGGGATTTGGCCTATAGTCCGCATTTGAAACCATCCGGCGTCCGTCAGGCGTCCGGCAAGTATGAATAGACCCTAAGGGGAGTGTTGAACTTCGCGGTTACTTCTTTCACATAGTTACTTCCCCAGAGGGCACCTCGGGGGTTTCCCCGGCGCTACCGAGCCCGATGGCTTGCCGATTGTAGTTTGGTGGTACTCCACGCGTTTTCCGTTCGTGCGCACGCGCTCGACCGCACATTGTTGAATACTTTGTTACACAATAAACTATATATTTATAAATATCGTGTTGTCTCTCCGTGGCTACGCCTGATACACGAAACCAAAGATTAACACTTTATAAATTTATATTTTTTGTATCGTTTTTCGGCCATTGTGAAATTTGTGTAACTGCAAACTAAATGTTGTATGAAAAACTATCCTTGAATACATTAATTGCAAGTCGTTAGAATATGAAATATACCTATATTACATAAAAATGTACATACCTTTTCTGCGAACGATGAAATGCAGGTCTCGAGCACACGTACTCGGGGCACGAATAACAACACTTATTTAAAAACTTAATCGCATACGTACAAGTCGATAGAGATGTCGAGACACAAGAGATAGCCGAGATATTCAAGGTGTGTTCTATATGAGAGAATTTTGTCTTCTGATTTTCGGTGTCGTGTCGTGTATAATGTTAACTTTGATATTTTCCTATTGGCTGACTTAAAACTGTATGGGGTGACTAAAAGTTTCCTAATTGGTGAGTGGGTGGTGCAGTTTGGTCGTCAGAGTAGGGATGCGCTTTGATGAAATTGTGTTTAGATTATATAATGAATTGGGTGCGAAAGATATGGGGAAAATAGTCTAGAAAACTAAATGTTTCTATATTGCCCTGTCAATGGGCTCGCTCACGGAGGTTTCGAAGTGGTGTCCGCTGACACCCAATAATTTTGGGACCGTCGCGTCGCGTCGAGTGCCTCGGCTATCGCAACCGACCGTTCAATCTGATTGCTAGTTTGCTAACGAATGAATGCGTTTTTCGCTGCAACATGGCCAGGGCCTTTCTCAAATACATTGACCGAAGTTAAATGTTTATACTTTCTGTCGCCGCTAGTCTAATATCCAGACTTTGTTTAGACAATGTCGAGAAAGATCCCGAATAGGTACCAGAAATGCTATAGGTAGTCTGTTACTACGAACGTTTTAATCTTGCATACAGTTCAATAACATTGCGTAAGACGTAAGAGCTACACGATTATTTTTCATGCAATAACTTTGTCGCATTAATGTTATTATAATATAAATGTATGTCGATTGAGTGACAAACACGAATTCAAAGTAAATTAAAAGTAAACATTTTACTTCGCATCATATTCGGGAACAAATATTTTTCCATGATAAACATAAAATATTTCCTGCATAGTTAAAAAAAATATTCTATTTCTAATATTACATAAAGATTCATTTAATAATGAGAAAAAATATTTTGTTCATAATATTAAATAAATATTATTTGTATATTAGGAAAAAATATTCTATTTCTAATATTTAATAAAGATTTGTTTTATAATGAGAAAAAAATATTTTTTTCCCGATATTAAATAAATATTATTTTTATATTAGGAAAAAATATTCTACTTCTAATATGAAATAAAGATTTATTTAATATTTAGAAAAAAATATTTTTCTCGTAACATAAAATACATATTTCCTGAATATTGAAAAGGAAATATTTTTTACTGAATATAAAATAAATATTGTATGTATATTCGAATATTAAAAAAAGATTGAACCTCTTTTTCATATTATATGAATGTGTATACAATATTTTGTGCTACTAGGGTAGGGATAATAAACAGATAAACAGATGTCGGGTAATGTAGCCCGGCTTGAGGACCGGAGGACGACACGCGCGCGGCGATAACGAGAACGGAAAGTCTAACGCCGGTCCCTAGGGACCGGCGCACAGTGTACCGAAATGCCTGTTTTTTGGACAAAATTCAATAACTTTTGTTCTGTTTATGATAGATATGAAACAAAGTGGGTTTTTTTTTATTTATATTGAATGCAATCTCAATACGATATTATTATAAATATAGTCATTTATTTAAACATTAAAAAACGATAGTTTATAAACAAAATTTGTTTTTATTGCTGGTTTTCAGTAGATGAATGGTTTCATGGTTAATTATTATATTGCATATATGTATTACACAATTTTTGACGATAAACTACAATTAGCCAACCCTTAGCCGTCATTTTCTGAAAAGATTATTTCTTATAATCGTCTTTGGTTCATAATATAACGTGAACAAGTTACGCTATGAACTGCTGTACTATTTGATCTTCGTAAAATTCGCTTACAGATTCGCTTGTAACTAATTTCCTACTAAACTTTTTGAATATTTTTTTCCAAAAAATTATTTATTTGGACATTTTGACATAGTATGAACATAGTTTTAAATTTTTGTCCATGGTTCGGTACACTGTGCGGCGTGGCGTTTAACGTGTTAAACTACTATAACTTTTTTTTAAATTGGATTAAACAACCTGACATTTTTGAGCAATTAGAGGAATTGGTTTTCCAAATGATGTGCAAAGAATATTTTGAAAAAAATGCAATTGGTAAGAAAATAAAAATGGCACTTGTTACAACTTTTTTTCTACGGAAAGATAAGAGCAACACAGCGCAGATAAAGAGCTGTTTTATGGCCTATTACGACTGCATCGGCGAGTGCAACACAGCGCACATGAAAAGCTGTTTTATGGCCTATTACGACTGCACCGGCGAGTGCAGTTTTATTTGCTCTTCTGATTTCTAGCAATTGCAATTTTTTCAAATTCTTTTTTGTCATTTGGTAAACCAATTCTTCTAATTGCTTAAAAAATGTCAGGTCGTTTGGTCCAATTTAAAAAAAGTTATAGTAGTTTAAAGGGCGATCGTATTTTATATTTTGTATTTTATTTTATTTTTATTGTATGTATGCATGTGTCTCTGGTTATGTGTTTAGGCGTCGACGATTAATAGAAGCAGCGTGCAGCAGCGAAATTTCTTCTGAAAATAACAGCGAAGTAATAGAAGAAAATATAATTGATGAAGAAATAATAGAAGAAGAATTAATAGAAGAAGTCGTAGAAGAAGTGGTAGAAGAACCACACACTGCCAACATACAAGGAGCAGAAAACAATAATGTGGAAGCTGGTTCCGATTCCGAATGCTGCTGGATCGAAGAGACTGTACAGTCGAAAACTGTGGAACCAGTAATTTCCCAAGTAATAGACTTTGTCGACTTCACCTACGTCTTCAACAGGATCATAAAGCTTGGAGAACATTCAAGGATAGATTGCGGTACACAGCATTTCAAGATAGTTGGATGTCAGCAAAACGGACTAGAGAAAATCTATTGCGTACAATGCCAGATGTGCAGTCATAAGGAACGCATAAGATGTATTCCACCAAGAGATGACATCATAGACCTCAATCGCAGTGCAGTTACTGCAACCATATTGACAGGAGGTGGATATAAACAATTGGAAGAAATGATATGCGGCGTGAATATGTCGTGCATGTCGAAAAGCTTGTATCATAAATTCCACGACGAAATAATCGATGCCTTCGAGGCGGCTGCACACCAAGAGATGGAGGATACTGGAAGACAGGAGAGAGAATTGGCGATAGCAAGAGGCGACGTACATCCAACATGTAATCTACTGTTCATTCCGGTAGTCGCAGATGGCAGCTGGATGAAGAGGTCATATCGCGGCGGCGATTATAATTCTCTTTCTGGTGTAGGAGCCATCGTTGGATGCCACACGAAGAAGATTCTACACCCGAGTGTAAAAAATAAATTTTGCTACATTTGCCACGCAGCAGCTAAAAAGAAGGAAGTGGCACGCGAGCATCGCTGCTATAAAAACTGGGGTCGCGATCAGAGTTCGACGGGCATGGAAAGTGCTGCTATTGTGGAAGGATTCCAATGTAGCATAGAAATGCACGGCCTGATTTACAACATTTTGGTTGCCGACGGTGATAGCAGCGTTTATAAGAAGATCTTGGATAATTATCCGTATAGAGATTATATGATACAAGTGCGAAAAATTGAATGCACGAATCATCTTTTGCGGAATTTTAGCAGAAAAATAAACGAGATCGTCGCAAAAGGTCGCTACAAAGATCTAAGAGGCATCGTAAAGAAAAATGCCCTCCGTCTGCGCACTGGGATAAAGAAAGCTGCAGAACATCGCTTTAATGAAACTGTACGATTATCAGATAAAATTGAAAATTTAAAAATAGATTTGAGAAACGTGCCAAGTCACGAGTTCGGCGAACACAGAGAGTGTCAGAAATTGGCCTACTTTTGTAATAAGTACTCTGACCCCGAACAAATCAATTATGTCCCGAAATTAAAAGAAACGGGCATTTATCAAAGCATCGAAGAAGTAATGCAGCCACTCTTCGTTCACGCGGAAAGTTTATTGTACGGATTAAACAATAATGCCGTAGAATGCTTTAATAATGTAATTGCAAAATTCATCGCAGGGAAACGAATTAACTATGGACAAAGAGGTTCCTATCAAGGTAGGGTCTCTGCTGCTGTGGTCCAATTCAACGCGCACGAAACGTTTAGTCGATTGAGTGCTGCGCTGAATAAAGAACCGACAACGGGCGCAAAAAAGTTGGAAAATCGACGTAAGCGTAAACTGGAATTGGAAATTGAACATAGAGCACGAACGAAAGCATCCTCCTTCCGACAAGAAAAACATCAATGTGACAAGGATTATGGCCCCAGTGCGTCAAAACCAGACATGGAGGAGACAGTATATGTTTCTGAATGTGAGAGACACATAACAACGTTCCTCGAGTGGCACTCGATGCAACACGCGATCGAGGCTGAAACTCGTGATCAAGGGAACAGCGAAAGATGGATGGCCTACAGAAAAAAATGATTAACGGCATCCAATTTCGGCCGAGTATGCCGATTACGAAAGACTACACCACGAGCAAATTATTTGAAAGCTGTGATGTACCCGCAAATAGAAGGTCTACAAGCCGTACAATACGGAAGGGAAAATGAGATGAACGCCCTGAGACAAATGGAAGTAGAATTAGGAATCTCTATTCTACCGTGTGGGCTGTTCATCGATTCTGTCATGCCTTACTTAGGTAGTACGACACCGGATGGACTTGTACAGGACGATACAATTGTCGAAATCAAATGTCCATATTCGGCGAGGGATTTAACTCCCGACGAAGCAATCGAAAAGAGTCCTGCGATACGACGTATTTTTCAGGGTGATAAAATGAATAAAAGTCATCATTATTATCATCTAGTGCAAGGACAATTGCACATAACAAATAGACAAAATGCTCTATTTTGTTTATGGACGCCAAAAAGAATGAAGATAACACAAGTTAAAAGAGACGATGCATTCTGGACAGCAGAGATGGAACAAAAATTAGAAAGATTCTACGAGGATTACATGCTACCAGAAATAATAGACAGCAGATATAACAGAGGCCAGCCGTTTAGAGAACCATTATACGCACAGAAAGAAAGTACATGCGTAACAGAACCAGGTACATCTACGGAAAGATAAGAGGCCTATTGCGACTGCACCGGCGAGTGCAACACAGCGCACATGAAAAGCTGTTCAAAGAGCAATTGCAAACGAAGATCGCAATTGCACCGGCGTTTTTATAGATTTACGAACATAAATATCCGTACGTATAGTAATTCTATAATTTTTCATTTTGTATTTATCTTACGTTTTATAATTTTAATATAATAATATTTTTGCATATGTTCAGGAAGAATCTGAGGCAGAGCAGTGGAGCATTTCAGCCAAAGGATTAGCACTAAGGAGGAGTCAAGTGTAGTGAGGAGGTTTAGTGGGTAGGCCAATAGTACCATCTATTGGAGAATCCCACACTCCCGGGGGTTGGAATGGCCCCCGAACATAGTGTATAAAACATTTTACCTCCCTGCACTCAAAACATTAAAAAAAAACAAAAAAAAAACAAAAAATAAAACAAAATAAAATAACATATGGTGTTGATAATTTTCAATATTTTTTTACTCGACTTTTCGTTGTTGTAGGTCCCCGTGGGAAGGAAAAGTGACATTTCAATGTGCCATAAATTAGTCCTCCCTCGCTACTGCCCCGGCGACGACGAAAGGACTGTCATGCGGCCTTGGTGCAAAGCTCAGACATTTTCTAACAAGGAGAGTCTGAGAAATGCGAAATCGAATGTCGTTTGCGAGTGTCAATAGACGGACTGAACGATCAGCTGGTCGCGTCTATCCACCGCGTCCGATCCCCCTGCCGCGCCCGCGAGGCCCGAGCTGCTCGATCCATCTATGGAGCTCGCGGGGAACGGTGGGACGGTGCGGGGATGACGGCGCGCCGAACTGATCCACAGATCGAAGTCAATATTTATTTCTGATACATATGTACAGCGTCATACTGTTATGCCGCATCATCCTCCAACCTTATCTTCGCCCTTTTGCCCAAAACTGAATCACCTATTTGACTGGACTAGGAACAGCAGAATTACGTGTCCGGTGACACATATTGGGGTATCAGAACGGGAAGATGGGTAAAGAACCAGGGACGCGATAGACTAGCCGGGTTAACAATGCCATGGTTAGGACCCTACCCTGTTAAACTGATCGATGACGTAAACGCTATAATAAATATTAGAAATAAGGATTATAAAATACATTTAAATAGGTTAAAATACGCTAATATGTATTCTGTTCTAGATTCCTCACAGGAGTCTTCATGATGTATTTCATTTATGCATCATCAATTCTCACCGTGAAACCTATTAACGACTCTTTCTGTAACATTATATCCGTCAATCGAATACGAAGATCTACAAATTCATACTGTTCTATTAGGGTTATCAAACATTACAGTACCTATAATTAACGAATCTACTTCTGTATTCGCGAGAGTACCCTCAATTAATGGAGCAATACTAAATGTTAACCTTTAGATGAAATAACAAAAGAAGCTCATTTAATAGCTTCCCAAGTTCGTTCTGCCAGTAGAAATGAAACCATATGGACCACATTTCAAATTATTGGAGGAAGTGTTGGCCTACTGACACTATTCTATTTTTTATTCAAAATTAAAGCTTGGAGAATTCTTAGATTATTATAATTGCTTCAATAACGGAGGCACTCAAAATATAAATACGCCGATACCACCACGATATTCGGTACATTTTCAACAACCATCAACATCTGTAATCACAAATGAAGTTATACCAGCGCTTGCAGAGATCGAAGAAGAAGCCCTTACTTTGTCAAAACCATGTAAAAAGAAAGCACTACTTAAACCTATAGTTTAAGCGAAAATTCTTAACCTTAAACTGATTAAGAATTTTCTTATTCATAAGGGAGGAGGTGTTATGCCGCATCATCCTCCAACCTTATCTTCGCCCTTTTGCCCAAAACTGAATCACCTATTTGACTGGACTAGGAACAGCAGAATTACGTGTCCGGTGACACATATTGGGGTATCAAAGGTCCTTTTCGAGAAAGCCATATAAGGAGCCTTCTCATCGAGCAGCGATCACTTTTTCTGAGTTCACTTCCGAGCTAACACTTACATACGTATAATTTCTCCAAGCGCGGGTACTTGTAAATAATCTGTTGGCGTGTGTGTGGCCTATTTCCAATAAAACTTCAAGTTATAAAGAAGACAAGGATCATTTCTTGAGAGAAACCCATCCTTCCTCCTTCACGGCATAACAATACATTGAAAAATGGTATGTACAATAAAGGGTGAAAATAAAGAGTTGAAATCTTGAACACCTCTCCTTGTAAGATGTAAAATTATCCTCGCTTCGGTCGAATGTACGAGAGCTTGTGCGCAGCAAGCTCGTACTTTGTATCGTCAATAAAATGTGATGCAAATTATATCATGTTTGGTGTCATTTGTATTAGAAGAATGCTACGATTGTATTGCCACAAATTTGATGAAAAAATAATAAAAAACAAAGAAAAATATTACTGTATTAGTGTTGTCCCACCCATAAACCTATATATTCTATACATATTTATATTTTATTTTATTCATTACCAATATTTTATTTAATAAATTAGTTTTTTGTTTCTTATCTTTTTACTTCTTTTCGCAGTCGGGTTTTTTTTTATAATAATTCTTGTTTTTTAAATATTTGCAGTCAGATTTTTTTTTATGCTTGCTGTCTACATTGAAACAATTATCATGCCGTGATAAGATATTATATTTATAAGATATTAAAGATATTATAGATTTTGTATAAGTGAAAGATTAATTTAAAAAGAAAACGAAGAAAAGAAAACAGTAAGGGAACAGTATAGTAAGTATAGAAATAGTAAAAAATATGAGACATATCAGAATGATATTATTATCAATTACTAACTTTGCACGTCTGCATTGTAATACGCGCGGCATCTTTTCCAAGTGTTGGAGCTCGATCGCGGTCGCTCGTCGTCGTAGTATGTCTATCTTGTTCACTTTCGCTATGCCTCTTCGCTTTCCTTGTCGAACCTTCAGAGCTTGTCCAGATGAGGCAATTTGGGCATGTTTCGGATGCCCATGCTGATGGCAGTGGAAAACCTCACACCACCGCTGTGAGTGGCCGAAACTCGTGAGCCGTCGCGGCCACAACATTATCGGCTATATCGGTGTGAGACTAGAAGACCACTACTAATCCAATTACAAAACTTCTTTATTTCTCATTATTTTTTTATGAAACTTTTACCAACATATTCGTGGTATTGTTCTGATTAAAATGATACCAAATATGATACAATTCCGATGATATTTACTTCTGTAATGAACGATGAACGTTGCTCCCCATAACAATTACATTAACAGAAAAGTAGTGTAAATGTGATCCGAATTATATCGCATTTGGTGTCATTTTAATCAAAATAATGCCACAAATATATTGGTAAAAGTCTCATAAGAAAATAATTAATATTAGAGAAGTTAAATTTTTCAGGCCTGCGATTACGCGAGCTTTGATCTTTGCCGGCGGCCGCGACTCTCTGCGACTCTTTCTTTCATATACGCTGTCCTTCTCTGTGTTCGTAACTTTTATCGCTTGTTACGCAATTAAATATCATCGGAATTATATCATATTTGGTATCATTTTAATCAGAACATTGCCACGAATATGTTGGTAAAAGTTTTATAAAAGAATAATGAGAAATAAAGAAGTTTTGTAATTGAATTAGTGTGGTCTTCTAGTCTCACACCGATATAGCCGACAATGTTGTGGCCGCGACGGCTCTCGAGTTTCGAATCAATCGGCTTCGAATAAAAAATTATCTTTATTCGTTGGATAAATTCTCGTCGAATAAAATTATTTATTCGATGGTCGTCGAATAAAGATATTTTTCTTTATTCGAACCTAACAATAACGAATAAAGATGAAGTATCTTTTATTCAAATCGTTATTTAAATAACTTTTTATCTAAATAAAATAATAATTAATAATTTTAATAATGACCGCCACATATGCTAGACAAAAATAAAAAATATTATTAATAAAACATAAAATCTGACTGCGAAAAGAATTATTAATAATTTATACTCTATATTTATATTTCATTTTTTATTTAATTTATTACCAATCTTTTATTCAATAAATTAGTTTGTTGTTTCTCATCTTTTTAGTTCTTCTCGCAGTCGGGTTTTTAGTTTTTTTTATAATAATTCTTATTCTTTAAATCTTTGTGGTCAAGTTTTTTTTATGTTTGCTGTCTTCATTGAAACAATTATCATGCCGTGATTGTTTAGAACTTTCATTTCCACGTCGGAAAATAATACTCTTCGTATTAAAATTCAAATCAATTATATTGATGTGTTAACATTTGTTAACAATATACACAAAACATAATTTGTAAACCTATACTTTTCTTCTGTACATTTACATTGGATGTACACATATAATCAGGTTCGCGTGATGTATTAAAAATCCACGAATTAAAAATTTAAAAATATTTAACAATGTTATATTCGTATAGAAAGTTTAAAAAAAGATTTTTAAACAAGTCAACGAATATTCAAATGATCGTTTAATACAATTATTTACAATTGAAAATTCCATATTTTAAATTAACACTTTGGCGTCCGCACGTTTCGTAAAGATTTGTTCGTTTCGCGCCGGCACGCCTACCTCTGTTATTTCGATCGGCGCCGGCTGGTTTTGAGGTTATTGGGAGATGATTTTTAAGTTTTTCTAATCTCATTGGTAGTGGTCACGAGTTTTCAATCCGTCTCACCTATTTTTATGAAAATGTACATATGTAAATAAATTAAAAATTTTTTTTTTAATTTAATTTTGTTTTTTTATTTTTTTTTTTTATTTTTTTTTGTAAATTTTTTTTTCCGCAATGTCGATTGGAACGTCGGACAAGTCGTCCGCGCATTCTTCGTAAATAACAGTATCTTCTCGTTCGTCTGCCATGATAAATGTGTACAAATACTCATAAAAAAAAACACTCGCTGACGTATGTAACTTATTCCACAGCTGTACAGCTTTATGGTAAAAATACTGTACCTAGAAATTTTTATAGTAAATTGAATTTTTCAATTTATGAGGATGAATTTAAAAAGAAATTTTTATAGTAAATTGAATTTTTAAATTTATGAGGGTGAATTTAAAAAGAAATTTTTATAGTAAATTGAATTTTAATGAATTATTTAGTAAAAATTATTTAAAAAGAAATTTTTATAGTAAATTGAACTCCGAGTTATTTAGTAAAAATTATTTAAAAAGAAATTTTTATAATAAATTGAATTTTTAAATTTATGAGGGTGAGTTTAAAAAGAAATTTTTATAGTAAATTGAATTTTAATGAATTATTTAGTAAAAATTATTTAAAAAGAAATTTTTATAGTAAATTGAACTCCGAGTTATTTAGTAAAAATTATTTAAAAAGAAATTTTTATAGTACATTGACTTTTTAAATTTATGAGGGTGAGGGTGAGGGTTTCTGTAATTTTCATTACAGTGCCACCTGCCGGCAGGCGAACGTCACCACTGTGGTGTCGCCGGCCTTCAGGCAATACTTTGCGAAAGTCACCCCTGTGGTGTTACCGGCCGCCGAGCAATAGTTTGCGACGGACACCACTGTGGTGTCGCCGGACGCCATAGTGTTAAGAAAGAATAAGCCTCCTAATTTCGACAGATCCGAAAGGAAGAGAAGAAACCGCTCGAACCAGCTCGAACGCTTTCGATGCAAGCATCGACGGTGTTTGTATGAATACGATGCGGCAACATTGCCCTTTTGAAAGTTGACAACGCAGTAAAATCTAGCTTCCTCGTCACACACTTCTTGTGTTGCAACGTCACTCGAGTTCCTTTTCTGATTCGAAATAGAATGTGGAGATAATGATGATGGGTGATCCTCCACTAAGGTGGGGGACCACGGTATGGTTGGTGGCCGATGGCCACACGAGTTCTCCCTCGAACCAAGAGGATGTAGAGAGGAGCCGAGGTTAATCGTCTCCACGTGGTCGGTGCTCAATGGCCGAACCACGTGTAAGAACGAGGGATGCTGTTACCTCGAACGCGCGTCCCACTCCACGCGCGAGGTAAATAACGAAAGCCAGTAGACTATAACTTCGTATATTAAATCAACCAAAATATAAAGTTCAAATTGCATGAACAACGTTGAGAGAACATAAGCTCGCGGGTGCTCGATCACGAGGCACCTAAACCCGTAATAATACAATGATGCGCATATGCGCTTGACAACAGTATAACGTAACACGTCTAATCGCTAGAGCAGCTGGCGGACGAGAGAGTTTCGCGACGCGAAAATATGACTATTCGTCTTGGCAGCTGGAGGACGAGAGAGTTCCGCGACGCGAAATACATCTACCCGATAAGGCAGCTGGCGGACGAGAGAGTTCCGCGACGCGAAATACATCTACCCGATAAGGCAGCTGGCGGACGAGAGAGCGAGCGATCTCTTTCGACCGGCGTCTTGCCGGGATCGCTGCGCTGGCGCAGGCGCAATCGCGCGTACACACGCGCCATCAAGGCTCGTCCCCACAGACTCCCCCCCTAGTGCATCCGTGTACAATGGATGCACGAAACACGCAAAGCAACTACTCATAATGAGGGGAGACGCGCAACAAAAATATATACATAAGTGTTCAATGAGAATCTTACAAATAAAATACTTAACACTACCGCGCGACGCACGACAGTTGCGCCGACGACGCTAACTTAAACAATACTGACTATAAGTTTATATACACGCGATAAAAACAACGTAAACGACTTCGCGCTGCCCAATATTAAAAAACCATACAGCCACAATTTGGCACATAACGCGGTCAGATTGACCACGACAACGTCGCGAAATACAAATTTACAATATTGAACGACGCGACACGCGCACTACAACCCCGGGCAAAAACCGCGCGCGCGAAGGACGCGACGTCCTTGTACACGAGCGCGAAAAACACGACGCAAAACACGCGTGGCCCGCGGGCGAAACGCTCGCCAAGGGCAAATAAGCCAACTCAATTACGCGGCGGGCACGGCACGCGTTCAAAACTACAAACAGCAAACGCCTCTCCACGAGAACAGCGCAACGAACGACGCGAAAAAGGCACAGCAACCGCGGGCGAAACCGCGCGCGCGAAGGACACGACGTCCTTGTACACGAGCGCGAATTAAACGACGCAAAACGCGCATGGCAACCGCGGGCAATACGCTCGCCAAGGGCAACAACGCAACACAATGGCAAAGCGGGCACAACACGCGTTCATAATAGAAGAAGAAACGCCCCTTGACGCAGAAAACGCGACAGAGCAACAACTATATACATGCCGGGCAAACGCACGGAATCACATCGCATAAAAAAAATTATGACGCACGCTCAAGCGGAAAAAAACTTATTGCTAAATTACGCAACATACAAAAAAAAACCGGAACGCGCACAACCGGCACACAGACGCACCGGCATGGTAACACCGCACAAGTCACGAATCACAAACGTGGTTTCGGCTCGACGGCCGGCGAGACCCATTGTCCCGCGACGACCCCATTGTCGTCTTGTCGGCGGCAGCAACGTCTGCAAGGTCGGCAACACGGATAGGCGCCGTTGACGACGACCTCCTGCACGACCCCTCGCCGAAGTTGAATATGCGGCGTATTACGCCGTGCCGATGATGAACCATCATGGCTGCTCTCGCCCCGCTGCACGCTGATCCAAAGTACGGCGTACAACGATGATGAACCATCATTCTGGCTGCTCCGTCCAGCTGCCCGCCGTTCTCTTCGTTCTCTCCATCACGTCGGGGTCACCAGTTATGGGCATTATGTCACCAATGTGGAAATATTTATGGTGATGGTGGCCGATGGCCACTCGGGTCCTCCCTCGAACGAGGAGAATTAACAGGAACCCAGATTATCCGTCTCCACGTGGTCTTGCGATATGGCCGACCCACGTGTAAGAGCACGGGAAGAGGTTACCTCGAACGCGCGTCCCACTCCACGCGCGAGGTAAATAACGAAAGCCAGTAGACTATAACTTCGTATATTAAATCAACCAAAATATAAAGTTCAAATTCCATGAACAACGTTGAGAGAACATAAGCTCGCGGGTGCTCGATCACGAGGCACCTAAACTCGTAATAATACAATGATGCGCATATGCGCTTGACAACAGTATAACGTAACACGTCTAATCGCTAGAGCAGCTGGCGGACGAGAGAGTCTCGCGACGCGAAAATATGACTATTCGTCTTGGCAGCTGGAGGACGAGAGAGTTCCGCGACGCGAAATACATCTACCCGATAAGGCAGCTGGCGGACGAGAGAGTTCCGCGACGCGAAATACATCTACCCGATAAGGCAGCTGGCGGACGAGAGAGCGAGCGATCTCTTTCGACCGGCGTCTTGCCGGGATCGCTGCGCTGACGCAGGCGCAATCGCGCGTACACACGCGCCATCAAGGCTCGTCCCCACAAGAATGCGACGGTAGCTCCATCTCGTGTTCATCAATCAGCTACACGTTTGTAGGTAATACCACCGACGAGGTATAGGATAGACCAATCACCCAATGTATTTTTCTGTCTCACGCTCGGGGGGCTCTAGAGCCCCCTTACCATTCCGTGTCACATCCTACCGTAACGGCCAGAGGCAGTATTGTGGAACCAATATTCTAGAACGGCGCTGTTGCTGATAGGAATTTAAATCTCATGTCGGAGATTCTATAAATGATGAATGAAACAAAAGAATGTTGTGTTCTTTTAATTTCGTTATGCCTCTAACGCGACTGCATCGAAGGAAACATTTCTACGTGAGAAAGGTTATATTCAAGTAAATCATGTGCATACATATACTTGTATAATGTACATGTATGTATAGCGAGCATCAAGAAGCATAAATTCACACTCATTCGGAGGAATTCGTATTAAAAACATTATTATGAATTTTTGCTAATATTTAAATATATCATCATTAATGTTACTTTTTTGGTAAATAATCAGCCTAATTATGTGTATTTATTTACACTTTATTCCTACACACTTCCTTAACTTCCTTTTCACTCTATTTATGGCGTGTTTGGACTCATTTTTACCAGAAAAATATTTACAATTTATTGTTCGTATTTTCATACCATAACAATAAATTATTGCAAAAATTAGATTTTCATTAGTAAGCAATGCTTATGAGCTTACATTGTTGTGTCCGGTAGCTGCTTGCCTGGCTGACAATAAGCCATTGAAATTCTCAAGACCTCGATCGGAAGAGAGTACGAAAGGCAACATTGTAACGCATTGCCTATTAATAATGAACAACCAGAACCCAACTGTGTTATTATAAAAAATATCGTAATGAAAATCTTATCAGCCGATTCGAGATGTTTTTCTGATAAAAACGAATCTAAATTCGCTATAAATCGGAGAATAACGAAGAATAAATTAATATTAAAAACTCTTATGGAAAACGGTTTCGGTAGTGAATCTTGCCTACTCTGGGACTGGACCATAATCGTGTGACACCGTCCTACAGGGGAGGGGGGCTATCCCCTCCACCGACTCGGCCCCCACTCTGACGTAACATCGTCTGAGCTGCCTGCTCGACTGTTCAAAGCGTTTCACCGATTAGCGCGATCGATTCCCGGTTCGGCGAAGCGCACATTTTGCAACAACATTTAAATTGAAGAAGATTTTTAAGATATAGCCGGATCAGATGATGAAAAGTGCCCCCAAACCTTTATATTTAGTTGCACCATGCTGAACAAAAAATTACAAAAAAATTCATGAGTATTCTATCTAATATCATTCACGACTGAGATTTTTTCATCATTTTTGGTCGCAAAATCGATTTTTAAACAAATTCGAAAGCATAAAATTGCCGATTTTATATCGAAGTTTTCAGTTGACCACAATTTATGTTATTATGTTAGTTGTATCTCATCGTGATTATTAATGTGAATTTTTTACAGATCTAGATTATGCAAAAATGTTTAAGAAAATCGGATATGTCCAATCATTTGAAAAAAAATGCACATTGAAAGTGTTCTTACTTTTGACTAGTTCTTACTTTTGACTAACATTGAACTAATTTAATTTCTAATTATTATGTTATTACTGTTGTAATTGTAATTGAACAGGGAAAAAGACTGATGTACTAGAAAGAACAAGTAACAAGTATTTAACGAAAAAAAAATCATTTGATGCGGGACTCGATCCGGGACCAAAATATTCTCACAGTCGAAGACATTACCGCCTGCGCCAAACGAAACTGATAAAAGTGTTCAATATTATAAAGTACACCTATAAAACTGTAAGAAGGTATTGAAACAATTGATTTCGATTTTTTTTAACGACGATGCAATTAATAAAAATTTATAAAAAAATTAAGAACAATAGTTTCAATAACATCTAACAACTTAATTTTGGTAAAACTGGTATCTCTGAAACTTCAATTCGAAATGTGCACTTTCTTCAAATGATTGGGCACATTCAATTTTCTTAAACATGTTTGCATAATCTAAAAAATCTATAAAAAATTCATATTAATAATCACTATGAAACACAACTAACATAATAACGTAAACTAGGTCAACGATATATAATCTTCGATATAAAATCTTCGACATAAAATCGGCAATTTTATGGTTTCGGATTTGTTAAAAAATCGTTTTTGCATCCAAAAATTATGAAAAAATCTCAGTCATGTATGATATGTGATTGAATATTCATGAATTTTTTCGTAATTTTTTGTTGAGTATGGTGCGATTAAAAATTAATTTGTTTTGCATGCACTTTTGACCATCTTATTCGGCTTTATCTTAAAAATCGACAACAAAAAAATTACTTAAAAAATATAGAACATATTTCAGCATACGACATTAAATCCGATTAAAAAAAAATTTCTTGGTCAAATTTCGCAGATCTTTTTTAATTTAAAAATTGTAGCAAACTGTGCCTTTCGCCGAACCGGGAATCGATTGCGATTCAAGCGCTTGAAATTTTGGTGGGCCGTTCTGGCGGTGGAGTCCCCCCCCCCCCTCGTGCACGTGGGACGGCGACCCATGATTCTTGCATCACGACTGGAGCCTGATCGAGCTCGATGAATGCGGTAGTGTTCGTACGTGTCGTACTATTGCGTTTATCGTTTATTTTCTCACTACAAACGCGCAAGAAATTAATACAACTACGGTCTGAGTCAGTAGTAAAATAGATTGACATATTGCAAAAAACGATCAACTACATAATTATTGATTGATTAATTTTTAACTCTTTCGAATTTCACAATTAATATTTATTGATATTTTGCAAGATTCTTTAAAGGCAAAATTTATGTTGTTTAAATGAAACATACATGAAAATGTATAGTAAATTTCAACTTAATTCTTTTTTCAAATTCAGTTACAAAATACATTCAAAATGGATGCGTATTAATAGTGTTAAAAAATTATAGAAATGCGAATAATAATTATACGTGTAAAGAAAATGTACGAAATAAATGTATGCGTAAAGATATACATGTTCAAGATTTATGAAAATTGTTTTTCCATAATTGGAAAACGTGGTATCTACATTTATTAATATTGTATTGATAAAGATAATTGCAGATATATAACATAATGACATCAAATAAAAAAGTATAATTTGAACATGTAGTCATAACATCAGATACATAACTCGTCAATAAGATTTGATCATTCTTGTAGATCTAGTTCCAGCATTTATCGTTCTACAGCGTAGAGGGCGTAAGAAAACCATTTGTTTACATGTGAGACAAGAAGCCCCATATGGTGATTGGTCTATCCTATCCCTCGTCTGTGGTAATACCATTTCTGTAAAGAAAACTGTACGGCAGATACCGACCTCCGAATCTTGAAAAGTCACGTGACTCACCCTGCCCCTTAAAGACAGCCAGCCTTACGGGAGAAAGTGTCTCACGAAAAATACGGTGTCTTCTACCGCCCTCTAGAATAGATTTTGGCTGGAGTAAGAAACAGCAGGCCAACTACGGTATTACGTCGGTGCAGAAGACGACTAACGAAATTCTCGTCGGCAAGAAGGTGAATCATCACGGAACCATATCGATTATTTATTACATTCTTCGACGAACGTATTCGAATTAAACAGATATTTTTTTAGTGTTGCTTTTTAAGACATAAAATATTAAAAGTAAAACTAATATCAAGGACAAAAAATTCCTAGAAATATTTTACGTAAGAAAGTATTAAAGCATAATTTTAGGAAAATCAATAATTACTACTTCAAATTTCATATGAGATAGCACAATTTGTAATTTAAAAATATTTCATAAACAAGCATTATTTCCTTACACTTTTTTTATAGTTGATTGTTTCAAGAATTGAACTGTGGGAACAGAAATATGTTGAAAACCAGAATAACGTTTATTTGACATACTATTCCGAATAGTACAGAATTTGAGAGAGAATCACACAGAAAAACTAATATAATATAAAATAATGTAATTGTAGGAGCAAAGATGGGCAAATTTTTATTGAAATAGACATTTATAATAACGAATAAAAGATAAAAAACTTATTTGGCACGCGGCAAATAAAAATAATTATGTTATCTCTATTCCACTCGTAATAAGTTTATTCGACGAATTTTTCATTGGTTTGAGCGATTCATCTTTAGTGTTGAATAAAAAAAGTGTTCATTTTCATCTGTGTCTTTATTCGATGGTTTATTTGATTTCGAATAATTTTCGGAGCCGCGTTCAAATGCTGTAACGAGGACAGACCAGTCAAAGACCGACGCGAGCGTTACAATGTAGTTGCATCGCCCAATGACCAAAACAGGGCTCGAATAAAACTTTAGACACTTATAAAACTCAGTTCTTACCAAACCTTTCAAATTTTGAATCATTTCATTTTTGGTTTGATTTAAAAATAGGATCGATGTCCTTTTTCAATTTCTATAAAAGAATCTGCATTTGTGAAATTCTTACGTGTCTTTCATTTTTTATAAATATGATTTTCAACCGAAAAATCGACAGAAATCCTCAAATATGAATATAAATAACCGTAATTCGTCAGATTTTTTCTATATTTCTACATGCAATTAATTGGGAAAAATTGACCGAAAATCGAATGGCGCAACGGCCGTTCAAATCTGTTGAAGGGAATTTTTGACTAAATTGTCCGGCGAAATATTCCAAATTGTAATATTCCAATATTTCAATATCATTTAAAATATTTCAAGTGAGTTTCAATAACAAACTAGTTTAAATAGAAATTCAAATTTTGACAAAAAGAATAAGATTATTGTAGGCTCTGCACACTCGGGTCCGATCAGAATTTAGCTTCCAAGAAATGATTTCTGGGATCCCCTGCCGAACGGAGAAGAGGACAGTGAAGCTCGACTGCCTCTGTCACCGAAGAGTGTAACATTATATGTATGTCGTGTTGCATCGAATATATCGGTGTGACATCACTACCAATCAAACAAAAGAACATGTTTATTTTTCATTATTTCTAATGGCTTTTTCACAAGCAAATTTGTGACATTTTTGTAATGAAATGGTACCAAATATGATATAATTCCGATCATAATTACTTGTCTAATGAACGATTAAAGTTTCGGACGCAAAGAAGGACAGCGTATGCGAAAGAAAGAGAACCGGCGAGTCGAAGCGTTCGGTAAAGATCAAAGACTAGCGTGAGCTTGAGCCTTTAAATAAAAAAATAAAGTTTTTTTGTAGCGTCCGGTCGTACGCACAAAAAAGGAGTTTTTCTTTCGTGCAAACGGCCAACGTAATTTACGACTCTCGTTCGACGAAGCTATTTTTGAGTAGACATTTTCCAGACCTAGTCGAAGCATGTTTATTAGAGTTTCGTCCCAAAGTCCTCAATAGCAAACTGAGACCGTCATAAATTAAGAGATTAACTGAAGGGCACTTGAAGCGGACCCAACGGTCTATCGACACGCAGGTCAGCCGCGGGTGGCCCGGAGGAAAGTCTCATCATCCTCTCCCATCACCTCGCCGTCCCGAAAACAAACACGCCAAGGGCGGAAGGAACAGGGGTGAGAAGAAGAAAAAGAACAGCTCTGATTGGAAGGACCCAAAGCGTGGGTTAGCCAATCAGGGTTGTTTAGGATTTTTACCAGAGCAAACGCGGGCGTTAAAATAAGTCGGAGAGAAGCAGTCGCGCTAGAGGGGGATGGCTCTTTTGCGCACAGACGATTGCGCACGACGGCATTGCACACGGTTCTTTTGGACACGGTATTATTGGACACACGGTTCTTTTGGACACAGTAACATTGGACACAGTGGGTTTTCGCTCACGCAAGGATTGCCCACATGGTTAAGACGCACACGCTGAGTTACGCACATGTAAAATTGGACTCATGATAGATTGCGCACAGAATGGCGAATCGAGAACAAATAGAATTGCGCACAGTAATTTTGGACAGTGAAAGAAATGCGGCCAAGTCGTTATTAATTTCGGGTTATGTGCGTTATAAAACATTTCCTCACGGAAAAAAGGGTTAGGGTTAGGGTTAGGGTTAGGATTAGGGAATCACTTGGGGGTAGAAGGGGGTGAATCGACTTTTGAATAGGCCTAAGGAGTAGTGCCGGGGTGATATGCTTTCCGTAAAGTCTTTCAAAAATGTCGTTATTTTTTGTCTAGGACGCACGGTTTAGGAGATACAGCAATTTTAAAATTCTGTGAATGTGTCCAATTCTATTTGTGCGCAATTGAGATGTGTCCGATTCTTCGTATTCTGCATAGAAGATATATAATCATAGACTAATCACACAGCACAACACACGATGATAGACAACAGTTTAAATTCAATCTGTGCGCAATCTATCATGAGTCCAATTTTACATGTGCGTAACTCAGCGTGTGCGTCTTAACCATGTGGGCAATCCTTGCGTGAGCGAAAACCCACTGTGTCCAATGTTACTGTGTCCAAAAGAACCGTGTGTCCAATAGTACCGTGTCCAAAAGAACCGTGTGCAATGCCGTCGTGCGCAATCGTCTGTGCGCAAAAGATGGCCTCTCGCGCTAGAGACCTCCTACGATACGCACGAATTGTACAGTCGCGAATATCGGTACCGTTATAATAAACTGAGTTCGCCCGAATCATTCGCACAGTTCATTTCACCAACCTACCCACATACATTATACAATATTAACCCTAGCACTCCTATCTCGTCTATTTTTCTTCGGTCAAAAATCTCAAGTCTATTGTCGTTTGTACATTTAAGTATAATATTCCGAAGTCCCGTTGCTATCGGAACACAATTACAGTGCATGAGAAGGAAAACGGCCCCAACGCTCCTTTTACATATCTCCACAGAATAACAAAAATAATCCCAGGTACTAAGAATCGAATCATAGAACTAATAGTCGAGTAACGATGCAATATATATTTTCAGTTACAATCAAACATTCAATGCAGTCAGAAGTGAAAATTCATTCTGAGAGAACAAAGTTACATGTATATCTACATACTTTCTATTTTATATATATCAGAGTAGTGCTAATTCCGTTACGTTGTAATTCAATTACGTATTTGAATTACATTGTATTTCAATTATATTGTAATTCAACTACATCATAATTGAATTAAATAATTCAAACCTGTCAGTTAACGAAACATGCAACGCAAAATCGTCACGCCTATTACTTCCCAGATAGTACAGATGGTCTTAAAACGACGTCTTTCACGAGACGTCTTTAAGACGTCTTAAAGACGTCTTTTCAGGACGTAAGACGTTCAGAACAAAAATGGACGTAAAACAGACGTCTTTAAGACGTCGTGTGCTATCTGGGTTATGTGTATGTACAGAGCGCACACTATTGAACGGGGGGGGGGGGGGTGGCACAGCTGCTCAGAAAACACTTTCGTGTTTAGTACGTGTACAGGAGTACAGGTTTTTAATTTGTAACGCTTTGTTGTATTTTTTTTAAATTAGATCGAACGACTGGAATGTTATTAAGAAGTTAGAAGGATTGGCTCATTAGACGAGGTGGGGAAAGAGTCTTTGGAAAAAATTCAGTTGGTTGGAATCGCAAAAGGAATAGTAAAAAGTTGGATCTCTCAGCATTTTTGTCTAAGCGTGTAATGAAAATTTGAAACATGTTTCATTCACTCGAATAAATTATATCCATGCTGGAAATGTCACAAGTTTTGGATAAATAGTTTGTTGCGTTATAAACGCGCAAACGTGCGATTATATTTCGAAAATGATAAAAAACGGCAATTGATGCAACTTTTAATTCTTTACAAGTCGTACAGGAATAATCCAAAGCTTGTGAAATTTTCCAGCATGGCTATAATTTATCGAGAAAACCAACCATTACTATTCCTTCAGCGACTCCAACCACCTCGAATTTTTTTCAAAACCTTTTTTGCACCTCGTCTAATGGACCAAAATTACAGTCGGGCAACATCGGGTATGCCCCGTTGTGCATTTGTTGCCCGAGCCTAGACTGAGCGAAGATTCCTCCATCACTGTTGCGGCCAAAAGGCCCAACCTCGATGGCAATGAAATTGGACTCAGCATCCGCCACGGCCAACAGTACGATTGAGAATGTTTTTTTGTAATTGAAGTACGTGGTTCCTGAGTTCGCCGGTGCCTGCATTACCACGTGCTTTCCATCTATGGCCCCCAAACAATTTGGAAAGCCACATTTCTCCCAAAACTGCTGCCGGATTTCTTCCCATCTCTCCACGCTGGGCGTGAATATGGTCTCCGGCAGCAGTATTTCGGTTAAAATGCGGCACGTCTCGTTTACAATCTCGTGTACCGTCGAATGTCCCATTCGGAAACTATAGCTTATTGTCTTGAGCGAATCTCCCGTAACCAGGTACCTGAAACAGTGATAAAAATTTATCTGTTTATTGCCTGTATAAATCTCTAATTAGCAAACGCAATAAAAGTGTTTATAAAATGCAATAAATGGCAAACCCACTTACCGTAAGCAAACCGCTAATCGTTCCCTTGGCGAGATCGGCTATTTCAGGCGGGTCTCTTTACGGACCAGCCGGTGCACAACCTTCCGCAGGATGGAATCGAAACAATTTCGAGTCAATAACAAGGGAATGTTTGAGCTCCGTACGTAGCTTCAGAAAAGATATACCAGCCGATCGCTATGAAGGTTGTCGACCTGCTGCTAAAGATGTTCATTTGGGACATTACGTAAACAATTCCATTCATCAATTGGATATTCATAGAGACTATTACGACCAAGTAACATGGTGTTTCTGTTACTTTGATCACCGATGCAACGACGCTGCTACTATTGCTTTACCAACATTTTTACTGCTATTAAATATCGCCGTGCAACAGATTGCTAATCATCTCGATTGAATATAGTATTCACAAAAATATAGAAAGTACAACTATTTTTCCAAATACCCGACACAGTTGTATATAGTGTAAATAAGCACCGAATGTAACACAATTTTAAGCCGGTTATAAATTCGGAATTTCTGGCTTAAAATTCCGAATGCATTCTCCACCACCCACCGGGCCATCGATAATTTGGGGATGAATGTTGTCATCTCGGCGTCCACCTCTGCTCGGCTGCCCGTGTACGGCCTCAGGAGATTTCTCCTGGGCGGGAAGGCCTCGTCTCCAACAAATACAGACGGGGCACTGACTGATGTGCCCGGCAAATTAATGTCGGGCAACATCGGGTAAGCCCCGCTGATCATCCTTCACCCCAATTCTGACTTCGCAAAAATCCCGCCATCGCTGTTGCGCCCGAAAGCGCCAACTTCGATGGCGATGAAATTTGCGTGGGCATCCGCCACGGCCAGTAAAACGATGGAAAATGTTTTCTTATAATTATAAAACATTGTTCCGGAGTTCGCTGGAGCTTGAATTGTTACATGCTTCCCGTCTATTGCCCCCAAGCAGTTCGGGAACCCGCATTTCTACCAAAACCGCTGCCGGATATTTTCCCACTTCTCCATGCTGGGCGTGGATATCGTTTCCGGCAGCAGTGTTGCGGTTAGGATGCGGCACGTTTCTCTAACGATCTTGTGCACGGTCGAATGGCCCATTCGGAAGCTGTAGCTCAACGATTTTAGCGAATCTCCCGTAACCAAATACCTGAAACAGTGATAAAAGTTTTTCGGTTGATTGCCTGTATAAATATCGTCTTAGCAAACGCAATAAAAAAGTGTTTATAAAATGTTTTTAGTTGCAAACCCACTTACCGTAAACATACAGCTAATCGTTCCTTCGGTCCGATTGGCTTCTTCATTATAGTTTTTTCTCGGACCAGCTGGGGCCCTATTTTCCTCAATAGGTCCTCGAAACAGTTCCGGGACATATGGAAATAACCATAGAAATGCTCCATGTCCGTCAGCATCTGTGTGATTAATACACAGTCGCCTTCCGTCTGGCGATTGCGCCACAAAGGGTGGACTCTGTAGCGGCGCCTCCTTCTCCGCGAAACCTGTGGGTCTCGCCGCTGCTGCTCCTGTTCAAAATTTCGGACACTGCGCCGGTGCACAGCAATTGTAAGCACAATTGCTGCTACTGTCATCAGGGCCGACGTGAAATTGGAGCACTCCATGTCTACTAAAATCGCGAGGTATACAAAAAAACTCTTCGATGGTAGGCCAAAAAATGGTGCTGAGATCTTGCCCTGCAAAGCGTTATATGCTTTTTCGGTGTACTCTCCCCCACAACGACATGGTGGGGGTGGATTTGCTTCGTAAGAAAATTTTCAAGGGCGCACGGAGACTTTTCTGACCGACTGCAGATTGCTGTCGGCATGCGGACAGCAATAAAACATTCGGCCACCAGATTTGCCGTTTTGCCCGTGCGCTTTACAGCCAAAGCATCGGTTATTTTTTAACTTGCGTATTTTTCACGTATTTCTTACGTATTTGTTGATGAAAATACGTACGTTAAAAAGATTAAATACTTACCTTACTTCTTCTGTATATGAAAATATAATTATAGACAATACATATCTAATTTATCGCTAATCCAGGGGTTTTTTCCATGCTTTCGCCTCTCCTGGCTAATGCTATATCTAGATTGTTTCCACACAGCCAACTCTCGGAGGTTTTCGGGCAAAATCCAATGATATGAGTTTATTGCTTGCTTCACTGTGTCTATGTAGTAATTGTCGTACCTCTGAATAGAGATCGAACCAATCGTCGACAGGCGCAATAACGCTAAAGCTATTGTGGCCGCGTCTACCGGATGCTCCGACACCGGTCTAACAGATCTGGGTGTAACATACCAACCAGGGTTGGTCCTCCCGGTTCGACCACTTCACTGTTTAGCCGTCCGCTCATCAATGATCTGCCTCGTTAAGACATTGTCATGGAGCAATGACTCTGATGATACCTCGAGTCGGGTTCTGGGCTTCAGCTCTTGTAGAAAATCAACTACGACACGACAGCCAGGAATGGTGACAGATTGGCCGACAACATCCGTACAGAAGATCCAGGCGTTATTAGGAATAATTGATAAGTCCACCACAGTTCCTCCGTTTATTGGGATTATTAATCCTGTTATGTCTTTGTAGAACCTTGAGCAGTACGTTGAGTAGTTCGTGGCTGGAGTTAAGGCCATAGAGCCAGTCAGCCAATCATGGTGTGTAACTACGTCACCTAAGCTGATTATTTGATTTTTCTCCTCGTCACTGAGCTCAGCCATCAACCAATCGTTGAAGTCTAACAATTTTCCCTCGTCTTCTAGTTGGAAGATAATCATCGGATTGCTCCTGTCGCTACTAAAACACTCGGTTCAATCTCATGAGAGATCATTTCTATCAGGTCTCCTTTAACACGTTGACTGCCGGACGGATTTTCCATGGTTTGTCCGAGGCGCCAACATGAACTTTTCATTATGCGATGCATATTGCGCCGCCGGTCACCGGTGGCCCCCACGGCGCTGTAGCAAAGTCGAGTGCCGGTCACCGGTGACCCCCACGGCAGTCAACGTGTTAACTAAGACCAATTCGACACCAGAGGTCCAGAGCTTGCTCATACGCACGAAATTACAAGCGTGCGACCAAGGCCAGGTATAAGAATCCCTATCGATCAACGTACCGACCATGGGCGTCATAAATCAAAAATCCTTCCGAATTTACCTGTCAATTTCGTCATTTTTAAGCCAACTAAGAGCAGCACATGTCGAACTCTGTACACCGTTAGCGCAGCAAGATTTACTACCGTAGATGCCTGCAAAACAAATGTTGCACCTATACTCTCGCTTTTCCAAATTTCCACTATTCCCACCACCTTTCGACGCCCACCTTGCAACCAATGAATTGTAATCATTTTAAACTTGTTTTCCGGAGTTTTTACTCATAATCATTTATATTTTTATTTTTCTTTTTTTTTCTTTTTTTTTTTTGTTTGTCCCGACTCGTGTGAACTGTCATTTCGTAACATTGCAACTCGGATGAACAGTCATCTTGTCTACACTCTGAAAACGGAGATTCTGTTCGGATGCTGTCGTGGCACCCGGCGGCGGACGCCCTCCACAGAGTTCGCATTGCGCCTTCCATTCCAGCAAGGCGCCACAGTTGTTTATGATGAAGGTTTTTTTACCTTCCACTATGCATAATTATTATTAAATTGTAAAAAAAAAAAGAAAATCTTAAAACATGTATTCTCTATTTTGGATCAAAGATCACACACCCAAGTTTACATTAAAATGAAGTAACAGTAAATAAGAGAAAATTCCAAAAAAATCACTTTTAATATTTTGTTTAAACAAAAAACTTTTGTTAAAATTTTCTCGCGCGACTGCATTTCCCATTGAAAAACACAATTTAAAAGGAAATTCAAAATGTTTCGACCTCACGTTTCCTAAGTATCTCAAAAAAAAAAAGAAAGGTTTCTGACCTCCAACTTTGAGGGCTGTTTTCACCCCTTCAAAGTGGATGGTTGCCGATAAAAAAAGACAAGTGTGAAATATTTTTCAAAGAACTATAGGCTCCCATAAGTTTCATCAAAATCGGATTTTCGCATCTGAATATGTTCCCTTGTGAGACCACATTATTTGTAACAACAAAACTTTTTTAAAATTAGATCGAACGACTGGAATGTTATTAAGAAGTTAGAAGGATTGGCTCATTAGACGAGGTGCGGTAAGAGTCTTTGGAAAAAATTCAGTTGGTTGGAATCGCAAAAGGAATAGTAAAAAGTTGGTTCTTCTTAATAACATTCCAGTCGTTCGATCTAATTTTAAAAAAGTTTTGCTGTTACAAATAACGTGGACCCAGGTTTGCTAATTACTCTGAATCTTAAAACTAAATAAATATTAAACATTAAAGAAACCTTTGAATTTCTCCCGCACCTCGAAGGCTTCTTGAGTTGGGTTGGAGCCGTGGTGGCTCAGGCTCCGCTCTGGTTCGTCGGGCCCGTTTCCGTGGTGCTCTGAACTCCACCTGTTGCCTCGTGCCCCCGGATGAAATTGTGCAATGCACACGTTGAGGCAATGATGAAGTCCACGTTCTCGGGCTTCGCGTGTATGCGACGGTTGTAGATTCTGAACTTTTGGGTTAAAATGCCAAAAGCATTTTCAACCACGCGCCGGGCCATCGATAATTTGTTGTTGAACTGCGTCACTCCGGTGTCCCCCTCTGCTCGGCTGCCCGGGTACGGCCTCAGCAGGTCTCGTCTAAGAGGGAACGCCTCATCATCAACAAATACACATGGGGCACTGACCGATGTGCCCGGCAAATTACAGTCGGGCAACATCGGGTAAACCCCGTTTTTCATTTGTTGTCCCAGCTCAGACTGGGCGAAAATTCCTCCATCGCTGTTTAGGCCAAAAGATCCAACCTCGATGGCGACGAAGTTGGAATTGGCATCCGCCACGGCCAACAGAACGATGGAGAACGTCTTTTTGTAATTGAAATATGTACTGCCGGAGTGCGCCGGTGCCTGGATGACGACATGTTTCCCGTCTATGGCCCCCAAACAATTTGGGAAACCACACTTCTCCCAAAACTGCTGCCGGATTTCTTCCCATCTCTCCACGCTGGGCGTGAATATGGTCTCCGGCAGCAGTATTTCGGCTAAAATACGGCAGGTTTCGTTGACAATCTCATGAACCGTGGAATGTCCCATCCGGAAACTGTAGCTGATTGTCTTCATCGAATCTCCCGTAACCAGGTACCTGAAACAGTGATAAAAATTTATCTGTTTATTGCCTGTATAAATATCTAATTAGCAAACGCAATAAAAGTGTTTGTAAAATGCAATGCACTTACCGCAAGCAAACCGCTAATCGTTCCCTTGGTGAAATCGGCTTTTTCAGGTGGGTCTCCTTAGGACCAGCCGGTGCACAACCTTTCGCAGGATTGCACCGAAACAATTTCGACTCATCCGGAAATAGCCGTAAAATTTGGATTCTGTATCTGCCAACATATCTTTCACTAGAACAAACTCGCCTTGCGACTCGCGGTTCCTCCACAACGGATGAACGCTGTACCGGCGCCTCCTTCTTCTCGAGACATCCGCCGATGCATCTTGCTGCTCTTCCATTTCTTCTAATTCCATCAGATTTAGCTGGCACACAGAAATTGTGCGAACAATTACTGCCAGTGCCATTAAACCTGACGATTCTTCACAGCAATTCATAGTTGAGGAAAAACGACGCGGGAAACGAAAGAAAAAACTGGTACACGGTAGGCCAAAAAATGGTGCTGAAATCTTGCACTGCAGCGCGTTATATGCAATTTCGTTGAACCCTCCCCCACAATGACATGGTGGGGGTTGATTTGTCTCAGCAAGAAAATTTTTCTGACCGACTGCAGATTGCTGTCGGCATGCGAACTGCAATAAAACATTTGCCCACCAGATTTGCTGTGTTGCCCGCGAAGGACGCCGTGCGCTTTACAGCCAAAGCATCCAAGGCGAATGGTTATAATAGAATAAATTTCCGCGCGCTACCCACGGTCAAGGTTTTCAAGACGCCAAAAAAGAAAACAGAATCTTCAGAATGTCCGCCGTATTCAACTGAGTTGCTTGGCAAATTAACTTACGCTCGGAATGACAAGCGCGCGACGAAGGCCAGGTATAAGAATCCCTATCGACAACGTACCGACCATGGACGTCATAAATCAACAATCCTTCCGAATGTACCAGCCAATTTCGTCATTTTTAAGCCAATCAAGAGCAGCACATGTTGAACCCTGTACACCGTTAGCGCAGCAAGATTTATAACCGTAGATGCCTGCAAACCAAATGTTGTACCTATACTCTCGCTTTTCCAAATTTCCGGTTCTTTCAACAACTGTGGCGCCTTGCATGGAATGGAAGGCGCCATGCGAACTCTGTGGAGGGCGTCCGGCGCCGGGTGCCACGACAGCATCCGAACAGAATCTCCGTTTTCAGAGAGTAGACAAGATGACTGTTCATCCGAGTTGCATTGTTACGAAATGACGGTTCACACGAGACGGGACAAACAAAAAAAAATACTCAGCTGCACAAATTAATTTTAGCACTGTTAAATAATATCTGTGCTTCTGTCTTTCTTCATGCAAATTCTGTGATTTGTAGTGCGTATCTCTTCGCATTAGGTTAAAATCTCTACTGTTCCGTCGTTTTCGACGGTTATATTGCCGGTGGATCGGTGGGGACGATCACGAAAGAAAACAGAACAACGTGGAGTGCACTAGACTGTATTTCACTCGTACAGACTCGCGGAGACGCGAGTAGAACGGGCACTAGGCGTGCGACTATACAAGATGACCGGTTACGCGGGGTAACGGTAACTGCTAACTCTCGAGAAAAATGCGCAAAGTGCTTACTTCAAAACTCCAAACAAAACTCGCTCGCGCCGGGTGCGCAAGGTGTGTATATGGATGCCTTCCCGGGCGCGGGGCGGGGTGTCGCCGGGTACGCGTTGCCGCGCGATTCGGCGGCAACCGTCGTTTCGGCGATCGATCTCGCGTTCGAAATCGGCCGGTACGCGCGACCGTTTCGGCGGGCGCGCGCGTTGTTTGGGACCGCGGAGGTCCTCCCGGTCGCTCGGTCGATGCTCCCGATTTGTTGTCGGGCTCGGCCGACGGTTGAGCCCGAACATCTACGCTTTGGTGTTGTCACGTTGCCTGGGTTTTTTCCCTGTCCGTCGGACGGGAGAAAACCTGGGCAACTCCGGGTTTTATGGCCTGGAGGCCGGGCCACGCATCAGCCGCGCGATACGCGGTCCACCCGGGACAAACGGCACGTCGTGAAGTCGGTTTCCGCGAACTTTATTCAAGGAATGAGTCCTTCTAACGGGCGCCAGGCACCGGGAGGTGCCACGCGAAGAGTTTATGGATCTTTACGCGAAACTAACCGTAATTCCGATTTCACGACGACCGCGCGATACTCTGGATAGCTCACCCGGGGCCAGGATTCGACCAGAGGAGTACGGGACGTTCCCCGCGGCGGGAAGGTTTCTCACAAGAATTCGAATGCAATTTGGGGCTATACAAACGTTTATTAATCGTTGATGTAATACACAGCTGCCGGGAGATAGCCCGGCAGCAGTTGGAGAAAAGCCCGTTCGACGTTAATTATTCTACGGCGGATTTTCGGCCGCTCGCGCTTCTATCGCTCGATTATAATTCTTACGCGTCGGACACGATCGCGGACGCGATGTTCGGCGTCGTTTCTGCAAAAGCTATCGAGCGTGATTCGACCGGGTCCCGATGTGCTCGTTGAGCTGCTTACTTTCGATGCTCATTTTAACCGTATCCAACTCCTGAACCAATTCTTGCTGGTGCCGCGAACTGTACAGCAGCGAGTAGCAAGCAAGCAGTAAGTCAGCGCATGCAAAGCTCTATCGGTGATCCCAATCTTCTGCTTTGACGAGGATGTGTGATCAAGTACAGTCCAAAATTAACACCGCGCCACAGGATCCACGTTCAAGAGGATCAAAGATTTGGAGATGCAAGTGGTCGCCCTAAAGAACCAGAACGAAGAGTTGCAGAAAATAAACTCGGAACTTCTCGCCGGTGTTGACACCTACGACGTGAGCAACGAAAGGCTGGACGATCAGCTGCAAGAGATTCGATCCTCGATCCCGGAAGTTCAGCAGGAAGTAGCCGAACCGCAAACTTCTTCGTTCTCGCAAACGAAGACCGTGTTGGCAAAATGGACCAATAATAATTATTATCTTGGCACGATCGATAAGATCACCAAAAAATACAGAGTCAAATTTTTCGACGGAGCCAGCAAAGTAATCAATGAGAAATATATAATCAATGTTCCAACATATTTGAAACAAGGTTTCTCCGTCTATGCCTCCACTGGTAAGGACTCCAGTGGATACCGTGGTACAATCGTAGACGTGCACACTGTAAATGACGACGTCTATTACAGTATAGAAACGGACGAAGTAGAGAAGCTGGAAAAAGTTCAAGTGAAGGATATCTTTTTGTCCTCCGATCAGGCTCAATGGTTAAAGGCCAATGCATACCTCACAGGCCAGTCCGGCCGGCTCAGCATTACAGCCCTGGTTTTGGTCCTAGCGTTTACTAGCCGGCAACCGTGTCAGGCTTTGGAACCGAATTTCTTCTCTGGCCTTTCGGGCCTTCCCAGATGGCCTTTCGAGAGCGCGTTGACAGTTCTCTGCTGTGCGTGGCACAAAAAAAAATGTTTTTAGGGGCTCCACAGCTCCTTAAGTAAACTATCCGTATCTCTCCTTTATAACACCATGAAAATAGGAAACGTTCCTGGCACTTAGTGAAACAGCATCGCACATCCTTATATGTATTTTATCAATGGACCAGTCGAACGCTCTGCTGCAGAGTCTCTGCCAGCAGCCACGAGAGACGGACATCGACCTCTTCTTGAAGAGTATGGGGAGAACCATTGCCAATTTCGACAACAAAATGAAATTGATTGCAAAGAGGAAAATTTTCGAGGTGGTTATGGACTTGGAGGAAAAGCGGTTAGAAGAAGCGGTAGATTAGCTTACATTAGTTTTAGTGTTATTTATGTTTTTTTTTAGTGTTTAGTTTTAATGTAGTTGTAGTGTTAATGAGTGAGTGTGTGTGTGCAATGGGGTGGCAGTAGAGCGAGGATGTGTGCGTTTTACCAAATAAATTGTGATTTTGTGTTTTTATGTAATGTTATTTTTTTTTATTGTATGTTATTTTATTTTTATTTTATTTTATTTTTTATTGTATTTATTGTATAGTAAGTATCGTATGTATCGTATGTATGTATTGTATAGTAAATATAGTATATATTATATTATTGTATAGTAAGGGCATATACCGTATTCATCATTTGTTTAATCCCCATACCGATTCCTTGATTGCCAGGCATTCTAAGTAAATTGCTTTTTTTCTCCTTTGTAAATCATTCACTTTTTTTGAAAAATATGCTACTGGCTTTTCTTTGTCATTGTTTGGTATCTATTTAAATATTGCACCAATGCCTTCTAGTGATGCATCTGTGTAAATTCTAATTGGTAAATTCTTATCAAATATTTCCAACACTGGTTGAGAACACAATAACTTTTTTATATCTGTAAAATATTTTTCGTGCTCTTCAGACCATATAAGTTTCTCATTTTTTCGTAATAGTTTGTTTAATGGGTCTAGCAGTATTGAGCTTTTCGATATATACTCATGATAGAAGTTTATTTTTCCGAGAAACTGTCTAATATTCTTTTGGGTTTTCGGAGTGGGAAAGTCTTGTATTGAGGTTAGATTATCTTTCACTGGTCTTACTGTATTGTGTTCTATTATTATGTGTCCGAGATATTTCACTGATTTTAATGCAAATGTACATTTTTTTAATTTTAGTCTGAAACCTTCATTTACTATTGCTTTTATTACTTTTTCTAGATGTTCTATATGTTCTTCGAATGATTCTGAAAAAAATAAGATGATTTTTCATATAAATACAAAAATAGAGCGAAAAAAGTACCCGCGTCGGCACATATTCAAACTTTAACAATCATTTACAACTATTACGAAGTATATAAAAATATAATTGACTATATGTATATGTAGAGGAGAGTCCCCTCTATCTCTTGACTCGAACTTGAATTTTCTCGCGTGTGTAATTTTTGCGTAACACGTCATTTTTTATCAAAATTATGCATTTTTACAAAAACCAAGTTTTTTGGAAAACGTTGTGTGATCGAGAAATTTTGCGGATTCGGATTTAGAATGGCAAGGTATATAAGAATCACCCAACAGGTATTGTAAAAACTTTTTGGTGTTGGACAGTGTATTTATTATACGATAATTGAAGATTCTTTACAATATGTACATTACTCACAATATTTACATTATTCACAATATTTACATTATTCACAATAGTTACATTATTCACAATATTTACATTACTTGCAATATTTACATTATTTACAATATTTATATTATATTACAATATTTACATTATTTACATCGCGTCAGTGGCCGATTCCCTTAAACCGTAAAGAAAATCTCTAAACTGCTCTCTGATGTTAAATGCCTCAGTCGACCCTCTGCCTACTTGGCGGCCGACTGAGTCCCACGTTGCACGTGGCGCTTCTTCTTCTTCCACCTGGTTGTTTGAAAGTGATACCTCGTGGGCCCGTATGAATTTGTGTAATATACATGTTGCCATGATGACACGGTCAACATTTTCCGGTTTGGCCTGGATCTTCCTTTGATATATCCGGAATTTTTGCGATAGAATGCCAAACGCATTTTCTACGACTCGTCGCGCATTGGAGAGCCATGTGCGCAATTTGACGTGCCCGGCAAATTTGCGTCGGGCACCATTGGGAACGTCCCATCGTTCATCCTCTGCCCCAGAAAAGACTGGGCAAAAATCCCACCGTCGCTGTTTTTGCCGAATGCTCCGATTTCGACGGCAATGAAATTCGACTTGGCGTCAGCAAGGGCCAATAGTACAATAGAAAATGTTTTCTTATAGTTAAAATACAGGGACCCCGAGTTCGGTAGGGCCTGTATATTAACATGTTTCCCATCAATTGCCCCTACGCAATTGGGAAATCTACATTTCTCCCAGAATTCATGCTTAATTTTTCTCAACATTTCAGTATCGGGTGCCGGCATTGCCTCCAGTAGTAGGGTGTCCACAATGGCCTGACACGTCTCCCTCACGATTTTGCATACTGTTGAGTGGCCCATGCGGAAGTTGAAACTTATTGTTTTAAAGGTATCTCCCGTTGCTAGGTACCTGAAACAATGATAGAAGGGTAATTAAAAAATATTTCTGTTTGCAGCTAACGCAGCAACGCGAATAGTTCCTTCTCTGTATAAATGTTCAATGTAAATATAGTCATAATAAATGTTAATATAAATGTCAAAAAACTGTACAATCACTTACCGTAGGCATACTGCCAATCGTTTCGCCGGCGCAATTAGTCTCTTCCATTGGGTTGTATTTTTCTCTAGCTGATTTTGAAGTTTGCTGAGCAATGTGGCAAAGCAGTTCCTGCTCTAATGAGGCACCCCATGCAAAGCAGTTCCTGCTCATACGGAAATATCCGTTAAACTTCTCTTCATCATCTGCCAACATCTCCCTGTATAGGATTAGTTCACCCACGGCATCTCTGCTTCGCCAAAGTGGATGAACACCGTAGCGACGTGTCCTTCTGTGTCCTGCATCCTGTTCGATTCGGAGCGCTCGCTGTAGCGCAACTCGTCGCAGATTGAACTGCGCGGCAAGGATTGCCAATAGTTCGACACTTAAATCCATTTTGTTGCAAAAAAACGCGTGCGTGATAACTCGTGTTTAGGTAGGCCAAAAATGGTGCTGAAATCTGGCTTCACAGTTCCTTAAATACATTACCGATAACCCCCACTTCACAACGGCAAGGGCGAAGGTGGAATTTTCCGGCGAGATGGAATTTCCCACTTGGCGGTAATGAGGCACCCCATGCATCCTTGCATTTATGTGAACCGTTAGAAATGTCAGAGTTGTAGTCCATCAATTTTATGAAGGGCAAAGTCAGATGAGGCGAGCGTTAAAATTAGTTTCTGCGACGTGTTTTTTTATTACTTTATGATCACCGTCCGACGAAATCATTACTATGTTTGCGTAGTTGGGTCTAGTCGGGCCTACAGGCGTGGCTGAGGTGGGGATAAGTTTGTTAGCATAGTAATAAATTGTTATTTTGTTTGTTATAACGTTTAAATTACTTAACAAGGTATTCCCCATCTATTACCACGAGGAACTCTGAAAAGTTCTGGTTGATAGCTTTTTAAATAAATACAGCATGTTCATTCTGTCTTCGTACTGCCAGGCCACGAGCCTGACAGGCTCTGCTAGAGCCTGCGAACCCCTGGGGTTCTGGTAGCAGAGGACACGCTGTGCCTTTGTTCGAGCCTCTCAAGTGGCTGTCCCGGACCCCAAAATGCTTATAAACGGGGATGTTGAGTCTGGCCGGACTGGCCTGTGAGATATGCATTGGCCTTTATACGGAAACAATACATCGCTACTTTTATAGTTTCGGGAAGCGACGGGGAGTCGAAAGTGAGAATAAGTGATGCTGTGTTCAAGGTTTCACCATTTCGTCTTACTGTTATGCGTTTTACATCAATGACAGCTTCTTCTTTAAGGTTTTCGAGTATTTTATCAGTTGTACAGTTCAATAAGTCTCTGCAGGTAATGACGCATTTACAATAATTTAAAGTCCGATGTGGACCAACTGTCACGGCCAGGTTACCAAAGTTACTAGTACTCATGAGTTTTTGCGATTGCGCTCCATTTTCTACTTCGACGAGTAGTCCATCCCTCATCTCTTTAACATTCTTTACTGATCCGACTAACTTTTTAATCTCCGTCATGATTGCAAAAGGGCTCATCATTGTGAACTCACCATGTTCTTCAGCGATCATAAGGAATCGAACAAAAACATTTCTATTCGCAGTCTTTAGAAACTGTACTCTTTCACAATCCATCTTCTTCCTCTTACCACCGAGAAAGTTCGATGAGCTTGTCAAAACGTTCGTTATATCCTCTATTTCAATCCATGATTTAGAATTTCCTTTTCGGTTTGTTTGTTTGCTTGTACTCTTCATTTTGTTCCCACGAGTGTGCTCGGATAAAATGCCCATCGCTGGAGAGTCGGCTTGCAGCGATAAGGCTAAAATTCAACCAGAGGAAGCCAGGTTCCTGGAGGTCACCGTTTACGACCCACTACGTAGGGCCACACATCCTCTGAGCACGGTTCTTCACACTACAGGATTACGGACTCGGAGCCCCGGGGACGTCAGACCCGTACTTATTGATATGTTGATTTCATTATTTATTAAACTTAAACTTAAAATTCAAATTGAACAAACAAACAAATAATACTACTTAAACTTAAACTGTAAATTAAAATTAAACAAACTCAAACAAATAATACGACTTAAAGTCAAACTTAAAATTAAAATTAAACAAGCAACATTAAATAAATAAATAAAAAAAAATAAAAACAAACAAACAATACTACTTAAAGTTAAACTTGAAATTAAAATTGAACATATTAAACGATTAATACAACTTAAACTTAGTATAGCAGTATAGCTTAGTACGCAGTTTTGAACCTACCTGCATTCACCGGCTACGGTTCGGGAAATTGAGGATCGTTTAAATAAAGATTTTACCCTTTTATAGACAACAACTGATTTATTTATTCAAAATAGGAAACTGAATCAGATGTTAGAGTTTACAGATATTATTTATAAAGCAGATATACATGAGTGCAAATAGCGCGATTACAAAATTAGAAAATATAATATAATATAATATTACCGAGATACAATTTTCCTTGGGATTAACACAATGTAATGTCCTGGGGGTAAAGTCCTGGGGTATCCTGGAGGAACTCCGGGGTTTCGCACCTTTTCAACTTTTGGGTTTCGCACGATTTCAACTTTGGGATTTCGCACAATTTCAACTTTGGGGTTTCGCACGATTTCACAACGATACTCGAACGATACTTGAACTACTGTGTTGATTGTGACTGAACTGAAACTAACTGATAACTGGTCTCTTGAGGCGTTGGTTCCCTTATTTATAGGATAGCCAATTCTTTGTTTCTTGAAGATGCTGGCTCAGGAGTTCCCACCTTGCATCCTTTAATCTTCTCCTAGCTGCTCGACTCCATGTCGCCAGGATCCTTTTTCTATGGAGTCGGCGTCTTTCCTCGTCGTTTGGCATCATCTGATGTCACTTCTATTGCGCAGTTTGGGTTATCATAGTTCTCTCTCATGGTATTATCTGATGTCTTTCCCGTTTGTTCTCAGGGTGTAAACCGATCTTCATTTACGCGTTTTGCAGAAGGCTGAGTTGCTGTTTTTGGCTTCTCGTTACTGCGTCACGGTATTGCGCAGTTTGGGTTAACACAGTTCTCTCTCGAGGCATTATCGGATTTTTGTGATAGTTCTTTATTATATTGATTAATCATTGATGGTCGAACTACCGGACGTGACACCATCCCCCTTAGAAAGCAAATTTCCAAGGGAAATTTGTTGCAAGCTCCTGACAGTTCTTCCGAGTTTTGATGTGCTTGGGTCATTGGTACGAGGCAAGTTGTCGTTGGAGGTCGTCTCGTCAGCTGGTTAGGTTGTGTTTCTTCGCCTGCCGGCTCGTTGAACCAGGAGGTGTGTCAGCGAATTCCATGCGACAAGGTGAAACTGCATCCGTATAGCGAGTGCAGCTGGTAACCTTGTATTACTATGTCGACAATTGTCTTTTATAAATTTGAGTATTATGGAGACTGCTAATATTCTTGCACTGAACGATCCAATTGCAATGAATCCGTGCCAGAATTTTTCCGCCGCGTTTACTGCTATTTTCTTTATTCATCGTGTTCAGTTCTGCTGCTGATGTGAAGGGTCGCGTTACCGTGGAGTTGGCTTTCTTCCTACGGACATTGTACCGTGCATGTGCATCCCTTTGCACTGTTCTTCGGTTATCGGTTCTAGATATTATGACCTTGCACTGGATGATGTCTGCATAGCTGTAATCCAATAGTTGTAGTAGCTGAATGAAGACTTCTTCCGTCCTTGTATTGTCGTGGTCAGTGTTACAATCGTCGGTGGTTTTGAGAGATGAGGTAGTAACATTTTGGGTGGTGTCCATTAAAATCGTATTCGATAATGGCACGTGAGGGTTGTATTAACACGAGTACTAGCCAAAGGCTTAACAATTTTTTGTAAGCGTACGTACTGTTCTTCTAATGCTAATATACATTCTTATTGAGTTGTCTTTTAATTTGTAAATAGGAGTTAATATGGAGATAGCCGAGGAGTGCCTGTTGAAGGTATTCTGAATAATTATTGTGTGAGTAGAAAAACATTTTGTCTTGTTACTGTTCCATGACGGCATTCGTCCGCTAGTTTGAGATAGGGTTATTCTTCGTTATTTTTACAAATAATATTATTGGTATGTTATTTTTAATGATAATGGTAGAAATATTTTACTATAGAAATTTTATGTTTTGTTAAATGGAACCATGATCTGATGGGTTAGCATCGGTGCTTATTTTATTGCGATAGTAATATCTTCCTACCAAAGGGAAATCTTATGGTCTATTAGGTAATACGCATTTCGTGTAGGTATATATGTGTGTTTATTTTCGTATTGTATCGTTAATCGGGTCTATGGTGTGCTAATTTTAGTTTATTTATGTGTACCGTACGAGGGTTTCCTTTAATTAGAATTTTTACATTTTGATTAGGTAGAATTTCTATGACTTCATGGGGTCCTATATATTGATCGCTGAATTTCCTTTTTACTGGTTCTTTTAGTAAATATACGAGGTCTGTCACCTAGAAGTTTTGCGGGTTGATTTTCTGATCATAGTAGTATTTTGATTTTGCTTTAGCGGCGATCAGATTTTTAGCTGCCGACTGTTGTAATTCGTTGATGGTCATATGCAAATCTCGGAGGTAATCCGCATAGGTTGGTTCTAGATTTTCTTTTATTAGATCTTTGCTGGTTGGTTCGCGGGCGATTTTTCCGAAAACTAGTTCGTGTGGGGAGAACTTAGTTCCTTCATGTACTGATGTATTATAGGAGAACATGGCTAAATCTAGCCAGTGATCCCAATTGTTCGCGTTATTTATGTATTGCTTTAGGTATTCCATCAATACATGGTGTGATCTTTCGATTGAGCCGTTGCTTTGTGGATGGTAAGCTGTAGTTTTATAATGTTTATTTCTAAATTTCTTTGCCACTTGGTTCATTAAGTTGGAGGTGAAATTTGTTCCTAGATCCGTTAAAATTGCTTTAGGAGCTCCAAATCGGCAAATGAGATTTTTAATGAAGGCGTCCGCGATATCTGTAGTTGTGGTTCGTGCCAAAGGCACTGCTACGGAGTATTTCGTTAGAAGGTCTTGCATAGTCAAGATGTATTTCTTTCTTCTTCTTGTTTCTGGTAGAGGCCCTACAATGTCGAGGCTGACTTTGTCGAAAGCTTTTCCTGGTGTGTCTGTTAATACCATAGGTTGTTTTGTTTTAATTCTTGTCAGCTTTCTTAATTGACATTCGCTACATGTGCGGATAAAATTTTGGATGTCCTTTTTCATTCCTTCCCAGAAATATGATTGTCGGATTCGATGGTAGGTCTTTGTTATGCCTTTATGTCCACCTACAGCTGACACGTGTTTTTCTTCGATTATATCGAACCTATCAGCTTCTGGGGGTATTGTTACTTGACCTGTGCATATGGTTATTTTTATAGGTTTATTCCAAAATATTTCTTTTAATTTATTTATGATGAATTTCCAAGGTATGTCTTCGATGTTGTTTGATTTCCTTATGCTGAATGAATTCAGGTTCATTTCCTCGACTACATCTAGTAATGAGGCGATGCAGTTGACAATGTTTTCTGGTTCGATGGGAATGCGTTTCTCTTGTTTAACCGGTAGAGCAATGGTATAGAATTTGTCTCGTGGTTGTAATCTAGCTCGTTCAAAAGTTAAGTCAATGAACCTGTTCAATAGATTAGCTTCCTTTAGCTCTTCGCCTCCTTTGTCGATCGGGTTACCGTTCATGTCAACGAATATTACTTTGTGTGTCTTGGCCATATATAGTGGTTCGTGACTTTCTCGGATCTGCAAGCTGTGCTGCGGGCGTTGTATTACGCTGGGCTGTGCTACTTGGGTGTCTGGTAGGTCAGGGATTTCAGACGGGTGGTCATTTCCTTCGTTATGTATTGACTCTGTGTTATTATTATCAGGTGAAGTTGGTGGTTGATACTCTGTTTTTGTTTGTTCTTGTGGTCCAATCTTTCTTTTCTTCTGTGTTGTATCGTTTAAAGGTGAATCTTCTGAAGTGGTGGTGGAGATTTTTCTCTTTCGTATTTGCGTTAGCTCGTCTGTTCTTGTTCGTTTATCATTTCTGTCTAATTCTACCGAGTCTTCTGATGTGGTTGATAATATTCTTTTCCTACTTGATTTCCTGGCCAGAGATTGTAAAGGTAGGCAGGTTTCCGGGGGGTTTCGGGATAATGCATCTGCGTTAGCGTTAGCTCTGCCTTCTTTGTACTGAATATTATAATCGTATTCCGATAATTTTAATTTCCATTTCCATAATCTGGAGGTCGGGTCCTTGATGGAGTACAGCCAAATTAAAGGTTTGTGGTCGGTAATTATATTGAAAGTGCGGCCGTATAAATATGGTCGGAAATGAGATATGCAGTAAACGATTGCTAAACATTCTTTTTCTATGGTCGAATATTTTTGTTCGGCTACATTCAGCAAACGGGATACGTATACTACGGGGAGATCTTTTCCAATTGGTCCTTGGCTGAGTACTCCTCCGATAGCATATCCCGATGCGTCGGTGGTGAGGTTAAATGTTTCTGCGAAGTCTGGGAATTGTAATATGGGTTTGGTTGTGAGTGCTTCCCTTAAAATCCGAAATGATTTCTCTTGTGTATCCTCCCATTTGAATGCGACATCCTTTTTTAATAAATCTGTAAGAGGTTTTGCGGTTGCTGAAAAATTTGGTATGAACCTTCGATAATATCCGGCCAATCCTAGGAATTGTTTAATTTGTTTTGCGTTTTTTGGTTTAGGAAATTTCTGTACTGCCTCAATTTTCTTTGGATCGGGTTTTAACCCGTCTTCACTGATTATGTGTCCTAGATAGTTCACTTCATGACGCAAGAATTCGCATTTATCTGGTTGCAATTTTAATTTTGCTTTGCGTAATCGATCCATTAATTTGTTGAATTTAATTTCGTGTTCTTGTAAGGAACTTGAATATATTACTATATCGTCAAGATATATAAATAATTCAGATCCTTGAAGTCCTGCCAGCACACTGTTCATTAAGCGCTGAAATGTGGCTGGAGCGTTCTTTAAACCGAAAGGCATCCTTTTGAATTGAAAGTGCCCATAGGGTGTCGAGAAAGCTGTTTTGTGGGCGTCTTCTGGTGCCATTTTAATTTGATGAAATCCAGAGGCTAAATCGAATGTGGAAAAATATTTGGCACTTCCAAGTTGGTCTAAAATTTCTGTTATGTTGGGCAAGGGATATGCATCACCAATAGTTTTTTCATTTAGATTTCGATAATCGATTACAAGACGCCATCGTTTGTTTCCTTGAGAATCCGGTTTCTTTGGTACGATCCATACCGGCGAGTTGTAGGGTGACGTTGATGTTTCGACCACATCTGTTTCTAATAATTCCTGTACTTGTTTATTAATTTCTCCTTTATGGATCGGAGGAAATCGATATTGTCTGGTATTTATTGGAATGTCATTGGTGGTGTGTATCCTATGTCGTAGTACATCAGTGCCTTCGAGGGTTTCTCCGGGAATATGGAATCTGTCTTGATTTTGTTTTATTAATTTCATAACATTTTTCTTTTCTTCCATGTTTAGGTGGTCTAGTCTTAGTAATTCTAATACATCTTCGAATCTATTATGATTATTTACTGCTGCCGCAAGGCAGGTTTTGACTTGTTGATTGGTAACTTCTTCAAATGGTTCCAACCTTATCATGGGTACGTCGAAGACATAATCTTTTAATGTGGCGTTCGTTATTCTGAGGTGGGCTCGCCCCTTGTTATTGGTGACCACTGTTTCTCCAAGAAATATCCCTTTTTCCTCAGGTATTCGGGGAATATAGCCTTGTTGTAGTTCTGGATTGACTATATTCATCGTTATTGGAATAGATGTTCTCTTAGGAACGATTATTTGTTGAGGTTCGAAGAATGGTATGTAGATAGTTCCACATTTTATGTGTTTCTTAAAGTAATCGACATTTGCTTGATTGTTTTGTAGAAAGTCGGATCCTAAGAGTCCGCATTGATCTATCAATATTCGGTTGCTAACAACATGGAATGTTACTTGATGGCCTGCTATCCTGATTGATGCCGTCCCTAGGGTGGCCAGGACTTCAGCCGATATTCCTCGAATATTTATAGCGTTACTTGTGTCGATATTTGTAGATATTGGGACCATTGATTCCTTTATAAGGTTGATTTCCGAACCTGAATCTATGAGTAATGAAATTGTTCCTTGGAGGTCAGGGGAGATGATCATTATAGTCGGAGTGTAGTTGGCAGTATCTAGTCGAACAGTGATAGCCCTTCTAGGTCGGGTTTTTCCTGGTTTGTCTCCGTTTCCGTGACTTGATCCATCTTCGGAGATTCTTCCGGTTGGAGGTAGTTGGATTGGTCGTCTTGCGGATTGATTTTCATTACGGAGCGACGCTCGGTGGGGTTCGCTCCCTTGGGAGCGCCGCTGGTCCCTGGGGAGTACCGCTCGTTTCCCGACTTTTGTTGGGAATAGGGTACTATCTCACCTGATTCCACCTTTGATTTGAATTTATAGCAATCCTTGATTGTGTGTCCGGTCTTCTTGCAGTAATTGCAAGTGACAGGTGGACCAGCTGTTCTAGCCCGACTATCATTTCCTGTTTGTTGGTTGGTCTTCGAGTTACTGTATGGATTCCTGTTATTTTGATAAGAATTATTGCGATAGGGAGGAGGATCGGAGCGCCAGCGCGATTTAGTGTAGTTGTCTTGTCTCGGAGGGGCCTGATATCTGCTTGAGGAAATCTGATATCTTTGCTGAGTCGCGCCTCTGTAGTATGCTCTGACTCGTTCTTCCTCGCATCGGATTTGTTTCGCGATCTTTATTGCATTGGCATATCCTTCCTCTAAATTGGTATAGCCTTCTAATTGCAATCCGACGCGAATTTCCGATGGTAATCCCTTTAAGAATGCTTCCATGACATCGAGGTCTATATTGTTTAGTAATTCTTCCGAAATAGGAAACTGAATCAGATGTTAGAGTTTACAGATATTATTTATAAAGCAGATATACATGAGTGCAAATAGCGCGATTACAAAATTAGAAAATATAATATAATATAATATTACCGAGATACAATTTTCCTTGGGATTAACACAATGTAATGTCCTGGGGGTAAAGTCCTGGGGTATCCTGGAGGAACTCCGGGGTTTCGCACCTTTTCAACTTTTGGGTTTCGCACGATTTCAACTTTGGGATTTCGCACAATTTCAACTTTGGGGTTTCGCACGATTTCACAACGATACTCGAACGATACTTGAACTACTGTGTTGATTGTGACTGAACTGAAACTAACTGATAACTGGTCTCTTGAGGCGTTGGTTCCCTTATTTATAGGATAGCCAATTCTTTGTTTCTTGAAGATGCTGGCTCAGGAGTTCCCACCTTGCATCCTTTAATCTTCTCCTAGCTGCTCGACTCCATGTCGCCAGGATCCTTTTTCTATGGAGTCGGCGTCTTTCCTCGTCGTTTGGCATCATCTGATGTCACTTCTATTGCGCAGTTTGGGTTATCATAGTTCTCTCTCATGGTATTATCTGATGTCTTTCCCGTTTGTTCTCAGGGTGTAAACCGATCTTCATTTACGCGTTTTGCAGAAGGCTGAGTTGCTGTTTTTGGCTTCTCGTTACTGCGTCACGGTATTGCGCAGTTTGGGTTAACACAGTTCTCTCTCGAGGCATTATCGGATTTTTGTGATAGTTCTTTATTATATTGATTAATCATTGATGGTCGAACCACCGGACGTGACAAAAGTAAAATCAAAACTAAACTTAAAATTTTTTCTGAATAACATTTTTTCGGTCGGCCGCCCTCTTCAACCATAGTTGCATAGTTACTTCCGTGTCTCGCTGATTACCTTTGATGTTCGCCTTTCTTGCAGCACCTTGAATAAGAATTTCTTTTTTAGTGATTTGCATATGAATCATCGTTATTATAGCAATACCAAATTAACGGTTGTTTGAGATTCTAGTCGTAGGATGGAGGCGATAGCAGAGGATAAAAAAGGGAGTGGACTGTATGTGTCGGAGAGGCGAAAGCAAGGCGGTAGAAAAGACGAGTGGACTGTATTTAGGAATAAATAGTAGACTGTATTTGACAGATGGATATGTACAGAGTGATAATGCGGCGATAATGAAATGAGACGGCGTGAATGTGACACACAAATCGTGAAGCGCACGATTTGTGCAACGGCGAAGTTAGTCGTGAAGCGCACGACACTAACGAACGTCGGATGACGAGAGTTGATGTGAAAAGACGTGTGAGCGTGATCGCGAGATTGAACGTAGTCGTAAGACGAGAGCGTAAGAACGAGAGTCGATAGACGAGGGCGCGATACGGCTATCGCGCGATATTTATACTAAGCGGGGCCACCGATTGCGGAAGGAATAAGGAGTGGGGTTTTTGAATATGACAAAGGATTTGGCAGTGCTGAACGTTAGTCAGCGCACGAGGGCAATGCCCTAACGGCCGCTGCTGCACGGGGAACAAGGACGATAGGTAACGGATTTGGTATTTTGGAATATAGGAAAGGTGGCCCACGCGACGGTTTCGGCGTAAGACGTAAACAGATGGTTTACGTCTGAGTGCGTTCACCCGGTCCCGGCGCCGAGCACGATCAGCTGTGCTATTGTCAACGCCGGGACACGGTCGCACCGAGGCAGTTCTTATATTGATAGGCAAGAAATTTATGGTCGTCAATAAACGGCCGTCGTGGCTAGAAGTAATTCAGTTATTATTACTGGGGTTCGAATAGATATTGCAACGGTTTGCAACATTCCGCCCGCCTTCGACAATCGTCGAACGAAATGCTCCTCGGATTGCGTGGGCGAGCGCTATGGCCCCGTGGTATCGCGGGGGTCGCGACGTTTACGCGTTCGCGGCGCGGCGCAAGTGGAGGAATTTCGTCACCGGTCGTTTGTGGCGGCTCGTCGGTGGTCGAACGGTGGCGATGTGGGGTATGCGTCGGCTCCTGGTCGGGCCATGGTACTGCGCGCCGGCGGTCGTCTGGAGGTTGTACGTGGACTCCGACCTGTGTTGTCGTTCCGGTGGCGGTCCATGTCGAGCCTGGCCTGTTGCGGGAGGAGACACGTTGTCGACCGCCGTCGCCGGAAGGGTTCCGGGCGTTGCTGGGTCAGTCGTCGTCGGGAGAGTCGTGGTCGGTGCTTGTCCAGGAGCGTCGCCAGAGTCGACGCCAATGCTGCCGTGGGCGAGCAGCCGATGCGGACGTGTCCTGGAGGGTGCGAGTGGTTCTCGAAGTCGAGTTAAGGCCCGTAGTGGCCGTGCGTGGAGGCGTGTGTACGCCTGGCGGAGGGAGGTGGAGAACCCCTCAAGTGTGAGGGGGTCGTCGACGGTGATTCTCCGCAGGTGAGGTTTCACCGTCCGGGCTGTGGTCTTCCCGGGTCCGTCGAGGTGTGGTGCGCCTGGTGGGAGGAGCGGTCTGGTCATCCTGTCTGGTGCTCGGTGTCGGGAGACGGTCGCTACTTCCATTGGCGAGGCCGTGCGTTGGCGCCGCAGCTCCTGGTCCTCGTCCTCGAGAGTGGTGTCGCAGTCACTGGTGTAGGTGGCGCGTTGTCCCCGTCGACCTGTGGAGGGACGGAAGGCAACCTGAGACGCGGAAGATGTGCTGTCGGGCACATCTCCGACCTGGACGACTCTCGAGCTGGAACAGACAAACGTGGCTACGATGTAGCCTTTGGTGGTCTTGTGGCCGAGTCCGGCCGTGGTTGTCAGCTCGTAGGGTTGTCTGTAGGTTGGCCCTGCGAGCTGAAGTGTCGTCCGAGTGGAACGTGGTCTAGGAGGGGTGCCTCCCTGCGTTGGGGGATGACCTATTCCCCGCGTCGTTGGTGCCGCCCGCCGTCGGAGATCCGGGAGGCGGTAGCGAGTGTGAGGTGTCACCTGGCGTTGTCCTGGTTGTTTCCAGTGGCGGTGCCGGATGCCGGACAGGGTCCGTTGTGGTCCACGGCGTGTCGTCCGGCGATGAGCGGGCTCGCTGGCTAGCGGCGGTGGCGTTGAGGTGCGGGTGCGTCCTCCCCCGCGTTGAGTGCCATGGGACCGTGAGCGTGGGTCCTTGGGCTTGACGGTGGACGTAGTGGCGGCGTGGTGGAGGCGCTGCACAATTTGGATCCGACCTGATTCGTTTGTAGGACGAATCGCGTCGGATCGAGCGTGCGTCGGTACGTCCACTGCGTCTGGGGCCGCCCGCCGTCGGAGATCCCGGAGGCAGCGAGACGTGTGGCTTGTCTTCTGCCGTTGTCTGCGGTGTGCCCAGCGGCATTGTCGGTGGTTGGACCGGGTCAGCTCTGCTCCACCGTGTAGAGTCCGGCGATGAGCAGGCTCGAGGGCAAGCGGCAGCGGCGTTGAATGGAGGATGCGTCCTCCCCTATGGATCCATAGGTCGCTGGTTCGTATCCGGCTCGACAATGTTTGAGATTCTAGTCGTAGGATGGAGGCGATAGCAGAGGATAAAAAAGGGAGTGGACTGTATGTGTCGGAGAGGCGAAAGCAAGGCGGTAGAAAAGACGAGTGGACTGTATTTAGGAATAAATAGTAGACTATATTTGACAGATGGATATGTACAGAGTGATAATGCGGCGATAATGAAATGAGACGGCGTGAATGTGACACACAAATCGTGAAGCGCACGATTTGTGCAACGGCGAAGTCAGTCGTGAAGCGCACGAAACTAACGAACGTCGGATGACGAGAGTTGATGTGAAAAGACGTGTGAGCGTGATCGCGAGATTGAACGTAGTCGTAAGACGAGAGCGTAAGAACGAGAGTCGATAGACGAGCTCTTAAGAACGAGGGCGCGATATGGCTATCGCGCGATATTTATACTAAGCGGGGCCACCGATTGCGGAAGGAATAAGGAGTGGGGTTTTTGAATATGACAAAGGATTTGGCAGTGCTGAACGTTAGTCAGCGCACGAGGGCAATGCCCTAACGGCCGCTGCTGCACGGGGAACAAGGACGATAGGTAACGGATTTGGTATTTTGGAATATAGGAAAGGTGGCCCACGCGACGGTTTCGGCGTAAGACGTAAACAGATGGTTTACGTCTGAGTGCGTTCACCCGGTCCCGGCGCCGAGCACGATCAGCTGTGCTATTGTCAACGCCGGGACACGGTCGCACCGAGGCAGTTCTTATATTGATAGGCAAGAAATTTATGGTCGTCAATAAACGGCCGTCGTGGCTAGAAGTAATTCAGTTATTATTACTGGGGTTCGAATAGATATTGCAACGGTTTGCAACATTCCGCCCGCCTTCGACAATCGTCGAACGAAATGCTCCTCGGATTGCGTGGGCGAGCGCTGTGGCCCCGTGGTATCGCGGGGGTCGCGACGTTTACGCGTTCGCGGCGCGGCGCAAGTGGAGGAATTTCGTCACCGGTCGTTTGTGGCGGCTCGTCGGTGGTCGAACGGTGGCGATGTGGGGTATGCGTCGCTTCCTGGTCGGATCCTGGTGGTGCTCGCCGGCGCTCGTCTGGCGGTTGGGCGTGGACTCCGACCTGTGTTGTCGTTCCGGTGGCGGTTGAGCCTGGCCCGTAGCAGGTGGAGACGTTCTGTCGACCGTCGTCGCCAGCAGGGTTGCTGGTACGGTCGCCGTCGAGAGAGTCTTGGCCGGCGCTCCTCCAGGAGCGTTGCCAAAATCGACAGCAATGCTGCTGTGGGCGAGTCGTCGATGCGGACGTGTCCTGCAGGCAGTGGGTGGTTCTCGGAGTCGAGTTGGTGCCCATAGGGGCCGTGCGTGGAGGCGCCTGTTCGCCTGACGGAGGGCGGTGGAGGACCCCTCAAGTGTGAGAGGGTCGTCGACGGTGATCCTACGCTGGTGAGGTCTCACCGACCGGGCTGTTGTCTTCCCGGGTCCGTCGAGGTGTTGCGCGCCTGGTGGGAGTAGCGGCCAGGTCATCCAGTCCTGGGCTCGGTGTCGAGAGACGGTCGCTGCTTCCCTTGGCGAGGCCGTGCGTTGTCGCCGTAGCTGCTGGTCCTCGCCCTTGAGAGTGGTGTCGCCGTCACTCGTGAAGGTGGCGCGTTGTCCCCGTCGACCTGTGGAGGGACGGAAGGCGGCCTGCGACGCGAAGGGTGTGCCGTCGGGCACTGCTCCGATATGGTCAACTTTCGAGCTAAAACAGACAAACGTGGCTACGATGTAGCCTTTGGTGGTCTTGTGGCCGAGTCCGGCCGTGGTTGTCAGCTCGTAGGGTTGTCTGTAGGTTGGCCCTGCGAGCTGAAGTGTCGTCCGAGTGGAACGTGGTCTAGGAGGGGTGCCTCCCTGCGTTGGGGGATGACCCATTCCCCGCGTCGTTGCTGCCGCCCGCCGTCGGAGATCCGGGAGGCGGTAGCGAGTGTGAGGTGTCACCTGGCGTTGTCCTGGTTGTTTCCAGTGGCGGTGCCGGATGCCGGACAGGGTCCGTTGTGGTCCACGGCGTGTCGTCCGGCGATGAGCGGGCTCGCTGGCTAGCGGCGGTGGCGTTGAGGTGCGGGTGCGTCCTCCCCCGCGTTGAGTGCCATGGGACCGTGAGCGTGGGTCCTTGGGCTTGACGGTGGACGTAGTGGCGACGTGGTGGAGGCGCTGCACAATTTGGATCCGACCTGATTCGTTTGTAGGACGAATCGCGTCGGATCGAGCGTGCGTCGGTACGTCCACTGCGTCTGGGGCCGCCCGCCGTCGGAGATCCCGGAGGCAGCGGGACGTGTGGCTTGTCTTCTGCCGTTGTCTGCGGTGTGCCCAGCGGCATTGTCGGTTGCTGGACCGGGTCAGCTCTGCTCCACCGTGTAGAGTCCGGCGATGAGCAGGCTCGAGGACAAGCGGCAGCGGCGTTGAATGGAGGATGCGTCCTCCCCTTCGAGGATTGTTAGGGTCTTTGGAAGGCGCAGCCGTCGGTCGGATTCCGCTGGGCCCTGCTGGTGGGTCCTTGGACTCGACGGCGGATGCTGTGGCAGCGACATGGAGGCGCTGCCCTGCTCTGCTCCGGTCTGGTTCGTCCTTGTGGCGAAGCTCGTCGGGTCGACGGTGCATCGGCGAGGCCGCTGCGTCTGGTGGGTGGAGGTTGGTCACCTGTAAACAGTAGGCAGTGGCCCGCACCAGTCGGTCCGAGGTCGGGGACGGAAGGAGCAGGTTAGGCTGGTCGTTGGCGGATTTCTTGAGGCAGCTGGCCGAAGAAATCAGCTCCCCGGTGAGGCTGCGTAGGTTGGAGGAGATGTCCCATGGCGTCGTCGGTTCGGTGCGGCTAGACCCATGTCGTCCGAGCGGGACGCTTCCGAGTCGGGTTGCCGCGATACCTGACGAGATGTGCTCCGCAGGATCGTCGTTGGTCCCTGCATGGTGAGGGTGACCGTCGGGCACCGATGGCTGGACCTCGAACGTCGGAGTGACCACGTGCGTGCGCCACGTTGTAGGTCCTCCATCCGGTCGACGGATGGCATGCTTGGCCGTCCAGTGCACCTCGTTGTCAACGGGTACGTCCAGGCCGTTCTGAGCCGAAGCCTCGTTGCCCGTGGAGGCGACGGGTCGCGTGAGGTCGTCGGCGTTGTTGGCGATGCGGACCTGGAGACTGGACGGCGTGTCGTTCTGGGCATCGTCAGGGATGCGCTGGCTTGGCTCGAGCCGCCCGAGCGGGTGGCTGGTGAGTTGGGCTGCAGTGGTGCAGTGGGCCGGGCAGTCCGCTGGATCGTCCGTGTTCCCTACGTGGCGTAGGTGAGCGTCGGACAGCGCTGTCTGGAGTCCGGACATTGGAGTGGCCACGAGCGTGTGCCACGTTGCCGGTTCTCCGTCCGGCTGACAAACAACGGTCTGGTTCGTCTGATGCGCGGTGGTGTCATCAGGGGTGTCCAGGCCGTTCGAAACTGATGTCTCGGTGTAGGCGGAGGTGACGGGCCGAATTAAGTCTTCGGTGTCGTGGTGGCTGCTGAGCAGGTTGTCGGAAGGAGTGTCGACTTGAGTTTCGGCAAGGAGCCGGTTGTTCTCCGTTCTATGCTCCAGGCGTGTCCATGCCTGGTGGACGTTGTCCGTTGGCGTCGGAATGCGCCGGGTGCCTTGATCGGCTTCCCCGGTGATGTTGGCGGTTGAAGATTGGACCGTGTCGGTGATACTCCGCGGCGGATCGTCGAGAGCCAACGACGGGAAATAGTCCTCCTGTCGTGTCCGCTCGTCGTGCAGCACGGAAGCCGCTGGAGAGACGATGCGTGGCGTGGTCGGAGTAGACGCGTACTCAAGCTGCTCCAAGGCGTCGAGTAACTGAGCCTTCTGTAGGGTGAACATCATTTCGCCTTCGGTGAAAATGTCGAGGACGAAATAGTCGTCCTGTTGGTCGTCGGTGGTGGCCATGACCAGGAGCTGGTCGTCCTGGTCCTGGAACTGCTGCCACCGTGTTTCCAGAATGTCCAAAGTGTCTTGGATGACGTTGATGGTGAGGTGGCTCCTCCTTTCTTCGATGTGCTCTTCCGTTCGGGCCATGAGCTCGCAGAGCGTGTACTGGCTCGCGATGATGTCTTCCATGACGATGTGTATGGATGATAGACGTGAGACGATGAATGAGTGGACGTTGACGGAGAGGGAACTGGTACGGAAATGAATCCGGCTCGAAGGACCAATGTTTGAGATTGTAGTCGTAGGATGGAGGCGATAGCAGAGGATAAAAAAGGGAGTGGACTGTATGTGTCGGAGAGGCGAAAGCAAGGCGGTAGAAAAGACGAGTGGACTGTATTTAGGAATAAATAGTAGACTATATTTGACAGATGGATATGTACAGAGTGATAATGCGGCGATAATGAAATGAGACGGCGTGAATGTGACACACAAATCGTGAAGCGCACGATTTGTGCAACGGCGAAGTCAGTCGTGAAGCGCACGAAACTAACGAACGTCGGATGACGAGAGTTGATGTGAAAAGACGTGTGAGCGTGATCGCGAGATTGAACGTAGTCGTAAGACGAGAGCGTAAGAACGAGAGTCGATAGACGAGCTCTTAAGAACGAGGGCGCGATATGGCTATCGCGCGATATTTATACTAAGCGGGGCCACCGATTGCGGAAGGAATAAGGAGTGGGGTTTTTGAATATGACAAAGGATTTGGCAGTGCTGAACGTTAGTCAGCGCACGAGGGCAATGCCCTAACGGCCGCTGCTGCACGGGGAACAAGGACGATAGGTAACGGATTTGGTATTTTGGAATATAGGAAAGGTGGCCCACGCGACGGTTTCGGCGTAAGACGTAAACAGATGGTTTACGTCTGAGTGCGTTCACCCGGTCCCGGCGCCGAGCACGATCAGCTGTGCTATTGTCAACGCCGGGACACGGTCGCACCGAGGCAGTTCTTATATTGATAGGCAAGAAATTTATGGTCGTCAATAAACGGCCGTCGTGGCTAGAAGTAATTCAGTTATTATTACTGGGGTTCGAATAGATATTGCAACGGTTTGCAACAACGGTGATAGTTACATATTACGAGCTCCGCAATTTTCGTGCTGTGGAAGGGTTTTTTCCCTTCCTCCCCATCCAGCTGTACTCGAGCGCAACATCATTCGTGAATAGGATGGCAAGGATCTTTTTCACAAACGAATACATGGTGTCACCACCTATTTTACACACTTCCGTAACCTACAATAAAAATGTATTAATAGTACATTCTGTTAACTCAATGAAAACGAAAGATCAATTACTTTTAGTTTATTTATTACATCTGTAATGTTTACTTACTGCATTTTCAAATTCCTCCCGATTGTTCAAAACTTCTTCCAGCAATGGGACATCGGACGAAGACTTTAACGGAAATTTTAAATATGGGAATTTTTGGAGGAAGGAGTTGCATTTTGTTTCGCTTCCTTTGTTGGACTAGGCCTCCTTGATTGATCATACATCCGTTAAGAGCTCTGTCAGCAGAACCCTTACCAATTGGTTCTGTTCTATCAAAGTCTTCATTTGGCCGTCTCGCTTTCGAGATTCTTGACAGCACACTATTGATTATTTGTTACATATTATATTTTTTAAAGTGAACTTATTTATCTCTAAAGTATTTTTCTTAACTTACCAGTACTACACTGGTCATCATCATTAACTGGAACCGCTTGCTCCTGCGATTCCCTAATAGTAGGGTTCGAACAAGCGACTGAAAATAAAATATGTTTTGATTAAAAAGATATACTAATTACAGAACCAGAATGATGTATAACTATGAATGTAATACAGGGTGTCCAAGCTAACTTGACCACCTTGAATATCTCGCTTAGTGTTAGTAATAGAAGAAAATTTTATAGGACAATATTAACCCATCCGAAGGAGCAATACAATGATTTGGAAAGAACTTTTCTCAAGATCATTTTTTCTAGATATCGAGGTCATCCCTTTTTTTAATGCAACTATATTTTTTTGATCGCAATATAATAGTAGGGGTGACGACCTCTTCAATGTTATACAATGATCTTCGTGTGACCTTGGGTATGAAAAATCCAAAAAGCATTATAGGCATTATCAGAGATTAATTTACTACATTAATTGGTTTGATTGGACTACTCTATTTCAAGAAATGTTCGAAAGAGTGACCTGTACATAATGTTTTATAGAGTGCTTCCTTTTGTATTTACATACCTATGTTCCTCTGTTTTTTCAATTCTGGAGGTGAACAGAATGCAACTGCTTCCTCATCAGAGGAGGTACTGCTGTCTCTAAATATGACTGCTGGCCTTTTTCGCTTCATTAGCAGTGATTGTGATTCTGCCTCTGATTGCAGATCACTCGTTTCCTCCGCGTCCTTTGCTTTTTTTCTGGCCTTCATGTAGTCATCTAGAAGCATTAAAGGGAAGCGTTACAAGCGTTATTATTTCAATTGTACATTTATGGTGTATAATAGTTGTAACTTACCGAAAGTGCTACTTTGATATGGTGGCCAATAACAATGTTTGCCCTCTACCCAGCTTGACGGAACAGCCTCTACGCTGCCATCCTCTATGAATTGAACCACTGTCCACGTTGCCATTTCCATTCTGCAGTTGCCTAGAATTGGAAAATACAGTCAAAAGGCTATAGCAGGTTTTGGGGGTCAAATTTGCCTTGGAAGGTATTTTATTCTAATTTGCGCCATTCGATAGACAAAAAAAAAGAGATACTTTTCAGCCAAGTTTTAGCCCGATAGCTCATCTGAAAGGGTAGTTATTGGGGAAAAAGGAAAATTCAGTTTTAGGCCCATTTTTCCCATTTAATGACAATTTAAATTCTGAAAAAAATCTGACACATTTCGGACACCAAACCACGTACTTTGAGCCGTTTTCAGATTTTCCGTTGCAAACTGTGGTTGTAAAAATCGAAAAACACGAAAAAAAATCGGGAAAATTCAGATTTCATATGGAAAGCTAAGAGACACTACAGTCTGTCTCACGCAAGAATAGACTCGTTTCGCGCAACTCGACTGATCGCGCAAGGCGCTGTGAACCTCCCAACTCCCACTCCACCATCCACTCCACACTGTCTCGACGCGAGTCTTCATGTACGCGGTGTACCGGAATGAAACGGGTTAGCATGGAATTAAATGAATAGGAAATCGGAATAGGAAGTCGTGACTATTTACATTTATTAATATCTACAAAAAATGTACAAATGACAATTGACTATTTAAAACTTTTTTTTTTGGGTAGGAGAGGAAAATGCATTTACGCACACCAGCAGTTGTTCGGCTGGTAGTGTGGGACTCAATGCAGCTCGCGAATACGCAATACCTACTAAAAACCTCTCCTCTTAAAACTATTTACAAATTATTTACAAACTATTTAAAACTATTTAAAACTATTTAAAACTATTTAAAACTATTTACAAACTATTTAAAACTATTTACAAACAATTTACAAACTATTCACAAACTATTTTACAATTTATATAAAAGTTGGTTCCTCTATGTCCGAGTCGGAATCTGAATCGTCAGACGCGGATATCCAGTCTTCGTTTTCATCGAAGACTGAATCAATTGTCCGATCCAGTTGTCGGAAGCTTTCTTCCTCCTTCTTTACATGGGCAATGTAATTTTGCCAATTTGTGGGGAACACGTTCTCCAGGGCTTGCTCCACAAGTCTACGGACATCCGCCAACTTGAATGTAGTATTGTGACTCTTTATGAAATGCTTCGTGGTAAGGGGGAAGGCGCAATACTAATTTCCCGTGTTGTTTCGCAAATTCATCAATAACATAATTTTTTCCCGGCTGCTTATATTTTCCGGCAATTTCTAACAATTGCGTCTTGACAAAATTATCCGCCTCAATTGTTTCCCCCTTACACTGCAGCCACTCCACAATTTTGGATTTCTTCCAATTCAGTTTTGGATAACGCTCCTTTATGACGCTATGATAAAGAGCGTTATCCATAACGACTACTGTCCCATCTCGCAGCGTGGGCAAAATTTTTTGAAACCATTCGAAGAACGTGTCCCCGTTCATCTCCTGGTGGTAATCGGCTGTGTCTTTCTTCGACTCGAAGCATAGGAGGGCCCCAGGTAAAAACCCGTCCTCTGACCCGATGTGCGCTATGATGAGTCGCTTCCCTTTGTTGGCGGCGGCAAGTGTAATAGTAGCATGCCTGCGTATGTGTGCGTGTGAGCGTGTGTGTGCTAGAGAGCGCGGCGGACAGTCGACATACTCGCTCCCTACTGGAACACATGGCTGTAAGCCTTAATTATAAAGATATGTATTTCTATGTTTAATAAACTTATTATAAGTACTAACAAACATCACATGGTGTCAGAAGTGAAGAACATTAAATTAAATTAAGAAGAAGAATAGCGAGAAGGTCTCGTTAATCGTCGAAAAGGAAGTAAAGTGGTAACATAACCTAAAATATTCAAAGACCACGTGGTAACGATGGATAATTTTAAGCCTCCAGTAGGACTAGATTTGAAAGATAATGCAGCAAATAATTTAAAGAACTTCAAACAAAGGTTTGAAATATTTGTAACAGCCATTAGCGAGAAAGAAATAAAGGAAACTCGCAGAGTGGCAATGCTGTTGAATTGCATTGGAGAAGATGCATTAGATGTGTTTAATACATTTGGACTGCAGGCAGAAACTCTCACTACTAAATCCATATTTGAGAAGTTTGAAGAATATGTGAAGCCTGTTGTCTATTATTACTGTATATAATATTTATTAAACAACTATGTTAAACTCTACATTATTCTATCGCTGATACAATCTTCTCGCTATGTCTATATTATCTCCGCACGTTCTATACTCGTCGGCAAGCAACCATCACTCCTCCATATCCCGGCGCATGCGCAAAACATCCAACACACACACTTCGCAGGAACGCGCCTCAGTCTCACACAGTCTCACAATTCCCCCCTTTGGTTGCGCTTCCTTTTACAGTTTTTACGTTCCGACATATTAATACTATATTTAATACTGACAAAGAATGATAATTTTCGTACAACCGCTAATATTAGATAACAATAATTTTCCAAAACGATACTTATATGCTTTAATTATTAATGTTAATCTTATGCAAATAACCTTTGATTCTTTCGCTCGCTAGTGGTTTAGTCAGAATGTCAGCCTCTAATTCTTCCGATTTTACATGCTTCAATATTATTGATTTTGACCTCACCTCATCTTTAACAAAATGATACTTTCTATTGATATGTTTAGTACGATTTGTAATATGGGATTTATTTATCCAGTCTATAGCTGCTTTACTATCCGTGCTAAGTTCAATTGAATATCTTTCCCCAATTTTAACTTCTAAACTCTCTAATATTCCGCGTACCCATTTTACCTCCTGTACTCCATCGCTTATAGCTATTAATTCGGCTTCGCATGTTGATAAAGCGACCAACTCTTGCTTTTTGGCTCGCCAATCTACAACATTATTACCAATTTTTACCATGTATCCTCCAAAGGATTTTGCGTCCTTCGTGCTATTCCAGCTCGCATCTGTACTTAGGTTAATGTTATCAGCATTCCCATCGTATTCCAATTTGTAATACTTACTACCTTTGAGATATCTGAAAACTCGTTTAAGCGCTGTTAAATGTATCTGTTTCGGATTTTTTGAGTATTGGGACAATTTACTTACACTAAATGCTATATCTACCCTCGTACCGGTCGCTAGGTACATTATTGAGCCTAACATTTCCTGATAATACATACTATCTTCGGGCGGTGAGTCATCATCAACATCCAAGTCCTGGTGTGGATCCATTGGTGTACTTACCGCTTTGCTTTCCTGTAAATTATATTTTCGTAATATATTGTCTATATATTCAGTCTGTGACAATGCCAATTTTCCATTTTGTTTCGATACTCGTATGTTGAGGAATTTCAATTCCTTCGTTTCCGTTAATTCGAAATGTCCTTTGACTTCATCTATTATCTCCGTAATTATCTGGGAATCTGTTCCGATGACCAATATATCGTCTACATACAGTCCCAACCACAGCTTTTTATTCCCTCTCTTTATTGTATAGAGACAAGGATCTTCTGGTGATCTCTTCATCCCTATTGATTCCAGCACTTCTGTGATTTTTGTATTCCAGCAATTTCCTGCCTGCGGTAGTCCATATATGCTCTTTTTCAATTTGCATACTTTATTTTTTCCTTTTCCAAATCCTTCTGGCTGTTCCATGAATACTGTTTCTTTGATCGAACCATATAAATATGCTGCTCTTACATCATATTGACGTATTTCCATGTTGTAAATGCTGGCAAGTGCTAGCATGATCCTTGCTGTTCCTATTCTTAATACTGGAGCAAACGATTCTTCATAGTGTTTTCCTTTCCATTGGTTACACCCTACTGCTACCAATCGTGCCTTGAATTTCGGTGATTTTTCACCTGTCAATTGTTTCTCCGTGTAAACCCATTTACTTTTCAACACCTTCATATTCTTTTCTCTATTTACTAGTTCCCATACTTCTCTTTGCTTCATTATCTCTACTTCTTCTTCCATCGCTCTTTTCCATTGCATAGAGTTGTTCGACTCCATCGCCTCTCTAAATTTTTGAGGTATCGGTTCACCTGTTCCCATGTAGCTAGCATGTTCTTGTCTATTCTTTATTCTTTCCGAGCGTCTTGCTCCCGCTTCGACTAGTAACTCTTCATTTGTTTCCCTTTCCTTGCGTCTCTCTTCCTGTATTTCCTTCAATGTTATTCCAGGTTTACGCCCTTTTCCTCTAGTCTGTGCTCTCTCTCCGTTATTATTGTGATCATTGCCCTCAATGGTTTTTAACTGTTCTTCACTATTCCATTCTTGTCTTCTCTCTTCGGTCTCATACCGTATATCTTCTATCCTTTGTCTCGGTCTCTGCTCACTATTCAACAATTGGGATCCCTTCTCATCTTCGTTGAATCTCGCCGTCCTTGTCGCATATATTTTGTCCTTTACTGGATCGTATACATGATATGCTCTCGTTTCACGAGAATATCCCACGAAAATGCCTCTTTGTGCTCTAGGCATGAGCTTGTCTCTGCCTTCTTTGGGTATGAAATAATACGTCAAACATCCAAATGTCTTCAAATACGAGATTGTCGGCTTCTTTCCACTCCACCTTTCTTGAGGTGTTTGCATGTCTGTGATCTTGGTAATCGTTAAATTTTTAATATACACTGCGGTCATGATGGCCTCGCCCCAAAATTCCCCTGGAAGGTCTGCGTCTATCAGTAGTGTTCTTGTTTTGTCTAACAGTGTTCGGTTTAGTCTTTCTGCTGTACCATTACTTTGAGGGTTATATGCGACTGTTCTTTGATGTTTGATACCTTTTGACTTATATAATTCCTCAAATTTTCTATTAACGAATTCTCCTCCGTTATCTGTTCGAACGTTCCTTATTTTTCTCCGAAGGAAGTTTTCATTCTCGTTCATGTACCGTAAGAAGTGTTCATATGTTTCATCCTTTGTTCTCATTAGATACACCGTAGCGTATCTACTGTACTCATCCACAATCACCATTACGTATCTGTTTCCATTCAGTGATTTTACTGGCATAGGCCCACAAACGTCCATGTGGATAAGTTCTAACGGTTCTTTCGCTTGTATCTCTTCTATTCTTCTATGTGGTGTTTGGCTTAACTTTCCCATCACGCATGGTTCACATATGCCCAGATTTTCCTGTCTGTAATTTAGATCTCTAATTGCCCCTGTGTTTTTCATTTTATCCATGTAATATTCACATGCGTTCAAAAGATGAAAAGGAACATGATAAAATCATGCAACAGGTGCTAGAAAGAGCCAATAGATATAATGTAAAATTTAATGAAAAGAAACTGCAATATAGAATGAAAGAGGTTAAGTATTTAGGGTTAGTGTTTAACAAAGAAGGTGTAAGACCTGATAATAGATATGTAGAAGCAATAACTAAGTTGTAAGAACCTAATAATAAGAAGGAATTGTTAAGATTTTTAGGAATGGTTAATTTCTTAGCGAAATTTATTCCCAATGTGTCAGAGATAACAAGTAGACTAAGGGAACTTACAAAGAAAAATATTGACTGGCAATGGGGACAAGAGCATAGCAAAGACTTCAAAAATATTAAAAGTAAAATTGTGGAAGCGCCAACGCTGAAGTTGTTCAATAATAAAGTACCTATAGAAGTACAAGCAGATGCTTCGCAACATGAGTTGGGTGCGTGCCTAATTCAGGAAGGGCAGCCGGTATGTTTTGCATCTAGAAGTCTCACTGAAACGGAGCAAAGATACCCACAAATAGAAAAAGAATGTCTAGCAATCTGTTTTGCAGTAGAAAGGTTTCATCAATTTATATATGGGAATCAAGTTAAAATTTATACTGATCATAAACCTTTGGTGTCTATAATAAACAGAAACATACATAAAATAACTACAAGGTTGCAAAGATTAATTCTCAGGCTAACAAAATATAAAATTAACTTAGAGTACTTGCCTGGAGAAAAGATGTTAATTGCAGATTTATTGTCAAGGTCATATCTAAAGGAGACTGAAGCAAGTGTTTTTCAATCATTTAAAAAGACAGGATTCATGGAAGTTCAAATTAAACAATGTTCGAACTTATACTAGAATAAAATACACAATTTCCCGGTTGAACAAATTCTTGCTTCGGCATAAAAACCTCGACGGATTACGAGGAAAAGCCGAAGCAAGATGCAATAAATTTATTTAATCAAATAACTACAAGAATTTCGCCGTACGAAAGCCCAGTATCAAATAGCTAACGCGGTTAGAAACTCGGCGGTTCAAGCAATCTACATGTTACAGGACATGTTACTCTAAAACTAAGAGAGCTCTCTTATCGTTAATGATCAAGTCTCTGCGCGTAGTGATCCACAGCAGAGTTCCACTGGAACTCTGCACAATTGCCGGCTGGCCCATAGGGCACTCCTCTGCCGGCAGCACTACGGTTAGCCTTGCAATCCGTCCCAGCTTCGGGATTCACTGGAAAGGAGCTTCAAGCTGCCAATGCCCTTGGATCTGTGAGCCGGCCTGGGAGGATTCAAGTATTGCCGAACCGAGTGCGAAACCAAATCTCCTATTACCCGGGATCACTCGCGTGAGCATTCAAACCAAAAAGTAATTCAATCTACACTTACGAATTATCACATGAAGGTCCCGAATCGACTCTCTCATTCTTCGCAACCATTTTCACGACAACGCCCGCTTGTCAAAACGCGACCACCGTGAATCGCTCGCTAGACTCGCATATATATCTACACGACGCGATTATCGTCTTCCTTCACGATGATACGATCGACATTACAAAATCGCCGCGAACACACCGCCCGCCTTCGTCGTCAGACGAACTACACACCATAATTTGAGAACATCGATCAACTCGGTTTGTTTCAACGAAATACAGTTTTATTCTGCATGGTATATAATTTTAATACAATAATCAAATTAGAATGACGTACGCAATACAAAAATATAACTAGCTCAGCTGTCTTTGTCCCCACAAGTCGATTCGTTCGACTCTTCGGAATTGTGTTGAATAAAAAGAGGACACAGGCGTGCGATATGTCGTCGCAAATTTGACGTAGCCGTTTTAACGGTGACGACTCTAACTAACCCGTCTGAACCGGGATGAACCTCTATCACACGTCCCAAAGGCCATTTCGAAGGCGGATAACGATCATCGCGTAATAAAACTAATTGTCCAATTGCAAAATTCTTAGTTTGACCTCGCCATTTTGAACGCTCTTGCAAATGTTGCATATATTCTGATGACCACCGCTTCCAAAAATCATTTCGAATGGCTTGAAGCAGATGAAAACGTTCTAAACAGTTTTCCGGTACATTGGAATAATCCTTATCAGGAATTAAACCAGGAATTTCGCCGATCAAAAAATGTGCAGGTGTCAAAACCCGTAAATCGTCAATATCAGAATTTAAAGGACATATTGGACGTGAGTTTAGACACAATTCTATTTCGGCGAGCACGGTAGAAAACTCTTCGAAGGTTAATATTCTATCACCGAGGACACGCTTGAGATGGTACTTCACAGATCTTACTCCAGCCTCCCACAAACCTCCGTAATGAGGAGAATTCGCTGGAATAAATGTCCAAGATGTTCCATCATTCGCAAGAGACGCAGCAACGCTTTTATAAAATTCAGAACCTGATTTAAACATACTTCGCAACTCTTTATCAGCAGCTTGAAAAGTAGTTGCATTGTCAGAAAAAAGATTCGTACAAATTCCGCGTCTACTCGCAAAACGTTTATAAGCGGCGAGAAAAATCTTAGTTGTAAGGTCGCTAACCGCTTCAAGATGTATCGCTCGCGACGCAAAACAGATAAAAAGCACTATATATCCCTTATAAGATTTGTGCCCTCGGCCCTTAGAGCTTTTAATTTGAAAGGGACCGGCATAATCTAGACCTGACGTCGAAAATGGTCGAGCCGGAGTCACTCGTGGGACAGGCAAATTACCCATCATCTGATGAGCTAGACGTGGTTTGTTGCGTTGACAAACTATACAGTTCCTGATCGCAGTCTTAACTAAACGATTTCGACCCAAAATCCACGCATATTGCATCACAATATTAGAAGTAAGTGTTGGTCCCCCGTGAAAACATTTCCGATGCGCGTATCGTACTAATAAGCGACTAAGTGTCGAATCTCGCGGCAAAATCAGCGGATGTTTCTTTTCGTGAGGTAAACTTGAATTTCCAAGACGACCTCCTACCCGTAATAAACGATCCGTCTCATCATACATCGGATTTAAACTACATAAACCGTTGCGTTTAGGTAACGGCTTCCCATGTGATAAGAGTTCAATTTCTGATGCAAATGCGTGATTTTGAGCTAATCTAAACACAACATTTCGGGCCTCGTTCAATTCTGTGGCTGTGAGGTAAACAGGCAATGGAGTTAAACTACTTTTGCGTCTTTTAAGAACATTGAATGGACGTAAACAATATGCTACAACACGAATTAACAGAGAAAAGGAGGAAAATCTACAGAAAAGTTCTGGTTCGCTCACAATTTGATTAACATGTAATACTTGAGGAGACGATGCCATCTTGGGCCAATGCTCGTCAGTCTTCACTAACCAATCAGGCCCGTTCCACCATAAATTACAATTGATCAAATCAGAGGGTTTACAACCTCGTGTCGCCAAATCTGCCGGATTCTCACGAGTCGGTACATGTGCCCAAATAACATTAGGTAATTCGGTCTGGATATAGGATACCCGATTCGCAACAAAGGTCTTCCAGCTACACGGATGTTTTCGAAGCCAAGTCAAAACAATTTGACTATCGGTCCACGCAAACATTGGGAAACCTTGCAAAAATTCCAAACCTTTTACATAACGCAAAAGTTTTACGAGCAACACTGCCCCGCACAACTCAAGATTCGGTATGCTCACAGTTTTGACAGGCGATACCTTGCATTTGGCAGTTAACAAAGAAACATGTACGCGATTGTTATCGTCAATCATTCGAATATAGACAACTGCAGCGAAAGCCCGCGATGAAGCGTCAGAAAATCCGTGAATCTGTGCATGTGAATTTAAAGATGCACCTAACCATCGGTTAATGGTTAACTTCGATAACTCAGAAAGCGAACTGCAATACTGGAGCCATCGTTCTCGAAGGTCTATAGGTAACGTCTCGTCCCAATCGCATTTTACAATCCAAAGATCCTGCATTAAAATTTTAGCTGTAACCGTTATCGGCGCGAGCCACCCCAAAGGATCAAATAAACGCGCGATGTTTGATAAAACAGTTCGTTTCGTCATTGCTTTAACCAGCTCTTCGAAATTTACAGCGACAAAACTGAATTCATCAGACGTTGGATTCCAACGAATACCAAGAGTTTTCACTAATTCGTCATCTGCGATGCTTTTTTGGTCAATGTTCTCATATTGCGAAGATTTTGTAGGCAAAAAATCATTATGATTCGCGGCCCACTTGTCGAGTTCAATTCCTGCTGTACGTAGCATATCGACTAGTTCTTGACGCGTTTTCAACGCATCAGAGAGATCATCTGCTCCGGCAAATATATCGTCTACATACGTATTAGAATTTAGGCAAGAAGCACCGAGTGGAAATCGAGCACCCTCATCAATTGCTACTTGCTGAAGTGTGCGAATCGCAAGGTAAGGAGCACATGCTGTGCCATAAGTCACTGTTGTGAGACGATAATCGACAGGGGGATCCGAATGACTAGGAGACCATACGATTCGTTGAAAATCTCTCTGTTCCGACGCAACATAAATCTGACGAAACATCTTAACAACATCGGTCGTGAATACGAACTGGTATCGACGCCAATTCAATAAAATTAGACACAAATCGCGTTGAAGAGCAGGGCCTTTCATAAGGAAATCGTTTGGACAACGTCCTTCTTTATTCTTCCGAGATGCGTCAAAAACAACCCGGATCTTTGATCGCACCACCGCATGATGCGGAAAATACCACGCCTTCGAGTTGTTAATTTCATTAAACGGGACGCGTTCCATGTGACCAAGATCCTCATAAACGCTCATAAACTTCCGATAAGCGATTGCTAATTCAGGATCACGATCAAAACGTCGATGAATTGAAGCTAAACATTTCAAAGCCATAAATCGAGTCTCGACTCCGACTTCTGGAGGATCCGAATTGAAAGGCAGACGTACAACATAACGTCCATTGGTATCTCGAAAGTGTGTATCCCTAAACAATCTTTCGCAAGCATCATCTTTAGAATCAAGAGTCGCAATTATTGGTGGTAACTCTTCGAGGATCCAAAAACGTTGTAACGATATATCTAAGTCGTCTTCCCAAACACTGTGATACGCCTGAAGATGCTCAGCAGTTTCCGCCCGCCGTGAAATATCCGCGGACACTGTACCGGAAATTATCCAGCCTAACGCTGTATCTTGGGCAACTAAAGATGAATCAGAAAATCTTTTCAACCCTGACTTCAATAGCTGTCCGTAAACATCTGCGCCTAAAATAATATCTACAGAATCAGGAACATAGAACAATGGATCTGCCAAAGATAAATCAGCAAACATTCCAATATCGATCTCCATTAACCTACGCGTTGGAAGCTGCGACGTTAATTTTGATAAAACAAAGGCATTGACTTCAAACTTAGTTGACGGATCGACAACAGACTGAAATATTAGCTGCGTTGCAGCCTTAGCTGTTCCTGCTGAACTGGCTCCGAGCCCGGCCAACGACATATTGACACGACGTTTCTCTAATCCTAAAAGATTCGTGATAAAACTAGAAACAAACGAAGCCTCCGAACCTTGATCAAGCAAAGCTCGAACACGTGTCCGTGAACCTTGTGGCCCTATCAGCATTATCTGAGCAGTCGCTAATAAAACTGAACGCTTACGAGATATCACCTTCGCAGTATGCACATGTACACTCGAGACCTTTGCTGAAACTCCAGTCTTAGACTCGTCCGAATTGCTTGATTTCGATTCCGGAATTGAATTCTTAGTAAAGCTGGTGAAAACTTTGTCAGAATGGAGCAAAGAATGATGCCTTCCCTTACAGCTCGAACATCTAGTAGAAAAAGAGCAATTAGCAACTCTATGAGCACCGAGACAATTAAAACAAAGCCGCAAGCGAAGTACTTCAGCGCGACGTTCAGAAACATTCTTTGCTTTGAATTTATTGCACTTAAAAATGCGATGGGGACCAGAACATATCACACATTTAAATTTACCGTCTGTTGAAAACGACGTAGACGCATGAAATACCTTTCGAGATCCTGATATTGGTTTAGATAAAATTGCTTTCTTGACATTATCACCCTGTTCAGAAGTGAGCATACAAAGTGTCTGTGCACGGTTCTCTAAAAACTCAGTTAAATCAGAAAACCTTGGAAATCTATCGAGAGCATCCTCCTCGGTCGAGTTCCTATCATAATTTAAAATTACCTGACGATCCTTCTTACTTAACTCTGTTTCCCAAGCCTTTCGCGAATCGGGATCCAGACGTGAAGCTACTATATACACTAACCAAACATCCCAATGGTCAACTGGCATTTTCAAATTCGATAACGCACGCACAATACGCTGAGATTCGTCCGCAAGCAAACGCATTTCACCCGCAGACTCCCTTTTCATATGAGAAAGATTCATTAACGCTCGCAAATGACTGTAAACTATTAATCTAGGATTATGAAAACGCGCCTTCAAAGCCCGCCAAGTCGTCGCATAATTCGCGTTGGTAGTGGTAACATCCTTCACAAGATCCGCGGCAGAATCTTTCAAACAACTTTTAAGATATTGCAATTTCGTGGCGTCAGATAAACGCGGCGCATTATGAACTAGGGTAGTAAACAGATCGCAAAAATTCTCCCAATCCTCGTAACGACCCGCAAATGTCGGTAAATCTAATTTTGGTAACTTCGCGGGGCGTGTATCATCATTGATTACAGGAGCGGTATTTGAAGTTCCGGTATTACTTGAACTGCTGTCTAATTCTGACCTTGTGGTGAGAAGAAAATCAAGCACGTCCTCGTATGTTGCTTGTAAACGAGCAAACACATTTTCCGTGATGTAGACATCGTTCAGGGCATCCTCTCGGACGACAATTTCTTCATGTGTGGCACGCGCCTTGCTCCAAATCTCATTCAGCGAATTGACTCGTGATGAAATAATGTTTGAATTCAAACTATCGCGAGATCTCTCTCTCAATCGACTACTGGTCAATTCAATTTCCGCTGAGCGAGAATTCTGTAGCGCAATGAGCTTTCGCAACGACGTAGGAGCCATTGCCAAAGAAACTTTGTTATCAAATGCAGCCAAAGCTCTTATCCTCTCTTAACACGACTGAGCAAAAAATAAACTCGACCAAATGAAATTCGTATCGTCAATGATATTTGAACAAAACACGAAAACTGAAAACAAATCGCCGATCGAAAAACAACAAGAAATCTCACTTGAATATGCATCGCAACGTGAACATTGAATCATCGAAATGAAGACAGCCAACTAATATCGTATATAATTAACGACTCTTGCAATGACTCCTCAAACGCACTCGACTTCACAATCGATTGAAAGTATCCAGCGAATATATACCATTCAATCCCGATAAACTCGAACATTGTTCCTCACCCGGAGCACCAAAATGTTTTTCAATCATTTAAAAAGACAGGATTCATGGAAGTTCAAATTAAACAATGTTCGAACTTATACTAGAATAAAATACACAATTTCCCGGTTGAACAAATTCTTGCTTCGGCATAAAAACCTCGACGGATTACGAGGAAAAGCCGAAGCAAGATGCAATAAATTTATTTAATCAAATAACTACAAGAATTTCGCCGTACGAAAGCCCAGTATCAAATAGCTAACGCGGTTAGAAACTCGGCGGTTCAAGCAATCTACATGTTACAGGACATGTTACTCTAAAACTAAGAGAGCTCTCTTATCGTTAATGATCAAGTCTCTGCGCGTAGTGATCCACAGCAGAGTTCCACTGGAACTCTGCACAATTGCCGGCTGGCCCATAGGGCACTCCTCTGCCGGCAGCACTACGGTTAGCCTTGCAATCCGTCCCAGCTTCGGGATTCACTGGAAAGGAGCTTCAAGCTGCCAATGCCCTTGGATCTGTGAGCCGGCCTGGGAGGATTCAAGTATTGCCGAACCGAGTGCGAAACCAAATCTCCTATTACCCGGGATCACTCGCGTGAGCATTCAAACCAAAAAGTAATTCAATCTACACTTACGAATTATCACATGAAGGTCCCGAATCGACTCTCTCATTCTTCGCAACCATTTTCACGACAACGCCCGCTTGTCAAAACGCGACCACCGTGAATCGCTCGCTAGACTCGCATATATATCTACACGACGCGATTATCGTCTTCCTTCACGATGATACGATCGACATTACAAAATCGCCGCGAACAGCAAGCGTAGACAGTACCGAGGAAGTGGTACATTCACTAAACACTTACGTTGCCATGAGTAACTCAAGAGTTGAAGAATTTCAAAAGGCTACAATAAATGAGGCTGAGTTAAAAGAAATAATAAATTATTCGTTAAATGGGTGGCCACAGTGTAAACCCAGCTGTAAAATAATAAGTGATAAGTTTTGGACATTAAGAAATGAGATTACATATCACAATGGGTTACTATTTCTAAACGATGATAAAATAATAGTTCCTACATCACTAAGAGTAGAAATGTTAAAGATAGCACATAAACCGCATTTAGGCATTGAAAAAACAAAAAATAGGTTAAGACAAATATTTTATTGGCCCAAGTTAAGTCAAGACGTACGAAATTACATAGCCAAGTGTAAAATATGTGAGAAGTATAGCAGAAATAATATAAAAGAGCCATTGATACCTCATACAGTGCCTACGTTTCCATTTGAGAAAGTAGCTATAGATTATTTCGATTATAAAGGAAAAGATTATATTGCGCTAATAGATTACTATTCTAAGTGGTTAGAGATAATTAAAACTAAGAGTAAAACGGGGAAAGAGACCATTGAACGACTTAAACGTGTATTTAGCATGTATGGGATTCCTAGCGAGATAAGATGTGACAATATGCCGTTTAATAGCTGGGATTTTCGACAGTTTGCTAATGAATGGGGCTTTGAAATTATAACATCTAGTCCATTATATCCAAAATCAAATGGTCTTGCGGAAAAAGCCGTAGGTATAGCTAAAGCGTTATTAAAAAAGAGTGAGGAAGAAGGAGATAATATAAACAATGCCTTATTAGAATATAGAAATATGCCACTAGCGGGATTAAGCGTGTCACCAGCGGAACTTTTGATGTCGAGAAAACTGCGTACTAAACTACCAATGGTGAAAAAGTTACTAAAACCAAAGATTCGTACTGTAATACATGCGTTAAGAGATAAGCAGCGAGTAAGAAAAATGTATTATGATCGCGGTGCAAAAGAGAGAAAGGAGTTTAAGATAGGTGATACGGTAGTAGTAAGAAATAAGACTGAATGGGAACCAGCTGTGATAACGGAAGTATGCAAAAAACCGAGATCGTACATTTTAAGAAATAAAAGGGGCAATACAATTAGGCGTAATTCATATCACATAAAAAAGTCTGTAAACAGCGCAAGTGATGTCACTGACATTAATATTGAAGACGAGATAACTCCGTGCGAGGAGAAAGACAATAAAGATATAAGCGATAATAATAATATAATAACAAGAAGCGGTAGAATTGTAAGAAGACCAGCGTACTTTAACATTACCTAAAATTAAAGTTTAGGAAGGGAGGTGTAATAGTAGCATGCCTGCGTATGTGTGCGTGTGAGCGTGTGTGTGCTAGAGAGCGCGGCGGACAGTCGACATACTCGCTCCCTACTGGAACACATGGCTGTAAGCCTTAATTATAAAGATATGTATTTCTATGTTTAATAAACTTATTATAAGTACTAACAAACATCACAGCAAGTATACCGGTCGACAGCTGCCTTTGTTCGGCGTTCCTCGAGCTGCTGACGGTGGTATCCACCCATAATTGTGGTACAAATTCCCCGGTGTTGTACCAGGTTTCGTCCAGGTAATAAATCGGACGCCCTTCCTCGCGCAGTTCCCTGATTTTCGTGACGTAGTTTTGCCGCCAGTTGACAATATGTTCTTTATCTATTAGCGCGCTGTTCCGCTTCCTTGTCATAAAACGGAATTCGGCCCGTGACATTCTTCGTATGTACTCGGTAAAATGCCTGGCACTAAGAGGTTTAAACAAATGTTAGGAATTAAAATGTTTTCGGTCGCACGAGTCTTCAACCGTCGTGCTATAATATAATCATAAAAACGTTGACGGTGGACGCGCAGAAAAATGTCCTACCAATAAAAAATTGTCCTCGAGATGGTGAAAAACGGCAAATCAGGCGACCAGATGTTTTATTGCTGGCCACATGCCGACAACAATCTACAGTCAGTTAAAAAGGTCTCCCTGGAACCTTTAAAAAATATAACCTTTGCTTGCGATTGGTCTGGCCGAGGAAATTCCACAAGAGGTGTCAAAAGACACCTTTCAAATATTAACTTAACATTATTCTCTAAGTTTAATCATTTCTCTAGAATTTTTTTTTTTTGACTTTTCGTACAACAGTTGTTAAATTAATTCAGCGATATCATTTTCCTCCAACTCATCCTGGATTAAAAAATGTGCATATGGTACACCTATTTCTACCATGAGGTGTCTTTTGACACCTTAAGGATTTCAGAACAGTGTCTAATTTTAAACCGATTTACACATAAATATCAACACCATTTTGCAGCATCATATCAATTGTAATCTGAATAGGGAATTTGCTTGTTTTTCGCCAAGTTGTATTTTACTGTAGATCATTGCAGTGACTTGTTCTAAAAAAATTGAATAACGGAAAAGAATGGAGTTTACCTCGAGATAAATTAGAGGCATTTATAGGTATTTTATATGTACACGGTGCATATGAACAAAAAAGTGTTAATGCATCGTTTTTATGGAATAAAAAATGGGGTCCTTCATTTTTTTCGAATGTCATGAGCCGAAATTGCTTCATGGAAATACTACGATTTTTGCGTCTTGATAATAAAAACAAGCGGAGCCAACGTTTGGGAAAGGATAAATTTGCTTTAGTATCAAGAGTATGGAACGCATTCATTGAAAACAGTCAAAACTTTTACAAGCCAGCCGCAAACATCACAGTGGATGAACAGCTTTTCCCAACGGAAGCTAGATGTAGGTTCACCCAATACATGCCGAATAAGCCCGATAAATTTGGCATCTTTTGGTTAGCGTCTGATGTCAAAAGCAAATTTGTTGTGCATGGGTTTCCGTACTTAGGGAAAGATGAAATGAGACCGACATCAGTTTCATTGGCTGAGTCTGTCGTTTTGAAGCTGGTTGAACCATTTACTGGCTGCGGCAGAACCGTTACCACCGACAATTTTTTCACAAGTTCTTCCCTGGCAACAAAGCTTTTGCAAAAAAAAACTTCTTTAGTTGGAACTATCTGTCAAAATAAGAGAGAACTGCCAAAATCTGCAAAAATACAAAAGGATGATGTTCGTTCCCACCGAGTTTTTTTTAGCATATTGTAAATCGTCGCGAGGCAACAGCTACAAGTTTTAAAGCTGAAAGCCATAAATAAAGCCCTTCTCCGATTTCAAGCCGTCCTTCGAAAATTAGAAGAATGCTAATGCTCGAGTGGCCATGCGCCACTCGAGGGTTTTTTAGCTGATGGCATTGGAAAGTGGCCATAAAGCCAATCCGGGAAACCCTCGCTCCGCGTACCACCCGCAATGTACCGGAGGTCCCGGATTCGGACAAAGCGGGCCTTATAGCCCGCACGAGCGTCGACCAGGCCAAGAGCGCAACCCCTCTTGAGCCACATGTACGCGTCCCCTTAGCCTTCGTCACCGGACCCAAGCTAAGGGGTCATAAATTCGTTCGCGAGCCACTTAGGCTATTTACTCGGGCTGTTCCGGGGTCCTGTTATTAGTTATATACAGCAATTTTCCTGGTTTGACTTGTGGGTGGAGACTTCCTCCTCCACCGGTGAGGGCTGTCCCGGAAGATTCTTCTTCCTCAAGTCAACCAGCGAATAGGAAAGACTTTTCGCCCAAATTGGGAACTTTTCTTGACACCACCGAGGTGACCAGCGAACGGACCCCGGGACAGAAAATCAGAACTGTTAAACATTCGGACAGAACAGCACCTCAGTTCTCGCAAGAACTGTTTCGGTTAAAGAACTGTTAAGAACTGTTTCGGTTAAAGAACTGTTAAGAACTGTTAAGCATCTCTGTTCTCGCGAGAACTGTCTCATCATTCGGAGAACAGTCTCAATATTCAAAAGAACAGTCTCAATTCTCGAACAGTCAGAACTGTCTCATTATTCGGAGACAACAATCTCACCATTCGGAGAGAACAATCTCATCATTCGGAGAATTGTCTCGAAACACATTAAAAATACTTCAAATATTGTACCGCTCCAGATCACTGGCTCTGTAAAATAGTTGCCCAACGTTAATTCAGCAGGCAACATATTGTTAAGTGTTAAGTTTTCAAAATAAAGACATTTTTTATACACGAAAAAACAGATGAAATGGAACGCTTTACATCGCAGTTTTATGTATCGAATGACTGTACTCTAACAAGCTATAAAAGCAAACCGAACAAAAAAGTACTTCTGCTAAGTTCAAGACATAAATCTATAACAGTGGAAAAAAACAATAAACATCTTCCAGAAACCATTAAATTTTATAATAGCACCAAATTTGGGGTCGATATGACCGACCAAATAATTGAAATAAGTGAAAATATTTCACGTAAAGATTTTTTATTCCAGTTAGGAGAAGAACTTGCAGCGGAGTATAAAAAACGTCTAGAACGTTCATCAATCTCAAGTAAAACCACATCCTTTCCAAGTAGACAAAAAAATGCCAAATAAAGTATTGCTCAGGTAATAGAGCAACGGGAACGTGCTTGCATTATCTTTTACGTTTTGCGAAAATAAAAAAATGAAGAAGGTAATATTTTTAAATTATTGTTCCCGTTATATTGCTCAAATAATCTATATTTAACTGATAATTTGAAATCCCAACAGTATTGGAAATTATTTGCATTCAAACGCAAAGGTGTCAAAAGACACCTTTTGGTCGAAATAGGTATACACAAAATCGTGGTAGAAATAGTGTTAAGGACCGCGAAGCGAGATTTTTAGCACCATTTTTGGCCCTCATTGCTAAGTCATCTAGCTCGCGCGCGAGTTTTTAGCAATGAATTCCTCCAACGTTTTAGCATTCGCGAATATCGCGAACATACTCAGCATCGTTACCGTGGCAGTCCAGCACCTGCAAGACGTGCTGGATCTGGAAGATCAAGTTGAGGGAGCGGCAACCCGGCAACAACAAGTGGGGGCTATACGCCGGAGACGGCGTTACAGCGTCCACCCACTCTGGAGGACCCGAGAAACGGAGGGTGAATTCACCTTGGTCCACCAAATGCTGCTGGAGGATTGCGAGGACCGCTTCTACGGATACTTCCGGATGACCAGGGCATGCTTCGCATCAATACTAGAGATTCTGAAGGAAGACCTAACCAAAGTCACAACACCTTGGAAATTGCCAATTCCACCGAAGGAACGATTGGCAGTTTGCCTACGGTAAGTGTACAATGGGGTATCTCTTATTAAATGTTGAAAAAAATGTTATATCTGTTGTAAATGTTAAATCAATTATATCAATTGTATGTATTGTATAATTAATATAGGATTATTATTACAGATATTTAGCAACGGGAGATTCTTTTAAATCCCTGAGCTACAGCTTCAGGATGGGCCGAACGGGTGCAAAACGTCGTGAAAGAAACATGCGCAGCCATCTGCAGCAGACTCCTGGCCGAAACGATGCCGCGGCCCACCGAGGAAGTATGGAGGAGAATACAGCAGGAATTTTGGGAGAAATGCAAGTTCCCCAATTGCGTGGGCGCAATCGACGGAAGCACGTAACCATCCAGGCGCCGTCGAAGTCCGGATCCACATTTTACAATTATACGAAGAACTGCTCAATTGTTTTGTTGGCGCTGGCGGATTCAAATTCCAACTTCATCGCGGTGGAAATTGGAGCATATGGTAAGAATAGCGACGGCGGAATTTTCGCCCAATCGAATTTAGGGAAAGCGTTTACAAACGGTGCGTCGGGGATGTTGCCCGACTGTAATTTGCCGGGCACATCGATACGCGCTCCGTGCGTAATAGTTGGGGATGAGGCGTTCCCCCTCAAGCGACACGTTCTAAGACCGTATCCGTGCAGCCAAGCCGAAGGATCCGAAGATAAGACGTTCTTCAATACACGGCTGTCAATTGCGCGGCGTGTAGTGGAGAATGCGTTCGGGATACTATCCCAAAAGTTTAGGCTGTATAATCGTAGAATACAAGGCAAGCCGGAAAACATTGACCGGATTATAATGTCTACGTGCATTTTGCACAACTACATACGGTCGCATGAGGGGAGGAACGCTCGCCCAACATCGTCGAGCCACGAAACCGCGAACAACAACGCCTCATGGAGCTCCTTGAGTTCCCATGGGGGAAATTCGGTTCAGGAAGCGTTTGAAATTCGCGATCGTTTTAAAGATTTTATCTTCGCGTCGTGAACCTAGATATAAGGAGATTAGTCCCCACGATTTTTCAGTCCCTTCGGATGTTCGGACAGAAAAATGTTTCTTACCAAAGTCAATATCCCCAGTTCCATTGATAGATATAACAGCGACCTTGACTTTTTGTTGAAAATCGATTTTTTTTTTCTTTTAAAATTTTGCAATTTCTAGTCAGTTAAATACTGATTAACTTTGGTAAGAAATAATTTTCTATCCGACCACCCGAAGGGGCTGAAAAATCGTGGGGACTAATGTATATACAGGGTATATATATAATAAATAAATGGTATCCGGTATATTATTAATAATTTCATTTTCGGTGAATAATTAACTACATATATGTAATTACTCACAGAAAATGAAATTTACCAATATATTCAATATACTCGACAAGAAATTAACAATTTTTATTAAAAAATGTATTTCTAAAAACTAACAAATTCAAAACGAAATTAATAATAACTGAATGTTATTCGCTTTCCGAGTCATTCTCAGTACTTTGAATGTGATCCCCATTCACGCTTTTGCAAACAATCTCGATCTATGTTTACATTAATATTTCCCTTCTCATATGCATTCTATGCAAAAGAAATGTATTTCATATCGTGATATATATGAATATTGAATTTTTTTCAGTAAATTCCGCACCGTGACTGCGTCCGTACCGGCAGAAATTTCTAACTTGCTTCATTTTGTCGGTGGCTTGCCCGTTTGCCTGTCTGTTGCCCGTCTGTGCCCAGCATTGGCATCTCAGGGATGTAGAGGGGAGTGGACGGTTCTGCCTTTGTTGCCATTGGCCTTTGTTGCGAGCACCACGAGCGCCTGTCAAGCGGCCTACGGACCCGCCCAGTCCTTATGGGCGACGATTTTGGGCGCCCAAACATCTTCGCCGTCTTGCCCGTCTTGTCTGGGGTGACCCTAAAAACTCTTGGCTTCCGTGAGATGGAAACCTCATTCCGCTGTGTCGTCCGTGAGGTCGAGAACCAGACAACCGTCTGGATTACAGCGGAGGAACACCCAGAGGAGGTGGTGGCCTTCAGGGCCTTCACCAACCACATGGCAGAACGACACCATCTAAACGTCCCGATGCTGGCAGCAATCAAGCCAGGCCTCCTTGTGGCCGTGCGGGATGGCTCCATCTGGCTCAGGGGCGTGCTGAAGGAAACGGACGAAAGAACCGCGTCCATCTTCCTAGGAGACCGAGGCAGCACGACAGTTCGCCGAACTGTGGATTTTGCCGCCTAGGTTCAGAATTTTACCATGGCAGGCAACTAAGTTCGTGCTTAGCGGTGTCCGCCCCCGCAATAACAGAGCCATACGAAGGATAGACATCACAGCCAAGCTGGTTCTGAAGGATCGAAGAGGCTACGCCAGCGGAGTCGCTGTCACCAGTGGTAGCCATGCCGAGGGCCGTCTCCTACTGGACCGCCTACCGAACCAACCCCCACTAGACGTCGTGGAATCCTGGCTCCAACTGGGCTACGTTGTCGAGTACAGAAACAACCCGGACAGACACCATTAGCAGTAGAAGACAACGCCTAGAAATATAAGTACACCTCACTACACCACATTATACTACACCCGACACTTTTCGTTTTTTCCTATAGTTGCAGAACGTTTTTCATTCTCAGATAGAAAGCATCACGCGAACCGCGATGTTTCATTTGGGGGGGGGGGGGGGGAGATGTTACGTATGGAAACGTTTCCTCTACGTTCATTTCGTTTAGAAGACCTAATCTTTTTTCTGAGAACGAAAGACGTCCCAACAGACCCCTTTCTTTAATAGAAGATACAGTACGACTTTTTATATGAAACTCTTTTGAACACTCCCTTCTGGCATCCGTTAATTAAGATTCTGATTTGGAAGTAGCCCGGATAACCTTCCATTAACCCCTTTTAACGAAAATCTAACTGAGGCCTGGTTTCATTAGAACTGACAAAATACGTGAGTGTGACCCTACGTGACATTAAATATTAAACAGAGCACCCTGAAGGAGTATGTATGCGTGTAGGGATCACAGCGATCTTTATTTGATAGAACTTACACAAGGTACACTGAAGGCGGTTGTGTACGAGACTGTTCTCCGCTCGTGTCCGATCGCGTTTTATATATTCGTGATCGGTCGCACATTTTTGGTACGTTAGCGTTTTTAATACGGCACGCGCCGATGTGACCTCGCGGTGTCACGCGTTTGCTTACGCGGCTTACTCCTATTACTTTTCCGCTCGGCTGTCAGCTGTTTTGCTGATCGCTACATCGACGACCGCTACACCCCTTTCATTCTCAAGGTATATAAACCCGTTCGTTTTCATCCTCTTTGGTTCAGTGTGCATTTAGAAACGTCCGTTGACGGTTCGGTTTGATCTTAGTAGCGTCCAGTAACGGTTCCGCCAGATTCAACAATCGTGCTATCACGTTAGAGTCAGGTCGCGTTACACGCTCAAGTCAATTCTAGTGAGATCGGGTAAAGTCACTTTCAAATCAAATATAACTCTGACCCCGCATTGCCAGTGCGTCAAAACCGTGCAACATAGGTAACACATATTTAATTGTAACCTACCTTAAACTTGCGACGAAGCGACCTTCGTCACGCTCCGTCGCGAAACCGCGAATTCAGCCCGTCCGGTGATTGGCACGAATCGTGCCTTAGCCCGCGCCAATCCGCGAACCCCGAGCGCGACCGAGCGATTCGCAAGAGTGGGGCACTCGGTAGAGTCCGCGCTCGGGGCATAAATACCGCGACAAATCGAGCAATGAGTTGAGTTGGCTAGGAGCTGCTCACGGAGGAACACCTCCGAGCTCTGGTCCTCTCGCAGCAGCGTGCTCGCGCGTTCACGGGTCCTCCCGTGAGTTAGTGTTCACGCCGGTGCCAGACAGGTGATACCTCGGGAGCCACCGAGGAGGAACCGACTCCAGCACCGCGAGTTCGCCTGGAGCGAGCAGACGAACGCCGACGGTGCCTCCGGGCGCCTCGCCGTTGCGATCTCCGGCCGCTCACCGCCTGACCCGCCGTTTCCCGTCCTTTCCTGCGGTATTCCGTCGACCGACTGCTACCAAGCGTCGCGCCCGATAAAGAGCCGGTGCCACGCCGCAGCCGTGTGCGGAGCCTGTGACGGGACCACCCGTACGGACGCCGAACACCGGTGACGAGCCAGAGCTCTACGACGGGGTCTCCCGTGTAGTCGCGAACTCCCACCGCGACCAGGGCACGGGTGACGAACCGAGCGTTCCGTGAGGCCAGGACGTCGTCCGGGACCGCTCCCCGCGGCCACCAGGAAACACGTCAAACCGTGGGGTCCCGTATCCATCCCGTCCAGTCCAGAATACGCGCCGCTCCAAAAAAAGGCTCTTTCGCGCCGCACCGTAGTACGCGTCCCGACCGCTAGAGACCGCGCCGCGCCGTTCCGGCAAAACGCTCGTTCGTTCCGCGCCGCACCGTAGTTCGCGCCCCGACCGCCAGAGGGCACCGCGCCGCTCCGAAAATTCGCTCTTTCGTGCGGTCCCAGCCAGTGCCGCTTCCCGGCCGCGCCTGCGCCGTACACCGCGCTCCGAATTTTTGCTCTTTCGGCCCGGGCCACGTTAGAGACCGCGGCCGTGCCGTCCCGCGCTCCGCGCCACCGCGTCCTGTAGATTTAAGCCCTAGGTTAAGAATAATGTAATCTCGCGTTAGTTTTAGTTTAGTTCACGATACCGAGCCGCCACGTTACCTAATTGTCACGTTTCCCTAGCTCCAGGACGAGGACCCGCTCGCCTGCCGGCCCAGGATCGGCTAGTTGCCAAACACCGTATATTTTCTTGAATAAATTATATATTTTCCTTTCTGACTACTTGAGTCTCCATTCATTTCTTAACCTGTCCAGCCCCCTCAAGAACCCTGGTGCACTCTTGAGCATCCAGAGGGGGCTCCGTTGGTGACGCCCGCGTCACAAACTCATTCGCGACATAGACACCTACATTTGTAACAAAACGTATTGCAGAATATATTTGTCTTGTTGGTTAAATCGTGTAATCTATAAACCCTTAATTATTGCCTAATATCCTAATCAAGTAATTGAACGTTCCCACACGATACAATCTTACCGCTCGGATTGTATCAGTTAAAATATATACAGGGTGAGTCACCAAACATTACCACCTCAAATATCTTTGTTGTTTCTAAAGAAACGTAAAATATGGTAAGGACAAAGTTGAATGGTACAATGGGGCTGACACGATGCAAAAAAAAAAATTTTGTTTTTATGTCATTTTTTTGGAGATATCAAGGTCACCTTGACTTTTTTAAATGGAACCACCCTTTTTTAAACACCTACAATGATAGTCCCTTTCATTAGGAATTTAGTGACTATAATTAGTCCAAGGTGATTCAAGGTCAAGGACAGAAAAAACGTATAAAACTAAAATATGGAAGCAAAATACGTTTATCACGGTTGAGACGTTTATCGTAGTTGAAGTAAACATACTAAGGTCCTTCAATGTTATTCAGCATTCTTATTTACTATCAGTATGTTTCCAAACGCGATTCCGCTATGTTATATTCGATGACTGAAAAGTGTGATATGATCACGATTTTCTGTGAATGTAGAAAAAATGCAGTGCAGGCCCGACTACTTTATGAAGAAAGGTACCCCGAGCGAAACACTCCTTCTAGACGTACTTTCACTAATACGTACAGGTTGTTTCGAAGTACTGGAAGTGTACATGCAAGACAGTACAAACGGAAGAATCCCACGACTAATGAAGACAATGAAATTAATATTTTAGCAGCTATAGCTGTCAATCCTCACGTGAGTACGAGAAAAATTGCCCGGGAAGCAGGCATAAGTCAAAGTAGCGTAATACGAATTCTGGCCCGACATAAATTTCATCCGTTCCACATATCGCTCCATCAAGAATTGCACGGAAATGATTTTCAAAATAGAATTAATTTTTGTCAATAGGGATTGCTTCAAAATCATTCATTTTTTTCTAATGTCTTGTTTACGGACGAAGCAACATTTACTAATCATGGCTCAATTAATCTACGGAACGCCCATTATTGGTCTGTGGATAATCCGCACTGGCTGCGAGAAATTGATCATCAAAGACAATGGAGCGTAAACGTGTGGTGTGGTATTTTGAACGACAAAGTAATTGGACCATATTTCGTTAACGGAATGATGACGGGACAGAAATACGCTCAATTTTTGCAAGAAGATCTGCCAATTTTGTTAGAAGATGTCCCTTTACAAAATCGCTACGATATGTGGTACCAACATGACGGTTGTCCTGCTCATTATGCACGAGTAGCAAGAGAAACGTTGGATTCTCGATATCCAAACCGATGGATTGGACGAGGCGGAACAGTTTCATGGCCAGCACGTTCGCCTGATTTAAATCCACTGGATTTCTTTTTATGGGGTCTGCTAAAAGAGACCGTGTACACGGATACTCCAACAAAAGTTGAAGATATGCGTCAGCGTATCATCACAGCATGTACGAATATCACGTCGGATACACTTATCAGAGTTCAACATTCCTTCAGAGCTCGTTTATAACAATGTATCGACGCAGACGGCCATCATTTCGAACATTTATAAAATACAGGTATTCTGCTTCCATATTTTAGTTTTATACGTTTTTTCTGTCCTTGACCTTGAATGACCTTGGACTAATTATAGTCACTGAATTCCTAATGAAAGGGACTATCATTGTAGGTGTTTAAAAAAGGGTGGTTCCATTTAAAAAAGTCAAGGTGACCTTGATATCTCCAAAAAAATGACATAAAAACAAAATTTTTTTTTTGCATCGTGTCAGCCCCATTGTACCATTCAACTTTGTCCTTACCATATTTTACGTATCTTTAGAAACAACAAAGATATTTGAGGTGGTAACGTTTGGTGACTCACCCTGTATATGTTACGAGGCTTACTAACTGTCATAACCGTTAATCCTACAAAGATCTCTCCAACCTAGGGGCTCCCTGATCTCGCATTGGGTTCGTCCACGACTTTTCTACCATCCTAGCCGCTCCCCAGTTTCGCATTGGGTTCGTCCGTATCCTAGCAGCTCCCATATTTCGCATCAGTTTCGTCTGCGTTTGACTTCATTCCTAGAGGCTCCCCAATTTCGCATTGGGTTCGTCCGCGTGCCTAACTAACAAATTGAAACCATATTCCTGGGATAATAAACCCCTCGCTGGGCTCTCGCGTTGCTCGCAGCCCTGGCTCGTAACATACCATATTTGATGATTTTTCCTGCATTATAAACCTTAAAGAATAATCTTCCCCTCCATGGTACTATGCCTTCATCTAAAGACAACTGCTGAATAGGCTTGTAAACTTCTTTGAATTTGGGAAGAAGGAAATTCAATAACTGCCTTCGAGCCACCAAACGAACTGGAGGTCCTACTGGAATGTTACTCCAAAATCTGCCAGTGCCTCCGTTCAATGACACATTCATGTTGTTAGTGTTGTCTACCGACTGAATATTTTCATATCTTGGAAATGATGGGGAGTTTGTGTGGAGTAGTTTTAGTTTGTATTCTATGTCATGTTCAAGAATCCATGAGTTGAGAGCGATTCCTCTCTCATCATTCCGATTATTCTTCCAAGCTGTGTGCTTGGCATTCCAGTCTCCTGCCAATATGTAGTAGGTGTTTTGTGAATGTAATTTTAATTCTGTGAATATACTATTAAGTTCTTTTATGAAAAGTGTGGGTTTTATTTTTCTTCCATAGATAGTTGCCAACAGGAGGTTATTTCCGTTGTTTAATGTTATTTGTACCGTTGTTTTTTCTATTGTTTTAAGGATTGTATTAAGTTCTATTGGTTTGAATTGTATGGTGTTTCCAATTATAATTGCAGTTCCCCCGCCCTTATTAATTAATCTGTCAGATCTAATTACGTGGTAGTCTTTTAGGTAAAATGTGTGTCTTGGTTTCAAATGGGTTTCGTCTAGGAGTATCAGGGTCGTTGTCTTCTATCAGTTTTATGAGTGCAATTCTTTTTAAGTTGCTTACAATTGAATTTGTGTTTAGAGAGATGATCTTTAAATTGTTTTTGCTTGTGTTTCTGTGGGTTGAGTTACAAGCCATTGCTAAATATGGAAATAATGTGGTTTAATTGTGTACTGATTGACATAAATTTGTTCGATAGGTCAGAGAGTGATTTTTCTATGTTTAGTGTACGGGATTCTAAAAATGTTATTTTTGAACTGACCTCAGTTACATTTGTGTTCTGGGATTGTGGTGATACAGTCTCAGTTGTTTTGCTTGTTTTCTGGGTTGAAGCTATGTCAGCGTAAGAAATTCCTGGTTGGGTGCGGGGTTTCTTGAATTGTTTTGGTGGAACTTTTGTATTCGAGTCTGATTTTCTGTTAAGTCTATTCTGCATAAACTCTTTTGCCTTTGGACAACCTCTGTAAGAGGCGGGGTGTCCAAAAGTTTTACAGTTTATGCAAAATGGTGCGATGTTAGAGGAGTTATTGGAATTTTTTCCCTACGCACACTCCCCAGAGGCATGATCTTGGTCACACTTGACGCACCTATAATTTAGGTTACAATTTATGGCTGTGTGGTCAAAGCGTTGACAACGTTTGCATTGTTTTATATTTTGGCCTCTCAGCTTTTCCCATATAATTTTATGATGTAGGATATATTTTATATCCTAAATAAATGACAAGTCACTATTGGCATCTAATTGTACTAAAAATATTGCAAGTAATCTCTGCTCTCTTATTGAATTATTTGTGGTGAAGCGGCTCACCTTGCTAAAACTAATTTTATTTTGGGAAACATTTTTGAGATCTTCCATTATTTCATCTTCTGAGAAGGAGGAGGGTAAACCTTTTAGTAAAAGGTTGTGTTGTTTGAGCCATTTTGGTGTGTATGTGTTGTCACGTTGCCCAGATTTCGCGGTCCGTCGGACGGAAGAAAATCTGGTCAACACCGGGTTTTTATAGGCCGTGAGGCCGGGCCACGCATCGGCCGCGCGGTACGTGGTCCACCCGGGACAAACGGCAGCTCGTTGACTCGACTTCCGCGAAATTTACTCTAGCTGTCGGTTCTTCGAACGGGCGCCAGGCACCTCGGGGTGCCACGCGAGAAGTTCGCGAAATTTCGGCAAGCGGAATGTACTGTCGAATCTACGAGTGTCGCGCGATCTCCTGGATAGCGAGCCCGTGGCCAGGATTCTACGAAGGGAATACGGGACGTTCCCCGCGGCGGGAAGGTTTCACGGAATAATTAGAAGCGGACTTAGGGCTTTGACAAACGTTTATTTTACGAAGATGTTATACACGGCTGCAGGGAGATAGCCCGGCAGCGTAGAAAGAAAAGCCCGCGCGATGACGATGATATACCGGCAGCTTTTCGGCCGGTCGCGCTATTTCGCTCGATTCTAATTTCTTCGCGTCGAACCCGGCCGAGGACGCGACGGACGGCGTCGCTTCTGTACAATTTTTCGAGCCTACTTCGACCGAGTTCCGATATTATACGCGATAGGAAAATTCCGTTGTGACTGTAGCCGTCGGCACGAGTCGGACAAACGCTACGGCACGTCGCGGCGTCCCACCTTTGACTTTCTCGAAGGTCGTACTTTGTTTGGGATCTCTCCCCGCGAAAAATCGGTGGCGTATCGGATTCCCCGCGAATTCGCGACTTCGCGTTACAAACCCGGTCCGTACGCTCTCCCGACCGACGATTCCGGGCCCTACGCGATTTACTTTACGACACGATACACGGCACCTCGGAAATACGTCGTACACGACGCGAACCACAGGTCGTTCGCGAAAAACGTTCCCGAGCCAACGCGAAATATTTGCACGATATTAATCGTAGTACGAAAGCCTGATCGGCACTTACCACTCGGCACGGCTGTAATCGTGATCACCGGCAGCAGCTCTCCGATCACCCGATGTTCACTACTTTGTTATTCAAACTTTCGACAAAATATAACTCGACTACCTCGCGTGACAACGTTCGGCACAGTGACCTATTTCGTCTTTGGCTCGGGAACGCGGAAGTAAGGCGTCCCCCACTTTCCTAATTTCTCCTATCCCCGCGCGACGCTCGGACCTATCGCATAATTTGGCGCGGCAGGGCCGCGCCCGACGGTCCTGGGCCCACGACGTTCGGCAACAATTTCTCCCACGAAATTGATTGGTGGAAGATCTTCTTAATTTGGTGTACGTTATTTATGATACTATCGGGTGCAAGGTGAACTATGAAGATTGGCAATTTTCTGTTTTCTAGAGTGGATTTTTTAGTTGCAAATCTGTTGACTTTTGTGAATTTAGTATTGCTGATTTTCTGGTCGTTTAGTGCTTCTAGTATTGTGTTGTTTTCAAAGTCTCCTTCTAGATTTTTTAGAAGTATCGTTTGTGATTTTGCATATTTGGGGGTGAAAGAATGGAATAATGTGTTCTTTGTTTTTAGTATACCCAGTATGGTTACGTAGTCCTCGGGTAAGTCAATGTAAAGGGTATGGCTGGTTTGCGTGGATTTTTTGGTTCGGAAGTTACCTGCTATTTTTTTTGCTGCTGAATAGGATCTGGTTGATTGTTTCCTGGGCGCTTTGATCTTGTACTATTATTGGGGGAGGTCTTGGCTTCTTTCCTTGGCTGGCAGGTATGTTTGTGGCGTCGTCTGTGGGGCTGGTATGCTGATTTTCTTGAGGCTTGATTTCTGGCTGCGTTTGCTTCGTGTTGGATGGTGGCTGGTTCTGTCGGGCGGGCTCCTGGGTAGTTGTCCCATTGTTCTTTCCAGGTAGGATGGCCTCTTTAGTCTTGGTTTTCCCGGTTTTAGCTGGCGAATTAGATGTCGGTGTGTTTGAGGAGTTGGCTTCTAGCACGTTCAGTCTGGTTTGTAGGGAAATTATTTGTGATTTTTGTTCCTCGTTTATTTTGAGGAGCAGAATGTTTTGTTGTTTTAATTCTTCGATTAATGTGCTGTAGCTGCGTCCATCATATGGGCCTGAGTGGTTAAGTACCTCTGGTTTTTTTTTTGCAGATCACTGTTGGTTCTTGGCAGTTTTGTTGTAGAATTTTGGGAAACTGCCAGTTTCCTTTTGGTGTTTGTTGCAGTTTTTTTGTGTAGAAGTGCTTCCATTTCTATGTTGTTTAGCGTTCCTTTTCGTTCTTTTTTTATTAATTCTTGGATCATCTCTTCAAGGTTGCTTGCATGAGATTTCGTCTGGCTGCCTGCGGCAGAGCTCAGATGTTACGAAATGACCGATACGTTGTATTAGATTTAGGAGGAAATAGTCAGAGCCCATATAAAGGTACCTAGGAATCCGCGAAAATGAGGCCCTGTTGGCAAACTTATGTATATTAATTACTAGAAAATAGGCTTAAGAAAATATTTTTCGTTGGTATTTAGAATATAGGAATCGAAACTTGTTTTAGCCGGGGCGGCTAAATTGTCAGGCTGGCCGAGTTGTAAGGGATTCGAGGGATTGCGGCCCATGAGGCCCGCAGCTGAGTATCGCGGACCAGCCACGGGCGCAGTTTATGTTTATGGTGCGGACGTGACTTTAGGCTATTTTCGAGATTTAGCGGAACTTCCTGTTTTTCGGTAATTTACTAGAGATGTCGTATTTTAGCTAAAGGTCTCAATAGCCGTGACGTACCGTAAAACATCTGCAAACCAAACGCGGACCGTTAAAGGTCCTACGTAGGCGACGAAGAGGGTGCAATAAAAGTTGCGAGTTACCCTTACCTTGCCGCTTCTTCGAGGGCGTACATGAGGCCCAAAGCCAAATTGTGATTGGTCACTAAAAGCGACCGCCCACGTCGGTAAACCCTATATAACGGACAGGAATAGGTTGTTGTAGGTTGTTGTCAGAATAGCGCGAACGACTTAAGACATTCTGCGTGTTAATAAATATACCTAAGCAAAACCTTGTTTAGTTTATCCGGCATATCCTTACATGATGTAGTTTAGTTGTGGCTCTTTGTACGGGACTCTAACAGGGAGATTTTTGTGTTGTCTCCGGTTTGGTTGGAGCTTTGGGGGTTTGGTGTCGATACTAGAGGGCGACTATAGTTTAATTGACCTGAGGTTATAGAGGTGTATGAAATCCCTGGTTGTGTCAAGGATTGCTTAAATTGTCTGACCGGTGTTTTATTTAGTGGCGGCTCTGTGGTTATTTGTTTTCTTTGTCGTGTTAATTCTTTAACCTTTGGATAACCTCTGTACGAGGCTGGGTGACCAAAGGTCTCACAGTTAACACAGTAAGGGAGGGTACTAGAGGGGTCGCAAGGGTCAGCGGTAGCTTTTTTTACTGCGCATTCCCCAGGAGCATGATTCACGTTGCATTTGACGCATCTATAATTTGGGTTACAATTTGTTGCGCTGTGATCGAAACGTTGGCAGCGCTTACATTGTTTGATCAAATGCCCTTTTAGCTTGTCCCAAGTGATTCTATGATGTAATAAATATTTTATATCTTTCAATATTCTGGGTCTTCTGTTCCTTTGCGATAATGGGAGACGGTTTTTGTTGATTACACTCCGTTGTTGGGATGTTTGGGTCTCCTTTTAATGGGCCCGCCGACCGATTTTCCTGGGGGTTCCTTCCGGGCTGTACGTTGCTGGCCTTGCTGCATGACTCGTCGTGGTGGGGGGTCCCTTGCGTTGAGTGACCATTGTTCTTTACAGGTACGTGCATACCTGAGTTAGCGTTTTTCTGCCTTTCTTTGTTGCTTTAGATGCCGAAGCATACGATGAATTTGCTTCTAACGTGTCCAGTCTGTTTTGCAGGACCTGTATTTGTAAATGTTGCTGCTCGTTTTGTTGTCGGAGTAGGGCATTTTGTTTTGTAAGTTCAGCTATTATGTCTTCATTCCCAGATGTTTGGGCTTGCGCCTCTTTTGTGTGTGGAACGGTTGAATTTGCTTTTTCCTTCGGTTCGTTGTCGTTTCTCGGTATCTTTGACGATATAACTTTTTGTGCCGTTAGAATCTTTCTTTTGGCGTTTAGTAGCGTAGGCTTCTTAAGAAGAGTTTCTACGTCCATACTGCTGAGTTTTCCGTTTTTTTCTTTCTGATCAGTTTTTGTATCGTGTCAGCGAGGTCCACCGTGACTTGGCTGCCTGCGGCGGAGCCGCATGGTTTAGTAGAACTATTCTCCTGAATTTTACTTTGTTGTTAGTAAAAATTAACACTTGCAGTTTATTTTTTCGCACTGAACTGAGCTTGGTTGTGAAAAAGCACGCGCTCTGTTCGACTTTGCTCGAACTGCCGAGCCAATTCGGCTACTTTGACTCTCAGATGTTACCTGCTCGACGGTCACTGTGCGAATGGTTCATTGCAACGTGATATGACCGTTGGCGGAGGAGTAGTTTTCAAAATGAAGGAAGTGGGGCCAAAATGAAATGTTTAGTAAGGTCATTTTGCACATACTGCCTTCGAAACACCAAAATCTGCCATTGCCTCCGTCCAATGATACATTCATGTTCTTAGCGTTGTCTTCCTACTGAATGAATTAATAAAACTAAAATCTTTCTATTAACTCGATTGCGCTCTCTATGAAGAAACAGTAAGATGCAACAAAAATATGTGCATTGCGCCCGAGAAGCTATCGACAACAGCATTGTGAACAAAAAAAAAAAAAAAAATAGCGCCAACAGCACGTGGTGTTCCCAGGAGGTCACCCATCCAAGTACTAACCACGCTCAACGCTGTTTAACTTCGATAATCGGACGAGAATCGGTTCAGGGGTTTTTAAAAAGTTTTTATTTGCAAGGTATAACAGTATATATAAGGTTACGAGTATCGATATGTCACGATAGCGAGACATCGCGCCGAATGGTCTTCGTTGCAGCGTCGTCTTAGTGACGACGATACAACGAAGACATGAGAGAGTCGGTTGACGGACGTCATTGAGAGAAGACATAAAGCTAAGTACTCCTCCTCTGTTAAATAAAGATCTATTGGTATTTCATATTGTTTATTTACTAAAGATGCCCCGAACCCGTAACACTGGTGTCAGAAGTGGCATGTCTCTGGCGGCGAGTTGTGAGGGAACCGGCGACGTCCGGAACCGACAGATTTTGAATTCGGAGGCTTGCATGGAGGAGCGGTTTGCCACCCTGGAACGGCAGGTCGAACGTCTGGCAGAGCGCTCGGAGGAGAGAATGGCGGAATACCAGGCCAGATTTGATCGATTTATAGATTCTTTTGAGACTTTTACTTCTCGCTTTTCTGGTCAGCGTGGGGGAATTGAAAATAATGGAAATAATGATGTTCGCGCGTATGACAGTGCAGGAGATTTTGGGACCGGTAATATCTGCGGTATGTCCTCTGTCCCCTATCGCGCAAAACCTGCGAAATTCAATGGGTCGTATTCGTGGACACAGTGCTTCATACAATTCGAGAGTTTGGCTAAGATCAATAATTGGAACGAACGAACCAAAGTAATAGCTTTGTTGGATTCGCTCGAAGGGGAAGCTCTTTCGGTGCTGACATGTTTGGAAGAATCTCAACGGACTGATTTCCACGCGTTAGTTACTGGTCTAAATACTCGTTATGGCACTGAACACTTGGTCCAGTTAAATCGTTATAAATTTCATAATTATAAACAAGGGGCAGGAGAATCTCTTCAAGCTATGGCAGAACAGATCTGCCTTCTTTCTCGCTCTGTCTTCGCAGATTTATCTCTCGATTGTCAGGATAAACAAGCTCGAGAAAAATTTGTGGAAGCAATAAGAGATAATAATTTGAGGAAGGACGTCACCTTGGCTTCGTTTAATGCCACTTCGTTGGGGGCGGTGCTTGATGTAGCGTTAAAAACAGAAGCCCTGTATTATTCCATTTATGATAGAAATCGGTTTGAAACTATTAGTTCGAGTAATCGTCGGGGTGAACCTTTTATTAAGGCACAGTCTGGTTTTCAGTCTCGGCGCCAAGATTTTCAGAATGGCCACAATAATGGACCTCAGAACTACACTGTGGATCGCAGAAATAACGGGATAGTTTGTTGGAACTGCGGAAAACCCGGACATCTGTCTTATAATTGTTCCAGTGCTAACTTAGTTTCAAATTCTGAAAGCCAACGGTTTCAAAATTTGCAGAGCAAAAATTTTAAAAAGGATAGAGTTCCTTTTTCGGGAAACGAAAGGGGGTCTGTGTAAAGGGGATTACGGAGACCCCGGTTATGGAACATAAAGGAAATCCCCCGTTTTTGGTAAATTCTAACGGTATCTGCGTAGAAGGTTTTTTTAACGGAGTTGCACAGAAGTTTTTGATAGATACCGGGTCGGCGGTTTCGCTTGTGAGAGGTACGTCACAGAGTGACACAAAAGTAGTATCCGACATGAACTTGATATCGGTTACGGGGGAATCTGTCCCAGTTTTCGGCGTCAAAGAAGCTGAAATCAGGATAGGAAAGTTTTATACTAAACATGTATTCTATGTTGCCGACATTACGGACGATTGTATTTTAGGCCTGGATTTCTTGACGAAACATAATTGTTCGTTAGATTTGAGGCAGAATTGTTTTTCTTTTGATGGAAGAGAGAACGTTGATTTTGTGGGCTGTAGTTTCAGAAAACTGAAAGAAACGAGTATATCCGTAGTCGATTCTGCGGTTGTAAATGAGCACGTGATTCCTTTATTGAGTACGTTGGGCAACGAATGTAGCGCTGTCAGAGAGGACAAAGAGATGAATGAGAAGGCTGAAGTAGCCAAGGTTGATGTCGTGGATGTAAGGGACAATTTTGTTAAGCCTGACGGATTAACTTCGGTTGGTAAAGGAGAACAGTCTGATTTACCTGTGAATTTGAATGAAGAGAATTGCAAGCGTTATACTGGTTTGGAAAAGAAAGAGGCGAGTCTTCAGAACGACATGATTCCTGTTTTTCGTACAGGATGTGATTTGTTTGATAAACAAGATTGGTTCGGTTCCCAGCAGAACGATCCCAATTTAGAATTGATTTTAAGAAGTAAGAGTAGTGGACAGAGACCTTCTAAAGAAACCTTGTCATCTTTTACGCCAGAAGCTAAATTTTACTTTCTTATTTGGGATTGTATTCACATTAAGGATGGCCTGTTATTCAAAAAGTGGGAATCTGCGGGTGGTCGTAAGATCATTTGGCAGTTAATTGTTCCAGAAAGTAAACGGGAGATGATTCTTCGAGAGGCTCATGATTCAGTCTCTGGTGGTCATTTTGGAATTAATAAGACATTGAGTAGGATCAGGAAAAGGTTTTACTGGTTTAATTGTATTAGGGATGTTGAGAAATGGTGTCGCTGTTGCGATGTTTGTGTATCGAGGAAAGGTCCACGTGATCTTGGTAAAGGGTTACTACAGATTTATAATGTGGGTTTTCGGGTGGGTGTTGCTTAGATCATTTTTTTTAAATTGTATTATTTGCTTTGGATTTTGGGAAGATTGTGGTATGATTGTGGTCGAGAGAAAGAACAGTTAACTAAAAAGATTACAGGTAGTCAGGATTCCCCGCTTCATTCGTACGCCAAGGTTTAGGGGTACCATGGAGTTAGGTGGAAATTTAGGCGAATGAATGCTGGTACACTTACTCCCCGCATCCTATCTGGGGTCATTGATGCTCCAGAGACGGAACGGCGAACGGGAGGAAGATCAGGGCAGTTTTTGTCTACGGTTCTTGCAAGTCGAGACCGATATTAGCGGACGCCTTGATCGAAGTGTACCGTGAATGTTACAATGCATAAATCGAATGAGAGACTATAATTTCGAATACTATTCAACTTCGATTTGGGCCACTTTGACGGAGGTAGGGGACAGACGAATTTTGATCATTCAGGGGAGATAGTGATGATGTGGAGCTAAGTCTAGAGTTGCTATACCGTGTATTTTCTGATACAGCCTACGTTACAGTGGTACTCGTGGCACTCGACCCCAAATTTTGTTGGAACCGACAACTTCAAACGAAGGGGAAAGGAGGATACTTATGCTTGAAATCAAGATGCTTATGCTTGAGGACAAGAAGAGATTCACTGTTATACTGTTCTTTTGGTTGTTAATATTCTGTTAATGTTATCCTGCTTTGTGAGAGCCGCTAATTTCCCCAGGTTTTTAAACCGTGGTTTTCCCTGGGGCAAGAAGGGCTTCCTTCTGACGTCCTTTTTGGGTGAATGCCAAATTAGTCGTGGTGCCGAGGGTCCACGGTTTTCGTTTCTTTGTGTTTACTCCCGAGGTACCATTGGCCTTGTTGATTAAGAGTTTGTTCATTATTGTATTTACCTGTTGTTGAGGAGGAGGGGGGGGAAGTGTTACGAGTATCGATATGTCACGATAGCGAGACATCGCGCCGAATGGTCTTCGTTGCAGCGTCGTCTTAGTGACGACGATACAACGGAGACATGAGAGAGTCGGTTGACGGACGTCATTGAGAGAAGACATAAAGCTAAGTACTCCTCCTCTGTTAAATAAAGATCTATTGGTATTTCATATTGTTTATTTACTAAAGATGCCCCGAACCCGTAACAATATATATACAGGCGCAAATAAAACTACGAAAAAAATAACTTTATAATATATCAGTCTTATGAAGAATGAACACTTTGGCACTTCGCTTCATTACTATAATATTAAGGGGTATTGCACAGCAGGGGAGCATAATCGACTATTGACAAAGTCTTGTAACCGTGTCGGTTACATATGGACACCGTGTATATCGAACAGCGACACCGTCCCCCACCACTACATTCCGTTACGGCGCTCGCGAGTAGGGAAATCGAGAAGAACCGCGAGATATCGCGACACGCGTCTAATTGCGCACGCATCGATCCCCACTCGATAACGATCGAAGGAGGTCGATGCGAGCCGTAGATCCGACACTCTACGTCTGGAAGCGGTCCGGGAAACACGCGTTCGCGAAATTGCCTGTTCGACGAAAAACGGTACGCACTTCGAGGAGTCAAACCGACTCGGCAGAGATAGGCAAACCGTCCTTCCTGCTCTCAGTGCTTACGCGCCTCAAACCGAGGAGTCACGAGCACAAACCGCGCCGTGGCACCGTCGAAATATATATATAATTTAAAATTCCGTGATCCTCGGTCGCGACAGCGTAGTAGTCCCGTGTCTGAAATCATATAGACATAAATCAATTATAAATTATCTATTTTAAATTCGCAAAGTGATGTACCTTGCAGCGAGCAAGTCGTGGTGATAAGAAGTGACGACGAATGTAAAGCGCCGGTGTCTGAATGACACGAACCTTATAAAAATTTAGTTTTGCGTTTCGGAAGAATTGTGACGCGTTAATATTCGTACGATAGGCACGTCGAACAGGCATAACGTACTCATTCCATACATCATGCTGCTAGGATAACAACAGATTCGAGACAGACATAACACAGTCATTGTTACCTGGTCGCGACCTCAGTAAGAGCTTGCTCGGAGGCCACGTAAAAGTGCCAAAGGGAAAACTCCTTGGTCGTGTGTGGGTAACTACGATTTTGTGTGCGTCTCCTTCCTGACCACTCGTACGAGAATACGACCGAGTGCATGGTTGGTTGGAAAGCTCTAAAATCGGTCAGTTGCGAATTGCGCGGCAGTATTATTGAGAAATACTGCTCGTGCCGATCGGGTCGAAGTAAGACGGTCGACCAGCATACGATCCTAGTTACTCTGTCGTATCCCTCGCCGAGATTACGCTGAGGCCACTCACAGTGCCGAAGAGTAATCTCCTGGGTTTCGTGGAGTCACTGTGGTTTAGTGTGGGTCTCTTCCGGATCGAGACGGCCTTCTTTCCCGCTATCGCGGCAATTCCTTCGTTACCTCAATAGAGCATACTCCAAGGCCACACAAGGTGCCGAAGAGTAGACTCCTGGGTTCCGTGGAATTGCCAAGGTTTCGCTGTGAGCCTCTCACGGTTAAGGGGTGGTCATACTTTGTACGATCCCGGTTACTCTGTCGTGATCCCTGCAGAGCATACTCCAAGGCCACGCAACGTGCCGACGGGTACACTCCTGGGTCCCGTGGAGCGACCGAGGTTTAGTGCGTGTCTTCCCCGAATCGGTACGATAGAGCAACATACGATCCCGAGGATTTTGCCGTGACCTGTGTCCGAGTACACTCCGAGGCCACACTGTGCCAAAGGGTGGACTCATGGGTCACGTGAAGTAATCGTGGTATGGTATGCGTCTCTAAGTAATCGAGACGATCGAACTGTGCACGATCCTGGGTACACTTCCGTGACCATTGCCTGAAGTTATTCCGAGGCCATGCGACATGCCGAGGGATGAATTCATGTGTCCCGTGGTGTGACCAAGATCTTGTGTGTGTCTCCTTCCAGTAAACTCGTCCGAATACTGGCCAAGTACCTGGAGGGTTTGACAGGTGAAGACGTCACTCGATCACGGGTATAGCATAGCACTGTCCGAATTGAACGTTGCACGATCGTCGACCGAATACTATCGAATTCTAAATGCAGGCGTAGAGTCAAGCGAGCGTATCGCGAGCGAGTCACGCGCCGGCTGCGAAACACGGGCGAATGGTTAGATATCACTCTAACCTCGATAAACTTTATAAATTGTGTGGGCTCATTGCCTTCATGGGATGGTTACCCATACAGGGATTAGATTGTAATACAGCGTGAACAGTTCTTCAAGAATATATCTTTTGTTTTTCATCATAAAACTCCGTTATTTATTTACTAGTCCAAACCTAGCCGCTTTCCAGTGCCTGGAGGCACGAATCCATCCTAGCTCGGGGATTCACGAGCATCGAAGACTTAGGGTAGTAACCGGCCCCCGCGAAGTAGTTATAATAACCGAAAGAACGGTTACAGTCTATTTGTCGGACGGTAGCTTAAATACAGGTTAAGAACGTTATGAAAAAAACCCTGTTTGTTATCTGGTATTTATGTGTGTGTGTGTGTGTGTGTGTGTGTGTGTGTGTGTGTGGCTTATATACATGTGTGAGAGGTGTGTACTTAACCTAGAATACAAATAACTTAGCAACTCACAGCAAGTTATGATTATGTCTTTGTTATTTGGCTATGTTTACCTACTACTTATTAGATATTAATTTGCACAAGCATAATTGCACTCTTCAATCTTATTTATCTACGAATATTACATTAGTTGGCACTTCTTAGCTCATCTCTCCTGCGTCTTCACCTTCTTAGCTCGTCAATAAATTTGCCGTCTTCTATTAACCACCAGTACTTATCCGATAGTCGGTGAAAATTGTTCCTGTCTCTATCAGGTATCACGGTAAAGTATTTTAAAATTGCGGGGTTCGTGGTGTGATTATATTTAAAGGTCTTATCCACTTTGTTCCTTGCAGCATGTTAAATTAACGGGATGTTCATTTCATCCTGAATTAAACCTATCTTGTCTATGTGTGTGAATGCTTGTGGGGTGACATAACCTGATATCATACTCTCCTCTATATCTGTTGTATTTGTGTTCATTATTTCTATAAGGATATCGTTTTCTGTGTTTGGGATGCCAGCATGATAGTCACGTATTAGTTGGAGTATGTGATTGTCGATACGTGGTATATCGGCTAGGTTGTAAAGTGTTTTATTGTTTATGAAGTGGTTGTTGTTAGTTTTCCTGTATGTGTGTAATGCCGCCCGTATACAATTCCTCTCTAATTTTCGTATTTTCTCCATGGTTGCCGCGTTCACGTTCCACCAGATCGGGACAGCATAAGTAATTATTGGTCTGACTAATAAAAGGTAGCAAATTATTTTGGCTTTGTGTGATAATGACTTATGGAAAAAGAGCCTACTATATTTCCGGAACGTGTTGGTGGCTTTTTGTAATTGTGTGTTGATATGTATGTTAAATTTAAGGAGGTAGTCGAGATGTACTCCTAGGTATTTGACGCTTTTTTTATGTTGTATTGAGTGAGAGTTATTATTGTTTTGTATTGCTATACTGAAATTGTTAATGTAGTGTCGTTTAGAGCTATTGAGGAATCTGAGTGGTTTATGGAAAAGAATAGTCTCACATTTAGTTGGGTTAATTTTTAAATTCCATTTAAGGTAATGCTGGTTAATTTGGTTAACCAGGTGTTCAAGCTTGTTTTGTACTATATTAGGATGTGTATCTGCAACTAGTATGATTAGGTCATCAGCATATGCTGCAGAGTATGTGTTGGAGGAAGGAGTGGGAATCGTGGAGGGAGTTAAGAATTCACAACGCGAGTACTGTGGTGTTTAACAGTCAGTCCAATGCTTCGTTTATTAAAACTTTAGCGAGTCACTTAAAACTAATCCCGACACCAACTTAAGACTAAGATAAGGCAACAAAAAGAACTATAGCTAAAAGATGCGAGGAAACCCAAAGAAGCGCAATGAGTTTGCTTTAGTGGCAAGAAAAAACTATAAGGCTCAAGTTAAGCGAAGCGTTTTAGCAAGAAGCGGTTAAGCGACTGACTCGATTTTCGGCAATCGGTTCAGTTGAAGGTGGTAGAACGGCGGGGGGAGAGGTGACGAGAGAGAGCCTCTGTTGTCTAGTGTCTTATTGTGCCTTTGGCAATCCCGTCACCTCTCTCGCCCCTGTTCCATACTTGGGTCTCGTGCCGCCGCGGAGCTCGCGTGATCCGAAACAGTATGTATTATTGTTGGTGTTCATTTGAAATAGATTAGTGATATTATGTGTGAAGATATTGAATAATATGGGAGAATTTACTGTTCCTTGTGTAAGGCCTTCTTTTATTGTGTATGAAATTCTTGAAAATAGATTACCATTCCAGGTGACGAAGCGTCTGTTTGTAACCATTCTCCATATTATCTCAATGAGATCAGTGGAAAAATTGAGATCGTTGAGTATATAGATCAGGCCCTTTATCCATATAGAGTCAAAAGCCTTTTCTATGTCAATAAGGCAAGCCCCGACTATCTTGTTAGTGTGTACATTGGTAGTGATGTCATTTATAATTTTATGTACTGCGTGGGTGGTAGAATGTTTGTGTTTGAACCCAAATTGTGTATCTGGGATGATTTTATTGTCTGTGGTGTGTTGGGTAATTGATTTTTTTATAATGGCTTCAAAAACTTTGCTTATGGCTGGGGTAAGGCTAATGGGTCTATAACTGGAGATCTCATCTGGAGGTTTTCCTAATTTAGGAGTTGGAAGGACTTTACCTGTTTTCCAGCTTTCAGGAAAGTATCTATTGTTTATACAATTATTAAAAATAATTGTAAATGCAATTATAAGGTTTCCAGGTAGGTGTTTTAATATAATCGGAGGGATTTCATCTAAGCCTGATGAGGATTTATTCGGGAGGTATTTGCAGATGTATCTGGTATGAAATGGATTGCAGAAGAGAGAATTCGCTGCATTATCAGGGTTAATCGCTGAATTGGTCTCTGAGAATGTTGTTATCGTTGTTTTACTTCTAAGGTTATTATTAAATATGTTGATTAGTCTGCATGCATCTTTCTCTACTTTTTCTTTTATGGGATTGGAGATGTTGGTATATCTGGGTGAATTGATCTTTTCATAGTAAGCTCCGAATATGTTAAGAACGTCTATGGGATTTTGTACGTAATATTTGTCATTGTGGAATATAAACTCTTCTTTTTGGTAGTTGCATCTGCAAAAGAGATTTTCATCTTCTTTTTGCACAGTGATGTTGTCTAATTTTAGTTGCGATTTAGGTCTGAAGAATCTATTTATTTTAGGGAAAAAGGAGTCTGACTTTCTATAATCTATGGTTTTGATTAAGGAGTCCCAGTACTTTGTGTAGGATTTAGCGTATTCAAGTTTTAATAAATAGTTAATTTTTGCTAATATCTCTTTGAGGGATGTTGTATCGTGATAAGGGATATTGTTGTGTATGTGTCTGTATGTTCTGTGTAATGAGGTTAGAATGAAGGATTTGTATTTGTGTAAGTTTTTTATCTTGGTGTTGGTATAGTTGAGTATGTTATCAGTGGGCTTATACCTTGGGACTATTTGTGCAATAGTGTGCTTGATTAGTGTCTCCATTGCTGTAAGGTAGGCTTCAATTTCCTCTATTGCTAGATTCCTATTGTGCGGTATGTCCATATTGTAGTTTCTTGATAGTTTTTTGCTAAACTGTTTCCATCTTGTCTTCTTGTAAATGTATCTGTATGTAACATTTGGATCGATGGTTTCTGTGTTGCAGGGTAGTTTAACCGTAAAAACTATTGCTCGGTGGTCGCTGTTGTAGTGTGCTGTAATTATCTTCCTATCAGAGAGGTCAGAGATGTCCAGTCTTCCGTCAACTATGCCTAGGTCCAGAAATGTATTAGCACTAGGAAATGTTGGTGCCTCCGGGGGGAGTATTCTTGTGCGGTATAAGATTGCTGCCGTTGACATTTCCCAATTTTTTAGCATTGCACCTTTTCTATTGGTAGTTCTATCACCCCATATTGTATGCCTTGAGTTAAGGTCACCTGCTAATACGTAGTAGTGGTTGTGTTCATGCAATTTGAGCTTTTCAAAAAGATGATTCATTTCTTCAATATAGACAGTTTTGTCTTTATTGTTAGCATATGCTGCAATAATATATATGTATAGGTTATGCTTTAGTTTAATTCTAATAATAGTATATTCTAGAATTTGGTTCTTTCTGGACGAAGGTGTATAGACTGTCTCGTATGGTATGTGTGTTTTAATTAGGATGGCAGTACCTCCTCCTGCATTATTGTCCTGTCGGTCGTTTCTGATTATATGATAATTCGAGAATTGTATTTTATATCTGCTTGAGAGCTTAGTTTCTGATATTAGGGCAATGTCGATGTCATTGGTGTTGATGAATTCCAGCAGATCGTATCGTTTATTAAGGGACACGAGTGAGTTTACATTTATGGCGGCTATTTTGACCTCTGATATTATACGAGTGTTGCAGGGTGTATTATTCATCATGGAGGTTGAATGTTTCATATAGCTCGTTTATCTTCATGGAGTTGTTGCTAACTGCTTGGATTATGGGGGCCAATTGTGAGCCTATAGTTTCTACGATCAGTTGTCTGATTTGCTCCATTATATTATTCGAGCTTAGGTTATGTTGAGCATCGTATCCTAAATTATGGTTGGAGTTTCCTTTCGGGAAAAGATGCTGGATATTGTTGGCGTTAGAGAGCCACGCGTTCGTTGTTGGTGGGGCTGTTGTGAGGTTTGCGCTGTTGATCTTTTGTGAGGCTGTAGCATTGTTGTGTTGCATGGTCTGTGGATTGGCAATTTGTTGGATTTTTAGGATTCTTTCTTCTCTTTTAAGTTGCTTCATTTGCTCATCCTTGGTTTTGATATCCAGGAAAAACTGGTAGTAAGGGCATCCACGATATGAGGCCGGGTGACCAAAGGCTTCACAGTTTATGCAATATATTGTTGAGCGGTCTGCATTCAGAGGCACTTTGCAATCCCCCGGATTATGGGCATCTTTGCATTTGACACATCTATATCCAAGGTTGCAGTTGATGCTAGTGTGTCCCAACCTTTGGCATTTTTTACATTGGTGGATATCCTTTTTCTTGAGCGGTTCCCACTTTACCACTTGGTGTAATAGGGTTTTTGTTTTGGTTAATTCAGAAGTGGTGCTTCCGTTCGTCAACTGGGTTAGGAAGCTGTATTGATCTCGGTTGCGTTTGTTCAAGTTAATTTTATTTATTTTCTGGATGTTAACTTGAGGTAGATTTAGGTCTGTTATTTCTTTAAGAAGATCGGCTTCTGTAAAATTTCCGTTGATTCCTTTTAGTATGAGGTTTTTTGGTTTTAGCTGTTTCGGTGTGTACGAGAAGTATTTTATATTGTTCTGCGTTAGGTGATTCTTGGCTATGTTAAAAGTGTCAATACTTTTACAGAATATGGTGTGTGTTAGTTCCTCTTGTTGCTTGACAGAGAATTGATTGATTAGTTGAGTCGAATGCTTTAAGATATCAATGAGCTCCGTGATGTTAACATTTACTACGTATATGGGTGGTGGCTTGCAGCTGTTGATTGGTTTCCTACTTCTGGGAGGGTTCTCCGCTGTGACAGTATTAGGGTTGGCAGTTTGGGAACTTATAGAGGTATTCGTTGTAGGCAGGTTGTCTAGAGATGCGAACATATTATTAGACAATATGGAATCCGGTCCTACTTGGTTGTTGGATTGTTGCGTTTTAAAGGTTTTCTTCGGGAGATTCTATTCCGTAATCTTGTGCGTGCTCGGTTGCATTACTATGTCTTCTGTGGACTGTGCTAATGGTCTTTTTTTGCCAATTAAGTTAGGGGGAATGGAGGATGTGCGATTGTTGAGCTCCTTTAATGCAGCTCTGGCTAATTTGTCTGCTGAGAACGGTTTGACTAGCATTTGGTTCAGGTACAAATTTGATCTTATCTTGACATTCGGGTTTGCGGGCCTAGGCGGTCTGTTTTCTTTGCTGGTGCCAGGCCAGCTATGGTCACTGGGGTGACCCATTTGGTGGCGGGCAGGAGTATCAGAGGCGAGCCCCTCTCCCTTCTCGTTCATGATGAACCGGAGACAGGGGTGGGGGGGGGGCGCACAGGCACGCTGGGTCCTCTCTTAGGATCTATTGGCGCATGCGTCGCACAATGTAAGCAGAATGGCCGTCCCGACCCTCCGTACAAGGGCCGCAATATTTGGCGGAAATACACAATAATAACGCGTTATGAACTTAAAATTTATTATCCTCAGTGGATAGTTATCACCAAAACTCTACACTAACCCACTTCTGCATCACAATCGAAGCCTGTTTATGGCAAACACAAACTTTTTAGCAGCACTCTCTTAACACGCATGCGACTGTTTCGAGGGTTGCGCCCTCTCTCCCCCGCATGCGACTGTTTCGAGGGTTGCGCCCTCTCTCCCCCGCATGCGACTGTTTCGAGGGTTGCGCCCTCTCTCCCCCGCATGCGACTGTTTCGAGGGTTGCGCCCTCTCTCCCCACGAGAATCGGTTCATTGCAACGTGATATGACCGTTGGCGGAGGAGTAGATTTCAAAATGAAGGAAGTGGGGCCAAAATGAAATGTTTATTAAGGTCATTTTGCACACACTGCCTTCGAACCACCAAAATCTGCCATCGCCTCCGTGCAATGATACACTCCTGTTCTTAGTGTTGTCTTCCTACTGAATGAATTAATAAAATTATAATCTTTCTATTAACTCGATTGCGCTCTCTCTAAAGAAACAGTAAGATGCAACAAAAATACGTGCATTGCGCCCGAGAAGCTGTCGACAACATCATTGTGAACGAAAAAAAAAAAAAATAGCGCCAACAGCACGTGGTGTTCCCAGGCGGTCACCCATCCAAGTACTAACCACGCTCAACGCTGTTTAACTTCGATGATCGGACGAGAATCGGTTCATTTTTTTTTAATTTTTTTTTTATAAACATGTTTATTGCAGGAGTAATTTGTACAGTCTTATAAATGGTAACAACTAACATTCAAAAAATACCACTCAGTATTGCATGTTTATCAAATTGTTCGCTCGCGTGCGAATCTCTTAGATATACAGTCTTTGGAAGGTGGTTCGTATAATACTGTCTTATAACGCCCAGTTATTTTAATAAGTAAGTAACGCTTAAATGTTATATGGGGTTCGGGTGGGGGAGAAAAAAATAAAATTTTTATTAAAAACCCCCGTGTCAATCTTTGGTTGTGTTTATTTTAAAATTAACTTAGGTTTAATTTGAAAACTAGGAAAGAAAAGAAGGGAAGAGGAGAAAGGAACGTATTTACAATATTTATATATGTACATTGAAGGGGGGCCTGAAGACGCTTAGGCCTTAATACTTAGTGGTGTACCAAAGTTAGTTTCTAGGCTCTGGGCTGTCGTAGATTTCTAGCTTTGCGGTCATGTAGTTCGCTTATGTGGGCGTCATCTGGTTTGAGCCACCAGTATTTTTTAGTATCAAGACGGTGATAGTCATTGTAGTCTGATGGAGGAATGGTTCTTAAGTATGTAAAGTTATTTCTATTTGATTCAAAATCAAGGTGGTGGTACGAGATGCGTTTGTTGGCTTTGTTTCTTTTCCAGTGGTAGATTAGGTTTACGTTTTCGGCGTTCTGGATTAAGCCTGTTTTATCACAGTGTAGGAAGGCCTGGGGAGTGGTGTAACCGTTGGTGATTTGTAGTTGGGAGATGGATGGGTCTTGCTGTGAAATTGCTTGGATTATGCTGTTGTTTATGGAGGAGAGTTTACTAAAATAATTTCGGACTATTTTTATGATGAATGAGTCGATTCTGGTGATATGTGCTGTGTTATGTATAGTTTTGTTGCTCACGTAGTGTTTCCAGTTTGAATTTTGTGTGCGGTATAGTTTGAGGCAAGCTCTTAGGCATTTTCTTTCCAAGCATCGGATTTTTTCCATAGTTGTGTGGTTGCAGTTCCACCAAACGGGGGCTGCATATGTTAGGATTGGTCGAACTAGGAGCATATATAGTATTACTTTTGTTCGGTGAGTTAGATGCTTGTTGTAGAAAATTCGGCTATTTGCAAAAAATGCTTGTTGGGCTTTGGTAATTTGGAATTCAAGGTGTTTGTTTCCACGTAGGAGGTGATCGATGTTGATTCCAAGGTATTTAACTATTTTCCGATGTGGGATGGGTTTTTTTATGGTAGTGCCGGGGACTGTGGTGTAAATGCAAAAATTTTTGTAGCCTATTTTAGTTCTAGAAGAAAGCTGGTGGAGGGGTTTTCTAAAAAGTATGGTTTCACATTTGTTTGGCTTCAGTTGAAGGTTCCAAGCCATGTAATATCTGTTGACTTTTTCGGTAAGGGTTTCAAGGTTATCACGAACTGTCTTGACTTTATTGCTAGATGTGTATATAATAAGATCATCGGCAAAGGCTAACGCGTAGGAGGAATCGTCCTTGTTGAAGTTAAAAAGTTTGGGGAGGTCGCTGAGGAAAATATTGAAAAGGATCGGGGAGTTGACGGTACCCTGCTGAAGGCCTTCGCGAATTTGAAATTTTTGGGCGGAAAGGAGTTTGCCGTCCCAAATGGTGAAGGACTTGTCTTTGATCATATCCCAGATAGTGTAGAGCAGCCAGGTTGGGCACTTTTTTTGTGTAATTTGAATAGTAAACCATTGTGCCATACGGAATCAAACGCCTTTTCTAGATCGAGGAGGGCTGCCCCTACGTAGTGGCTCTTTGCGATGGTGGTGTTTAGATCAGAGAGAAGCTTATGAATGGCGTGTGTGGTGGAGTGTTGGTGTTTACAACCGAACTGGCTGTCTGGTATTATGTTATTTTTGGTGATGAAGGTGTTTATACTGAGTTTTATGACAGATTCGAAAACTTTGCTTAGGCTATGTGTAAGGCTGATTGGACGGTAACTGGAGGGGTCGTGTGGATTTTTATTTTTTTTAAGAATTGGTAAGAATTTTGCCTGTTTCCAACCTTTTGGAAAGTAGAAATGGTTCAGTGCGTTATTGAATAAGATGGTTAGGTTGAATGTTACGTTTCTGGGTAGGTGTTTTAACACTATGGGGGGAATATTGTCGAGTCCGCTGGAAGATTTATTCGGGAGATGCTTAAGTATATAATCTACAGATAGGGGGGAACAGAAAGGATCATCTTGATCTTTGATAGGAGTTGGACTGGATGCTTTGTTGGAGTTGTTAAATATGGTGAATGTGTTACCGGCTGTTCGTGTTGAGGTGAAGTCGTTTTTTATGGACTCGGCAGTGTGGTCGACTATTCTTTTGAGTGGCGAATTGGAGTTGAGTTGTTTAGGAGAGTTGACAACCTCGTAGAAGGCTCCTAGGATGTTGAGTTTATCAGGTGGAGAGGAGAAAATGAAGTGGTCGTTTGAGGTTCTGGCTTGAGATAAGTTGCAGTCACTCCTCAGTAAAATGGAGTCTAGATTTTTTGGGATATGCAGTTCGTCTATAGCGGTAGATTGTTTGGGTCTGAACATGTAGTTGATTCGGGCGAAGAAGGAGTCAGAATCACGGTAATCTATTTTTCTTGTTAGGTTGATCCAGAATTGTTCAACTGATGATTTGAGTTTGTGTTGGAGTAATTTGGAGGTGGTTTTAAGTACGAATTTGGTGGCTCTTGACAGGGGTTGTCTGAGGAATGGATCTTATCTACGTAAGTTGTGTAGTAGGGAGACAAGGGGGCTTTTAGTTTTTTTGTAGTTTTATTATACTGCTATTTAGGTATTTGTGTAGGTTATTTTTTGGTTTAAATTTTGGAACGAGTTTGGATATGGTGTGGGAGATTGTGCTGCTGAGTGCTTCTAGGTGGGCGTCGATTTCAGGTATGGATAGGTTACGGTTATTAGGAATTTCCTGATGGTAAGCTTTAGCTAGTTTCTTGGTAAAGCTGGGCCAGTTGGTGGCTTTGTAGTTGAACCTGTGGGATTCAGGATTTGGGGCCCAAAGGGGGGAGTTGGAATGGGAAATTTTTAGGGTAAGTGAAAAGGCAGAGTGATCACTGTCGTATGGGAGTATTGGGGCTTTGCCATTGGTGGAGTTGACCAAGGGCAGTCTGGCGTCAACAAGGCAGATGTCTAGGAATGACTGGGCCGGTTTGTAAGATGGGAGAGAGGGAGTGATGATCTTAGTTTTGAACTTGATCCCTTGGTTGGCTTCCCAATGGCATAGCTGTCTACCTCGTTGGTTGTTCGTATGGTCTCCCCAGGCCTTTCTTCTGGCATTTAGATCGCCCGCCGCAATAAAGAGGTTGTTTTCAGAATGGAGTTTTAAAGATTCAAAGAGGGTGTCCAATTCTGTGATAAAAAGCCCCCTATTGTCAGAACGTGCGTAAAGGCTAATTAGAAATAGGTTCTTGTTGTTGGTGGTTTTAATTTTAATAGCTGTGTATTCTAGAATTTGGTTTGAGGGTGAAGATTCAATTATTTCAATAGGAATATTTCGTTTGATTAATATGGCTGTACCGCCACCTTGTTTCGAGTTGTATCTATCAGAACGGATTGTTTCGTAATCTTTAAATGCGAGTTTATGTCTTGCAGTAAGCTTTGTTTCCGAGAGGAAGACGGCTTCGTGATTGTATTTGTTCAAGAAGTGGAGGAGTTCAAGTCATCTGTGGTTCGAGATGATTGAGTTTACATTGATAGCTGCAATTCTAATCTGGTTAGTGGGTGTTCGATTCCTAGTGGAAGCATGCCTCCTTACAGACCATCCCGCGCCTTCTTTATTGTATAAAGGCCCTTTTCCGATTTTTTGCTGTCCTTCGTTTACCTAGAAGAACGCTTAGTCCTCGAAATGTCTAAAACGTGCATTCGAGGGTTTAAGCTGACAGCATTGGAAAAGTGGCCATAAAGTCAATTCGTAAGACTCTCGTTCCGAGTACCGATCGCGAGGCACGCGAGGGTCCCGAATTCGGACGACAACGGACCATTGTCCGTGACACGCAGCGGCCAAGGAAGCGCAGTCCTTGCGTCGCATCGCCAGGCCTCATAGGCCATATTTCACAAGGGCGCCTGTTTTATGTCTAACGAGACACACTCGGGTTCGAGCCTACGATTTCGCATCCCCTTGGCTTCGTGAGCGTACTCAGGCCAAGGGGGTAATAAACCACGTTCGGCCCACTTGGGCCAGCCAGCACGCGGGCCACGCGGGCCATAAATTTCGAAGGCCACTTAGCCCGAAAAACAGACGCACTGTCCCGAGGTCCTTCAAACGCACATTTTTCGGGATTTCCCGTCTTCGGTTGAGGAGGAGCTTCCACCTCCACCAAGGGAGGAAGATCCTCCTCCTACAATCTAAGCAACGAATGGGGTGCTTTTTTCCCCCAAAATTGGGCCTATGCCCACGAATTTCCTCGTCACACGAGTCGACGATAGAACGGACCTCGGGACAGCAAAATCAGAATTCGCTAGATTCTCGTGGAGAGAACACGCCCGATCTCTCAAGAGCATAACACTCTCGATTCTCGCAAGAGAAAACCAGTCATCGTATACCGCGCAGTTTGTTCGTGCATCGCACCTTCTCCATCGTTAACTATATTATTGTTACCAGTCACTAGTCCATAATTTAATTAATCACCTAAAGTTAATTCGGCGGGTGATCGCGTGGAGTTCAATCAATAAATTTTTAAGAACAATGCAGTTTTGTTGATTCAATAAACCCACGGATTTTTACAGTGGGGGGGATTCGAGGAGTTGAATTTTAATTCGAGAAAAAGGAGTTTAGGATATACTCGATTTTTTGGGAGTTGGCGGATATTTGGGCCGCCAGTGTTTGAAGTTGATTGTTTAGGAGGTTGATTATGTCACCTTTAAGTTCTTGGACCCATGTTGGGGGTGCGTTTGGTTGAGGCTGCGGGTGGTGATCCGGATCTTGTCCAGCGAAGACGGGTCTTCTGGGCTGCGGGGCGGTGTAGAAAGATGGGAGGGGATGGTGTTCTACCGTTGGAGGCCTTGAGGATCTGGTCGCTTGGGCGTAGGTCGTGTTCGTTCTCAGCGTAGCAGTGAAACAGTTCAGTTTGGTTGCTGAACGTTGTCGGCTAGCAAAGTTTAGCTCCTTCTTTTTCTGGAGTGCAAACTTGATGTATGGACATCCTTTGTAAGAGGCAGGGTGCCCCTCCTGGTTGCAGTTAGCGCATTTGAGCACATGCCTGCCTTCGTTTTGTGGGATTTGACATTTCCCCGGTTCGTGCGCTTGAGCGCACTTAACGCATCTAAATTGAAGGAAACAGTTTTTGCTGGAATGTCCGAGTCTCTGGCATTTTTTACAATGGAAGATGGGGGGCTTCCTAAGCTGTTCCCATCTGATTCGCTGGTGTGCGAGAGAGCTTTAATTTTGTACAATTCTTTGGGGCTGCTGTCTGAGGAGATTTGGATTAGATGGTGGTGGAGATCCGGCTGTTTCTTGTCAAAATAGAATTTTTACAGTTTTAATATTTGTAAGTTTGGTAATTGCAGATTACGTATTTCATCTAGAATATAGTCTTCAGAGAAGTCCCCCTTAATTCCTTTTATGATTAGAGATTTTGGTCTTAGGGATTTTGGAGTATAAGTATAATGAGGGATGTTCTCTTTCTTTGGTTGCTCGATTGTTAGCTGATGGTGTTCCAGGAGGTTAAGATAAATTGTATGGTTGGAAGGGTCCGTTTCTTTGACGGTGAAGTCGTTGTGTGGAATATTTAAAGATTTTAATGAATTGATAAGTTTGCCAAGGTTCGTGTTGGTGGTGTAGATGGGGGGGGGGGGGGCGGTCTTGTTGCTTTGTGAGATCTTGTGTTGATGATGTTTGAATCGGTGGGGGTGTTGTCGTCCTGTTCTGTAGCTTCCTCATTGGTCATCGGCTGGAATCGGTTGGTATTCGTAAGATCGGTGTTATTGGTTGAAGTGTCGGCTGGATTGTCAGCCTTGGCAAATTTCTTGGGGAATTCCCACTCGCTTGTCAGTACGGAACGAACTTCAGAGTCCGGCGAGGTTGTGGTCTCTGCCGCTGCGTTAAGCGGCGTGCTCTGTTTGCGGGCCGCTTTGAGGTTGGGGCTAACCTTGTTTTTAGTATCGGATATGTTATTTTCTTTTAGCAGTTGCTTGTACATCCTATCAATGTACAGGGAGTGCAGCTTACGCGTCTTCTGCTACCTTGGTCTGATAGATGGGAAGGGCTCCGCGTTCTCTTTGTCGGAGAGGTCCGGCGAGAGAGTGCGTTTGGCGCCATGTCGTATGTCATCGCTTGGGTTAATCATTGCGGCGATTAATAAAATAAATCCATTTCTAGGGCGGATCGGGGCCAGAATATTATTTTTTGAAATATAAGACACTGTTTAGTGCCCCCGGGGGCCGGTGTCACAAGTGCTACACTGTTGGTATTTGATAAAATACACTTATTTTATGATAACTGTGAGACACGATGTTCACTCGGCCACTGTCTACGAGAGACACCACGAGAATCGGTTCATTGCAACGTGATATAACCGTTGGCGGAGGAGTAGATTTCAGAATGAAGGAAGTGGGGCCAAAATGAAATGTTTATTAAGGTCATTTTGCACACACTGCCTTCGAACCACCAAAATCTGCCATCGCCTCCGTGCAATGATACATTCCTGTTCTTAGTGTTGTATTCCTACTGAATGAATTAATAAAATTATAATCTTTCTATTAACTCGATTGCGCTCTCTCTAAAGAAACAGTAAGATGCAACAAAAATACGTGCATTGCGCCCGAGAAGCTGTCGACAACAGCATTGTGAACGAAAAAAAAAAAAAAAATAGCGCCAACAGCACGTGGTGTTCCCAGGCGGTCACCCATCCAAGTACTAACCACGCTCAACGCTGTTTAACTTCGATGATCGGAGAGGCCATCTTTTGCGCACAGACGATTGCGCACGACGGTATGGCACACGGTTCTTTTGGACACGGTATTATTGGACACACGGTTCTTTTGGACACAGTAACATTGGACACAGTGGGTTTTCGCTCACGCAAGGATTGCCCACATTGTTAAGACGCACACGCTGAGTTACGCACATGTAAAATTGGACTCATGATAGATTGCGCACAGAATGAATTCAAATTGTTGTTTATCATCGTGTGTTGTGCTGTGTGATTAGTCTATGATTATATATCTTCTATGCAGAATACAAAGAATCGGACATATCTCAATTGCGCACAAATAGAATTGGACACATTCACAGAATTTTAAAATCGCTGTATCTCCTAAACCGTGCGTCCTAGACAAAAAATAACGAAATTTTTTAAAGACTTCACACAAAGCATATCACCCCGGCACTACCCCTTAGGCCTATTCAAAAGTCAAAAATTAAAAAGAATTTTAAAAAAAGTAAAAAAGTCAAAAGTAAAAATTTTTTGAGGCTTTACTCGTAGTTCTACTCAAAAGTCGATTCACCCCCTTCTGCCCCAAGTGATTCCCTAATCCTAACCCTAACCCTAACCCTAACCCTTTTTTCCGTGAGGAAATGTTTTATAACGCACATAACCCGAAATTAATAACGACTTGGCCGCATTTCCATCACTGTCCAAAATTACTGTGCGCAATTCTATTTGTTCTCGATTCGCCATTCTGTGCGCAATTTATCATGAGTCCAATTTTACATGTGCGTAACTCAGCGTGTGCGTCTTAACAATGTGGGCAATCCTTGCGTGAGCGAAAAGCCACTGTGTCCAATGTTACTGTGTCCAAAAGAACCGTGTGTCCAATAATACCGTGTCCAAAAGAACCGTGTGCCATGCCGTCGTGCGCAATCGTCTGTGCGCAAAAGAGCCATCCCCGATGATCGGACGAGAATCAGTTCATTGCAACGTTTTTTTTTTTAGTTTAAAGATTGTTCATTTCAGGCATGGGAATGTTTAACAATGTTTGAATACTAAAAATAAACAAAAAGTATCTTATTGCTAAATTAATTTCTAATTATTACTAATGTAAAGGCACATTAGAGGACCACATGTGACGGTTTGTACGTCGAGGAGTAGTTAATCTGTACTCCTCGTAGTAATTATTATGTATCACAGTAATACATTATTCGGTTCACAGCCGTATTAATTTATCTTGCACTTTGAATTGCTCCCGAAAAACGCCTTATAAAACTAGGAGTTTACTTTGGATGAGAGTACAGGGTGATGAGTATGGGCGGTGTGGTGATGTATATATATTTACAGATGAGAAATGGATGAAATAATGGTATGATGCTATTTACAAGTGAGATAGTGATGCGGTGCGATTATTTACAGAGAGAGTAGAAAGAGAACATACAATATAGAATATAGGATAAGAAGTGATGAGATCATATAATATAATATAATGTAATATAGTATAATATATTCTAATAAGATTATAGTATTATATCTTAATCTATATTGGTCACAGTTGCGCTGTAAGTCTTTGGTTATTACGTTGCCAGTCTTTGGGTATTATAACGTTTTATACATTATATGATCGGAGTTTAACTTATTTTAACTTAACTTAACTTCGCATAAATATAAATATAAAGAGTGTAGCTAAATATAGATCTTAAAACTTATCAGTTAATACTAAGTGGTAAATTGCACTTTGGTGTTCCATGTAGGAGAGAGTATGTGCTACGGTGGTTTGTATCTGTTGGTTAACCACCAGAATTTCTTATAATCTAAATCTTTATTTTCTTCGCGATCTCTGTCAGGGATTGCAGTGCTGTATCGAAAGCCGTGTTCGGCTGTAATTTCGTCATGCTCCGGGGGGGGGGGGGGGGTGAGTGCGATGGATTTCCTGGACCTATGTCGCGGGGTATGGTACAATAGGGGGATTGCGTTTTTGTTTTGGATGAGTCCATGTTCTTCTAGGAAAATAAAGGCTTCCGGTGGCAGAAAGCCGGTATTTATGGATTTTCTGATGTAATTTTCGTCCGGAAAAGCTATAGGGAAAATTAAGCTATTTTCTCTAATCTGTGTTGTGTTGACAAAGTAATTTCTGGTTAATTTTATTATGAAATTATCGATTCTATTGATGTTGGCTTTATTATAGAGTGTTTCGTTGTTAACGTGTTTTTTATAGTCAGAGTGAGCGGATCTGTATAAGCTGAGACATGTTCTGAGGCAGCGTCTTTCAAAGATGCGGATCAACTCCATAATGGAGGCGCTGATGTTGTACCACATCTCGCAGCCATAGGTCAGGATGGGCCTGATTAATAATTGGTAGCAAATTAGTTTTGTTTTTTTGCTTAGCGCTTCTGAGCGGAATAATTTTGTGCAGGCGCAGAATATCTTTTTCGCTTTCTGCAATTGGATTAGTGGATGAGAGTTTAGTAGAAATCTATTGTCAATTGTTAGTCCTAGATATTTTACAAAGTTTTTATGTGGGATTTTGGAGTTTGCGATTCCGTCACCGATCAAATGAAATGTTTTATAGTTTCTTATAACATAGAGTCTAGCTGTATGACAGGAGGGCCTGAAAAGTATAGTCTCGCACTTGTCAGTGTTGACTTTTAGTTTCCACGATTTATAGTATGTGAAAATGCTGTTGATTGCGTTTTGTTTTGTATTTTGCATGGATTCTTATCTGCAGTGTATACGATAAGGTCGTCGGCATAGGCAATCATTGAGCAGCCTGTTCTCTCTGGTCCAAATAGGCTCAGGATATCGCCTGTATATATGTTAAAAAGTATGGGGGAATTTATGGTGCCTTGTTGAAGTCCGTTTTTTATTATGAATTCTCGGAAAATGGAGTTCTTGTCACTGACTACTCGGAATGATCGGTTTGTTACAATGTTTATGATTAATTTAATTACTATTAATGGGAATTCTTTTCGTCTAAGTTTGCAAGTCAGGCCATTCAGCCAAACGGTATCAAAGGCTTTTTCTAAATCCACGAGACAGGCGCCTACGCAGTTGTTATTGTTCAGGGCCCAGTTGACGTCGGAAGATAATTTGTTAATTGCATGTAATGTGGAATGAGGTTTCCTAAATCCATATTGATTTTCCGGGATAATGTCTTTGTGTTTGCATATATCTATTATTATATTGCCGGCGAGTGGTGGCTCGTCCGGTGGTGTTGTGGGATGGTGATCGTGGAGGTTAAGCGACGTTGGTTTGGGGCCCGTCGAAAGATGGGTGAACGCATAGGTTAGGTGTGAACCTATATAGCGAGGATTGTAACCCTGAGGGGAACAATAATAAAAAGAAGACATATCTATTATTATATCGTTAATGATTCTTTCATATACTTTTCCTATGTTCGGGAGTAGGCTAATTGGGCGGTAGCTGTTTGGGTTTGTAGGATCTTTACCTTTTTTAGCTATGGAAATTACTTTGGCAGCCTTCCAGTCTTCCAGGAATAAACCGTAATTTAGCAAATTGTTGAACAGGATTGTATAAGTCCATATGATTTTATCTGGTATCATTTTGAGTACGTAGTTTGAGAGTTGGTCATTTCCGGCCGATTTCTAGATATTGAGGTATTTGAATTTGTTTTTAACTATTGAGAACTTTATAAAATATAATGTTGTCATTGATTCCGGTTGTTTCGGTGCTACGGACGAATTTGTATCACTGAAGGTGCAGATGGTTTTCGGTAGTACGGAGGCAATTTCTCGTTCTGTTGTTGCAGCTTCCTTTTCGATTAGGGTTCTGAAGCTGGGATGGTTAAGTGCTTTATTCTGGTCGCTAGCAATAGAGTAGTGGGCAGCGAGTATGTGTGAACATGCGGTTTGGATTTTTTGGGTTGATAGCTTTAATTTGCTAGCCTGCTTTTCTACCTCTTGTTTTAGCTTCTTTCTAGTGGCGGCGATCATATGTTGGATATTATGGATGGCATGTTCTATATAAGAGTTTGTGTTGAGTATTTTGCGTAATTTTCTTAATTGAGTCAATAGGCTTTGTTCCGTACGTTGTAGATTTTTTATTTTCTTGTTAATGTATTTGTCTGTTGAGTTTGTTGGTTTATGTTTTGGTGTGGCTCGATTAACAGCGTTCAAAATTTCGTTCTGAATAATGTTCAGCTGCTCGTGAATTTGGTCCAATGGAAGGTTGCAGTTTGGTTGTACGTACAGTTGAAGTTTATTAAGAATTTTTTGAAATTTTTGTATGTTCAGTTTCGTCAGTATGTTATTATTGTATGCGTCTGAGTCCGGTGGCAATAAGTGTGTGTTAGGCACTTTGATTGAGGCAAGGCATGCTTCGTGGTCGCTGTGAAATGTGACTGTTTTTATCTCGCTTTTCTGTGCACCTCTGAAAGTTAACCTCGCATCTGCTAAATAAAAGTCAATATAAGATTTATTTTTAGGGAATGAGGGGGTTTTGGTGTGGTACAGTTTCATTTTGTATTCTATGTCATGGTTTGAGAACCATGACTCAAGTGCTATACCTCTCTCATTGTTTTTCATATTGTTCCATGACGTATGCTTAGCATTCCAATCTCCTGCTAAAATGTAATAGTTGTCAGAAGAATCTAATTTTAGTTCTGTACATAGCTTATTTAATTAATTGGTAATTATTTACTTTAGGGGCTTCCTCACCGATTTTGATGGCCATGAAATATGTTGTCAAGGTCATGATTCTGAACAACTTTTTCCTATACGTGTTACCTCCGCTCAGCTTTAGTTTCCGAGATAATCGCAAAAAAGTGTCAACATCTCGAAAAGTGGTCGGAGTAGGTGTGGGTTAGATTTTAAATTATGGCCACAACTTAAAACGACTTCAATTAGTTGAGACCCACTGTCTTGTCTGTTCTGAGTATTAAGCATGAAACTATACGAATTCTTGGATATCTGCAACAATCAAGAAAAGTTGATAGATTTTTTAGTTAACAGTAAAGTGATCCATGGCACGATGAATTCTATCAAGTGCAACGAAAATATACTACTTGATCGCGAAAACTTAATTTTTCGATGCCATAATACTAGTTACATTACAAATCGAAACAAAAGACGTATAAGAACACAATGTAATTTCAAAATTAGTAAAAAAAAAAAATGGTGTTATAAAATATACACCACTTCAAATAGAAATCTGTTAAGAAATCTGTTAATTCTAACCCTAACCCTAACCCACACCTACTCCGATCACTTTTCGAGATGTTGAAACATTTTTGCAAATATCTCGTAAACTAAAGGCGAGCGGCGGTAACATGTACAGGAAAAAGTTGTTCAGAATCATCACCTTGACAATATATTTCAAGGTCATCAAAATCGGTGAGGAAGCCCCTAAAGTAAATAATTACCCGGAAAAGATTTATCAATTGCATACGCTTCTCGCACCCTAAATAAGAGTGAACAGAATTTTTACAGTACAACAGAGAAGGAGTTACTTTCTATTGTTTGGAGTGTTAGGCATTTTAGGCCCTACCTGTATGGCCGACGGTTCTGTATCGTAACAGACCATAAACCGCTTACCTGGCTATTCAATTTCAAAGACCCGGGAAGTCGACTACTACGTTGGCGACTAAAATTAGAAAACTACGATTATAAAATTACGTATAAACCAGGAAAACTCAATTCGAATGCGGACGCGCTATCCCGCGCTCCATTAATGTCATTCAAAATAGCCAACCTTTCGACAGTTTTATACAATATCATTATAAAAATCTGGACATTCCAAAAATCAAATCTATTCCCTGTCACAAATTTAATTATTTCCCTAATGTCTTATTTTATTCGAAAGATTTAGACGAGAGCAATTAATGACACGCAAACCACATATATCTGTATTTGTAAAGCATTTCACTTGGATAAGTTAGAATATAAAGAAATATTTTACTCGCTAAAAACTTTGAATAAACATTTGCGAGAAAACAATTATTCCGGAAATCTTTATATCCACAACGTTACAATTAATAATAAAAATATTAAAAGAAGCATGTTCGGTGAAATCATATATTATATTTTCAAGGATACGAATATTACACCTATTATCCTAGATACTGAACGCGTTACTCCTAAAACGAAAGACGAAATCATACAAATCCTACAAGAAAATCATGATTCCAAATTGGCTGGTCATTCAGGTTTCCTTAGAACATATAGAAGAATCAAGGAATTTTATAACTGGGACTCAATGAAGAAAGACATAAAAAATTATATAAAGGAATGCCCCTCTTGCCAAATAAATAAAACCAACTTCCGACCTTCTAAGGCTCCAATGGAAATCACGTCTACGTCCAATAAACCCTTCGAGAAACATGCAATCGACATTGTCGGACCTTTACCAGAAACCTTAAACAACTGTGACGGAGCGACCGTCGTTTCGCTCCGTCGCAAGACCACGAAGCCGGAACGAGCTACGATTGGCACGAATCGTGCCTTAGCCCGCGCCAATCCGCGAGCTCCGAGCGCGACCGAGCGATCCGCGGCGGCGGGGCACTCGGTAGCGTCCGCGCTCGGGGCATAAATACCGCGGCGAAACCGGCATAGAACAGAGTTGGCTTCACAAAGTCGTTCACAATGTCGTTCTTCTGAAAAGTCAGAGTTGGCATCAGATCTCGTTTCATTCAGCTCTCACATGTTTCGTGGTCTCTCATGAGCAGTCGCGCCGTGAACATCTCTCTAGTGAACCCTCCTAATAGTACTCAGTGCCGGGACTAGTCCTCTTGAGGCCCTTCAGTGCCGCTATACGCGCGATCCTATCATTTGTCCTTCCCAGGACAGTTAAATAATCTCGTTTAATCTCTATTAATATTAACAACATCAAAAGAAGAACAGTTCAACCCTTAGTGTCATCCGCCTCCCCGCCTTCTACAACGGAAGAGCCAGGAAGCAGCAACAGTCATGTAAGCCGCATAAATGGAATTAAACTGAAAATCACGGACGATTTAAACAACAACTCACTGGATAAACCACCCCACCAAATACAAGAAGCTAAAAGACAGCGAACAGAAATCATGATAAACTCCATCCCAAACAACTCTCGGACCAACAATACCATTCTAACAACCAACAACAGGTTTGAGATTTTCTCAACGGAAGCATTTAAAAACTTTGCTGAAAACTTTGCTGACACCTCCTGCGATGTGAGTAATAAAAAAAACATTTCAAATGGGTCGCGCTCCCCCTCTGTATCTAACCTAAACATCCCAAATAACCCTGTCCGACCCCCTCCCATATACATCCGGCTTGCTGAGAATGAAGTTCTTAAATTCAGCAAGGAACTCGAGTCTGAAATTGGTAAAAATTTTTACATCAAGTTCCTCGGGAACCAGGTCCGCCTCCATTTCAGTGAAATTAAATATTTCACTGAAGCCAAACATGCTTTTCATAAAGCAGGCCTAAAATTCCATACCTTCGCTCTCCCCAGCGAAAAACCTTTTACGGCCATCCTAAAAGGTCTACCTTCAATTGACACTGAGACTATTGCTACCGAACTGCAATCTCAAAAACTTAACCCGACCAGCGTGGTCGCATTCAAATCCTCCCCGCACAACACCATCTATAAAGTCTCCTTCCCCCCGGGCACCAAATTGTCCCAGATCAAATCAGTGGGATTCATATACTACTGTCGAGTTTATTGGGAACGTTTTATTAAATCCAGGAACTACACCCAATGTTTCAGATGCCAGGCGTTCGGTCACGCCAGCGCAAACTGTTTTAAAAATCCTAAATGTGTTAAGTGCAGACTTGATCATTTGACAAAAGACTGCGTCAAATCACCCGACTCTCCCGCCAAATGTGCAAATTGCAATGGTGCCCACACTGCGAACTTTTCGCAATGTCCTAACCTCATCGCCTACATTTCAAAAAAGACTTCTGCCCACCCCCCCAAAATCAACAATCACCCTTCCGGCAATGAAATTCGCACCATATCCAATCCTGCTTTCATCTCGAATAATAGATCATTCAGCAGCGTGGTCAGAGGCCAACCCCCCTCCCCTCCAAACACCACTTCAAATCCAACATCTGATTCCTCTGAAACAAACGAATTTCTAAAAGAAGCCATAACCTTTATCAAAAAAGCTATACCCATCTTCAAATCCGTTAGCCCCAAGCTAGCCTCCTGCAACACAATGTTTGATAAAATCGAAGTACTATTTGATGCTGCTCAACAACTTTTTTCATAAATAACTTTCTCCCAAACACTACCTGGAACCATAATGACATGGAACGCCTGTTCCCTCTTCACTAAATCCACTGAGCTTGAACTCTTCTTAATAACTAACAATGTACTGATTGCCTTAATCCAAGAAACTTGGCTGTCCCCCTCCACTGACATCGTCTTCACAAGCTACAACATCGCCAGAGCTGACAGAAGCAATGGCAACTCCCATGGAGGGGTGGCCATCCTCACCCACAAAAACCTCCGTTGCTACCCCTACAAACTCCGACCTGCAGACAACATCGAAGCAATAGCTATCAAAATACCCAACCTCAACCTAATAGTCATTTCGGCATATTGCCCCAGTCAAACCCTCGATACCACTGCTCTGGACTCAATTACCAATTTCAACGCCCCTTTCATTGCTGGCGTTGACCTAAACGCCAAACACACCTTCTGGAACAACCCCGTAAATAACAAAAACGGCAAAACCCTCGAAAACCACATGACAAATAATAGTTATTCCCTAATAGCACCCCCGAGCGGCACCCACTTTAGACCCAATTGCATGCCCACCATAATAGACTTTTTTCTGTCCAATACACTCACCAACCACCTCTGTGAAGTGTCCGATGACCTCTCCTCCGATCATCGCCCAGTCCTTCTATTACCCCACTTAAAACACTCCTTCACCACTTCCTCCCCCATCACCAACTGGGATACCTACCGAACCCATGCAACTAAAATACCGATTACACCAATTATCTCAACAGTACACGATATTGATATAAAGGTCTCCCAATTCCAAAAATACCTCAAATCCTGCTTCCATAAGTCCACCTCCTTCGTAAACACCCCCGACAAATTTATTCTACCTGACGAGGAACTCAAATCCACTATCCGTCTCCGTAACACTGCCAGGAAAAAATGGCAAAGATCCGGCAACCTCATCTATCTTGAATATTACAAACAACTAAACAAAACCATTCGCAATAGAGTCTTCTTCCTAAAATCCGAACGCATTAAAAAGCAAGTTAATAATGCTAAAAACACTCACACCTTCTGGCCCGTATTCAGGAAAATCATGAAAAAACCTACCAACATTCCACCCCTCCTAGACACTACCGGAAACTATCAAGATACAAACTTCAAAAAAGCCCAACTCCTGGCCAACCAATTTTCCTCAGTCTTCGATGAAGCCTACAGATCCAAATCTCCCCTCCAAACACAAATTAACTTAAAATTGCAAAATTTCCACTTGAAAGAGCACCTCGTCCCCTCCTCAAGTTCGGACATCATTAACCATCTCTCCCCCAAAATTATAAAAGAGCTATCCACTAAGCTTAAACCGAGAAAAGCCTGTGGATGGGATGGCTTCTCTCCCAACTTAATCATCAAAGCCCCCAGAAATACTTTCGTTCAGCTTTATTACATTTTCAAAGCTTGCCTTACACTTGCTTATTTCCCTAAGGCTTGGAAAATAGCCAAAGTCATACCAATTCCCAAACCCGGGAAGAATCGCAAACTCCCCTCGAGTTATAGGCCCATAAGTCTCCTTCCCACACTCGGAAAACTCTTTGAAAAAGCCATTTATAAACTACTCTTGACACACATCTCTGAAAATAACATACTAATCGATGCCCAATTCGGCTTTCGAAACTACCACTCTACTATTCACCAATTGATCCGCACAACCCAATTTCACACTAACCACCTAAACACAAATCGCTTCTCCGGAATGGTCCTGCTGGACCTCAACAAAGCCTTCGACTCGGTATGGCACAACGGCCTAATTTACAAATTAATCAACCTTGGCTTTCACCCCAGGCTTGTTAAACTACTTCACTTCTACCTAGAAAAAAGATCTTTTTTCGTCCAGATAGGCAGCAATAAATCTGACCCTGCGCCCATTCGAGCTGGTGTGCCGCAGGGTTCTGTCCTGGCCCCCCTCCTCTACCTCCTCTTCATCAATGACATTCCGCAGTCAAACAATTCCACACTGGCCCTTTTTGCCGACGATACCGCCATCCTAGCTGGCTCCTATTGCCACCTCCGCCTAATTAAAATCCTTCAAGACCACCTCAGCAGTATCAACCACTATTTCCATGAATGGAAACTAAAACTGAACGGAACTAAAACCCAAGCCATATTATTCACCCGGAAAAGGAAACACCTTAAAAAAGGGCTCCCTTCCCTAGAAATAGAAAATACTCAAATAGAGTGGAGCAAAGAGGTCAAATACTTGGGAGTTGTCCTAGATTCACAACTAAGATGGGGCCCAGCGGTTCTTGACCGAAGAAAAAAAGCTACTGCAGCCTTAGGAGCAGCCTCCGTTCTAATCGGTCCTAAATCTAAATTAAATACTCACCTCAAACTCCTGCTATATAAAACCTGTATACGCTCAGTCATTGCCTACGGAGCCCACCTCTGGCATAATGCCGCAAAAACCCACCTCACCTCCCTCCAAAGATTACAAAACAAAGCCATCAAAATATCCTGAAACTTCCCATGGACCACTCCACATCCGAAATTGACACCATAGCCAATATTCACCCTCTTGACAAATTTCTCCACTCCATAATCAAAGCTTATCACCCGGTTGAACACCCCAACCCACTGATACGCAGCACGACCTCCTACGACAGATCAAGGTTGCCATACTCCCCCAAAATCCGCTTTCCACTGGACCTGGATGACCCCCCTGTTACACCATCCACCTCACTTGCTGCCCTGGCAGCCTCTACCAGAGCACCATTACTACCTCACTCTCAGCTGCGGCAGCTCCCCTGAACCAGCTGAATCCACCAAGCACCTACATACAATCGTCCTCCTACTATAACTACCATCAACAGCTGCAGCATCGCCAACACCGTCAGCCACAGCTCCGATAACGGCAGCACCACCGGCACCAACACAGCAGCAGCGGAAGCAGCAGCAGCGGTAACAACAACAACCGTAGCAGCAACAGCAACAACAAATCTATCATCCATAACTAAAAGCAGCAGTCCACCTGCAGTCGATATCTATAAGTTTTTTGCAAATTTTCTTATAACCCTAACCCAACAAAGGCTTCGGCCAATCATAGTCCCTCAAGTACATATAACATTATATTTCCATGTTAAAGGGTAGTGAGCGCAGGCTCCAGGTATCTTTATCGCAACCCTAATGTTCTAAACACAGGCTAGTCCTGTTAAAAAAAAAAAAAAGCATAGAACAGAGTTGGCTTGGAGCTGCTCTCGGAGGAACTCCTCCGAGCTCCGGTCCTCTCGCAGCAGCGTGCTCGCACGCTCACGGGTCCTCCCGTGGGTTAGCATTCACGCCGGTGCTGGCTAGGGGATACCTCGGGATCCGCCGAGGGGGAACCGACTCCGGTACCGCGAGGACGACAGGAGTGAGCAGTCGAGCGCCGAGAGCGTCTCCGGGTGCCTCGGCGTTGCGCGCCTCCAGCCGCTCGCCACCTGGGACCTTCCAGCTTCCCGTCCTCCCCGACGGCTCCTGCCGGAAACAAGTCCGATTCACGACGCAGAGCCGCGGGGTCCCGTACCGACCCGCGCCAGATCCGCGCCGCTCCGCAACCGCGCCGATCCAGAACCGCGCCGCTGCAGACCCGCGTCAGTCCGGAATCGAGCCTCCGGATTCGCGGCACTCCGAACTCGCGCCGTGCCGAAACGCGCTGCGCCGCACGCCGCGACCGTAGTTGTAAGTAGCCGTAAGTTAGTTTAAGGATTAATCGTTTGTCACGTTTCCATCCAGACGCTCCAGGACGAGGACCCGCTCGCCTGCCGGCCCAGGACCGGCTGACCGCTTTATCCGAATAAACGTATCTACTTTTGTTCCACTATCCGGGTTGTTCATTTCTCAACCCTTCCATCCCCCTCAAGGACCCTGGTGCACTCTCGACCATCCAGGAGGGGGCTCCGTTAGTGACGCCCGCGTCACACAACAATCGTTTTATACTCACTATGCAAGACGACTTAACGAAATTCTCATATGCTATTTCTATTCCGAATCATGAATCTGAAACGGTTGCCAGAGAAGTGTCGAAATTTATAATCTTATTCGGAATTCCTGGATCTATACCAGAGATGGGCAAAAAATTATTTTAAATTTTCAAATTAAAAATAACCGACATTTATCTTTTATCTGAAATGATTTTTCTCAGATACTTATTTAGCACGGTTCATCCGTACATACTCTGCACGAGTATTATTTATCATCAGAGGTTATCGGTTCCCGAAATAACTGCGTATTCAACACCTCTAGCGGAGAGATACGTGTTTGAGAGGCGTTATTTCTAAGATACAGCCAGAGGTGGGCAAAATATTTTGACGATTTATTTGATAGTCGAAGGTAGTGCCACTATTTATTTGACGGTGAATTTTTTCACATACAATCTTCAGAAATGTATTTTTAATTCGTATTTTTATTTCATTTCAATTAAACGACCTCTTAATGCGACGTTGCCAAGTTGTAATATATAAATGTACAAATAAACGGTTAAAAAACTTTGGACATCGTGGAACAAGAAGCTTGTAGCTCCTATAAATTTTAGGTTAAACAAATTTAAAATGCAACGAAATGGAACCTTCGAAAATATAATAGTTTATGTACTGTAAAAGTTTGAAAAGTGGCAGCATTCGACAATAAGAAATGTTAAAATTTAAAATAATAGAAATAAAATAAACGAAGAATATGTTATTAATAAATTAATTCACTTTATTTGTCAGTAATGTTTAAAACAATAATTGTTCGTGAAATAACATGATAATTGAATTTTTATTATAATTTGTACACACACAGGGTGTATAAATAATTTTTATTCATTTGTTAACAATCATTATTTATTTTTATAATTTTAACTTTTATACATATAAATAATTGGTGCAGGGTGTGTAAATAATTTCTACTCTCTCTCTCTTGTTTGTATTAATAATTTTTGTTTATTTGTATAATAAAATTTTTACTTATATGTGTAAATCTTAGGTAGAAGTTAAGTTTAGCTTACAAGTAGGCAAAAATGGGGATGTGGGTAGCGGTTAAGTAAATACATATGTACAGTATTTATTTCTTACATTACATTATTTATTATATGTACATTATTTTATGTATTTCTTTAAGTTTCTGTATCAATTTTTCCCGGCTTGTTCTCCCCGTCGTTCATCATCGTCAGGAAGAGACACAACTCCACATGATTAGCAGCTATAACAGAAAAAAGTATATACATTACAATGTTATTAAAATAACAATAAATTTGGATCTACTTGAAAATTTGAACCGAAGCGACAGACAAGAAAGCAAATTTTTAAAAAACGTGGTAAAATAAACAAAATGTAAAAATGATTTGAATCTACATGAAAATGTAAAAAGCAAAATTTCACTATCTTTTTTACATTATCGGCTGATACTCGATCCACTGTCTCCTTGGTATCTGCGTGGAGTAGGGGGTAATGAATCGAGTATAAGCCGATAATGTAAACAATAGAGTGAAATTTTGCTTTTTATATTTTCATGTAGGTCCAAATTATTTTCGCATTCGTTTATTTTACCACGTTTTCTTTATTAGCTTGCTCTCTTATCGGCCTCTTTGGTACAAACTTACCTCAGAAGAAGAGCTTTAAGCATAGTTCAGAATTAGTGGATGACAATGAAATTATTTAAATAAAAATTTAAAAAATGTTTAATATACCACCACGTCTTTAAAACGGGGTATAAAGTATAGAAACCATTTTTCCTAGCCCCATGTAGATTCCTAACCCAATACAGATAGTCCTGAAAATGTGTGATTATGAATTTTTAATAGCTATGAAAATACTTGTAAGATTTAAAACCAAAAAGGTGAGTTTTTTCAACGGCAGCCGATTCTCTACACTCCTTACTATTATCTTGCGCCCCACGTTATTCGTTTTAAATCTTACAAGTACTTTCATAGCTATTAAAAATTCCCAGGACTATCTGTATAGGGCTAGGAAGAATTAATTCTATAATTTTCAGTCCGTCTTAAAAACGTGGCATATTAAAATTTGTTTAATTTAAATTTGTGATATTTCTGTTCTAGCCACGAATCATCGGAACTATACAGTCGATGTACAAAATATTCATATACTCCTTAAACAGAAATCACTTATTTAGAATTTTTTGGACTTGTTAGAAGTATTAATTTACTGCGTAATGCATACATTTTTTTTTTTATTTGCTACTGATCTTAATTAATTGCGAAAAAAGTAAATTTTTAAGTTTTTAATCTGTGTCTGTAATGAAAATTTAATAGGCGCCCTTTGTAGATCTAACTAATTTATATGTAAGGAAAGTACATGCCACTTCCCTAATAATATTTGAAACATCCCGCGTAATAACGATGATCGCTAAGAGAGACATCTATATGTACAACGGAGATAGAAAGGTGAAGGTGAAGGTGAGAAACACGTGGCAGAAAGTAGGGTACAAACGTTAACCAAAGAAAGTAAAACCAAAGTTATTGTAACTGTGAGAAAGGAACAACAGAGTGAATAATAAACATTGAATGTTGTTTCTTTGATTTACAGGTATCAATTGTAATAAAGTAAATCTTAGTTTATAAGCTTGTAAATAATAGAAAAATAAAATAATAAAAAAATTATCTTTGATTTACAGAGAAACAATTCGGTTTAATTATTTATGGTTGTTCCAATAAAAAAGAAGATCATTATAAAACAACATTCATTTGTGGAAGATTCACAGAAGAAATGGATAAATTGCAGTTCGCTTTTGAAGTGAAAGGTGCGACAGACGGAAAAACTAACCTCGTATGCCTAACCTCAATAACAACACAGGATGGCCGCAGTTTTAAAATACCAGAAGAATTTCAAGTAGCAAGTCATCACACAGAGCTCATAAAAACGGAAGCATATGCCAAAATAAAAAACACACTAAAGAAAAGACATCAATCAAGAAAAATTTGGATTAGCATATCACAGGGACTATCTACAACTTATTTGGATGAAGAAAATAACCTACAATTTAACAACTATTTCCTGGAGGAAATTACAGATGTCAAAACCCCTGCTGCAGCTGAAACTAGCACAGATCAATCAGTGATAAAGCTATTAGAAAAATTACTAGAGGAAAGGCAAAAAGATTCTGAAATTAAAAGTCTAGGAAAATTAGCAAAAGATTTTATGATTGAGAAGTTTACTGGTAAAAATTCAAATGCCCATCAATGGATTAATGAATTTGAGAAAGAGTGCGAACGTTTTAAAATAACTAAGGATAAGGAAAAGATCGAAATTCTAAATTTTCTTCTAGAAAAAGCTAGTAAAGACTGGTATAGCTGCATGTTATTGAAATTTACAGTGGAGTCAGAATGGGAAACGTGGAAGAAAAATTTCTGTGAAACGTTTGCAAATAAAGGGTGGTCTCCAATTAGATATGCTCTTTCTTTCAGATATCAAACAGGTTCTCTATTAGAATATGCAATAAAAAAGGAAAAGTTTCTATTAGAAGTGAGAAAATCAATCGATAAAGGAACTTTAATAGACCTCATCGCAGCTGGCTTGCCAAATTTCATTTGTGACAAGATCAACAGAGAAAGTTTGACAGAAACTGAAGACCTCTACAATGAAATAGGTAATTTGGAACACTTAATTAATAAAAACAAATGGGAAAATAAGAGAAATAAGGAGTATAACACCAAAGAAAAAATTGAAAAAACAGCATGTAAAATTTGCAAAGATAAAAATAAGGGCATACGTTATCACCCTGAATCTACATGTTGGTTCAGAGATAAAGAAGACAAAATAAAACATGTTAACAACTCTGAGCTGGAAGCAGAACTAAATTACAAGGACCAAAAAAACTATTAATTCCACCATTGATCAAACTCAATGTACTATTAAATGGAACATTGAATGTAACCGGGATTTATGACTCAGGTTCAAATGTTTCATTGATAAATTCAAAAATACTAAAAATAAAGAAAGAAGATAAAAATGAAAGAAAGAAAGTTAATTTGAGAACGATTAATGGTGTGAACGAAACGGAAGGAATGATAACAATAAAAATAAAAATTTTTAATATAGAAGAAGAATTAGATGTTTTCATAATAAATAATAAAAATTTCAATTACGACTTTCTAATCGGATTGGATTGCATAAAAAAACTCAAATTAATACAAAATGAAGAACTAAAAATTGAACAAAAAATCCCAGAGTTTGCTGAAAAATATAAGGACTCTGTAGAAGAGAAAGAAATTCCCACTAGAACAAGTACGGAAAAACAAGACACTCTCTCTCTCTCTCTCTCTGAATATAGTAATAATAAGATTAACAAATCTCAGGAGGCCGAGACGAAACTAATAAACTTTAATGAACATGTCAACGAAAACAATTTCGAAATCTCTATAAACTGCATAAACCACTATGAAAGATCTACGATAGATAACTTAGTCGGAAAATATAAATCACTATTTGCCAAAGATAAGTATGATGTAGGCACAGTGAAAGATTACGAAGCTAGAATAGATCTAATTATAGAAAAATATTGTAGTAAGAGACCGTATAGATGTACAATTGAAGATAAAATAGAAATAGAGCAACAAATTTCGGAGTTATTAAAGAGAAATCTGATAGAGGAATCATACAGCCCTTTCGCGGCCCCGGTAACATTAGCGTACAAGAGGGATGAAAATAAAAGATCCAGATTATGCATAGACTTTAGAGATTTAAATAAAATTATAATTCCGCAATCTCAACCGTTTCCATTAATTGAAGATTTGCTAATAAAAACAAGAAACTGTAAATATTTTTCAAAACTTGATATCAACTCAGCATTTTGGTCAATCCCACTACGAGTTGAAGATAGAAGGAAAACAGGATTTATTACTCAAGAAGGACACTTCCAATGGACCGTTTTACCATTCGGGTTGAAAACTTCACCAGCTATCTTTCAAAGAATTCTAAGTGGTATAATCAGAAAACATGAACTTTCAGATTTCACAGTAAATTACATAGATGACATCTTGGTTTTCTCAAAATCTTTTGAAGAACACATCGATCACTTAACACAGTTACTAGAAGCGATAAAAAAAGAAGGTCTTAGATTAAAATTTTCGAAATGTAGTTTTGCGTCAGATTCAGTTACATACCTAGGTCACATAATAAAGAATAATTCAGTTTCTCCAATAAAAGATAATTTAATATCAATACGAAACTTTCCAGTACCAAAAACACAAAAACAAGTCCGACAATTTCTAGGAAAAATAAATTTCTACAACAGTTATATACCACACAGTTCAGTTACACTAGACCCACTACATAATTTATTAAGAAAAGGGCAAAAATTCATATGGACGGAAGGATGCCAAAAAGCCTTTGACAAAATGAAAAATTTCCTCTGCACTCAACCGGTCCTAGCTATCTTCGATCCAAATCTACCAATATATATTTATACAGACGCGAGTTTACAAGGTCTAGGAGCGGTAATGAAACAACCACAATCAAATACAGAAATAGGAAAAGAAATTGAAAAACCAGTGGCATATTTTTCAAGGAAGTTGAACGAAGCCCAGAAAAAGAAAAAAGCGGTATATTTAGAATGCTTAGCAATAAAAGAAGCACTACAATACTGGCAACACTGGTTATTAGGCAGATCATTCAAAGTTTTTTCGGACCACAAACCACTGCAAAAGATGAATATTAAAGCGAGAACAGATGAGGAATTAGGGGATTTAACACACTATTTATCACAATACAATTTTGAAATAATATACAACCCAGGCAAAAACAATCTGGAAGCAGACTGTTTAAGCAGGAATCCAGTACTAGAAGCACATGAAAATAAAGAAGAGGAGTTAAAAACTGTAAATTTTATGCAACTGAAAGATATAGTAGAAGATCAAGAAAAAAATTTAGACTTGCAAGCTAACAAGGATAAATTAAAACTGAAATTAATGAATGGCCTATACTATAAAAAAGTGAAGAAGAAAGATAAAATCATATTATCAGAAAACTTTAGTAAGGAACTACTAAGGAAAACACATGAAAACTTCTATCACTTAGGAATAAAACAAATGGAATACAAAATCAGACCTTATTATACAGCAAAAAATTTAACAGAGAATATAAAAAAAATTTGTAAACGCTGTGAGATCTGTATAAGGAATAAATCGAGAGGACAGAGTAAATTTGGTTTAATGTCTCAATTAGGCCCTGCAAAAAATCCATTCGAAATAGTTTCCATCGACACCATTGGGGGTTTCGGTGGTTCACGATCAACAAAAAAATATTTACATCTTTTAGTGGACCATTTTACAAGATTTGGATATATTATAACATCAAAAACGCAAAACTCTAATGATTTCATTAAGTTAACTCAGAAAGTACTCGAAAATAATAACATCGGAATGATTTTGACAGATCAATACCCAGGTATAAATTCCAACGAGTTTAAAAACTTCTTAAATGAAAAAAATATACCAATTATTTTCACAGCAGTAAATGCACCATTCTCTAATGGTTTAAACGAGAGACTAAACCAAACACTAATAAACAAAATTAGATGCAGAACAAATGAGAATAAAAGAAAACAACCAGCATGGACAACAATAGCACACGATTGTATCAAAAAATATAATGAAACTGAACACACAGTCACAGGATTTTCTCCAGAATACCTATTGTATGGTACAAATTCTTCAACATTACCAGATGAATTAAAACAGGAAAAATCAATTGATGATTTAAACCAAGATAGAAAAACGGCTTTAGAAAATAGCATAAAATACCACGCTTATAATAAACAAAAATTCGACAAAGACAGAAAGGACTACAAATTTAGTGTAGGACAGCGGGTATACATCGAAAATGGAAATCGCCTGAACAGGAAGAAACTAGATGAATTAAAAATTGGGCCATATAATATCTTGGAAAAAATATCAAATTCAATTTACAAAGTGGATACAGGTCATAGGAAATCGGAGTCAAATCTATTTCACATTACTAAACTTATCCCAGTTTCGGACTCCGCCATCATAGAAGATGAAGAAGGAGGTTCTAATTCATGAAAATTTTGAGGTCAAATTTTCTCTTCGAGGGAGGGAGATGTAAGGAAAGTACATGCCACTTCCCTAATAATATTTGAAACATCCCGCGTAATAACGATGATCGCTAAGAGAGACATCTATATGTACAACGGAGATAGAAAGGTGAAGGTGAAGGTGAGAAACACGTGGCAGAAAGTAGGGTACAAACGTTAACCAAAGAAAGTAAAACCAAAGTTATTGTAACTGTGAGAAAGGAACAACAGAGTGAATAATAAACATTGAATGTTGTTTCTTTGATTTACAGGTATCAATTGTAATAAAGTAAATCTTAGTTTATAAGCTTGTAAATAATAGAAAAATAAAATAATAAAAAAATTATCTTTGATTTACAGAGAAACAATTCGGTTTAATTATTTATGGTTGTTCCAATAAAAAAGAAGATCATTATATATATATATATATATATATATATATATATATATATATATATATATATATATATATATATATATATATTTATGCACCAACTTTCATAGAAATCGATCGAGATTGGTACGAAATATAATTGATTAAAAATAGAAAAAATTGTAAGAAACTGTGATTGCAACGAAACTTTCTTGTGCATATGACTTATTTAAATCGACAAAAGAGACCTTTTAAACTTTCATTACAGACCCAGACAAAAAAACTTAAAAATCGTTACCTCTACTTTTGTCTTCCCAAATACGACCAATATCAATATTTTTTTTTAAATATTTATGCATGACTTAGTAAATTAATACTTCTAACAACTCCAAAAAAATTGAAATCGTTAGATTCAATCCTAAAAAACTTATTAAAGGGTGTATGAATATTTTGTACATCGACTGTAGTTCCGATGATTCGTGGCTAGAACACAAACAGCAAAAGAAAATTGACAAAATGCGCAAATAATTTGGATGTACATGAAAGTATAAAACTTAAAACTTCACTCCCCTGTTTACATTAATGGCTCATACACTTCCCCTCGGTATCTGCACAAAGTAGGAAACAGTTGGCCACTGTCATCCATCATTGTCTCGACGACCAGATAGTTTGTGATGATTCGTCGCTGTAACAGATCTAAAAGAACAACAAATAAACGTGAAAATATAAAAGATATTGCAACTTGCGCATCAATAGATTTCCACATCACCCATGAGGTACTATTGTCGATGCGTTTTTTTTTTATCAGTGGTATCCCCTCTAGGCCTATTCCACTGTGTCGCACATTGCGACATTTCTACACACTTATTTGAAAGTGTGCAGCTCGATGTCGGTTAGTTTCAACTTTACTAGAATATTTTATTCTGGAATATATTATTATAATTGACAACAATTTTATAACTACTACAATGTTCATCTTGGCATGTATTTCATATTTGCCTTTAAGACAACCCTTTTCTCAAAGAGTTTGGCCGATGTCCTGTTTCTTTTCGGATAATTTGTCATCGTCGCATACGAAAATAGTCTTTCGACGGGTACGGACGACGGAACGGGAGTATTGTACCTAAAAAAGACTTTCCGTACGTTGGCATACTTTTCTAAAAGTTCCATATCTTTGCTGTCATGTTCGAAGAACTGTAGAATCTGAAACAAAAATAGAAAATAAAAAATTAGGATTTCATATTATCCATCGGTATCTTCATGCCTTCAAACCAGAGTTGGCCATTATTTAGATAAAAAAACTATTTAAATAACCTATAACCTATTTTAATTATCTTTATACGTTATTCATATGTAGGTTCGAAGAAAAGATGATAAAATTATTCGAAGTTCCAATAAATCTGCTTCGAATAAGAACGTGTGAATCTTTTATTCGTTATTTGAAATTCGTATTTAAATAAATATTTTGTTCAACTCTGCTTGAAACCAATAATATATGTACTAAGGTGAAAGAAATTAACTAACCTCTAAAGCAGCCTTCGAAGTATAATCCACGTCTTGTTTTACCTCTGTGCTTTCTCCAAAATCGTAATACTCGTCGGTCGATGCTGATGGCCTTGCTTCTGGTGCATACACTGCATTTTGGTTTCGCACCTCTTCCATTACTGCAGAATTCACAATCCTCATTAACATTTCTATTTGTGTTGGATCTACACATGCCAACCACCGTTTCTTGTATTGGGGGTGACTCAAGGCGGCTGTTGCTGCACATTTAGATTCTTCCGACGAAAACGTGAATATGTGGTTGAACCGTTTTTCCTCGCTCCCTAGTAGTGAGGCAATAATTGTTTCGTTAAATCTCCATTCGTCGGAAGCCAATATGCGTAGCTTCCTTTGCAAGGAAAATAAGCAGGGCACGAGGTTTCCATATAATATATTTTTATCTCCTTGCAATAGATCGATTGCTTGTGCAATAGGTGCCGTGCATTTCAAATGCTCTTCGATGTATGACATCTCATTTTCTTATAATATGTTTTTTATTCCCAAGGTCTCCCAATTTCGACAATATGCTATAAGAATTCATAAATGCGTAGAAATACTAATAAAGATATGCGGCATCCAAGATTTTGTTACTGGCAGTACTTCTAAAAGCTGTTGCATCTCCCATTTGGAATGTGTAGGTTGGGCTTGACATACGCCCATCACCTCCATTGCTATATGCAAGTACACGTAAATGGTATGCTTTGCCAGGACTGAGATTGATAATATCAGCTTCTAATTTTGAACCGCCTCTTATAATAGTATCATTTGTTGTACTCATATCTTGATCCAAGTCCCAAACACGTATTTTATATCCTATTAATGGTTCCTCTTCTAAACTTGGTTGTACATAACGCCACACAACTCTAACTGTCGAAGGATTTACACCGTACACATTAACAGAAGATGGTGGTTTTTGTGGTGCTTTTCGATATGTTCTTTCCAAATATCGTTCACTTTCAGGACCTTCTCCAACAGAATTGTATGCCATTACTTTAACATAGTAATATGTATCAGGCTGTAGACCAACTACAAGAGCCCAAGCTCTTGTACTTCGAGACAAATAATACACTGCATCTTCTTCTCGATTGCTTTCTTTCCAGTACTTTATTCTGTGACCTATTAACTTGCCCCGTACTTTTTCCCGAGTTTGTTCAATTGGTGACCAACTAACATTCAAACTAGTACTATTGTAACTTTGCGCAAGTACCTGTTGCGGAGCTACTTGAGCCATATCTTCTGCACTGAATATCGTAACTGCGTCAGAAATTGGTCCAAACCCTAAACTATTAGCTGCTTGGACTTTAACTTCGTATTCTGTATAATAATATTGTTGTGGTATTTGTACAACACTTCTACCAACATTTCCATATTCTTTCAAGGACAATGACTGAAACTCCGTTTCGTGATATTTTCGACGCCAAAATATTTTGTAGTAAATTCCAGGACCATTTTGATTGGAAGGTGGTAAAGGATCCCATTTGATTGTCAGATCTCCAATTTTCCCACCTCCTCCACCTATATTTGATAGAACTTTACTTGGTTTATCCGATCGGGTGCTATACTGCGGAGAAGGCGATGATGGTAAACTGTATCCTAATTCATTAAAAGCAGATACAGCAAATGAATAAGTAGAGAGTGTAAGGTTTTAAAATGTTTTCTAAATATGCCTCTTTTCTACCATTGTATCTATCTACTTCAATGGCAGTAATATCTGAAAGAATATATACATTAATGAATGTATATTATAGGAATTTGTAACAAACAAATTATAAATCTTTACATACTTTCTATGACGTTGAACCATATATGATTCCAGTTGGTCCTTGCGCTTACTGTATACATTGTAATTGGTCTACCATTAAGAGCACCATCAGTCCAACGTAGAGTTGTGGAAGTTTTTACAATATTTACAACTTGTACACCTCCAGGAGGTCCTGGTGGTCCTTCTATTGTTACTACTGTTTTGCTAGAAATTTCTCCTACAGCACTTTTAATAATACACTCATACTCTCCAGCTTCAGCAAACGTGGCATTTATTATATTCAGCTCTTCGCCGTCTATATGCAGTCTTGGATTATTCATTAGATCTTCATCTCTAATACGTAAACCGTTGTGCTTCCAAATATAAGCAACATCTAGCATTTCATCTATATCTCCCATACATCGTAGTGTTTGATTTTGCATGACTGCTATAGTTATGCGTTGTGGTAATCTTCCCAAAAACTGTGGACCATCTTCACATAAAATCAAAATTTTTAATACACTACTTCAATTTAGACCCAGTAAGAAATCTGCCGGCAGATTGGTGAAAGATGACCGCGCAACGTTGGCAGCTATTCGAAATCTATCTGTTGCGCCAATCTGCCGGTAGATTCTGCTAGCACACGCAGCATATAGGAAAAGACCAGTATCCTATATTAAACGATATAAAGCAAATATAATGAAGAAATAATAATATGCCAAACAACAAAATAGATCTACTCCAATTTACAGATAAAGCTGATGTCATCGTCATCGCAAAAACATGACTTAAACCTAATGTGGCATTTCGCGTATTAGAAGGACACAATGTTATCAGAAACGACAAAAATAGTTTTAGACAGAAATGGTTTTCGGGTCGCTCATTATGAATCTGATTAAAAAATTTCAAAAAACAAAATGGCGGATTCAACATGGCGGATCAGTAACTCAAACAATTGTTGGATTTCCTTGAAACTTGGTATTCCCGTATTTGTCGGGTCGCAGAATATGAATCTGATGTCAAAATTAATAATTATAATGTATTGAAAATTATAACTTTTTTTAAACGTAAAAATCAAAACTGATTTATCCGTATATTGTATTTGGATATACACTTGTCACACAAGAAAATTCTTGTATTTAAACGATCTACGTAGTAGATCTATGTTAGTTATATACATACTTTTGTAACTTAATTTTTTTACAGCCCTTCCTTCTTTTACGCACCCTTGTGACAAGAACATTGTCAATGTGTGTGCAATTGCAGTAACAACTCATTCAGAGATTTGAGGCTTTCACGGCCCGGCATCATACAGTTGTGTCTGTTGAGGCTTTCGGGTGTAATATTGGGCGGCCGAACAATTAAAAAAAGGCAACTTCGATTGGTGCTCACCGAACCGGGACAATGAGTGAACCCACTATATAAGTGGAACGCAATACGACACACGTCAGTATCAGTGCGTCTTCCGACCTTCTGATGAAGCTAGCTGCAATGCTGGCGAAACGTTGGGAAATCTGTTCCTTTAGGACACGGCTTACACCCGAAAGCCTCAACAGACACAACTGTATAATTACTCATTAATTACTCGTCATCATTATATAAAGTCAATTCTAAATGTTAGTACATCTTACGACGAATTACGTAAAAAATATACTTTCTACCTAAAAATGTGTAGTAAAATTAGATTGTACGACCTAAAAAACCTTCAAATAGTTTTCTACATACCACTTAACCAAATGCTGTTTCAAGCAAATTTTGCTAAATGTTGGTATCACATTTTGCGGGCATAAGACTTGACCAAACCGTACTTCGAACTGAATTTGGTCCCTATTTTGTATGAATTTGGCATCAAAACTTGTCGGCAAACTCCTAGCCAACTACGGAAACATATGGATTGGAATTTTTTTTTGGTGCAAACTTTGCAGGAAAAATTCCATGCCAAATTAGAGCCAAACCTTGGCTTCATTATAGATGACAGGTTTTATTTAAACATCTAAATTATATAAAGTCAATGCCGTATCTGACTGTCGTCGTATACGGTTGTCGTGAATAAAGATTCTTAGTATTTTGTAATACGCCCACATTTATTTAGTTTAACTATATCGCGTTATCCATCCGCTGGGTATTTCATACACAACTGTCAACCGCGGAATTAGTTTACGGAGAACAATTGCATTTGCCCGCAGAATTCTTTTCGACAAGCGCAACGGTTAATAATATGGAACTGATAGACATGGCGAAACAGCTCCGCGCCCATTTTCGCGACCTTCGACCGGTCGCCGGTTCGCGGCAAGGAAACAAAAAGGACTTTATCCACAAAGATCTAGCGACCGTTTCACATGTGTTCGTAAGAGTCGACGCGGCACGAGACCCATTGCAGAACCCTTACGAAGGACCATTCCAAGTTATTTCCCATCCAGAAAAGACTTTCATTGTAAATATTAGGGGTAAAAACGTAGTTGTAACGATAGATAGACTTAAACCAGCATACTTGTTTGTATGCCCCGACGATCAAAGCCAACGGCAGACGTCATCAAGTACCGCGCAAGCAGGTACAAGTGATATCGGACCGACTCCGATGCAAGAACCTGGACGGACGCGCTCAGGTAGACGGGTTACATTCCCATCGAGATTGCACGTCGTCGGTTAAAAAGTGCATAATGTAAATAGTTGTAAATTTTGTATATAATGTAAATACTAGTTGTACTTTAGCACTTTATGTAGACGTTTACACTGGCGGGGGGGGGGGGGGTGATGTAGCGGCCACATCGGCACGTGCAATGTATTAACATTTGGCGTGCAAATGGTCGAGCGAGTTTATGGAACCCGTTGTCCCACAGCTGTTTTTGAGAAAGCCGTTAGCCGTCTTAGCAGATTTTGTTATGGCACGTATTGGCCATTAAATTTTTTACCTTCGGCCTCAACAGCTCGTGCGGGCACCATAAACCTCGAGTTTTCTGAAGGGACCCGGAAGCTAGGCAGGTAAGAGCCAGCCGGCCACCTCATGCGCCGCGGGCCCGCAGAAAATTCCACTGCATCACCAAATTTAGCCAATCAGGACAATTTGGGGACAGTTAAAAGGTCCCGAAAGCTTGACGGATGGTGTCAGAAGTTCGTTAGAAATTCGCGAGAATCGAACGAGAAAGCAGCTACCGAGTCGTCGTTATAGAACATAGTCTCGCTGACAAAATAAATAAAGTACGCTGAAAACCCATATCTTGTGCCGAATTATTTCGTTAAAGAACACGCGACACACAGACACTTCAAAACAAACGTCAAATTAGTATTTAGGATTTAGGATACCTAGTTAAAATTTTGTATATCAATATTAAGACTAATTAGAAGATAAAATCATATTAGATTTATCAATAGGCAACCTTGATGTACCTGATACTCTGTATCTATGATCTCTGGATCTTCAAAGGTCTAAAATCTTAATTTAATAAAAAAAGATTTTGGTCAACGTCTGCTGGAAATCTGTTTCCAATGTGCTGTCTGCGTCTGCTAGTACAATCTCTTAATTTTCTACCGTGTCAGATTAGGCTGTCTAACAATGTTATTAATACGTTCAGACCTGGACTGACAGCTTGAGGACACCCGCAAAACAAGCACAAGGTCACTTTTACAAGGGAACATACCGAAGTAATACACGCCGATTGTGATGAAACTTTGAGAAAATGTAGTTTTCAGAAAAATATTGCACACATATTTTTTTATCGGTTCTCGTTCAGATTTTGAAGGAGTGAAATCGGCCTCCCAAATTTGGGGGTCCAACCATATCTGGTTGAATATCTGGAAAACTACTTAGCACTAGAGGAGTGGTTGACATAGCAAAGCCGCGTATTCCTTAATAAGGAATAATAATAATAATTCCATTTCATTGCAAATGGCGATGAAAGAGAGTGCACGTGTTAAAGATTCCTTATATGTTTGTTGTGAACATAACCAAGAGAAATACCAAAGAGTGAATATCCACTTATTTACCAAAAGTACTCGACAAAAAGTATGTACCCAAATAAAAAATACGGATAAAATAGAATTATGATTTTTTAATTGTAAAAAAAGTTAGTGTAATATAAATTTTTCGGCATTTTCTGCAATATAAAGGCCTTAAATACGAATAATTAAACAAATAGGAGACCTCCATGATATTTTGAATAATTATGTGATGGTACAACTACATATTTGATTCTTTCGAATATTTCAAAATTGTCACCACAGGTATAAAGACACGTTCACAACTACTCTCCGCTGCGATCGCGTCAAGTCATTAATGGCGCAGCCGCCGATGTTGACTCATGATCGAAATACGTTTATTACTAATTATTACGGTTGGTACTTTATAATATTTTTCTAAGAACTACCTCTTTTCCTCAAAGTTTCATCACAATCGGCGTGTATAACTTCGACATGTTCCCTTATTAGTCTCGAAAATGTTAACCCTTTGCACTCGAAGTTATTTTAACTGCAAAACGAAACGTTTCTTCCGACCTAAAATATTTTCCTTCTATATATTTTTTTTTCATATTGTACCTACGAAAATGTTGGAATTTACTCTAAAATACTGAAATTCTTAGTAATTTATTAAATCCAAACAAATTTAACAATGTAAAAAGTATTTTGAATAATGATATAGCAAGTTTTAGTGGCGCCGTATAGTCGCCATTCGAGTTCTAAGGGTTAAAACATCACCCGGTCTGAACGTGTAAATTTTGTTATTATAGTTCATATTAACTTACGTAAAACTATTAATCGCCCACGAGTTTCATCAGTTCCGTATTGATTTGTTGCAGTACAAACGTAAGTGCCCTCATCATCCCTAGAAACTGGACTAATTATAAGGCTACCAGTTTCTAAAATTCTCCGCCTACCACCCGAACCAATTACATTTCCATCTTTTTTCCAGACAAATTTTGGTTTAGGTGCAGCTTCAGGATTACACAGAATTGTGACGTTGCCTTTTTCAGCCGCATATGTCTCAGGTTCCATAGGTCGTTTTTTAAATGATGGTTTCAATGCTGCAGTGTACAAAATGTATTTATATAAAAATTCAATTAAACTTAAGCGGAATATTTGAATAAGAACTTACATAAAACTCGAAGTTGTGCAGACGAATATTTTGTTTTTAATTGATTTTTTGCGCGACACTGATACATGGCTGGATCTCTTTCTGGATCCAAAAGTTTTATACTGAGAACGTTATCTTGTATAGAATAACGGCCTTTATCTTCAGGGTGCAATGTTTCCATATCTAATACTTCACCATTTTTAAACCAACTATAAGTTACATCTGGTATTCCCCCCCCAAATGCTTCGCATGTCCAAGTTAATTCTCCTCTATTGTCCATGTATTTATCAACTAATGGAATGGTGAAATTAGGAGCTGCTTGTATAGTTAATCTAACAGAATTATCAATTGCAAATCTGTCGTTGTGGACTACAAATATATTCCCCTTGATCGTCAACATGTACTTTTGGTATTATTAATACACGATTGTAACTAGTTGTATATGCTCCACGTGGTAATGGCGCACCTCGTCGCGTCCAGTTGTAAGATGGAACAGGGCTAAGTAAAGTTAAAGAACGTTTATGTTTCAATCACTTTTCAATATTTTTAGTATATCTCCCGCATGCTTACAATACTGCATTTTGGAAGAGGAAATTAAATAAATGGATACAGAAATTTTATGATCTCTATAATGATGTCATCATATGGATAAAGACAAAAAAAAAGTATAATTATAGCAGGAGAAATACTTTCTTGCAATCACAAATAAATAATTTTTTGTGATCACGAAATGATATATAGTGGGTATTAAAGAAAAAGCCATTCAATATTTATATGGTATATAGAACACACTGTGCTGAGTAAAAAAAGCCTTAGTAAGTATAGGTCGAAAGGTCAATCGATTCTGAGATACAAACATTTTTGTTTACTAACGTTCCGCTTCCTTCCACTGAAGAAAGCATCGCATGCGATGAAAATAAGTTGATCATAATACCAGCAAACGATTGATCTTTTGACCTATGTTTACACACATATACACGCGCGAGGTGCGCGAGGAGATAAAGGTCGGTTTACACCCTGAGAACTAACTAACAGGAAAGGTATCAAATTATAAGAAAAAGACACCGATTTCATAGTAAAAGGATCCTGTCGGCATAGAGTGAACTAGTCAGGAGGCAATAAAAAGATAAAAAGATGCAAGGTAAAGACTACTGAGTCAGCATTTTTGAAACACAAAGCATTGGCCAGCCTATAAAAGGGAGCCAGCTCATCAACACTAGTTCTTTTTCCACAAATCATGTCGCGGGTTAATCGTAGTGTTCGTAATAGTATTTCGTTCAAGAAGATTGTGCGAAGCCCTAGCTAACGGTAATATTATTATTATTATTATTATTATTATTATTATTATTATTATTATTATTATTATTATTATTATTATTATTATTATTGTTGTTGTTATTACTGGCATTGTTTGTACTTAAACATCTCGAGTAACATCTGTAAAATCAATTTTGTAATGGCTGATTCAGAATTACTTTTAAAATAAATCGATAATTTTAGTTTTTCTGAAAATAAGGGCATACATTTAAGTAGGTCCAAAACTGCGTTCTATATCGCTCTATAACTCATAAGTAATCCTTCCTGGGACGTAACAACTATACATCATATAAATGTTAATGGTTTTTCAACACCCTGTATATACATATACAAGACGTCTCATCTAACTCGACCATCTAAAATATCTCGCTTGTTTTTTATGATAGAAGAAAATTTAAAAGGTAATAATTAGTTAGTTCAGAGAGGCAAATATTATGATAGGCAAAAAAATTTGTTCAAGGTTATATTTTTGAGATTTCAAGATCATTGAAGTTTGATTGTGATAGCCGAGGTCAAGACGAATCCAACGACCTATAATATTATGACCTTTACGTGACCTTTATGAGCACGAAAAATTCATAAAAATAGGTTGCTTGATGTAAATAGTGAAATAACAATAACACGATCCCCTAATGCTTCCTAGGTTTTCAAGAAATGTTCTTGAACCTTGACTAATGACTGTAAACACGATTACAATAAATTGTTAACACTAGTACAAATTCTTCCCCTTTCGGTGACTCTAGTCAGTACGTTTAAGAAATTATCGTGATTTATTCAAGTGTGAAAGATAACGTTACTTCTCTGAATCGATGGTATACAGTGCTGAAGAAAAGATAGAAATGATTTTAGTTTATGGTGAGGCTAAAAAGTAAAATATCTCAGTATAAGCATCTCAAGTACAGGCAGAAAGATACCCTGAGAGAAATCATCCCTTCTAACAAAGTTTTGATCGCATAGTTCAATTGTTTTGTAAAACAGAGTATATTAAATCACTGAACACGAAACGATCAGAACCTGCTACTGGAGAAGTTACCGAAACTTTTGTATTGGCTACAGTCAATATTGATCCCACTACAAGTTGTTGAAAAATTGGACATTGTTAAGCGTTTCCAAAGCAAGTGTGTCCTGAATATTGCAACATCATAAATTTCATCCATACCATATTTCCCTACATCGGGAGCTTCATGGCAACGACTTTGAGAATCGTGTTGCTTTTTGTACATAGGCATTGGAGCAAATACAAAGAAACGAACATATCTTTTATGATGCTCTCTTTTCTGGCGAAGCTATTTGTTCTAACCATGGACAACTGAATACACATAATATGTATTATTGAAATGGCTTCGACAAGTTGTACACCAGCGTCCCTGGAGTGTAATCGTATGTATGGTGTGGAATCGTTGGTGATAGGAAACTCAAGGCCACACGAAGGTAATAATATTACAGGTGGTTGGATTCGTCTTGACCTTGGCTATCATATAGCGATAATAAAAATATATCATTCCATTCAAAGAAAAACTTCAATAACCTTGATATCTCAAAAAATATAACCTTGAACAAATTTTTTTGCCTATCATAACGTTTGCTCCTCTAAACCAACTAGTTTTCCTCTGAAATTTTCTTCTATCATAAAAAACAAGCGAGATATTTTAGATGGTTGAGTTAATTGAGACACCCTGTATACAGTGTGGGGCACCAGATATTACCACCTTGATTTACAACATTATTATTATACGTAGCGAGAAATGTTGGGATGAAGATTAAATGATCTCAAGAAATGCACATAAGTACTGGTGTTACTATAGAGTTTTTTTTTGTAGTTGGATGCGTCAGTGACTTGTGAAGGTCAACTTTGATTTTTTAAATGGTACCAATAATTTTCTTTTTGCAGCAATCGATACATACAGCTTTTTAGTCTCTATAAAAAAAAGTATTAATCTATGTGTGTCGAAAAATGAGTAGTTAATTTTAATTTAAATATTACTAAAAAAAACCTCGAATAAAAAATAAAGTTTACACAGAAACTTTGACTAAATTGCTCGATACGAAGGAATGTATCATAAACGAATGTAGTAAAATATCACGCGACATGTTACAAGATGTGAAACGATCACTATTCTATCTGTTCCACAAAATTTTGAGATGTGAATAGATGTTATATATGTAATGTAAAATGTAAAGGGTTCTATATTGAACCTTTTTTGTAAACAATTATTAAATAAATACAATTATCATTTGTGAGAGAATGACGTTTTCTTAACAATATTTAAATTAAAATAACTCCTAAACTACTCATTTTTCGACATACATAGGTTAATTATTTTTGTAGAGAATAAAAAGCTGCATCGATTGGTTCATAAAAAACTATATGGTTCCATTAAAAAATTCAAAGTTGACAAGTTTACACAAGTCGTTGATGCGTCCACCTACAAACAAAAAACTAGTAACAGCGGTATGTGCATGTCATAAGGTCATTTAATCTCCATCCAAACATTTCTCCCTACGTATAATAATAATAATTTCGTAAATCAAGGTAGTAATATCTGGTGCCCTACTCCGTATATATTTGAAATAAATACTTCTTGACCTAAATGCTTCAAAACTAAATTATTGTAAGCATGGAAACATGTTCTAGTATTAACTGCGGAAAGCTTGTATTATGAAATCTATTAAAAAATTTTTAGATTAAAACACAAATAAGCTCAAACGCAAATATATTCTATGTCATGTAATCTTAGTCGCCTCATATGCGTAAAAAAAAATATTAGAAAGACTTACTATCCAAATGCAATACATTCAAGTCTGACCTCCTCTCCAGCAACTGGTGCTTCTGGAAATGCTTTTGGAAAATTATTGGGAAATTTTAACTGCTGAAAGGAAGCTGAAAAAGAAGAAGAAGAAGAAGAATCAATAAATATGTCAAATGGTTGTTTAATATGTTGTGTTACTCAATAATTATAAGTAAAAAAATAATTACAATGTGAATCATCTCTCAAGGGAAAGAATGGTTCGTTGCGGCCAGTATCTGATGCAACACTTTGAACATTACAAGAATAATTTCCACGATCAATCATTTCCAATGCAGAAAAATAAAGTGCCCCATCGTGGGAAACAAAGACACGTTTATCTTCTTCCACAAAATTAGGAAAATAATCACGTGCCCAATAGTGTTTTACACCAGGAAAATGTTGCGGTGGATCACAGTATTCGGCTTTACCCCAATTTTCATCTCCACGCTCCTCTGATCGTTTTAAATTAAATTCCAATATATAACCAAATGACAATTCAACACTTTCAGATATAATTGTGCCAAACTTATTTGTAGCTTTGCAATGGTATGAACCTCTATCTACTGTCTAGAAACAGTTAATTACAATTCTTAGTATTATTTATCTACAATTTATTATTAAGTAAATTTGATAATAAATAAAATATAATCACCTGATCGGGTTCATAAATAATTAAAGTGCCTCCACTCACAGTATATCTAACGTTTGTTAATGGATCTATTTTTGTTGCAATTAACCTATCGTTCTCATAATCTTCCTTAAACCATTCGTACGTTGGAGCAGGATAACCGCCTGCAAGACAGCTTAACGAAACGTCATTTGTTATCTTCCTTGTTGATACATCGAATACTTTATCTAGAGAGAGAGAGAGAGAGAGAGGCTGTTTTATAAAATATGGTCCTCTAGGTATTTGATTAGGATTATCAATTTCAACACCATATTGATAAGTACGATCATCTTCTACTAAATGATGCAAAGTAGAAATTGGAGCTTCACAGATATATAGTAACTTCTCTCTGCCTGTTACTTTCTCTAGTCCCCAACGTTGCAAATTATTGTGACAAGAATATACCAAATAATCTTTACTAATTATATTATCATTACGCTCAGGTAGGAACGCATTATCCATATTTAGTAACTGAGTATTATCACCCTCGTTTATCCAATTTCCATTCTGATATTTAATACCAGTATACCATTTTCGATGTTGAGGATCTTGCCACAACAATCGATACAATACAAATCCATGTTCATCCAAAGAATTAATTGTAATAAGTTCACTCTGATAAGCTTGACAATTTTTTCGAGCTTCCTCTCTTTCTCTGATGGGACTTTTTACGAAACGATAACAAAATTCTTGAAATTGTATCCAATGCTGTGGACACTGATATGATACATCTCCATTTAATAAATTCTGAGAAAATACACTATTTTCAAAACAACCACAATGAGTGCCCCACTTATTGGTATATGACACATTATTTCATGTATTTCAACTCGGGTGATATGTTATTATATATTCCCTGTAAATAAATAATAATATTTTAGTTTTCTATATATATATATTATTCACTAAATGTAATACCAAATGGTACGCATTAATTATAATTAAAACAGCAGTGATTAATTTTTTATTATTCAAATGTTTTTAATTTATTCATTTCAATTTTTAATACAAGCTCAAATAAAATACATTTATGTACCTTCGTTCTAAATGTATGCTAAATTCTATAAAATTGGCTCACTAAGTCAATAAAAGAGCTACGAATATGTCCCAGTTAGCCAAATCTGTTTCAAGCGAAGGGTATAGCCGAATAAGATCAAAAGATCCATTGAGTCAAATAATATGCCAGATGAGTCATTCGATAGGGCATCAAGAAAGAACATCCTGTGTAAAATTTCAACCCTATATCTCAATCGGGAGAGTAGTTACGGGATAAAATCAAAAAATCAGTTTTTACAGTTTTTACGGTTTTTCAGACATACAGTGACTCCAAATAATATTCGCACACTCTTAAAAATCGCATAACTTTGTGAATGTAGGACTATATTACTTCAATTTTTTTTTTTTTTTTTTAGAAATTAGAACAATTGGAGCGTTACATAACGCGAGAAAAATGTTTGATTAAAATTGCAATTGGTCGAAATTACAGGGAAAGTACTAAAAGTTGTATTTTACAACTTTTTAATGCGGGCTTACACTAAAAATTTAAAAAGTACGTTTTGTACATCTGTATCAATTATACATATTCTGAATATTTCATCTAAATCGGTCAACGTTGCACTGAGCTACAAACGTTTAACGATGAAAACTTAAGGGCGAAAGTCGCACAATTTTGGCTTTGACAGGGAATTTCGTCCTTATGTAATCATTTTCTAACATCTGCAGCTCATTGCAACGTTGACCGATTTTGAATGAAATTCTCAGAATATGTATAATTGATACAGATCTACAAATCGTTCTTTCTAAATTTTCAATGTAAGTCCACATAAAAAAGTTGCAAAATAAAAATTTTAGTTTTTTATCTGCAATTTCGACCAATTGCAATTTTTGTAAAAAAATTTTGTTACGTTATGTAACGATCCAGTTGTTCTCACTTCTCAAAAAAATTCAAGTAGTATAGTCCAATATTGACAAAGTTATGCGATTTTGAAGAGTGTGCGAATATTATTTGGAGTCACTGTATATGTGGATACAAATAAAAATTCTATTTAGTATGTTTGTACCAAGCAAGCGCAACAACTGATTTTACTGTAATTAAGGAGATGTATTTATTTTGTAAATCATTGCTTTGGTTGAGCCACCATAAACTTATATCATAAACCAATTTCGTTTGAAAAAATGCTAAAATATTATCTCGTGTTTTTACTACTAAAGAGCACAGAATATTCTTATAAAGTACTTTATATTTTTTTATAGAATATTATATATAAATATACTAATATTCTAATATATATATTAGATTTTAACAAATTTGCTGTTTATTTAAAAAAAAATGCATTTCGTAAAATTGTCATGATAATGTAAAACATACAGTTCACGACAAACGCACACCCTACAAATTTATTAATTTTTATGTAAGAATATATATGTCATAGATATAAAGATGTAGTATTAAATTTGTTTTATCTTTAGAAACATAAATATCATGAAAAATTGGTACAACAAATGAATAACCTGGTAAATTTCAAAATATTTGTGAAAGAGTACAGAATTATATAGTTTTTTATTTATAAATGTCTTCAATTATTATTTATATGTATGTCGCCTTCAATTATTTTTTATATGTCGACTTTATCGACCTTGGCACATAAATATCGTTCCTCAATTCCTTGAATTTTTATAATTGGACATTTTGTGAAAAATCAGTCCAACAGAATAATAGTACACATTGCATGTTTTCACTTCTCTCTATGAGTTGAACGCAAACAAGTGATTGTACATAGATGTGCAAGATTTTTTTCAGAATTTTCAATTGAAGAAGATAAGAGAAATTACGGAAAAATCTGATTTTCTTTGTCACCCTATTAGTACCCCCATGTCGACATATAGAGTTGAAAATTGACACAAAGTATTTTCTTTGCAAATTCAATTTGATTTAGGAGCACTTTTGACCTCCTTATTCGGCCATACCCTTTGTAAAAAATGGGTCGTGGGAGGAAACTAACATATGAAGAAACACAAACAATCTTGATATTATCAAAAGTCAAAATATTATTAAAAGTCCATAAAATTACAGGAAAAAGAAATGTGGTAGACAATCTACAGCTTTAACAGAACACGAAAAACTAAGAGCTATTTTAAGAGCTGCATCGAATGCATTAATGACTGTAAGGCAGATTGCTGATGTTGCTAGTGAAACCACGAATATTAGAAACGTGCAACATGCTCTGCAACAGTACAAACATTTGCAACAGAAGAAACTGCAAAGGAAACCTCTAACAGAGTCGCATGAAAAGATGAAATTTCAGTTTGTGGGAGGAGAACATATGCATTAAAAAAAGAAATGGAGTAAAGTACAGTTTAATGCTGAAAAGAAATTTAATAGAGATGTACCAGATGGAAAGTTATTATTATATAACTTACAAAGGAAGGAAAAATTTCGAGCTATCGTCAGATGGCTGGTGGAGGAGTCATGATATGGACCATTATTGGCTTTCATAGAAAACAGGCATATTTATTGGTGTGGTAAAGTAATTGGAAAAAAATATTTAAAATTGATCATTGAAGCAATTGCAACATGTGCATCAAGAATCTGCAGAGAAAAATGTGTTTCATCGGGATAGTGCTGTGATCTATACTACAAAAGTAGTAAAAGCTTATTTTAAAATCAACAATATTAAACTTTTAAAATATCCACCACATTCATACAAGGGCAGAAATAAAAGAAATAGATTTAACATTTGGTAGTATTGTATTTATTAGTATGTTGTAGTGATAAGACTACATCTCGTGTTCAATGTGACTTCCGCTGACTGTGTGAATGTTTACGTTTTGAAAAGACAAGCTTATTCCTTTAGTTTCAGTACAAGTTGTGCAAAACAACCAGCCAAACCATAGGTTATCATTATGTAGAGTTAAAACGTCAGAGGATTCATCGAATCACTGTTTTCAGAAAACAAACAATTAGAAATACTTCTTCATTTTCAAGAAGATCCATCGACTTCGATAAGAAAAGTGGCCAGACTATGTGATATTTCAATTGCATCAACACATAAAGTTCTATAATTGTGCAATTACAAACTTTTCAAATATCACAAAGTACAAAGTCTCCAGGAATCTGATTATCTACGACATACTGAATTTTGTAATTGTTTCCTAACAAATAACATGATCGATTCCAATTTTTATAAAAAAATATTATGGACAGATGAATCCAGTTTTGATAATAACATCCTGTGTACATAATTTCTCACTTTTGGATGACCAAGAATCAGAAATTGAAAAAACAGACTTTTCAAGTGCAATTCAAAACAAATGCTTGGCATGAAATTATTGATAACATTTTACTAGGACCATATTTTTATACTGGAATTCTAAATGAAAATAAGTACTTACAATTTCTAAATTGTGAATTTCAAAATTATTGGTAATCACTACTATTGTTTCTTGTACGAGGCATGTACTTCGAATAAGACAGGGCTCTTCCTCATAATTATAGATCGGTAAATCATTATTTACATAATATGTTTAACGATAAATGGATCGGAACATACAGACCTATAAAAGAGTCTGCAAGATCCCCCATCGTCACCACTAGATTTGTTTCTTGTGGGGACATATTAAAGATATTGTTTACGCTACACCACAGAGAAATTTGGACGACTTGCAAACTACGATAAAAGAAGCCTGTGCATCCATATCTAGTGCAAAACATTGGCAATAACTACTAGGAATATAGTCAGCAGAACTCAGAAATGCATTCTTGCTAATGGAAGTCACATTGAACACGAGATGTAGTCTTTTCGCTACCAACTTACTAGTAAATACAATACGAAATTCTCGTCGGCGAGAAGGTGAATCATCACGAAACCATATCGATTATTTATCAAATATTACATTCTCCGACGAACGTATTCGAATTAAACAGATATTTTTTTTTTTTTGCAGTGTTGCTTTTTAAGACGTAAAGTATTAAAAGTAAAACTAATATCAAGGACAAAAAATTCCTAGAAATATTGTACGTAAGAAAGTATTAAAACATAATTTTAGGAAAATCAATAATTACTACTTCAAATTTCATATGAGATACCACAATTTGCAATTTAAAAATATTTCATGAACAAGCATTATTTCCTTACACTTCTTTTATAGTTAATTGTTCCAAGAATCGATCTGTGGGAACAGAAATATGTTGAAAACCAGAATAACGTTCATTTGTCATACTATTCCGAATAATAAAACGTTTGAGAGACAATTACATGGATAAATTAATATAATATAAAATAATGTAATTGTAGGAGCAAAGATGGGCAAATTTTTATTGAAATAGACATTTAAAATAACGAATATAAGATAAAAAAATTATTTGTCACGTGGCAAATAAAAATAATTATGTTATTTTTATTCCACACGTAATAAGTTTATTCGACAAATTTTTCATTGGTTTGAGCGATTCATCTTTAGCGTTGAATAAAAAAAAAAAAAAGTGTTCATTTTCATCTGTGTCTTTATTCGGTGGTTTATTCGATTTCGAATAACACTGTCCAACAAAATGAAACTTTTTTCGGTTTTTGCAATGTCTGTTTGGTGATTCTTATGCACCTTGTCGTTCTAAAACCGAATCTGCAAACAGAATTTCTCTATCACGCAACGTTTTCGAAAAAACTTGGTTTTTGTAAAAATGCATAATTTTGATACAAAATGACGTGTTAAGCAAAAACTACACACGCGAGAGAGTTCAACTTTGAGTCAAAAGATAGAGGGGACTCTCCTCTACATATACATATAGTCAATTATATTTTTATGTACTTCCTAATAGTTGTGGATGGTTGTTAAAGTTTGAAAATGTGCCGACACGGGTACTTTTTACGCTCTATTTTTGTATATATGTGAAAAATCCTTTATCTAGCAGAAATTTACTATACAGGAATGCATTCTACAAACATTTCTGATAAAGAAACCATTCACGAAAAGTATTTGGTTCCCTTAGTATACGAGAAGGTGAAGAAAATATTCATTGACAGCTTGTGCGCGACGCGTTCGCGCCAGACGGCCATTGCGGCCTTTTCTCGACTCGCCAGGGCCGTCGCTATGCGTATTCGACGTTGGTACCACTCTAATGTGCCTTTGCTTACTATGCTTAACTAAATAAATTTTTTTTTGTCTTTTTGGGTGCCAATCATTACACAAAATGATAAAAATACGAGTTATATTCACATTTGATTGTAGAAATGCTTAATAAAGATAATTGAATAGAAAAACTTACCGATTACTGCTGGACACTTATAATTGAAAATCGGGATACCAGGAACAAGCGTCAAGCTAGGCGGAAACATTTTTAAATTTGTTTGCGTCGGAAATAGGTAAGTTTTTCTATTCAATTATCTTTATTAAGCATTTCCACAATGAAATGTGAATATAACTCGTATTTTTATCATTTTGTGTAATGATTGGCACCCAAAAAGACAAAAAAAAATTTATTTAGTTAAGCATAGTAAGCAAAGGCACATTAGAGTGGTACCAACGTCGAATAAGCATAGCGACGGCCCTGGCGAGTCGAGAAAAGGCCGCAATGGCCGTCTGGCGCGAACGCGTCGCGCACAAGCTGTCAATGAATATTTTCTTCACCTTCTCGTATACTAAGGGAACCAAATACTTTTCGTGAATGGTTTCTTTATCAGAAATGTTTGTAGAATGCATTCCTGTATAGTAAATTTCTGCTAGATAAAGGATTTTTCACATATATACAAAAATAGAGCGTAAAAAGTACCCGTGTCGGCACATTTTCAAACTTTAACAACCATCCACAACTATTAGGAAGTACATAAAAATATAATTGACTATATGTATATGTAGAGGAGAGTCCCCTCTATCTTTTGACTCAAAGTTGAACTCTCTCGCGTGTGTAGTTTTTGCTTAACACGTCATTTTGTATCAAAATTATGCATTTTTACAAAAACCAAGTTTTTTCGAAAACGTTGCGTGATAGAGAAATTCTGTTTGAAGATTCGGTTTTAGAACGACAAGGTGCATAAGAATCACCCAACAGACATTGCAAAAACTTTTTGGTGTTGGACAGTGTAATTTTCGGAGCCTCGTTCAAATGCTGTAACGAGGACAGAGCAGTCAAAGACTGGCACGCGCGTTACAATGTAGTTGTATCGCCCAATGACCAAAGTAGGGATCGAATAAAACTGCAGACACTTATATATATATATATATATATATAAATTTCAAAGGTCTAAAAAGAACTACGATTTATATATATACATATATATATAAATCGTAGTTCTTTTTAGACCTTTGAAATTTGAAATCAGTTCATTTTTTGTTTAATTTAGCTTTGCACATGAATTTATTGACTCTACTGTAAAAGTTTATTTCATAATAGTTACATTTTTGGATTAAAAAAAGTTCTAATGATATGTCGCTACGGTAAAAATAGGATCGATGTCCTTTTTCAATTTCTATAAAAGAACCTGCATTTGTGGAATTCTTACGTGTCTTTCACTTTTTGTAAATATGATTTTCAACCGGAAAATCGACAGAAATCCTAAAATATGAATATAAATAACCGTAATTCGTCAGATTTTTTCTATACTTCTACATGCAATTAATTGGGAAAAATTGACCGAAAATCGAATGGCGCAACGGCCGTTCAAATATGTTGAAGGGCATTTTTGACTACATTGTCCGGCGAAATATTCCAAATTGTAATATTCCAATATTTCAATATCATTTAAAATATTTCAAGTACTATTTAACACTATTAATGAATTTCAATAACAAACTAGTTTAAATAGAAAATCAAATTTTGACAAAAAAAAAAAAAAGATTATTGTAGCCTCTGCACACCGGGGTCCGGTCAGAATTTAGCTTTCAAGAAATGATTTCTGGGATCACCTGCCGAACGGAGAAGAGGACAGTGAAGCTCGACTGCCTCTGTCGCCGAAGAGTGTAACATTATATGTCGTGTTTCATCGAAGATATCGGTGTGACATCACTAAATACCAATCAAACAAAAGAATATGTTTTATTTTTCATTATTTCTTATGGCTTTTTCACAAGCAAATTTGTGACATTTTTGTAATGAAAATGATACCAAATATGACATAATTCCGATGATATTTACTTGTCTAATGAACGATTAAAGTTTCGAACGCAAAGAAGGACAGCGTATGCGAATGAAAGAGACGCGGCGAGTCGAAGCGTTCGGAAAAGATCAAAGACTGGCGTGAACTCAGGTCTTTAAATCAGAAAGTTAACTTTTTTATTATTAATTATAATTTTTATGGGACTTTCACTAACATATTCGTAGCATTCTTTTTTATTGAAAACGATACTAAATATAATATGATTCCGATGATAATTACTTGTGTAATGAACGATTAAAGTTTCGGACGCAAAGAAAGACAACGTATACAAAAGAAAGAGACCCGTAGAGGCTTGGTCTCGAGTTCGACTGCTCAGTTTTCACGGCGCGGCGTCGCACAGTGCGGACAAATAGCAATAATACTGTCTCCAAATAGCATTATGTATATGGATAGGAGCCGTCAAAAATTAGTGTCATTACTGAACACTTTTATTTTGTTACTACCTCTACTTGAATAATTGCAGTCAATGCAATTGAGCAATCGAAGTGGTATTATCGGATAAATAAGTAAAAACATTAATTTTCTGTTGTTTACTACGGATCACAATAAGAACGATTGAATTTTGTCAATACTTGTGTATGTAATTATTCTTTTTTTTTATTCTGTAATTACTACAGAATATATTTTGTTGATTAATTATTATTTTATAAATATCGCAATAATTTCCAAATTAATTAATTACACCTATAAACTATTGACTATAAAACAATGATTACAATGGTGAACAATATGGAAAATAAGAAGGCAACAAGAGTGTAATGAAATTATATAATAAAAAATAATTATTCTCCATGCAATGTGAAGCACACTTACCGTCTCCAGACGTTTCTAAAACTCAACTGAACCGTCGTGAACTAACGTTTCTGAATTTACACTGAACCGTCGTCTAACGTTTCTAAAACTTGACTGAACAGAAGAGAATGAAAACGAGCGGGTTTATATACCTTGAGAATGAAAGGGGTGCTCTGTTTAATATCTAATGTCACGTTGGGTCATACTCGCGTTTTTTGTCAGTCTAACGAAACCAGGCCTCAGTTAGATTTTCGTTAAGAGGGGTTAATGGAAGGTTATCCGGGCTATTTCCAAATCAGAGTCTTAATTAACGGATGCCAGAAGGGAGTGTTCTAAAGAGTTTCATATAAAAAGTCGTATCTTCTATTAAAGAAAGGGGGCCTGTTGCGACGTCTTTCGTTCTCAGAAAAGAGATTAGAGCTTCTGAACGAAATGCACGTGGAGGAAGCATCTCCATACGTAACAGTAGTAATTACAGAATAAAAAAAAAGAATAAATACATACACAACTATTGACAAAATTCAATCGTTCTTATTGTGATCCGTAGTAAAAAACAGAAAATTAATGTTTTTACTTATTTATCCGATAATACCACTTCTAATGCTCAATTGCATTGACTGCAATTATTCAAGTAGAGGTAGTAACAAAATAAAAGTGTTCAGTAATGAAACTAATTTTTGACGGCTCCTATCCATATACATAATGCTATTTGGAGACAGTATTATTGCTATTTGTCCGCACTGTGCGACGCCGCGCCGTGAAAACTGAGCAGGCGAACTCGAGACGAGGTCTCTACGGGTCTCTTTCTTTTGTATACGCTGTCTTTCTTTGCGTCCGAAACTTTAATCTTTCATTACACAAGTAATTATCATTGGAATCATATTATATTTAGTATCGTTTTCAATAAAAAAGAATGCTACGAATATGTTAGTGAAAGTCCCATAAAAATTATAATTAATAATAAAAAAGTTAACTTTCTGATTTAAAGACCTGAGTTCACGCCAGTCTTTGATCTTTTCCGAACGCTTCGACTCGCCGCGTCTCTTTCATTCGCATACGCTGTCCTTCTTTGCGTTCGAAACTTTAATCGTTCATTAGACAAGTAAATATCATCGGAATTATGTCATATTTGGTATCATTTTCCTTAGCAAAATGCCACGAATATGTTGGCGAAAGTTCTATAGAAAAATAATTAATAATAAAAAAGTTTATTTTTTGATTTAAAGGCCCAAGCTCACGCCAGTCTTTCATCTTTTCCGAACGCTTCGACTCGCCGGTTCTCTTTCTGTCGCATACGCTGTCCTTCTTTGCGTCCGAAATTTTAATCGTTCATTAGACAAGTAATTATGATCGGTATTATATCATATTTGGTATCATTTTCATTACAAAAATGTCACAAATTTGCTTGTGAAAAAGCCATAAGAAATAATGAAAAATAAAACATATTCTTTTGTTTGATTGGTATTTAGTGATGTCACACCGATATCTTCGATGAAACACGACATATAATGTTACACTCTTCGGCGACAGAGGCAGTCGAGCTTCACTGTCCTCTTCTCCGTTCGGCAGGTGATCCCAGAAATCATTTCTTGAAAGCTAAATTCTGACCGGACCCCGGTGTGCAGAGGCTACAATAATCTTTTTTTTTTTTGTCAAAATTTGATTTTCTATTTAAACTAGTTTGTTATTGAAATTCATTAATAGTGTTAAATAGTACTTGAAATATTTTAAATGATATTGAAATATTGGAATATTACAATTTGGAATATTTCGCCGGACAATGTAGTCAAAAATGCCCTTCAACATATTTGAACGGCCGTTGCGCCATTCGATTTTCGGTCAATTTTTCCCAATTAATTGCATGTAGAAGTATAGAAAAAATCTGACGAATTACGGTTATTTATATTCATATTTTAGGATTTCTGTCGATTTTCCGGTTGAAAATCATATTTATAAAAAATGAAAGGCACGTAAGAATTCCACAAATGTAGTTTCTTTTATAGAAATTGAAAAATGACGTCGATCCTATTTTTAAATTCAACAAAAAATGAAATGATTCAAAATTTGAAAGGTTTGGAAAGAACTGCGATTTACAAGTGTCTAAAGTTTTATTCGATCCCTGTTTTGGTCATTGGGCGATGCAACTATGTACATACATTGTAACGCTCGCGTCAGTCTTTGACTGGTCTGTCCTCGTTACAGCATTTGAACGCGGCTCCGAAAATTATTCGAAATCAAATAAACCACCGAATAAAGACACAGATGAAAATTAACACTTTTTTTTTTTTTTTTATTCAACACTAAAGATGAATCGCTCAAACCAATGAAAAATTCATCGAATAAACTTATTACGTGTGGAATAGAGATAACATAATTATTTTTATTTGCCGCGTGACAAATAATTTTTTAATATGTTATTAATAAATTAATTCACTTTATTTGTCAGTAATGTTTAAAACAATAATTGTTCGAGAAATAACATGATAATTGAGTTTTTATTATAATTTGTACACGCACAGGGTGTATAAATAATTTTTATTCATTTGTATAATTTTTACTTATATATATATAAATAATTGGTACAGCGTGAATGAATAGTTTCTACTCGTTTGTATTAATAATTTTTATTTATTTTTATAATTTCTACTGGTGTATATAAATAATTGGTGCAGGGTGTATAAATAATTTTTACTCATTTGTTAACAATCATTATTTATTTTTATAATTTTAACTTTTATACATATAAATAATTGGTGCAGGGTGTGTAAATAATTTCTACTCTCTCTCTCTTGTTTGTATTAATAATTTTTGTTTATTTGTATAATAAAATTGTTACTTATATGTGTAAATCTTAGGTAAAAGTTAAGTTTAGCTTACAAGTAGGCAAAAATGGGGATGTGGGTAGCGGTTGATTAAATACATATGTACATTATTTATTTCTTACATTACTGTTGTATACCAACGAAAAGATCACCTAAAATCGATATCGACAATCTATAACGATTGTCATCGACAGTAATCGTCCCAAAACCTTCCCCAGTGATTTCATCCTTTATTACTCATCTTCAAACTTCGCCCTGAATGTTTCATCCCTTACGGACCGCTAGACCCGAGATATCCCCCACTCTCCTGATTTTCAACACCTATATCTTGCGGGGCGTTTCTGCGAAAATGAGCATTTAGCATTTATCCTCCGAACAGTCTTTGTAACACAGTTAAGAATCGACGTAAGAATATCTATTGTACGCGCAACCGTATTTCACTAAGTTCCGTGCTTGTACCGAGTTCTTATTAAATATAATAAACACCAAGTCAACGGAATACAACAACTGCTTCAAACGCCTTAACATTTTGTCCACTTGAAATTTCGAAACAATGAAGCTCAAAGACCTTAGTGCTCTCAGAGCACTTATAACGTAGTTTACTGCTAATAACTTTAAGATTTTACTAAATACGTATGAAATTTCTTATGTGTACAACGGTGCCTTATCATTTTGTCCACCAGTGTATATACTGTAACGTTGCAAAAGGACTACTTTCGGAGGGACCGGACCGCCCTATTTCGGGCCGAACCACAGTGTACCGAAATGCCTGTTTTTTGGACAAAATTCAATAACTTTTGTTCTGTTTATGATAGACATACGAAACAAAGTGGGTTTTTTTATTTATATTGAAAGCAATCTCAATATGATATTATTATAAATATAGTCATTTATTTAAACATTGAAAAACGATATTTATAAACAAAATTTGTTTTTATTGCAGGTTTTCAGTAGATGAATTCTTAGTTCAATTCTTCCGAAACTGAAACTTTGTTTTAAACTATTATAACATTCGTCTCCTCGACACAAATAAGAGTTGTGCTAATTCATTACCAGTGGATACTAGGCATGTGCGAGCCGCCCGATATCCGGGTTCGGGTCGGGTGACAGAAAGTCGGGCGGGCTCGATTCGAGCGCCCGATACTTCGTGACGCATCGGACTGCCTGCTCGACTTCGTCGGGCGGGTTCGGCAAGAATCGGACAAGTTCTAGCGAGCGAGTTATCGCGATACCTGAGATTCAACTCTGCGTTCTTATGAAATACCATAATGGTAATAATGATACTTCTTTCATAACTTAATTAATCTTTATTTGCATTAAATTTTGAAATAATTCACGGTACGCGTGAAAAATTTTAAAGACAACATTTCTGGCATTCTGACAAATTTGTTCCTCCGAATAAACTTGTATATGTATCGATAACATCATTAAAATATCCTTACAAAGTTATATACACCTAGAAGGTATGAAAATAAGATAAATTATGATAATTTTTTACATTTTTTGCTGTTTTTATTGACTGTTTATGTTTATATATGTTTATATATTATGTTTATATAATATAACAAGATATACAGATATTAAATGCTGATGAAATTCTTCGTGCTGTCGATTCCTTCCAAAATACCAACGTTAAACACTTTTCCATTTACACTCGTTTTTCAAAGATAAACTAAATTAAACCACTTAAATGTTGATTAAAAGTTAAATTACACCAATATTAGATACCTAATTATTTCCTGTTTATTTCCAAAATGAATCCATGTTGCTCTTTTGTTTATTTCCATAGTTTATTTCTATTAATTTCTTTATTAATTTAGTTAAGAGAAGATATTGTTCTTTACTATTTGTCCTGTAATGTGTGCATATTTATTGTTAAAAATTACATCCTTAATTTGAAAAATGTGAATTCATACATTGGAATTCGTTTTCCGCCCAATGGAGGCATTTTCGAGAAAAATGTCTGAGACAAAAATTTTAGATTTTTTGCGTACAATTTGAATATGCAATAAAAAGTACCAGGTTCCATTTAAAGAAAAACGACTTCCGGTTTGAAAATCCGTTCAAATTGCAACTATCACCATTCGATAGAGCGTACTCGAATTAGTTAGAATATTTTTCTAATTTTCAAAAAAATTCACTGTCCAGATTATTGAAACTGAATAAAGCCCGTATAAAGCCTGGATCAGTAACCGCAAGTCGCAAATAGAATGTAGAATGTTATAGAACGAAACTCGTGATTTAACTCGTACGAGGCTGCCGCGAAAACGTAGATAAATCAGAGAGTACAGAGTGCGTGAACGAGACGCGTGTTAGCGGAGTGCGTATAGACGACTGATCGATCGACGAGAACCCGTTGTCTCCGTCGGAGCGATCGAAGGATCTAGAGGGAACGTTTGAATTTTGGGAAACATCAGAAGAAAGACGAGCGAAGGACGGAGAAGGAGCGAGACAAAGGAAGGACGGAGCAGAAGCGATCGCGCCGCGCCGGCGAAGACAACATGCTCGAGACACGAACAATGAACGGGCTATTTATAGCTCGGTTTTGAACAGCAATTATACCAACTCGTTACCGTTCGAATCTCGAACAACAGCCAAAATGTAAATATATAAAATGCAACGAAATGAATTACTTTTCAGGGAATATATTATTCGAGCAATTCTAGTAAATGTCATGTTACGTATGGAGATGTCTCCTCCACATGCATTTCGATTAGAAGCTATAATCTCTTTTCTCAGAACGAAAGACGGGGTCCCAATAGGCCCCCTTTCAATGCAGTATGACTTTTTATGAAACTCTTGAGAACACTCCCTTCTGGCATCCGTTAATTAAGACTCTGATTTGGAAATAGCCCGGATAACCTTCCATTAACCCCTATTAACGAAAATCTAACTGAGGCCTGGTTTCACTAGAAATGACAAAAACGTGCGTGTGACCCTACGTGACATTAAACATTAACAGAGCACCCCTTTCATTTTCAAGGTATATAAACCCGCTCGTTTTCATCCTCTTCGGTTCAGTTTTAGTCTAGAAACGTCAGACGACGGTTCAGTCAAGTTTTAGAAACGTTAGACGACGGTTCAGTAGTACTTTAGAAACGTCAGACGACGGTTCGGTTCAGTTTTAGTTCAGAAACGTCTGACGACGGTTCGGTTGATCTTAGTTGCGTACAGTAACGGTTCCGCAAGATTCAACGATAGTGCTATCACGTTAGAGTCACGTCGCGTTACACGCTCAAGTTCAATTCTAGTGAGATCGGGTTAAAGTCCCTTTCGAATCAAACATAACTCTGACCCCGCATTGCCAGTGCGTCAAAACCGTGCAAGATAAGAACTACGAAATATCCATAAAGCCAACCTTTTTTTAAGTAGATAACATCAATATTAACAAAAATTTCTTCTAAATTTCTAAATTAATACTTAGTATAATTGCCATTTTTTCGAATAACGTCGAAAAGTCGATTAGACATTGATGCAATCAAAGCACGAAGAATTTCTGCTTCGATCGACGCCCACGCTTCGTTCATTGCAGTCCATAACTCAGAAACAAAATTGTACTGTTTACAATTAACATATACTTTTCTTGCAAGTATTCCCCAAAGGTTCTCAATTGGGTTTAAATCTGGTGAACAAGCTGGCCATGTCAAAACCCTGATATTTCTGTTGTCTAACTACTCCTTTGTTTCTCTTGATACATGAACGGAGGCGTTATCCTGTTGAAAAATGAAATTGTCAGTCTCAATTGCTTCAGTGAATGGTATTAAGACTATATCTCCAACAGCTCCGTGCATTGGGACGAATTCATTTTGTGGTTAATTCGACAGATTGGGGTTTTTTATTTGCTCTGAATGCAGCCCAAATCATTAATGATCCCTCCACCGAAGTTACGACTCATTGCTACGTTAGGTTCTTTTCTTAAATCGTGCCAGTAGTACTTGTGACCATCTGGCCCATCTATGTTAAATTTTTTCTCATCGGAGAGAATTATATTGTTCCATTCTTCTGTCCAGGACATATGTCTTTGTGCAAATTCGAGACAAGCTTGTTTGTGTCGTTCTTTGAGTGCTGGTTTCTCGAGCATTTATTTCCATTTAAATCGCCCTGAACTTTTTAAAATTTGCTGCACACGGCTCGTTGTTATTGGTACTTGTAGTTCAGTTCAAAGTTGTGCTGCACTTTTTTTTTCCCTTGCTGCCAGCCTCATCAATAATGAATATTGTCTTCTTGTCAATTTTTTATTTCCACCTACATAGTGTTTCTTACCATATTCTTCGCCCAAATTTATATAATTATCCATTAAAATACACGATCTATTAATTTTTTCGCAATTGATCGATTAGAACACCCCATATCTTTATAAGCATCAGTGGATGCCTTCTCTTCAATGGTCAACAACTTGCCTCGTGGCATTCTAATAAAAATAAATACAAATATAATATATATACAATTTTTATGAATTTAAAAATCAATTTTGGTATAAATACGCACATCTAAATTACAACTAAAGTTACTTAGCTGAGACTCACGTGTTATCCACACAAAATTTAAACACAAACTAAGTGGCTTTATAGAAATTTCGCACTCCCTTTCCGTGGCCTTCGACGTAAATGTAAACAGATTCAAGACATAAACATTTGTGAGAAAGTGGCGTATATATCTCTACTCAGTAGTCAGTATACAATGTTATAGATATTTGGAAAGTTACAAATTTCTCTATATTTTTTAAAAATACACCAAAATGTAGGTGGCTTTATAGAAATTTCGTGCAGTGTAGCAGCTCCCCGGTTTCGCACCGGGTTCGTCTGCGTGTCTCTCCCAGTGACTCCCCAATTTCGCATTGGGTTCGTTCACGAAGTTTCACCCTCCTGCAGCTCCCCAGTTTCGCACCGGGTTCGTCTGAGTTTGACTCCATACCTAGAGGCTCCCTGATTTCGCATCAGGTTCGTCCTCGACGTCTACTATCCTAGCGGCTCCCCAATTTCGCATTGGGTTCGTCCGCGTACCTCACTAACAAATTGAAATCATATTCCTGGGGTAATAAACCCCTCGCCGGCCTCTCGCGTTGCACGAAGCCCTGGCTCGTAACAGTCAGTGAATTTTGAGCAAATAAAATTATCGATTAAAAAATTACTAAATATTGAGTGTTCGTTGGCCAGGGATTAACGTGAAAAATCACCTAAAAAGATCGATTATTTCACAAAATTATAATATGAATATTTTTTCTTGCTAACCAGAACAGTAGAGATTAGAGAAATTTATCAACTCTTTTCTAATCTCCCTTCACATGTACAAACGTACTTACTGAATTGAAAAACAGTTCTGAAAATTATTTATATAACTATTCAAATCACTGCGGCACTCAGTTTTCAATAACAAATTTTTATTGAATCTGATAAAAAGTTGAATCGTACACTCGTGTGTTCTTACAGCACGCTTGTGTAGTTGATTGATATACTCCTTGTGTAACAATTAAATTATTGTGAACACATCTATTTCATGTTACATTTTCACATCACATTTTAGTATTTTACACTTTCTTTGTTTATTCCCTGTACGTTAAAAAGTTATAATATTTATGTAACCGTATTATGCACAAATATATTATAACTATTTCATGTACTTCACCATTGATTTGTTCCATATTCTCTTCGCCGTTCGCAGAATGTAAACTTTATAACATTTTCGCGTATAAATTACGTACTTTTTAAATCAAGTGCATGAAGTAATATTATATTATGTTATGGTTTTATCAAATAATGTAGTTTAATATTGTTTCACTCACGTGTCGTACATGTTGTATATTGGGTTAAAGCCAACACACTTAACAATATGCGAGAGAGGAACTGTCAAACGCAACCGCAACTCTCGCAATAACGTAATGCTCTGGCAGATAAGCAAACATTTGAGGCAATCGTGATTCCGTGCTCTGTCGACATATTTCTTCAACCATACGGAGATACTCTGCACACTCAAGTTCCTCGATTTCTGCACTTACGCAAATGTTGGAGAAGGGGGTCGTAGCTAAATGACGACATCTCATTGGTGCTTTACTATATGACTTATACGTCGTTAAAATAAAATGTGCAAAACATATGCAATATGCAAAATAAAAATATATATTCTTAGAATTTCCTACTTGCAAATTTCTGTTCAAGGCTCATAGCTTTACCTATTTCCTATAAAAATATTCATTTGCATAAATATCCACCAGTGTAGTCATTACAGTAGGGCATCGATTATCTGAACTAATTTGGACCGAGGTGGTTCAGAAAATCGAATTGTTCGGATATGCGAACAGTTTTAAAATTACTTATTAAATACAAGAGTACGACTGCTGTAATTCGAAATTGGATATACAGGGTGATTCACGAGAAACAGCTAAATATCTCCGTTAGGATTAAAAATAGAAGAAAATATTGAAGAAGCGAGATGTACTGTTCAGAAAGTTAAATATTGTATAATGATATACAAAATTTTCTGATTGTTGTTGTCTTCTATATCTTTTGAAGGTCATCGATGGTTTTCTAGTGGCAGCATAGTGTAGTAGCTGATGTCAAGATGATATATCAAATCAAATCAAATATATGATAAAGCAATGACAACGTCAAGAATGTGCAATCATTTCATTTTAATTAAATTAAATGATAAAAAAATGTTTAAAATTATATGTTTAAAATGATAACTTTGAGATCTCATTAAATTGACAACTATAGTAAAAAACACTCTTTGCCATTTCTCTACGACCACGCGTTTACAGGTTACAGGCGTGTGAATTTCAAGTACCATTTTCCATATCATCGCGACTAATTTGATCAATAAAAATTGCTCGACAAAAGCAAAAAAAAAAGCAAATTAAGGAAAAGAAATTGTTCTGTAAGAAGACTTCACAAAATTCGTCAGAAAAATTTTCTTTTTCCTGTAGATACCGTTTACCGGTAGCATTTATGGTTGGCATTTTGTTTGGCCTTCGTTGCGGTATTGGTTGGCCAATCGTTAGAAATGTCGCTTTTTTTGCAGTTGGGCCAACGATCATGGCTAATATTGGGCCAACGATCACGCCCAACGTAGGGCCAACGTCATTAAAATACGTACGGCCAACTGGGCCCGCTAGTATATTATTTTGATCTTTTCTTTCACGGTTGTTTTTACGGTATATCATAAATAATATATAATTACTATATCTCCACGATAAAAATTGAAAAAAAACTTTACATCCATGTCGGACTTTAACCCGGACTTCCTATGTAGCAGAGATGGGCATCAATTGGATAAAAATGTATTTAATTACATTTCAAATAAAAATACTTGGTCTGCTCCGACGTTATTTGAAGCTCACGGAGCGCGACAATGTATTTGTATTTTCGTTCGCCAGATGTCTGGCGTCGAGAGTTACTTTGACCCGCCCGTCCGAGTATTTCCTACGATTTAATTGAGATAGTCGCCGACAGCGCCAGTATTGTGCGGATCCAGCTCGAATCAATTGAATGCCTAGAATGTATTTGAGCCTCGTTCGAACGAAATACAAAATGAATCGTGAGATTCATTTCGACGCAGATGGCGCGGCCAGATTTGTTTGAGAATTTAATTCGTTAGTTGAAGCGATGTAGGCAAATTTTTTCTCGAAACGTTCACCCGAGGCGGTATTTGGAATTAAATGGACATGAAATGTATTTTTAATTCGAAAATAGTATTTGATTTCAATTAAACGACCTTTTTATCCGACGTTGCCAAGTCATAATACGACGTATTAAATACGTACTACTTACCACGGTTTATTGGTTAAACGATTGTTTACGCAAATGAATGTTTATTATTTAAACAAATGTTTAAGCACCTAAATGTCTATTATTTAAATAATTGTTTAAGCAAATAGGTATGTATTGTTTAAACACATGTTTACATTATTTAAATGACTGTTTAAACAATTCTAATTTTATTATTTAAACAGATCTTTAAACCGATACATTTTTATTACTTAACGGATTGTTTAAACAAATACATTTTCCTTATTGAAACAAAAGTTTAAGCATCTAAATGTCTATTATTCAAATGATTATTTTTTCAGCAAATAGGTATGTATTATTTAAACACATGTTTACATAGGTAAATGTGTATTAATTAAACGACTGTTTAAACAAATGAATTTTATTATTTCAACAGATCTTTAAACCGATACATTTTTATTATTTAACCGATTGTTCAAGCAAATACATTTTTGTTATTGAAACAAATGTTTAAACCAACACATTTTCAGTAATTAAACGATTGTTTAAACAAATAAATTTTTATTATTTACACAATTGTTTAAAAAATTCAATATTTCTTGTTGAGAGAAATGTTTAAAGCAATGCATGTTCATGGCTTAAACGGTTATTTAAACAAATAAATTTTTATTATTCAAACAATTGTTTAAACAAATAAATTTTTATTATTGAAACAAATGTTTAACCCAATACATTTTCATTATTTAAACGTTTGTTTGAACAAATACATTTTTATTATTTACACAATTGTTTAAAAAATTCAATATTTCTTGTTGAGAGAAATGTTTAAAGCAATGCATGTTCATGGCTTAAACGGTTATTTAAACAAATAAATTTTTATTGTTTAAACAATTGTTTAAACAAATACATTTTTATTATTGAAACGTATGTTTAATCCAATACATTTTGATTATTTAGACACATGTTTAAACCAGTACATTTTTATTACTTACAGGATTGTTTAAAGAAACACATTTTCATTACTTAAACAATTTACGTCACGTGTTGCAGTGAGTAAAAGTTTTTACAATAAAGGGAAATGTCATTGATTTTCATCATGGGTATTCTGCTAGATATTAAGTTATTAAGACAATTTTATAAAGAACTCTTTAGTTTATGTACGGACACATGTGCAGACATCGTAAGCAATGCATTGTTCTGTCTACGGTTCTGAATTACCGACTCTGTAGAACATGGTCTGGTACAGAGTTGGGCGTTATTCGAATGAAATTTCATTCGAATAACCAGCGAATAAAAATTTATTCGGAAAAGCCCAGCGAATAAAAATTTATTCGAATAGCCCAGCGAATAAAAATTTATTCGAATAGCCCAGCGAATAATGGTGTCGAATGACATCGCGTCATCGACATCGCACGCGGCACGCACGCCACGCACCAGCGACGTGTATGTGTATGAATAAATGTGTGAGTGCATACTGGAGAGTGAAGCGAAGAATCGTGGCAACAAATGTGTGTGTAAAGATAACGAAGGTCCCAGTCCCGAACCTAGGATCGGTCACTGTTAGTTATCTATTGTGTATGTCATCAATCGTCAACCGAGATCTCGTCTCGAAAAGCCTCGAGCCTCGAGCCTCGGCCCTCGGCCTCGAATCACTCGAGTGTTGGTGTCGGGTGTCGGTTCCTACCCGTAACCATAAAGGCTGCGCTTATTCGCAGCATTTATTCTCGTCATTTAGAATAACGAATAACGAATGAAAGTCCCGGGATTTATTCGAGAATAACGAATAACGATTTATTCGTTATTCGCAAGCTACGAATAATTCTCGGCGAATGATATCCTTATTCGTTATTCTCGAATAAATCCAGGGACTTTATTCGTTATTCCTTATTCGTTATTCGAAATAAAATTTGCCCAACTCTGGTCTGGTACGACAGCGGACTCTATCGAAATGGAACGGTCAGCTAGTGAAATAAAATTCATTGATGAACTTCGAAGAAAACGCTTCAATACTGGCACCGTCTAACTTATCGAATTTGTAGCGTGTTTGGACTTGTTTTCATCAGCAAACTATTTGCAGTCGATTAATAATGTTCCCATGACAGATTTATGAATTCTAACAAACATTTTATTGTTATTAATAAGTGATGGTGAAACCCTTACATTGTTGTCTCCAGGAGGCACACAGTGCGACGCACCATATGGTCGTGACTCAGTATCAGAGGCAACATTGTAACGAGTAGCGCATTGGCGTTTACCAACTAACTCTAATATTATTTCTTATTAACGTTATCATAATGATAGCATTACTTATCGATTGAAAATGTTTTCCCGAACAAAATAAGCCCAAACACGGTACAAATCGGATAATATCATCCGATTGCACTGCTTTTTTGTTGCGTCTTCGGCCGCGCGGCCGTGTTTTCATGCTGTCCTTTTCTATCTACATTCGCCGCAGTCGAAGCGGCCACAAATATATACATATATATACATACATATACGAAATGACAGACGACGATCCCTGCCGAATGATTCCGAGAGTAGAAAAACGAAGCATGTGTTAGTTTCTTTTGGCTGAAGGTGTGCGTTGTTTTAAACAAATGCAATCTTTTCATAGAAGCGGACTTTTGAACAATTTTAAACAAATGGGACAATAGCCACATGTGTCCTCTTTATAGAACTGTTTTTAAAAAGATGAACATTTTCAAATTGACGAAATTAAAATTATCTGAAGCGGACGCTGCATCGCGATTTAGAGCCTTGGACGACCGGACAATGTGCTGGATCGACAAATTTCGTAACATTTTACAATAACTGTTGAACCATAAGAGATATCAGATCTTATTGTAAAGACTTTTACAAAACGCACATTGCAAAACGTGACGAATTTTAGTTAAGTAATAAAAATGTGTTTGCTTGCACTACGCCGAAACTCTGAAAAAGCCGTGCCAAACATGTCCGCCGGAATGGGCAGACAATTAATATGTCACGAGTCAGACTCGTCAAAGTAGTGCAAGGGGTTAACAATCGTCCAAGTAATAAAAATATATTGGTTTAAACATTTGTTTAAATAATGCAAATTTATTTGTTTAAACAATTGATAAAATAATAAAATTGTATTTAGGTTTAGACAATCGTTTATGTAACAAAAATGCATTGGTTTAAACATTTGTGTAAATAATGCAAATTTATTTGTTTAAACAATTGATAAAATAATAAAATTGTATTTAGGTTTAGACAATCGTTTATGTAACAAAAATGCATTGGTTTAAACATTTGTTTAAATAATGCAAATTTATTTGTTTAAACAATTGATAAAATAATACAATTGTATTTGTTTAGACAATCGTCTAAGTAACAAAAATGCATTGGTTTAAACATTTGTTTAAATAATGCAAATTTATTTGTTTAAACATTTGTGTAAATAATAAAAATGTATTTGTTTATTACACATTCGTTTAAGTAGTAAAAATGTATTGGTTTAAGTAATCATTTAAGTAATAAAGATGTATTAGTTGAGACATTTCTTTAAAGAATAAAAATGTTTTTGTTTAAACAATCGGTTAAGTAATAAACATTTACCTATATAAACATCTGGTTAAATAATACAAATCTATTTGCTTAAACAATCGCTTAAATTTGTACATTTACATATTACGACTTCAACGGCAACGTCGCATTGGTCATTTAATTGAAACGAAATAAAAATTCGAATTAAAAATACATTTGATATTCATCCGGTCGAAATACTCGCGAGCTAAAATAACTGAAAAAATCCTCTTCCCAAATACGGCTTCAAATGAATACGCTCGGATGCTCTGAAACTCGTACGACGAAAACTGAAAATACATTTCCGAGGATTGTAAGTTAAAAAATTCACCGTCAAATAAATGGTGGCGCTACCTCCGAAATTTAATTGAAGCGTCATAATACTTTGCCCACCTCAGCCTGTATCTTAGAAATAACGCCTCTCAAATACATATCTCTCCGCTAGAGGCGTTGAATACGCCACCACGCAGTTATTTCGGGAACCGACAACCTCGGATGAAAATGAAACCTCGTGTAGAGTATGTACGGATGAACCGCGCGACAATGTATTTGAGAAAAGTCAATTTCAAATTAAAAATACATGTCGGTTATTTTGGGTTTGATACTTTAAACTAAATTTTTGCCCAACACTGTACCAAGGTTTGTCAGTGCAACAGCAACTTTAGGATGATCAGAGCCATAATGTTTCTCAAAAATAGGTAAAGCCCATTTAAACAACTCTTTTGCGTTCCGAGGATTGTCTAAAGCATTATAAGCAATACCAAGACTTACCAGCAGTGTAGCAATTTCATAATCAGGGCTAAAATGCCTCTGAAGAATAAGTAAAATCCATTCGATCAACTCCTTTTGTCTTTTAGGGTTACCTAAATCAGAGTATCCATCATTAATCCACATTAACAAATCTAAAAGATAATCCTTTTCTATTGTTTGCTTTTCTGAAGAATTTTTTTCTAGCAAATTATCCATGTGTGATAAAAATGCTTCTAAATGTGGTAATAATTGTCGTTTCTTAGCATAATCTTCTAGTTTATCACTGTGGTAAGGAAAACCCTTTTGTAAAAGTTGAAAAACAGTCTTTATGTCTTCTTTAGTTTTTCCACTTTTCTCTGACTTTAGCCTTATAACTTCTTGAACCAAGCTGTGTATTAACATACTATGATCTTCTTTGTGTAGGGATACGCGCGTGTGCGATCGACAAAGCGTGGCGGCAACGGGCGATATTGTAGTTGCCGGCCAAAAGAACCGCCGATTCCGGCGAAACGCGGCGGTCGCCAAAGACGCCCTTTGGTAATCTGCCGACACCGCCATACAATGTATGAACGAATGAGTATAAGAGGACGGGATCGACCGAGAGGAGTCAGTCAAAATCTCGCCGTCGAACACGCGCCGTGAAAATAAATAGAACATATTAAACCCGATACGTCTAAGAGTTTCTCGCCCCTACAAAATTCAGAAGTGGGATATAGTGTACAAGTGAATCGCGTGTCGAGATAGACCTCAAGTTTGACATTTTTTTTTCTCTTCTTACGGTGCGTTGTAGTGCAATATGAATTCGTATACTGTCGCCGAATTAAAAGACATGCTACGCGAAAGAGAGTTGCCGACGACCGGGACGAAAGTCGAGCTAATCCACAGATTGCGTGAAGCCGGCGTTCCGGAACCAACTCCCCTGGAGTACTCAGATGCCGTCGACACTGACCTCGAGGTGCAGGAGACAATGCAGACGCAGAAACAACCGGAAAACAGTGCTCTAATGTCCGAAGTGGACCTGTTACGACGAGAAAGAGTTTTAGCCGAGCGCGAAATACAGTTGTTAAGAAGGGAACTGGAAATCACACGTTTAGAAACGCCGCGTACGAGCAGTACAGTGTCAACCCGTACCCGTGAATTAAAATGGACCGAAATCAAAGACATGATCGGCGACTACGATGGAAGCAGTTATGCATTCAGAGGCTGGGAAAGCCAGATGCGTAAGCTGATCCGGAATTACCAATTGGACGACCAGGCTGCGAAGGCCCTAATCTGTCAGAAACAAAAAGGAAAGGCGCTCCGATGGTTCCACTCGCGAGAAGATTGCATAGATCTGACATGGGAGGAACTGCTGCAGGAGTTATTCGCTATGTACGGTCAGCGAATTAACACCGTAGTATTGCGGAATGAATTCGAACGACGAACGTGGAAGGCCAACGAATCGTTCGCCGATTACGCCCACGAAAAAATAATTTTGGGTAACAGGGTGCCCATAGCCGCCCATGAAACCATCGATTACCTAGTGGACGGGATTCCAAGCGAAACATTACGTGCAGTGGCACGCGCACAACGGTTCAGGGAAACCAAGGACTTGATGGAAGCATTCGCGGAAATATCGCTGTCACCGGAATCACGACGACCGGGACAGACGCGGCATCGCGCAGAGTGGACACCGATGGGCAGAACCGGGGAGCCACTCAGGCCGCAACACGTCAGGCAGGCCCGCTGCTACAATTGCAACGGCATGGGGCATTTTTCGGCGGAATGCAGACAGCCAAGGAGGGAACGAGACATCGCTCGCAGAGACGGCAGCGTTAGGAAAGCAGACGACGAGCGACGAGTATCACCGCAAGGGCAGGTGAACTTTGTAAGCCGAACAGCGGAGGAGGAGGATGATTTCTATCCGACGGTACAGCTGACGGTGGGGGACGAAGACAAAACAACAATCGAAGTAAGAGCGTTAATTGATACCGGTAGTCCAATCAGTTTTGTAAAACAAGGTCAGGTTCCGCGACATTTAGTTACAAAAACCGTGAAAAGTGGTAGATTTTCCGGGATAAACGATAGCACTCTGACGATTATTGGCGACATCAAAGCGAAAATAAATTTCCAGCGACGCGAGCTCGATGTATCACTGCGGGTTGTGACGGATGAGACAATGCGAAGCACGTTAGTTTTAGGCCGGGATTTTATAAAATTGGCTAAGCTCTCGTTCACAGTAGACAAAGAGATCTCGGAGATAATGAATATCGAGATAGAATCAGATACCCGTAAATCAGCGTCGCGTCCCACGATAAATAGAGCGTTACCATACGAAACGAAAGAAAAATTCTACCGGTTATTCGAGGAAGAGTATGTTAATCCAACTCGTCCGAAACATCCGCAAACGGAAAACGTGCTGGAACTTAGACTGTCCGACAGCAAACCATTCCATTTCACGCCACGTAGATTGTCGTTTGTAGAAAAAGACAAATTAAGGGAAATTCTGGACGACTTGTTGGCAAAAGGCGCGATTAGAGAAAGCACATCCGAATACGCGTCACCGATTGTCTTAACGAGAAAGAAAAACGGGGAAACCCGAATGTGTATAGATTTCCGAGTACTAAATAAAGTAACGGTACGCGATAATTTTCCGTTGCCCTTAATAGAAGATCAGCTAGACCTATTACAAGGTAAAAAATACTTCTCATCGCTAGATCTGAGAGACGGATTCTTTCATATCAGAATGCACGAGGATTCGGTCAAATATACTTCGTTCGTTACGCCGTTCGGACAATATGAATGTACCAAAATGCCGTTTGGTTTAAAAGGGGGTCCCCTAAGATTCCAAAGATACGTGACAGGGATATTCAAAAATCTAATTAACAGCGGGGACGTGTCGGTATATCTAGACGATTTTTTAATTGCATCGGTAACGATCGAACACCACCTAGAAATCTTAAGAAAGGTTTTCCAACTATGCGTCGCAAATAAGTTGGAACTACGCATGGACAAATGTAAATTCTTGGAAACAGAAATTGAATACTTGGGATATAGGGTAACGAGCGACGGCATCAGACCCACCGAACGCGGTATCGAGAATGTACAAAAATTCCCAGTTCCGCGTAACGTACGCGAAGTGCAAAGTTTTCTAGGCCTCTCTTCGTATTTCAGAAAGTTTATAGAGGGCTTTTCAATCATAGCCAAGCCTCTGTATGACCTAATCAAGGAAAAATGTAAATTTAAATTTGGTCCCAAGGAAAAGGAAGCGTTCGACGCGTTAAAAGAATGCCTAATACAGGCACCCATTCTGGGAATTTACTGTCCGCGCGACGAAACGGAATTACATTGCGATGCCAGTGCGATAGGTTTCGGCGCTATTCTGTTACAGAAGAAGGCCGACCAAAAGTTCCACCCGATTTTCTATTTTTCAAAGCGCACCACGGACACCGAATCCAAATATCATAGTTTCGAGCTAGAGACACTCGCTATAATCTACGCACTGCGCCGATTCCGCCCGTACCTATGCGGAGTGCCGTTCAAAGTAGTCACGGACTGTCAGGCGCTTAGCCTAACGCTTAACAAAAAAGAAACAAACCCTAGAATCGCACGGTGGGCATTAGAATTGCAAGACTATGATTACAAACTTGAACATAGAGCGGGAACAAGAATGAAGCACGTCGATGCATTAAGTAGGCAGGTTCTAGTACTGCAGGATAACACTTTAGACAGAAATTTAGCCTTATGCCAACAACAGGACGAACAAATTCAGAAAATACGTCAGAAGTTAGAAAAATCTGAAGACAAACTTTTCGAAATGATAAATGGGTCGGTTTACCGCAAAATTGACGATCGCGCTTTATTTTTTGTTCCGGCAACGTTAGAAAGCAGTATAATGCATCAATACCATAATGAGCTAGGGCATGTCGGACCAGAGAAAACAATAACAAACATTATGAATAGCTACTGGTTCCCTAACATGAGGGAAAAAGTTATGAAGCATGTTAAGAATTGTTTAAAGTGCATAGCATTTTCACCGAAGTCCGGACGGCAAGAGGGCATGCTGCACGAAATACCGAAAGACAATAAACCGTTTTCTACACTGCACATTGATCACCTAGGACCTATGTCAAAGAAACAGTCTCTAAAGTACCGTTACATTTTTTTAGTAGTAGATGGCTTTACAAAATACACAAAAATATACCCCACAAAAAGCACGGGTACCGCCGAGGTAATTAAGTGCTTAAAACACCATTTCGCGACCTACAGTAGACCATTACGCATTGTGTCAGATAGAGGCAGCTGTTTTACCGCGCACGAGTTCGAACATTTTTTGAAAGATCGCGATGTACAACACATTAAAATCGCAACCGCAATGCCGCAGGCAAATGGCCAAGCGGAAAGAATGAACCGCACTATCATTCCAATGATATCGAAATTAGTCGACGAACGTAACGCGCATTGGTACGAAGTACTCGAAGAGGTAGAGTTCGCCATAAATAATTCTGTCAACAAGTCGACCGGTGAAACTCCCAGCGTATTATTGTACGGAGTGCCCCAACGCGGAAAAGCGATCGACACCGTCAGAAATATTCTCGAGTCTTCCGGAGTTTTAAGAACTGAGCGAAATTTAAACAAGACACGTGAGAAAGCGGCTTCACGAATACGCCAAAGTTTTAACGCCAATAAAAAGTTGTACGATAAAAAGCGTAAACCAGCCTTACAGTACCAAGTCGGAGATAAGGTGATGATATCAAATTTTGTAAATTCCAGTGACTGCACCAAGCTGGTACCGAAATTTAAGGGGCCGTACGAGGTGGCACGCGTTTTGCGAAACGACCGATATATTGTCAAAGATATCGAAGGATTCCAGGTGACCCAAGTACCGTATCAAGGGACGTGGGCTGCGTGCAATATGCGTCCCTGGCTATCCAATTAAACATCCGTACCAAAGACCCATCATTTTATACGATTATTGTAAGATTTATGTGTTACTAGTATTAGGTATATAGTATAAATAGCGCCGGTAGTCATAAGTAGTTTAAGATGTATTAGTTTAATCGGGACGATTAAAAGGTCAGGATGGCCGAGTTGTAGGGATACGCGCGTGTGTGGTGCGGTCGCGGCGAAACCGTCTCGCGGGAGGGAGGTAACCCTGGGACGCACCCCCAAGTCCGGGGCCGTGGCGATCACGATCCCCGAGAGCTGTAAGCTCACTTACGCGGGAGTGATCGCCAGGGCCAGGGAAACGATCGACCTCAAGGCACTGGGGATCGAGTCGGGGGTGCTCCCCAGGAGGACGAAGACGGGGGGGATCCTCCTGGAGGTCAAGGGCCCGGAGTGCCAGCAGAAGGCACGGGCCCTCTCCACGAGGGTCTCTGAGGCCCTCGAGGGGACCGGAGTGAGAGTCGTTCAGGCCGTCAAGCGAGGCGAATTACGCGTCGCTGGCCTGGACGACTCGGTTAGCACAATGGAGGTCGCGGCGGCACTTGCGGCTGCGGGGGGGTGCTCGGAGGCCGAGTTCCGGGTCGGAGAGATCCGGAGGCCCGTCTCCGAGCGGGTGCTGGGCTCCTGTTGGGCCCAGGGCCCCCTCGCGGCCGTCAGGAAGGTGGTGGCGGGGGGCCGGCTGCTGGTCGGCTGGTCCTCGGCGCGGGTGGAGGCACTGAAGGAGCGACCCCTTCAGTGCTTCCGCTGCCTGGAGACGGGCCACACGCGGGCCACATGCAAGAGCGCGGTCGATAGGGGCGCTCTGTGCTATCGCTGCGGGGCGGCGGAGCACCGGGCCTCGGCCTGCAGTGCTGCCCCCAGATGCCCGCTCTGCGCGGACCTGGGGAGGCCCTCGGGCCATAGATTCGGGGCCAAAGCGTGTGCCCCGGCTCCGAGGAGGGGCCGCGCGGCGGGAAAGGGGGGAGGAGGAGCGTCTGCGGCTGCACCCGCGCAACGGCAGCCGACAACACCGGGGGCCCAGTCCCCCCAGGGGGGGGAGCCTGCAGAGCAAATGTCAGAGTAGGCTGTTTTCAAGCCTACTCCGGTTCTGCAGGCGAACCTCAACCACTCGCGTGCGGCCCAGGACTTGTTTGTCCAGGCCATGCGCGAGCGGGGGACTGGGCTGGCAGTGGCGGCCGAGCCGTACTCCGTTCCCGAACACCCCTTCTGGGTGGGGGACGAGGCCGGCTCCGTCGCGATAGTGGCGGAGGGCCGCCGCGGGTCCCCGTCGATCTCCCTTCTGGAGAGAGGCGAGGGATACGTGGCGGTGCGGTGGGGGGACATCGCGGTCGTCGGAATATATATCTCGCCGAACCGTGGCCTCGACCATTTTCGGGGGTTCCTGGGCGGGCTGAGCAGCTGCATCGCGCGATGCAGTGCCCGTCCGGTTCTCGTCCTGGGAGACTTCAATGCCCACGCGGTATCGTGGGGGAGTCCCAGGACGACCACTAGGGGCGGCGAGGTATTGACCTGGGCGTCCGGCCTGGATCTTCGGTTAATTAACCGGGGATCCACGCCGACGTGCGTGCGGCCGCAGGGCGTCTCCATTGTCGACCTGACATGGGGGACGCCGTCGGCCGCGCGCCGAGTGTCGGGATGGAGGGTGGCGGAAGAACTAGAGCTGGCCTCTGACCACACGCCCATAGTAATGGACGTGTGGCCCGCCGCCCTCCACGCGCGGGATTCCCGGCGGGGCCAGGTGGACCGACGGCCGCGATGGGCGTGGAATAGGTTGGACGAGGACCTGTTCCGGGCCGCTGTCGCCGCGGTAACATGGGGTGGGCCCCAGCCGGCTGGGGAGGCACCGGCACGCGAGGCGGAGCGGCTCCGGGAGGTGATGACGGCGGTGTGTGACACCGCGGTACCCCGGAGCCGGTCCGACCATAAAAGGGCGGCATACTGGTGGTCCGCGGGCATTGCGGAGCTTCGGCGTGCCTGCAATGCCGCGCGGCGCCGGTATGGCAGAGCGCGCAGGAGGAGCGATGACGAGGAGGAGGCGAGGCTCCACCGGGGGTACCGAGTCGCACTCGGGACTCTCCGGAGGGCCATTGCGAAGGCCAAGGCAGACGCGTGGTCGGAGCTCGTCGGCACGGTGGATGCGGATCCGTGGGGGCGCCCGTATAAGCTTGTCATGAACAAGCTGCGCGCGTGGGCGCCCCCGCTGACGGAATCGATGGAACCTCCCTTACTCGAGGGGGTGGTGACGTCCCTCTTCCCGCGAGAGGGGGGACAGCGACGCCGCCTCCATCCGGACCGGGAGCCTCTCTCCTGGTCCGCGGAGTGGGAGGTGTCAGCCGGCGAGCTCGGGGAGGCGGTGACCAGGACGCGGCGGCTGGGCCGCAAGGCCCCGGGTCCTGATGGGGTGTCGGGCCGCGCGTTGGTCTTGGCCTTGGAGGGGGGGCTCGCTCCCGAACTCAGGCGGCTGTTCAACAGTTGCCTGAGGGAGGGAGTGTTCCCCCCACTATGGAAGTCAGGCAGGCTGGTCCTCCTTCCAAAGGCGGGCAAGTCCCGGGACTCGCCCTCTGGGTACCGGCCAATTTGTTTGCTGGACGAGGCGGGGAAGCTATTCGAGCGGGTGCTTGTGGGGCGTCTCGTCCGGCACCTGTCGGGGGGAGGAGTCCCCGACCTTAGTGACGCGCAGTTCGGCTTCCGGGGGGGTCTCTCCACCGTCGACGCAATTCGGCGGGTGAGGGCTCTCTCGGAGGCCTGTACGGGGGGGGGCGGTGTTGCGTTGGCGATCTCCTTGGATATCGCTAACGCGTTCAACACCGTCCCCTGGGATAGAATTTCGGAGGCCCTGGTCTTCCACCAGGTGCCTCCGTACCTTAGGAGGGTAATCGGGGACTATCTCTCCGACAGGAGCATAGAGTATCCTGGCCGGTACCGGATGATTCGCAGGAGCGTCGTGCGGGGGGTTCCACAGGGCTCGGTGTTGGGCCCGTTGCTGTGGAACCTCGCATACGACAGCGTCCTGCGGGAGGGGATGCCTCCCGGTGTCAGCCTAACGTGTTACGCCGACGATACGTTGGTGCTTGCCGCCGGGAGGTACACGAAGGAGGCCGTCTGCCTGGCGGAGCGCGGCGCATGGCGCGCGGTACGCGCTATCCGGTCTCTGGGCCTAGAGGTGTCCGTCGCTAAGACCAGGGCCATGTGGTTTTACCACCCGGCCCGGCTGGCGGCACCTCCCCAGTGCTGGATCGCCGTGGGGGAGGGAGTGGTCGAGGTCGGGTCCCAGATGCGGTACCTGGGACTCGAGCTCGACGGCCTGTGGCGTTTCTGCCGCCATATCGAGTCGCTGGCGCCCCGGGCGGAGAGGGCGACCGCTGCGCTCGGTCGTCTTCTCCCGAATCTCGGGGGACCCTGTGGACGGGTGCGTCGCCTGTTCGCGGTGGTGGTGCGGGTTTTAGTCCTGTATGGAGCCCCTGTGTGGGCGTACGATGTCTTGGCCGGGGGGCGTAGTGGTGTGCGAGCACTGCTGCGCCGAATTGAGCGCAGGCTGGCTATTGGCATCGTGCGGGGGTACCGCACCATTTCTTACGCGACGGCGATGGTGATGTCGGGGCTTATCCCCCTCGAGCTGGAGGCCCGCGTGTTGTCGGACGTACACGGGTACGCCAGGGACCTCCGGCGGAGGGGGATGGCTCCGGATCGGGTGGCGCTTGATGTGGCGGAGTTCAGGGGCCGCGCTCGGCGGGCCGCCGCCCGGGAATGGCGCGAAAGCCTTCACGGGACGGAGGAAGGAGGGAGGCGGGCCGTTCGGGCCATCCTCCCCGTGTTCGACCGGTGGAACAGGGGATGGATGGGGCACAGGGTCTCCTACCGTGTGGCGCAGGTGATGACCGGACACGGTTGCTTCGGCGTGTACCTGTGCCGCATCGGGAGGGAGGCCGAGGAGGCGTGTCACCATTGCGGCGAGCTGCGGGACACGGCGCAGCACACTCTAGAGGAGTGTCCGGCGTGGGCGGGCGAGCGCCGTGCTCTGCGGCGCGCGGTGGGCCATGACCTCTCGCTTCCGGCTGTTGTCTCGGCGGCAGCGGGCGGCGAGGGGGCATGGAAGGGGTTCGCCTCGTTCTGTGAGCAGGTAATGCTGCAGAAGGAGGCTGCGGAACGGGATCGTGAGCGAAACCACGATCCCGGCCGAAGGGGTGGGAGAAGGAGACGCAGGGCACGCCCCGGGGGCGTGCCTCCGTTGCGGCGTCCTTAACGCGGGCGGGGGCGCCCTTGGCGGTCATGAGGCGGGGGACCAACGGGTCCCCTATGCTTGACTGCCAACGGCGTCCCCGGAGGCCGTCGGGCATATCGGGCGGGGGCCCGGATGTCCATCGGGCGGCCTAAATGGGGGGGAAGGCGTCACGTCGTCCGTTGCGTGGCGCCTTCGGATAGAGTAGGATCGGGTGGAGGCCGCGTCCTCCACTCAGGGAGGAATGCTAAGGCGGGGGCACACCGGATTGAAATGCGCGCGCGGAACACGGGTGCCCCCAGGAGCCTAGGGACGGACGGGGAGGAGTTAGTGGGTATACTCGGCCTTGCACCCACCAGCCGAGGAGTCCCACATAACCCGGCCCACTCCCCCCCGGGAGGGGTCGGGTATCCGTAAAGTGATTACCTCCTCGGAAAAAAAAAAAAAAAAAAAAAAAAAAAAAAAGGGATACGCGCGTGTGCGATCGACAAAGCGTGGCGGCAACGGGCGATATTGTAGTTGCCGGCCAAAAGAACCGCCGATTCCGGCGAAACGCGGCGGTCGCCAAAGACGCCCTTTGGTAATCTGCCGACACCGCCATACAATGTATGAACGAATGAGTATAAGAGGACGGGATCGACCGAGAGGAGTCAGTCAAAATCTCGCCGTCGAACACGCGCCGTGAAAATAAATAGAACATATTAAACCCGATACGTCTAAGAGTTTCTCGCCCCTACATTTGGTAGTTAACATAGAATAACTTATTAATATTCCAAACGCTTCATGGAAAGTTTCTAAGGAAGGATTATTTTCTTGATTATCAGCAAAGATTTCTAGTAAAGATTGAGGAATAGAACTACTACCTAAGTAAGCACAAGCAATAAGCCATTTAACTGCCAATGAAGATTCTTTTTTTATTGCTTCTACTGTGATGTCCCATGTAACATACACTATTGCTGCAGTCTCTCTATTAGCGTCGGCTGGAAATGTTTCAAGCAATGTTTTATCAGATAATAAAGCTCGTTTTCTATCGTTATATAATTTCAAATAGTCTGAAATATTTATACCTGTTTTCTTTATATAAGCGCTTGCTTGGGCTAAAGCTAAAGGTAAATGACCTAATGTCTTTGCTAATGTATCCACTTGAGTTATGTCTAGTTTTTTTCCTTTTACTTCTAGTATCTTACAGATATAGTCCCTTGATTCTCTAGATTCAAAAACATCAACAGAAATAGTGTTCTGTGGTTGTGGCCAGCCAAATGTATAACGAGAAGTTAATAATATCTTTCCTCCTTTTATAGGAAGTAAATCTGCTATATCTTTGTAGTTAGGAGCGTTATCGCATATCAGTAGCCACCCAGCACGTTCAGGGTGTTCTAGCCAATACTTAACATGCTTGGCGTGATCTTCTTCACGAACGTTTTCTCTGTAACCATGAATAACGTTTAGTCCACGTCCTAACTTGATGTACTCGTTAATTAAAGTATTTCTATCTCGTGTATCAAGCCAAATTATCCATCTATATTTTTGGAGCTTACTCCAAATAAATTCTAATGCTAATTGTGTTTTACCTATTCCACCTAGTCCATGACAAGCAACGAGTGTTGCTGTATCATTAGCTTTCAGGCATTCTTCTATTTTATCTAGCAGCGCTTCTCTGCCGACAAAGTTATAATTTCGAAGAGGGACTTGCCAAAATTCAGGTAGATCTTCTTTAAGTTTGAGACTATAAAGATGTTCTATAGCTTCCCTAAAATAATCGTCTTTTCTTGTTAGATAAGAAACTTTGCTACCCTTTTGTGCCCACCATTTCTCTACCTTGTCACATACACGGACAAAAACCGTATAAATATCTTCTTCTCCTGATATTTTGTATCTATTTTCTATTTCTTTCTTAATAATATCATCTAATTTTGAATGATTAGGTTGATCAACTACAAACCTTATTCTAAGTAAAAAATCTTCTATTTCATCGTCACTACCACAACTGAAGTATTTTTTTAGTTCAAGATGATTTTTTATTTTGTAGCACGTTCCTCTGTGACCTTCATAAATACTTAAAATGTTATCATCTGTTAACTTTGACTCTTCCAGATACTTCTCTAATGTTTCTACGCTCCCTTGCTTCTCTGTACCTTTTTTTAGGTTCACGTTAACATTAGTATGAATGACAAGCGTAATATCGCTGTTCTGAAACTCAGTGCTTTGCTGAATCTCAGGATAAGATTCAACAAAATATTTGTTTAACCCGAAATCCTCTTTCTGTCGCTTTCTATCGTTTCCATCAATAAACAAATCTTCAAAAGTAATATTCGCTGATGATCTAGGGTCGTTACGGTGCTTAGCTTGAACCAAGATAATTCTCGATTTGTTCTTCTGATCTTTATACTCAAAAAAAATATCATCAAAGGCTCTAAAACCTTCTATGTTTGATGCTAACCAAAAGTCAATTTTACTACTTAACCCATGAAGTAGATACAGCATTAATAATTTTACTTCGTACTTGCGACCTTGATCACCTGTTGATGCACCATCTCTCTTCTTAAATGTACGATTACTAAGTACTTCAGACTGTTTGTTTTCTACATTCATACCATAACTTCTTTCTATAAAAAATTATAGGTCACCAAGTGACTAAGATAATGCAACAGATTCTTTAACATTTCAATAACAGTGCCGAACAGGGTCGATTTTGTTTGCTGTTTTAAGCATAAAGATTTCCCAAATCTAATATGTCATTGCTGTAGGCTGCATTTAGTAATATAATCTCATATTAAATAAGACGTTACTTAAGTTTATGCTAGATTCTCCGCTAATTTTGACAGCCATTTTTATATTTTTCATTTTTACGTTGTCATTCTTTTTTATAAGAAAGATATTTGGGTCAACAAACAAGAAGATAATAAAATCCTTTAGGAAAATTGTTCAGCAAATAAATGCATTAGAAACAGAAATGCAGAGCTTATCTGATGAGGAGCTTGCTGGTAAAACTCAAGGATTCAAACAAGAATTGAAAAATGGAAAAACGTTAAATGATCTTCTCGTACCTGCATTTGCGGTTGTGCGCGAAGCCTCTCGAAGGTTTCTTAACATGAGGCATTTTGATGTTCAGCTAATTGGTGGAATGGTGCTTCATAATGGCATGATATCAGAAATGAAAACAGGAGAGGGAAAGACACTCGTTGCAACTTTAGCTGCATACCTTAATTCTTTAGAAGGGAAAGGCGTGCATGTCGTAACTGTTAACGATTATCTTGCAAAACGAGACACAGAGTGGATGAGCAAATTATATAATTCTCTTGGGGTTTCTGTTGCGTTTATCACGAATAACTTGACAGACGAAGAGAGAAAAGAGGCTTACAGTGCAGATATCGTGTATTCCACAAATAACGAGCTTGCCTTTGATTACCTGCGAGACAATATGAAATTTTCTCAAGAAGACATGGTTCAGAGAGGCTTTCACTACGGAATAGTTGATGAAGTAGACTCAATACTCATTGATGAAGCTCGCACTCCGCTTATTATTTCTGGCCAGATTGAGGAAAACAATCAGATATATAAGCATATCAATAAAATAGTAACCAAATTAGTTGACTCTGATTATGAGGTGGATGAAAAGGGTAGGGCAGTGTTCCTTACTGAAGATGGTATTTCACGAGTGGAAGAACTACTCAGGTCATACAATCTCATTCCTGAAAATTCCTCGCTCTATGACACTGACAGCATGATAATGACTCATTATATAGACCAAGCATTACGTGCACATAAGCTGTTTACTGCTGATAAAGATTATATAGTAAAGTATGGCAAGGTAGTGATTATTGATGAATTTACTGGGCGTATGATGGAGGGCAGGAGATATTCCGATGGTCTTCATCAGGCACTTGAAGCGAAGGAGAATCTTGAAATTCAGCATGAAAACCAAACTTTAGCATCGGTCACATTTCAGAATTACTTTCGTATGTACAATAAACTTTCCGGAATGACTGGAACAGCAGCAACAGAGGCAGAAGAGTTTCGTGATATATACAGACTAAATGTAGTAAAAATTCCAACCAATGTACCTGTAAAAAGAGTTGATATTGATGATGAAATTTATGGCACAGGAAAAGAAAAATTTAATGCTGTGTTGAAGTTTATAGAAGAATGCCACAAACGCCTTCAACCGGTCCTTGTTGGCACGGTAAGCATCGAAAACTCTGAGAAGCTTTCTGCGCTTTTGCAAAGCCATTCTCTTAAGCATTCAGTACTAAATGCTCGTTATCATGAACAAGAGGCGTACATAATAGCACAAGCTGGAGTGCCAGGTAGTATCACTATAGCAACTAACATGGCAGGACGTGGAACTGATATTCAACTCGGTGGAAACGCTGAAATGATTGCAAAGGTAGAGCTAAAGAAGATAAAAAATGCTGATGAAAGAGAAAAAAAATACCAAGAAATAGTCGAAAGAGTAAAAAAAGATAAGGAAATTGCTATAAAAGCTGGTGGTTTATGCGTGGTTGGAACCGAAAGACATGAAAGCAGGAGAATAGATGATCAATTACGCGGCCGTTCTGGTCGTCAGGGGGATCCTGGACTTTCTAAGTTCTTTTTATCGCTTGAAGATGACCTAATGAGAATATTTGGTTCTGATAGAATGAGAAGCTTTTTACAAAAAGTAGGGTTAAAGAATAACGAAGCTATTCATCATCCATGGATCAATAAGGCACTTGAGAAGGCGCAGAAGAAAGTTGAAGCTAGAAATTATGATGTGCGGAAGTCTTTGCTTAAGTTTGATGACGTAATCAACAACCAACGTAAAGTTATTTTTAAGCAGAGAAACAATATCTTAGGCAACGAAATTAATGATTTACTTGAAGTATATAGCGAAGTAAATGAGAGCATAGTAGAAGGTATAATCCAAAGTGGCTATTATGAGGATTATATTGAAGATATAGTCAAAGAATTCCATACAAGGTATGGAATAACGCTTGATAAAGAAGATTTAGCAAAGTTTTTAAACAAACAAGAAGCTTTGAATTATATAAATGATAAGATACAAGAATTTTTTACTGAGAAAGAAAAATATTTCAACAGTCAGCACACTACAGATTTGTGGAATACGATCGTGAAGCAAGTAATGATCATGACACTCGATCATTTATGGAGGGAGCACCTTTCAACTTTAGAAAGCTTAAGACAAAGCATAAGCTTACGTGCCATGGGGCAGAAAGACCCACTGAATGAATTTAAACGCGAAGCTTTCTTAATGTTTGAGTCGATGCTTGAAAAGTGGAAAGAACTTACCATTCACCGCTTAGCGCACTTTAAGTTGGCAGATAACCAGGAAATAGGCAATAGGTTACATTCTGCTAGAAATAGCAGACTTCCCAAAGTCTCAAGAAACGACAAATGTCCTTGCAACTCCGGAAAGAAATACAAACACTGCCATGGTGCGGTTACTGTGGTGAACTAATAATTATGGTTGTACAGTTTGTTTATTTCCATCAACATTACTGCAGCTAACCTCACTTAACTTACTACTCAACGAATGTTCTGATGCCTTATACGCAACCCCATAGGAAATTCCACCAACTATCAGTGCAGATGCTACAGTAATTCCAATTATTGCTAGTGCAGATAATGCAGTAGCACAAATAAGTACTAATGGAGCAACAATGGCAGCTAATGTACCCACAACAGTTCCCATTATGATAGCTCGAGGTTTGTGAATGCGTGATGGGTCTGCACCATGGTCCAGTAGAAGTTTTGTTATTTTTGAATTAAAACCACCCTCATAGGACAAAGGAGTTTGTCCACCTTTATCCTGTGCGTCAACACCTGCCCCTCCTTTTAATAGAGCCTCTGCTATTTGTGTGTGTCCACGCTCAGCAGCATAATGCAAAGGAGTTCTTCCTTCTTTATCTCGTACATCAACACCTGCCCCTCCTTTTAATAGAGCCTCTGCTATTTGTGTGTGTCCACGCTCAGCAGCATAATGCAAAGGAGTTCTTCCTTCTTTATCTCGTACATCAACACCTGCCCCTCCTTTTAATAGAGCTTCTGCTACTTGCATGTATCCATACTTAGCAGCGTAATGCAAAGGGGTTTTTCCTTCTTTATCTTGTAAATCAACCTTTGCTTTTCCTTGTAACAGGATTGCTACTACTTGTACCTGTTTACTCTCAGTAGCACAATTCAGACTATTTTTAGTAGCATAATGCAGAGGGGTTTCTCCATTTTTCTCTTGCACGTCAACATCTGCCCCTCCTTTTAATAGAGCCTCTGCTATTTGCACATATCCATGCTCAGCAGCATAATGCAAAGGAGTTTCCCCATATTCATTTTGTACATCAGTAATTGCTTGCCCCTCTAACAGAGATTTTACTATTTCTACAGCTTCGTAGTAAGCAGCACAATGTAAAGGAGTAAATCCTTTTCGGTCTTCCACATTAACATTTGCTCTTTTTTGTATCAGAAATTTTACTATCTCTTCATTTTTTGACCCATGTCTAATAGCCCAATGCAAAGGTGTTTCTCCTGAGCTATTCTGTATGTTAACATTTATTCCTTTTTCTAGTAAAAGCTCTGCTACTCTTAAACTTCCACATCTAGCAGCCCAATGCAAAGGTGAGTTCTTTTCATCACTGATATCAAAACCACTTTCTATCAGAACAGCTGTTAATTTTTCACAATCATATTCAGCTGCAAAATGTAGCAAATTACAATATGGAAATTTCTTTAAATCAAAATTATTTTCTTCCCATCGCTTACGATACCATTCTAAACCTTCCTTAACTTGCTCATCTAAATTTTCTTCTTTGAGCTTAGTATCTATTTCAGTTCTTATTTTATTAGCTACATTTTCCTTATTTAGATCTGAGCTATAACTGACTGCTAATAGTATTCTATCTAATTCCTGCATTTTTTCCTCCAAGCTATAAAACTTTATTATGGCATATGAAGTGGATTATGTCAATGAAGAACTAAGAAACTGGTTCTTCTTTTTTTTCTATAGCTTTAGGTTTACCTACAATTTGAAAAACAACAAATTCGTCATTCCGCCGCAGTATCTCTAGATCCCGCTAACACGTAGCGGGATGACGAGTTACTTAACGTCATACCGTGATTTATTCACGGTATCTCAACCGCTAACAAAGTGGGATGACAGCAATCCTACGTCATACCGCCGCGGTATCTCTAGATCCCGCTGCGGGATGACTAGACTTTTTGATTTACTCCCACTCAATGGTTGCTGGTGGTTTAGAAGTTAAGTCATAGACAACTCTATTTACTCCGGAAACGTTATTAATAATTATACTGCCAACATTCTGTAAAAAGTCCCAAAACACTAGCGAATGCTGATCCTTATCTTCAAATGGAAATGCATCAGCCGTCATACCATCGGACGATGTTACAGCCCTTAAAGCACAAACATATCCGTATGTACGACCATCTCCCATGACGCCTACAGTTTTTATTGGTAATAATACAGCAAAAGCTTGCCATATCTTATCGTATAGATCGTAATTTTTCATCGTATTAATATATATTTCATCTACTTCTTGCAATATTCGCACCTTTTCTTCATCGACTTCACTTATAATCCTCACTGCAAGTCCGGGTCCAGGAAATGGATGTTGAAATATTATCTCGTCTGAAAGCCCAATTTCTTTTCCAAGTAGCCTTACCTCATCTTTAAAGAGGTAGCGTAAAGGCTCTACTAGCTTCAGGTTCATCTTTTCTGGCAACCCACCAACATTATGGTGAGACTTAATTGTACTAGTGTTGTCTGAGGCATGCCCTGACTCAACTACATCAGAGTAGATGGTACCTTGCATCAAAAAATCCACATCACCTATTTTTTTTGCTTCTTCTTCAAACACTTCAATGAAAGCGTTACCGATAATTTTTCGCTTTTTTTCTGGATCAGTTATTCCCTTTAACCTACTCAAAAATAAATTTGATTTATCAACGTAGTTTATCGGAATTTCTTTCAACATAGCAATGGTCTGGTTCTTGCGTAACAACCCAGTATCAATGAAAATACAGTTCAATTGTTTTCCTATAGCTTTATGTGTGAGAGCCGCTGCAACACTTGAATCAACCCCACCACTTCTTCTTTTTATTATTGTTCCCCTCAGGGTTACAATCCTCGCTATAGGTTCACACCTAACCTATGCGTTCACCCATCTTTCGACGGGCCCCAAAACCAACGTCGCTTAACCTCCACGATCACCATCCCACAACACCACCGGACGAGCCACCACTCGCCGGCTAACCCCACCACTTACTGCAGCGATTACTTTTTTCTTTCCTACTACATTTTTGATTTTTTCCTTCTGCTTTTCAATAAACGATTTCATTGTCCAGTCTCTCTCGCAATTTGCAATATCCAAGAAGTTAGAGAGCAATTTACTGCCATTTGTTGTGGGCCTCACTTCAGGATGGAACTGAGTACAGTAAATCTTCCGCTGTTCGTTGACAATTATTGCAATTGTTTGATTTATCACACCTGATGCGATAACAGTAAATCCCTGTGGTATAGTATCAACACTGTCCGCATGGTTCATTAATACATCTACTTCAGAATTAACATCCCAGGTATCCTTTATAATGGGGGATTCTTTTAGTATCTTGATTTTAGTTCTGCCAAACTCCTGTTTGAAACTCTCTTTTACTTTTGCTCCAAAATAATGACAAATGAGTTGCTGTCCATAGCATATTCCAAGTATAGGAACGTTTGTTGCCTTATTAAGTTTTATAATTTCATGTACTACTCTACTTGTTTCAGAACAATCATCATTTACAGATTGTGGTCCTCCAGAGAGAATAAACCCATTGAATTTTGATATTGTTTCAAAACTGATGTTGCTTGGAAATATCTCACAATACACACCCATTTCCCTGACTTGTCTTGCGATAAGCTGTGTAAATTGTGAACCAAAATCAATAATGGCAATTGCTGACAATTTGCTCCTCCATATTATTTAAAAGTGATATCTGATAATAAAGGAAATAATGGAGTAAGTAAACTAAGACCTCTTAAAAGCTTTAATGTATGGCGTGCGTTTGCTATGATTTATTTTTATCTAAGAAGAACTTTTTACGGTGGTACTTCAGAGGTTGCAGCCCCTCTTTAGGGTTAAGACATACTTCCAATTCTTCCCAACCACTATAACTTCCACCACCAACCAATTTTATACACACTCTGGATAGAGACTTAGCCTCAATCACTTTTCCAGTTTTGTTGTCTACAAACTTTTCCACTCCCTCAACTTTAATTTCGTATTTCTGACCACTCTCTGGGCGATCCCATATAAGTATTTTCCCTATAATATAGAGCTTTGATGACCTCTTTATTTTGTGCTCCACCATATCCATTCCTAACTATCCTTTTAGGCTTATCTGTTTTGGGTTTATCTATTTGGAGCTCACCTATCGGTTTATTACCCACTATATTATTTAATACTTTGTTTGTTATATATGTTGCTGCTTTGTCCTTGTCCTTAATTTCTTTTGCCTCTTCATCTACATATTTTTCTACTTCACTACGCACATATACTTTTAACCTTTCAAAAAAGTCCTGCAAGTCGAGTAAAGTTAATTCAGATGTTTCTATAAAACCCTCCAGTTTTATTATCACGTATCAATAATACACCTAGTATACTTAAAATATCCTTAAGAAAGGCGACTCTGACCCTCAGGTAGCTAATGTTAACTACTGATATCGTACGTGAACCAAAATCAATGATGGCAATTGCTGACAACTTACCCCTCCATATTATTTAAAGCAATATCTGATAATAAAGAAAATCATGTGGCAAGTAAACTATAGCTAAAGTGACTTAGGTTTACCTACAATTTGAAAAACAACAAATTCGTTATTCCGCTACTTGTTAGCGCCGCGGCGGTATGACGTAGGGAAACCTTCTTGGGTTAGCTATACCTGTTTTGCCACTCTGCTGAACGGATACTTTGAAAGTAGATCTATTATAGAATTGATATGAGCCTTATTTTACCCTAATCGTTTATAACCTTTGGCACTACGAAATACCCATGCTCAGGTTTTGTATTGGACAATATCTCTTCTTTAATGTTTTGAGAATTTATAACATCATCGCGTACATGAATGTCCTTGTCTATACTGCCATAACGCATAGGAGAAACACCTTCAGTATTAACTTGCAATAAAGTATCATATATCCAATCCAGCATTGTCAGTTCTTTGGAGTAGTGATCAATCTCGTCATTTGATAACTTAATCCTTACAAGCTGTGCAATTTTAAGCATTTCTTCCTTGGTAATTGTTATTTTTCTCTTATTTGCAAATTCTATTAGTGAAGTAATAACGTCTTCTGTTGACTTAGCTGGCATCTTTACCTCCTTGGATGAAGTGAGTTAAAATATCTACGACCGAAACAACTTCTATTTTACCAGTTTTTTCAAGTTTGTGAAGTATAGTATCCGTAATCACTAATTTATCTAAAGAAGAGGAAGAAATTTTTTCAACTGCACTTCCTGAAAGCACGCCATGTGTGATGCATGAAATTACGGACTTTGCTCCGCAATTTTTTAAAGCAAGGGCTGCATTACACAATGTCCCACCAGAGTCAACTATATCATCAACAATGACACAATTTTTATTCGCAACTTCTCCTATTATGTTCATTACTTGAGATGTGCCTGCTTTCTCCCTATATTTATCTACTACAATAATCTTATCACTTAACCCTATCTTGTACTTTTCCTCTAAAGTCTTTGCAAAAGCACGTGCTCTGCCAATTGCTCCAACATCAGGTGCAACAATTGCCAAATTTTCCGTGTGTATACAGTCAACAAATGCTTCAAAGCAGTTCAAATTAGTTATCGGTACATCAAAGAATCCTTCAATTTGACTTGAGTGCAAATCAATCACTGCAACACTACTTGCACCTGCAGTTTGAATAAGATTTGCAACTAATTTGGCATTTAAAGCAGATTGCATATCATTGTTCTTGATAATTCTATCTTGTCTGCTATATCCATAATAAGGAATAATTACTACTATCCTTTTGGCTCCTAATCTATTTACTGCATCAATTATAAGCAGAAGCTCCATGAGGTTATCATTCACAGGGGGAGAAAGAGATTGTACTATGTATACTTCTTGATTATATAGATCATTTGCTACTTCTACATTTACCTCGCCATCGGTAAACTTTGATATCCAAGCAGAGGATGGTTGAACATCTAGCCGTTTAACTACTGATTCCCCTAATTCTTTACTAGCATTACCTATTATTATCTTCATAATGTACCAATTGAGCTTGTAAGATTATACAGAAATTATAAAATAATTGAAATGTAAGTTTCTTTATCTAGCATTCTTGTCGGCAAATTAGGTACCTCTTGTACAATGACCTGTCATTTTCACGCATTGTTTCAATATACAGACCCAAATTGAAACAACTATACAAAATCCTGCTTATGTTTCAAGATAAATGACTTTAATGAAATATAATTTACCTTACCACTTCGTTTTGATTCTCCAGTTCAACATAGGATAAATTACTCATACATTCTCCTAGTATTTCCTCCTTTTTATCATTATCTAGTCCACTGCTAAACCCCTGACACTTTTTCTCAAGAGCTAAGCGTGTAGCTATCTTACTGTTTCAGACGATAATTCCGGCAACTCATTACGAATCTTTTCCTGCTCTTCCTCAGAGAAATTGCCAAGGTTTTCCCTGGCCATTTCAGAAAATTTTTGAGTAATCGTTTCTTTTATCATTCCACCAACTTCCTGTTTATTTAGTGTAATAACTACCGATGGATGCAAGCCAGATAAATACTCAACCATTTTATTGTATGTTCCACCTGAAGTAAGTAAAATAGCGAGGTTTAAATGGCATTAAGATCAAAATTATTGGATGAAAAAGTGGTTCACTAATAATGAGAATTGGTATTAGCTATAGAAAACTTGTATAGATTTTTTCTACTTCTGTGATATCATAAGCCTGTAATAATAAAATAAGCAAATATGGATAAGTCAGCGTATGAGATCATAGAACATGAGTATGATGTGGTAGTAGTGGGTGCAGGTGGAGCAGGGCTCAGAGCAACGCTTGGGATGGCTGCAACTAATTTTTCAGTTGCCTGCATTTCTAAAATTTTCCCTACACGAAGTCATACAGTTGCAGCACAAGGCGGAATTAGTGCAGCTTTAGGTAATATTGGTGAAGACGATTGGCGCTGGCATGCATATGACACAATAAAAGGTTCAGACTGGCTTGGTGATCAAGATGCAATAGAATATATGTGTAAAAACGCTGCTAAAGCTGTTATTGAACTTGAAAATTTTGGCGTACCTTTTTCTCGTACAGAAAATGGCAAAATATACCAGCGTTCCTTTGGTGGAATGACAACTCACTTTGGTAAAGGAAAATCAGCGCAGCGCACTTGTGCGGCAGCAGACAAAACTGGGCACGCAATCCTTCACACTCTATATCAGCAGTGTCTTAAATTCAACGCTGAATTTTTTGTTGAATACTTTGTGATTGATTTAATTATGGATAGCGAAACCGGAGCATGCTGTGGAGTTCTTGCTTGGTCGCTATGCGACGGTACATTACATAGATTTCGCGCACATTCGGTGGTGCTAGCAACAGGTGGATATGGACGTGTTTATTTCTCTGCAACAAGTGCGCATACCTGCACAGGTGATGGTAATGGCATGGTGGTGAGAGCTGGGTTACCACTTGAAGATATGGAATTTGTACAATTTCATCCAACAGGAATATATGGCTCAGGGTGCTTGATGACAGAAGGGTGCCGTGGAGAAGGGGGGTACCTCGTTAATTCTCAGGGCGAAAAGTTTATGGAACGTTACGCACCAAAAGCAAAAGATTTAGCTTCCCGTGATGTGGTAAGTCGTGCAATAACAATTGAAATTAGAGAGGGAAGGGGAGTTGGACCGAAAAAAGATCATATGTATTTAACTATAGCGCATCTTGATCCGGAAGTAATAAAACTCAGATTGCCGGGCATCAGCGAAACCGCAAGAACTTTTGCTGGAGTTGATGTCACTAAAGATCCAATACCGGTCATTCCGACTGTTCACTATAACATGGGTGGCATTCCAACCAATTATCATGGAGAAGTGATCACGCTGAAGCAAGGTAAGGAAGAAGTGGTAGATGGACTATTTGCAATTGGAGAAGCTGCGTGTGTCTCTGTGCACGGTGCAAATCGACTTGGTTCTAACTCGCTTCTTGATCTTGTGGTTTTTGGTAGAGCTGCAGCACTCAAAGCAAAAGAGAAACTAAAATCCTGTACATCACATAAAAAATTGAGCTCAGATTGTACAGATTGGATAATAGATAGGTTTAATAAAATGCGATTTGCTTCTGGGAAGCTCAAAGTAGCAAAAATACGCAGCGAAATGCAGAACACTATGCAAAAGTACGCATCAGTGTTCCGTGTTGCTGAAGTTTTAGAAGAAGGTAAAAAAGCTATAAAAAAGGTAGCAAAAATGATGCCTGATATTTCACTTGAGGATCGCAGTATGATATGGAACAGTGATTTAGTTGAAGCACTGGAGCTTGCTAACATGATCCCACAAGCGGTTATTACCATGGAATGCGCAGCCAATCGAGAGGAGAGTAGAGGTGCTCATGCTCGTGAAGATTTTCCTGAGCGTGATGATAAAAACTGGATGAAACACACCATAGCGTGGCTTGAAGAAAAGAAAGGTCAAATTAACGTAAAAATTGATTATAAAAAAGTGGCTGAAAAAACTCTGAGCGATGAAATTGACTTCATCGCTCCAGAAAAGAGGGTATACTAGTTATATTGTTAACCCATCTGCGGAAGATTTTGTTGATGTATCTTTCATTTCACTTTTTGGATTTCTTGCACGCTTTGTCTGTCGGTCATTGTCAGTAGAGTTCTTTGTTTTATTAGTTAGTTTTTCAAAACATTTCTTAACACCACTAAACCCTAAAGTAAGAGCAAGACATGTAGCTATAGCAATAGCTGCGAGGAATAAAGCGGCAAGGGCCCCAATGTAACCCTGAGAGACACCATATGCTACAGCTGAAATGAAAATAACCGTTGTTATGGATATTAATGTTTGACGGGTTCTCTTTGCTGGATCTATGTACTTTCCAGCAGCAGATAATGCTTTTCCTGTAGTAGATGCTGTTTTTTCTATAAAAGAACCTGCTTTTTCAATGCCAGACTGACATTTTTTTGAAGCAGTTTTACAGTGGTATTTTTCCTCGAGTTTCTCCTTTAGCTCTCTAACCTTTTTTTGTGTTTCTTGTGTAATTCTTGGATATTCTTTTAAATTAAGTAAAGTTAGATAATACTTTTTAGTATCAAATGTTTGACCTTCCAACTCTAGAGAACAGGGATCAGCGCCCATTTCTAGCAGCATTGCACAAAACTTTGTTGTATTGCTACAACTAACTGTTGAATCAAAAATTGTTCCTTGCTTTAGATATTCAATTTTTTCTTTCCTTGCTTTTGTTTTTAGCACCGCTTGTAGAGGCGTGTCTTCTTTCTGGTTGGTAGCATCTACAGCTTCTCTCAATTTATCTTGAGACATCACTCCTTTTTCTACTAAATTCAAAATCAACTCCAAATATGCAACTTTTTGCTCTCCTTTAAGTAAAGTAATATGATGTAAAGCATTGTTGCCATTTGTGTCTTTCAGGCTAATATCCGCCCCTTTCTGTAGTAACTCCTCAAAAAGTTTTTTATCATTATTTTTAATTGCTGAATGTAATAGATTACTACCTGGAGTACTCATGGTATACTCTATAATTTCTTTAATTTTTGTTTCTGTATTGGTTTTTATTTCTGGTTCTAATTCAGACTTCTCTACTGACTCTGCCAATTTTTCTAAGAAGTTAAGATAATATATTTTTTGTTTTTCGCTTAACTCCTGTAATTCTTCTTTAGACAACTGCAAATCATCAATATTTGCTCCTAATTTGAGCAATTGTATAGCAGATACTATTGTATTGTCGTAGTGTGATATAAGTTTTTTTAAAGGTGTTAAAGTTTTTCTAGGTGTAGTCTCAAAACTATGTTTTTCTTTTGTTACTTTACTAAGTAACAATGCTTGCAGTGGTGTTTGACCGTTGCCATTTTTATCGTTTACAGCTTTTTCAAGCTGTGCTTTAAGTTGCTCTTTTCCTTCCTTCTTACTCACATCTAGTACTGTATTTAAAAAATCAAACTTTTGTTTTTTCTCTAATTGTGTAACTATTAGGTGTAAAATATTATTTCCTTTTTCATCTTTTACACTGCTAATATCCGTGCAATCTTTCAGATATTTTCTAAATTTCCCTTGATCTCCATTTTTGATTACTTTGAATATTGGCTGTTCCTTATCAGTATATTGAACACTGCTGTTCATTATTACGTTCTCTACTTCTTGGTCTTCATTTGCTGTGTGGAAAATTGGTATACCCGAAATGTGGTCTTTCTCGTCAGCATGACCATCTTCAGCTTCGCTACTGTTGCCGCTTTCGATTCCACTGTCTTCACTGTTACCCGTTATCCCGTTCTCTACTTCTTGATCTTCACTTATTGTGTTAGCACTACTGATTGAATGCTTCTTACTAGCGTCATGATCATCTTCAGCTTCGCTACTGTTGCCGCTTTCAATTCCACTGTCTTTAGTCTTTACTCTCCATACTCCCTCTACGACTTTGAGCAATGTTATCAGGATTGCTGCTCTGGCTAATAATTCCTGAAATTACTTGTTCTATTTCCTTTTTTTTTGCTTGGTCTAGTTTATTTGATTGTTTTATTTCTTCATTCAACGCTGGAAGAAAGTGTTGGATATAATACTCATAATATTCTTTTTGTTTTTCCGGTAATTCTCCTAATTTGGTCAATACTTCGGTTAATACCTTAGGAGTAGCCCCTTTCTTGAACAATCTCTTGCATTCTCTGAGAGTACTGTCTTTTCCAACTTCTGGGTGTAGATGTTTGTGCTTTCCTTTTGTTACCTTTGCTATTATAGCGGTGAGCAGTTCACTGTCGCATAATAATTCATTTTTATTTTTTGTCATACCAAAGCCTCACTAAAAATTAACCATTTGTATATTTTTGTAGTTGTATGTGTTAACAATTTGAGATTGAGAACTAACAACTAAAAAGCTAGATTTAAATTTTAAAATGTTGTATATGTAATTGAAATACATGCAGAAGAGCGTTTCTGCTAGTATCATAGTTAAACCTCACTTTAACAATTTCTACCATTTTAAATGTTTAGTTTTAAGAAAGGATAAATATTGGTATATAGCTAAAGTGAACAGGTGCAAAATGTGCTATACCGCGGCGCTAACTAGTAGCGGAATGACGGCATATCAAATTGTAGAACTTAGGCTAGCTATAGAACGTTCCCTACTAGCTTATTCATGAATTGACGTAGTATTGATACATCGCTCATTTTAGTAGCTGGATTTTCTGTATATTCTGATTGATTTTGTTGTCTTTTTGCTGCTAGGTCTTCAGAATCATTTCCTAAATTCTGTTGATCATTGTCAATAGGGTTCTTCGAAGCTTGATTCTGCTCTGTTGTTGAATTAGAGCGATTTTTGTCGTTAAATGTGTCCTGTGCTTTGTTGGTTGATTTTTCAAAAAGTTTCTTAATACCACTAAATCCTAAAGTTAAAGTAAGACATATAACTCCAGCAGTAGCTATGATAGGAATGGCTGCTCCAATTGCCATTTGACCCTGAAAGAAAGCAAATGTTACCATTGCAATAACAGTAATTGTTATCGTGATTGCTAACAGTTCGCGGGTTCTTTTTGCTGGATCTATGAATCCTGCTACAGCAGATGCTGCTTTTTCTATAAAAGAACCTGCTTTTTCAATGCCAGACTTGCATTTTTTTGAAGCAGTTCCACAGTGGTATTTTTCCTCAAGCTTCTCTTTTAGTTCTTTAGCTGTTCGATCGCGAATTTCGGAACTATAACGAACACGAATAACTCCCGATACCGTCGATCGTTACTGCCCGCCAAATTAATTTTGAGCAGCCTTTTCAAATGTTTGTTAGGAAGCGCGTTTCATCCCGGACCTGTTAGAGGATTCTTCAGTAAGGCTGATCTAACAGGCCCTGCCTTAGACGCGTCTCGTTTTCTTATATAAGAATCTCGTCTCGTATGATGTACGGAGGAAGAAGACTGTACGACGTCGGATCTTGTAATGAGATGTCTTTTTTATTTTTATGATTTGTTTTGTTCATACGATTCGATTTTGTCCGTATGATTTGTTTTGTAAAAAGACTGCTGAATTAATCGATTCACTGATGTGAAGTCAATTACGAGGTCTTTTGATATGTCTCGTGTATGTAATTGTGAAGAGATTACCGAACTAGTCGATTCACTGCTGTGAAGTCGATTGCGAGTTCTTTTGGTATATCTCGTGTGAGGCTTCTCTATGTATTGAGAGAGCAATCCTCATGAAAGAGGAAATACACTGATTGGTTCTGCCGAATGTTGCATTACCCAATCAATGCATTTGTGAATGATTATCACCCTGTTTGGGTGAAAACTTTCTTTAAGGACTTAATCTATGACGTCTCGTAACCATAGAAGTGAAAACCAATGAAAGGCAGGCTGTGGACCTGAATGGTTGCCACATGATGCACCGTGCCTAAGCATTAAAGGTGATCGCTTAGTTACGAGAGCATCACAAATAATCGTCCGAAAGAAAGCCCTACTTGAATTGTTCCTTGCGACGGAACATTAGCTTTCTCCTGTGCTTTCTGTGGAGTCCCTGAATAATCTTTTAGATCTCGTAAAGTTAAATAGTACTTTTTAGTATGGAATTTTGGATCTTTCAGCTCCAGAGAACAGGGATCAGCGCCTATTTCTAGCAGCATTGTACAAAATTTTGTTGTATTGTCATAAGCAGTTGCTGTATCAAAAATTGTTCCTTGCGATAGGTATTTGATACTTCTTTTTTCTGCTTTTTTCTTTAATGCCAATTCTAGGGGTGTGTTCTCTTTTCCATTAGGTGCATTCACAGCCTCTCTTAATTGATCTTCAGATATTTTTCTTTCTTTTACTAAACCTAAAATCAATTCCAAACATGCAACTTTTTGTCTTCCTTTGAATGAAGCAATATAGTGAAGAGCATTTTTTCCATCTTTATCTTGCACAGTAATATCTGCACCATTTTTTAGCAATAGTTCTAGGGTTTCATACCTTTTAGTTTTTTCAAATTTTCTATCTGTACATGATCGATCCTCATTCTTTTCTTTTATATGCTGAAGCAACTGATGAAGAGGTGTTTGTTCTTCCTTGTTAGTAGTATTTACAGCATTACTAAATCTATCTTTATCTGAAATCAACTTCAAACATGCAACTTTTTGTTCTCCTTTGAATGAAGCAATATAGTGAAGAGCATTTTTTTCATCTTTATCTTGCACAGTAATATCTGCACCATTTTGTAGAAATAACTCTAAGGCTTTATACCTGCCAGTATCCTTAAATTCTTTTTTTACTACATTTTTTATTTTATTTTTCAATGAAGGTTCTTTACTCTTTTCTTGTATGCGCTGGAGTACCTGGTGGAGCGGTGTTTGCCCTTCTTTTTTATCATTTACAGCTTTTATAAATTGTTCTTTTTGGCTTGCTTCTAGCAATATATGGAGAAGTTCAAGTTTTTGTTTTGTTTCAGGTTTAACAATCAAGTGTAGAGCATTATTGCCATCTGTGTCTTTAAGGCTAATATCTGCCCCTTTTTGCAATAACTCTTCAAAACGTTCTTTATCATTATCTTTAATTGCTAAATGTAATTGATAATTATCATTACTATCTGGAGTATTTATGGTACGTGGTATAATTTCTTTAATTTTTGCTTCTGTATTGATTTTTATTTCTGGCTTTAATTTAGATTTCTTTCCTTGCTCTGCTAATTTTTCTAAGAAATTACGATAGTATGTCTTTTGCTCTTCTTTTAAGTCTTGTAATTTTTCTGTAGATAATCCTAAATTATCAGAGCTGGCTCCATGCTCTAACAATTTTGTAAGAAACTTAAGTGTGTTATCGTTACTTCGAATTGTATTAGACTCATGTTTTTCTTTTGTTATCTTGTTAATTAGTGCCACCTGAAGAGCATCCTGATTTTCACTATTAATGAGTTGTGCTAAATCTTTCTCGGTGACCGTTTTTATTAACGTACCTAAAAGCTTGCATTTCTGTTTCTTTTCGAGCGATGCAATGAGGTGTAAAATATTATTTCCTTTTTCATCTTTTATGCTGCTAATATCCGTGCAATCTTTGAGATATTTTTTAAATTTCCTGTTATTTTTATTTTCGATCGCTTTTAATAATTGAACATTATTATGCGTTACTTTATGATCATCTTCAACATCACTGCCGTAGCCACTTTCTGATTCACTGTTCCTACGATCATTTTGGTTGTGGGTAATAATTTACCAATGTGCAATGCGTTAATAATGTATGTAATATAATATGTAATGTAAGAAATCTTACTTTTATAATATGTAATACGTATCTAATATGTATGTAATATGTATACAAAATTTTAATAAAATTTTCAAAATTAAATTTTATAGAAATTTAATAAAATTTAGAATCCCTTTGTTGGCTTTTCGTATTATAGTAATGTAGGCCCTACGTTGGGTATTACCCAGTATTACCGTTGGCCCGACATTGGACGTAATCGTTGGCCCTACGTTGGGTGTCACCGTTGGTCCGAGGTTGGCGCAACGTTGGCTGAACGTTGGCCCAACGTTGGCCCTGACTGTTGGCCCAACTGCAAAAAAGAGCGACATCTCTAACGGTTGCCCAACGCATACCGCCAACGGAGGGCCAACAAAACGCCAACCGTAAATGCTACTAGGGTACGTTATGGCATACATAACAAAAATCTTTTGAACTACTTGGAAATATAGTAAACCAATAAATATATTACCACAGACGAGGAATAAGAGTAGACCAATCACCCAATGTATTTTTCTGTCTCAAATAAAAGAAAATAAATACATGTATGATCAAAGCAAAGTATTTGAATGTTCCCGCGTGCGCAATCGCAACGCTCAAACATAATTCTCAATGCAGGTAGAGGTTGTTTTCAATGACCTAAAGTATAAATGTGTTATAATTTAAAAATATTATATAGTCATAAAACGTTTACAAAATTTCCATTTACACAAAATTTAGCACTCTTTTACAGAATATAAACATTTTTAATATCTGTATTATAAACATACATGATGTAAAAATACACAAGAAATTATAATACTAAATTGTATATATTTTGGCTCTAAAATTGGTTTTTTACGCATTGACATACATATCTTAAATCTATATTCTATATGATTCAGGGTAGTCTGAATATTTCTCTGGTAGTCAGAAACAGTCCGAAACAAACATGGCGAAACAATTGGGATTAGATAAAATCGCCAAATTTTTTCAAGTAATACAAGCCAATGGGGGTATTTTTAAGTCCTTACAAACGATATACAGGTTATTTTAACATTAAATGTTAATTTCGATCAAATTTACATCAATATTTCTTATGATTCTAAATTTCTTATGAATCTAAAATAGTCTCCACTTATTAATAAACACTAGACAATTTTTATATAAATATATAAAAACATTAACATTTTAATGTAACATATTCTTCTATGTTCAAACGTTTTAGAACGGACGCATTAAAAATTGGAACCTTGGTAGGCGTAGATTCAGATGGAAACAAGTACTATGAAAATAATTCGTACTTTTACAGTAAGTTACTCTATAGAAATTTTGTTACAATATTTATTTATTCTTACTGTAGTTGTAACTCAATTGTTAGGAACAGAAGATAAATAAAAATGTACTCTATCTTTTAATAATTTGAATAACTCGCAATAAGCAACAACATTATAAGTTTATAACTTTTCACATATTGTAGTAGTATACATTTTTTTAAAAACATGCTTTACGCTTTTACTATATTTTAGGTACAAACAGATGGGTAGTGTATGCAGATAAATATGGTATGGATTACGATGCTTCTCAAGTACCAGCTGAATGGTATGGTTGGTTACATTACAAAACAGATTTACCACCACACAAAGACCCTACGCGACCAAAATATACGTGGATGGCCAAACATAAACCAAATTTATCTGGTACAAATGAAGCTTATATGCCTTATAGTACTGTACCACCAAAAATCCAACCTTGGAAACCACAGCAGTAACATACTTTAGTTGTATAACATTAAGTAATAGAAATGATTAGACTTATTATAACAGTAATAAGTATAATATGTATATTATGTAATTAAGTGTAAATAAACTCATTATTAATACAATATATGTATTTGCTAATGCGTATTTACAAAACTAATTATTCATGATACACAATAAAAAATTCTTTTAGGAAAAACTAAAAGCTGACTTAAAATTTCATTTACAGTCCAAAATATTTGATGAGTGTAGCTATACGTCCACTCTGAAACAATATCAAACGACTCTTTATCGGCTCTTGTTGCCTTCTTTTACATGTTCGGTAAAAGTGACGACTTTTTCACGGTACATGCAACATCAATTAAAAGTTTGCTTGTTATTGCTTCAGTGTGAACTGACGAAATTTCATTTAAATAATTATTAGTCAAGTTTTTAACATATTTAAACTTTTACTTGCTCGATTTCCCATACCTATTTGTGTTATTTTATTCAATTAAATTTTTATTATTTTGATCGTATAATTACATAAGAACACAATGTTTTACAGGATATAGTTTTTCAAATATCAACATGAAATTTAAAAACTGTATATATATAGAAAATCGATAAAGAGGAAACAGAAAGATTCATGAATACCAAGAGGATATAGTCATCGTTATCACAGTCGATAATCACTTTTAGCTAATGAGTTTGAAAGTGTAATTAACGGGACATGAATGTTAAAGTCCATTTACTCCCCAAGGGAGGGAGTAGAATATAAAATGAATTCCGAAATGTGAAATATATTAGTTTTATTTTGACTACGTCTTCGTACACAGAACAAAACTAAAACGTTCATTCGTTTAAAAATACAGGAATTACTTAATTTCGACTCAAACATGAAACTTCAACTTTGTTTTATTGTAACTTTATTTGTTTTCGCGAGTTTTGTTCAAGCGCAAAATAGCATATCGCACCTCATGATGGACAAACGTTACTTACAGAGGCAAATCGGTTGCGTGTTAGATCAGGGACCGTGTGATGCTATAGGAAGAGCAATTAAAAGTAAGTACAAGCAGTTTTTACGGATGAATTGTATTATGTTATCAATGACCCGCATATGGATGTTATCGTAAAAATATTAAATTATTGAAATGATCGAACATTCCCAGTCTGCCAAACTTGCTTTGAGCAAATCTTGATCAATGTTTGTAATCGTACTTTGTTAACAAAAACTGGTCATTTTGGTGTCAAAAGCATGCATGCAAAATTCCATGTCAAATGGAGAGCAAATTGAAACCAAACCTTGGCCTCCTTATAAAGTAAATATCGGGCAAAATTGGAGGAAATCTTTCTGTAGGAGGGAAAACGGAATTCGAAGTTAAATAATTTTGTTTTATTTATTTTTTAAGATTAATATATATTTACAGATCTTAAAATTATAATGTTTTCCCTCCAACACTATTTTAATAATACGGAAATAAATGGGTCGGAATTTGTAACGATTTCAGAAATACATCTCTAAAAAATATTTGATTTTATGCATTAAATTGTGCACATGTATATTGAACAGTGATGTTAAGGATCTGTATAATTGTTTTGTAGGATTGTTGCCGGAAGCATTGAATAACAATTGTGGCCGTTGTACACCCCGACAAATGGAGCATGCACAAACATTGATGGCGTTTATGCATCAAAATTATCCGAATGAATGGCAATCAATCATGCAATATTACTCGACAATGAAATATCGTATTTATTAATGTATAATTTACTGATCTAAACAGTATTTATGTCTGTAAACTTTCTAAGTGAAGAAAAGTAAAGAAAGAGATGTATAAAGTATACTTGTTCGAAATATGTAAAATATAATATTTTATTTTTTTGTATATGTTACTTCACAAGTGTTACTGTTACTGTACGTATAAATATTTTTAAGTCATATATATATGACTATATCTATAGATATATCTATATGAATTTTTTTATTTCGACAGATAGGGAATGTTTTCCAGATAAAATAGTAGACCAACAGTTGTTGGAATTTTAAATCACGAAGAAATTATATTCAAATACAAGGGATTCCGCGTCACTATATGTATATAAACTATAGGAAGATCAAGGGACAAGGTAGAAAGTTTCGTGCCTACGTTTGGTTTTTCGCAATATGGAGGAATGATGAAGTTGTTTGAAACCGTAATACACCTTGCATTCTAATCAGTTCCATGATTTGTAATGTCGAGCCGTATGCGTCAAATGTATAATTAGAAGTAGTGAATAATTTCAAAACAATCTTGTATTTTTTATTTGCATCATTATATTGTGCCATTTTTTATTCTTTTCCTTATGTTGTGTGAAGCATAACTCATTTACTTGCCATTGGCAAATAAACGTTTCGATGATTCAAAAAATATTGATAAAACACTGGTAAAATAACGACGTCCACTTTATAAGTCCAAGCTGTTTCTGACCATGAGCGAAATTTTTCATACGTCAGCTGAATGTAAAACCCAAACCAAGAGCAATGCGATGTATATGTTTATTAAATTTCCATTTTTATTTATTATTGTATACTTTCTGATTATAAGGTTTGTTGCATCGTGCAATGTCTTAGTTCGAAGTATTAGTACTAACTTTATTGTAAATTCGTTATAATTGTGCATATATACATTTTAAATTTTTGGATCTGAGCGATAAGTATATATTTCACATTTAACTTCGCTTTGAGAGTCAAAGGTCATTTCAGGGTCATGTTGTTACACGCTTCGAACACGTTGCATATTCTTCAGCTGTTGTACAAACAGCAAACGCAAGAAATAGATATTTATGTGTATTTACCAAAAACTATCGGCGACGAACAAAAAATCCGAAAAAGAAATGCTTTTGCAAACAAACATGCTCAATAGGGAAACATGACTGTTCAATGATTAGAACAGTTACTCGGTTATAATGCTAGATTCAATTTTGATTAATTTGTACAATAATTAAATGGTGTTGCATCGGGGTCCTACTATAATTATAGTTCGTACAAACTGAATGATCTAAAATCTAAACGGCAATTTTCCTCGTCTCTGTGCTGCCTCAAAGTGTTCACCGTTCACGGAGGGGCACGCAAAGCGTTCATCCACTCCCTCCAACGTCCTTCGTGGTTCAGCTATATAATTCGGTAGCTTGTACGAACAAGCAAGTTGCGAATAGCCGATTTCACGAGCGGAGCCACACAAGTTGCTGCGGGTCAAGTTTTCTTGGAAAAATCATATGAAACAATCGGCCCAACAGTTCAGACCACTTCGACTATTCCGCGTTTCTCGTAGACCAGTCCGAACTTTTCCGGTATAAGAATTACGCTCGCAGACCGCAGACATGAAAGTTTCACTTTTGCTGCTTGCTCTGCTTGTAATCAGTGTCGTAAGCGCTGACATATATCCCAGTAAATACGATGACATCGACATTGAGAGGATCCTCCAGAACGGCCGTGTCCTTACCAATTACATCAAGTGCATGATGGACGAGGGTCCGTGCACCAATGAAGGCAGGGAACTGAAAAGTGAGTACGAAATGATTTCGAAGTTGAATGTAACTAAAGGACCCAATTACTGTGCCTATATTAATTATACTTATTTTTAAAACATAATCAATATTAAAAAAGAGATATTCAATTTCTTTCATTTTTTTTTTCACACGTAATACATCTCTTTTTTAACATTCATTATGCTTTAAAAATAAGTATAATTAATATAGGCATAGTAATTGCAATTACCATGGTACCCTCACAGTAATTGGGTCCCTCACCCTAGATTGTTCAAGGAAATGTTCGAGTGTACCAAAAAATATTGAACTTTAAAACATCGATTTATCAAACCTTAGCTTCACGACATTTTTCACCATGATTTGAGGGGTATTTTATTATTGCATCTTTTTGAAATAGCAATAACTCATCCTTGCTCGATTCTTATCACAAATTCTTTCTTTATATCATAATAGAAAAATTTGAAAAAGTAAAAACCCCTTGATATTTAAAAATTTTGTAACATTATTCGCGAAAATATTATAAAGTTTAGAACATTAAATGATCTTCTCATTATGAAGTCATAAATTCTACAAAAAAATGTTTGAATTGACAATGAGACCACGAATATTTATATATATAATTATATTAAACCGATAGTATTTATCGTGGAGAAAATTAATTTGTTCTTATTCTCCGTTTTTATAAGCAGGCATCTATCTATAGATTCGAATGTGCATAAGTAGCCACGCTTATATATTGAGCTTTGCTTATCGTTAAACGGAACACGCGGGGGAAAGTAATTTCCTTCAGATGCGTGACCAAAAGTCACGCTGCTTTCATTTGGAAATTTCAATGCATCTGCGTCGGCTATTACGACAGAGTTCACCCCACACTTGCTGTGTCTCTTTCTTCCTCTCTTTATTACGTAAACTGCTTTCTCGTTTACAGTGCGTCGAACTTCCTTAAGTAACATCTAAGTATCATGTATGCTCTAGCAATTGAGCTAATAACTAATAACGCATACGCTTTTTTAGAAATAGCTTTCCTCTGCTAATTACAGTATGTTGCAGATGCTTCTAAAAATACAAACTTTTACAGACCATTTTAAATAAATGAACAGCGACTGACTAACATTAAAAAATATAAATTAAATAAGAGTCTTTTAAATATTATTTAATTATGCTTCGAAACTAAATTAAACATATTACAAAATGTTAAAATTGCATAGTCCAATATATGTTTTCTGTATTAATGACAAATATATGGTTTTAATAGATTCCTATACGTTTTTTTTTTTATTACCTTTAATTTCTAAGAAATTTTATTATGAAAAAGATACAATTTTAAAGTGTTAACATGACTTGTATACCTTAGTTGCAATAGATATACAATCTTCCTAGCAAAAAAATGACTATGAGAAGTCTCCTAAACAAATTATTCAGTATTGTATGTCATTAGCATTTCATCTCCTATCCTCCATCAAAAAAAAAAAAAATCGTTTATACAGCCCTGTTTCTTGGTTTCCATGTGAAAAAAACTGCTCTAGCGAACATTGTAGATGAATTTTGTTAAGATGAAATGATGTTTAATGAAAAACATCATTTTTGAGTATAGACATACATTTGAGAGAATCTACAGAATTGAAAATTCTCTATAAGGAATATTTATACATAAAGCTTTTGAAATTTAAGAACACAAAAATTTTAAAGTTGAAAATTATCTAAAGCACAAAAGTCACCTATTGAATGTGTTATACAAAAAAAAAAGGCAAAATTTTTATTAGACAGTCTTACAAGTCTTGAAATATGAATATTGAAGTACACTATGTAGATAAAATAAATATTAAAAAAGAATAAAATTTTTTGATTTGAAAAAAATCAAAATGTATCAAATATAAATATAGAGTGTTACTTGTGTTACACATATAAATTGTAATCTAATTGTAAAATTTCTAGAATAATATTAAGTAAATAATACATGTGTCATTTCAGAGACATTGCCAGATGCTTTATCCACCGATTGCAGTAAATGTAACGAAAAACAGAAAGATATTGCAGAAAGAGTAATAAATCATCTTAAAAATAAGAGACCAAGGGACTGGGAACGACTTACAGCTAAATATGATCCGAGCGGTGAATACAAGAAACGTTTCGAAAGCACTCAAACTGCCAAAAAAAACTTGAACTTAAGATAGAGGATTTTACGAAGATACAGGACAATATTTATAAAATGAAAATGCGTGGAGAATGATAATTTATCAATAAACACAAACACTAAATATTATGTACATATACACGTCGTTTAAAGCATATAGGTTTATACACATTATTGTCAGAATTATAAAATTTGTCAAAGATTTGACATTATACACGGAAGTTTTGCTTTAAAGTATACTTTCTATACTACTTTTTTGTATCTGCACACATGCGTATCTTCTTTTATCAACAAAAACACTGATTTCGTAATTTTTTTTATGTATCCAGTAATAAAATTCATTTATTGAAAAGTTTATTCTGTGAATGATATCGTACATCCTAAGAGAAGGTTACAAGTTATAACGAGGAATGAAAGTATGTTTGAATTGTATCCTAAGTCGTAAATGTAACGATACCCGTAATTCATTCCACTCTTCTCTTCTTAACAAGTGATCCAAGCTGTAGAATATATTAATTTTATAGTATCAATATGTATATAATCTGTAAAGTACAAACAAAAGCACATAATAAACTTACAAGATCAGAAATTGCTGGTAAATTATTTGTTTGATCTGTAACGTTTGCCTCTGCTTCTCTGGTTTCCTTTGGAGGTGCAGCTTTTTTCATATTTCTATGCTGTGGGAAGGTAGGCATATGCTTGGGATCGCATGCTAAAAACATTATTAAAATTAATTATTATTAATAATCTGTAGCTTCTATCTGATAATATGAAAGATTATACGATATATATTATACATAATTTCACAAGACTTACGCAAAGGAGCTTCTTTAAAGTAGCTGCTTTGTAAACATTCTTCTGCTGTTGCTCTCTTTTTCGGATCATACATAAATAAGAAATTTAATAATCGTAATCCAGCAGCACTTAACCATGGAAACCTTTGTTTCAAGTTATTATATGGTTGTTGTTTCAATGTAAAGTTCTGCAATGCAGGAAGGGTGTTAAATTCAGGCCAAATTGCTTCGCTCGGTGTACCCAATAAATCTACTATTAATTCCAGTTGTGCAATTTCTGATCGTCCAGGTAATAAGGGTCGATGACCAAGCAGTTCACCTAATATAAAAATTAAATTACATGTAACATTATAATATTACATAACAACAAAACCTTGTGACATACCTAAAATACAACCAGCAGCCCACATATCCACAGAAATTGTTTGAGTTTTGGCTTGTAGTAATAACTCTGGTGCCCTATACCATAATGTTACTACTCTAGGTGTCATTGGTTTTAAAGGTAAACCAAACCACCTAGCTAATCCGAAATCAGCAATTTTCACGCATCCTTTGTCCGTCATTAGAAGATTAGAAACTTTTAAGTCTCTATGCACAATAAAATTATGGTGCAAATAACGCAAACCTTTTAGTACTTGTAAAACGATACATTTAACGTGACTTGCAAATTACTCCTAGAAAACGCAAAAGTATGACATTTGGGGGAACGAGCGCTCTAGATTTATCCTTCATCTAACGCTTTTGATCATTGAAAAGCCTCATCTTTGCATTATCGAGTAATGGTTTGCGGAATCCCGCTACCTTGCGACTCTCGCAGCTACACGTACAGGCCGACCTAAAGGTGTGTGAGTGTGCCGAGGCACGACCGAATATTGCAAATTACTGCTAGAAAACGCAAAAGTATGACATTTGGGGGAACGAGCGCTCTAGATTTATCCTTCATCTAACGCTTTTGATCATTGAAAAGCCTCATCTTTGCATTATCGAGTAATGGTTTGCGGAATCCCGCTACCTTGCGACTCTCGCAGCTACACGTACAGGCCGACGTAACGGCGCGTGAGTGTGTCGAGGCACGGCTTTTCGAACGAAGCAACGGCAGCGCCGCTGTTTACGATGTTGGCCACGCGTGCATACCGATACAATGTGTCGCCACAGACGAGGGATAGGATAGACCAATCACCATATGGGGCTTCTTGTCTCACATGTAAACAAATGGTTTTCTTACGCCCTCTACGCTGTAGAACGATAAATGCTGGAACTAGATCTACAAGAATGATCAAATCTTATTGACGAGTTATGTATCTGATGTTATGACTACATGTTCAAATTATACTCTTTTATTTGATGTCATTATGTTATATATCTGCAATTATCTTTATCAATACAATATTAATAAATGTAGATACCACGTTTTCCAATTATGGAAAAACAATTTTCATAAATCTTGAACATGAATATCTTTACGCATACATTTATTTTATACATTTTATTTATACGTATAATTATTATTCGCATTTCTATAATTTTTTAACACTATTAATACGCATCCATTTTGAATGTATTTTGTAACTGAATTTGAAAAAAGAATTAAATTGAAATTTACTATACATTTTCATGTATGTTTCATTTAAACAACATTAATTTTGCCTTTAAAGTATCTTAGAAAATATCAATAAATATTAATTGTGATAATCGAAAGAGTTAAGAATTAATCAATCAATAATTATGTAGTTGATCGTTTTTGCGATATGTCAATCTATTTTACTACTGACTCAGACCGTAGTTGTATTATTTTCTTGCGTGTTTGTAGTGAGAAAATAAACGACGAACGCAATAGTACGACACGTACGAACACTACCGCATTCATCGAGCTCGATCAGGCTACAGTCGTGATGCAAGAATCATGGGTCGCCGTTCCACGTGGCGCTAGGGTGGGGGGATGAACTCCTCCGCCGGCTCGGCCCCACTCAGACCTTCATCACGTCACCAAAATTTCAAGCGCCTGAACCGCAAACGCACAGTTTGCTACAACTTTTAAACCAAAAGAGATATCAATGCGAAATTTGAACCTGAAATTCTTTTTTAAATCGGGTTCAATGTCATATACTGAAATATGTTCTATATTTTTTAAGTAATTTTTTTGTCGATTTTTAAGATAAAGCCAGATAAGATGGTCAAAAGTGCCTGCAAACCAAATTAATTTTTAATCGCACCATGCTCAACAAAAAATTACGAAAAAATTCATGAATATTCTATCTAATATCATACATGACGGAGATTTTTTTCATAATTTTTGGTTGCAAAATTGATTTCTAAACAAATCCGAAAGCATAAAATTGCCGATTTTATGTCGAAGTTTCCAGTTGACCATGTTTACGTTATTATGTTAGTTGTGTTTCATAGTGATTATTAATATGAATTTTTTATAGATTTTCTAGATTATGCAAACATGTTTAAGAAAATTGAATGTGCCCAATCATTTGAAGAAAGTGCACATTTCGAATTGAAGTTTCAGAGATACCAGTTTTACCAAAATTAAGTAGTTAGATGTTATTGAAACTATTGTTCTTAATTTTTTTATAAAGTTTTATTAATTGCATCGTCGTTAAAAAAAAAGATTGAAATCAATTGTTTCAATACCTTCCTACAGTTTTATAGGTGTATTTTGTTATATTGAACACTTTTATCAGTTTCGTTTGGCGCAGGCGGTAACGTCTTCGGATGTGAGAAGGGGAGTTCGGGCCCAGCTACGGTCGAGTGCAGACGTTCCCGCCCACGTCTCCGAACCTCGGTGAAAAATAAAGTGTAGTTAAATAGTTAAAAGTGTATCGAACTGTGCTAGTGCGAAGCCATTAACCAACCAAAAGGTCCTGTCTACAACGATAGCTACAAATAAAAAGATCTATTGAACATAAGAGCCAAAATCAAACCGGTCCCGATACTCGACGAGAAATCCTCGTGCGGTATCGGGCCCAATGGCGGCGCCCCAGACACCGCGTCCCAAGAGGCGCCTCCCGGCTGAAAGAGAGAACACGGAAAATGAATCTAAGGATCAAAACCCTATCCCTGGCTCCGCCAAAACCCAAAAATTAACATCCCTGGACTTGGACAGGATGTATAAGGACCTCCTAAAAGAAAGTGGTGTCCATTTGCAATCAAAGGACATCCAACCGAATCTCACCACCGCGAGACGAAAAAAGAACCCACTAACGCCATCTCTTGGAGGGACGCAAAACCTAATCACCCCACAAACTGATGACGACACCTGGAAGGTCCCCAACAAACCCCTTAAACCGCTTGTTAACAGCTCGGACCCATCGACCAGCACCGCCACCTCTAACCAATTCCATATACTCTCGGACATTGCAGACAGTGACAAGGATCTAGAGGAAAATCAAACTGCGAACACCCCACCAGCCGCAAAAATATATAAACCACCACCAATATACACGGTCAACACCAACATCAACGGAATTATCAAAACAATAATATCACTGAATATACCAAAATCTGCATTTATTGTGAAAGAAAACGATCCCACCAGCCACACAATATACGCAAAAAGCCTGCAATACCATAAAACTATAACCGACAAATTCACCGAAACAAAAACAGAATACTATACTTACACCCCGAAAGAACTCAAGCCCAAGTCAATTTTGCTTAAAGGTATAAAAGGCAATTTCTCAATAGAAGAAATTAAACAAGAGATCTTGGACCTTATCCCGACAGACGTAAAAATAGAGAATATCACTAAATTCATATATAACAAGACCCACCCAGAAAGATACCACTACCTCCTGCAACTATCAAGAGAGAGTCGAACCGCCAGCCTCTTTGGTATAAAAACCATAGCCTACCAAAGAACGCGATGGGAACACCTAAGGAAACCGGAGGTCTTCCAATGCAAGAAGTGCCAACGAATAGGTCATGCAAGTAAAAACTGCAACCTGAGCTACCGTTGTGTTAAATGCGCACAAGATCACGGCCCCGGCAACTGCCCCATCACAAAAATAGAAAACCGGGAAATCCTCAGATGTGCCAACTGTAACCAAACTGGTCACCCGGCATCCTACAAAGGATGCCCTTACATAAAATTCGCCATCAAGAAAAAACGTGAGACTCACGCCAAACAAACACAAACAACAATAACCAAGCTCCGGAAAATTGCCACACCTGTAACCAGCACCACAACATATGCACAAATGGCCAGCGGCACAAAAGCCAACAACCAAACAACACGAAGCACCCACACCCCCCAAGAAACGACAGATCGGAACCCAACCAAAGAAAACCATCAGGATATTCCCCAGCGCGACCACAGAACACAGCCGACCACCACCAACATCAATAACTGGATGGACGAATTCAAGAAAGAAATAGTCTCCGTCATCACAACACAAATAAATAACATAGCAACACAGGTAGCATCTAACACCGAAAAAATAGAATTCATACTTACCACTATATTCGAACGCCACAATGAATAATCCAGTCGCAGAACCCATTATAAAAATAGCAGCCATCAACGTTAATTCAATAATTGCACACCACCGTAGACTAGATCTAATACAATTTCTCGAAACGCATAACCACGATATTGTTCTCCTATCAGAAACCAAACTAAACCCCAAGCACAACATAACCCTCAAAAACCACATTATAATCAGAAAGGATAGACCTGATGCAACCCGGGGAGGCGGTACGGCCATAATAATTAAAAAAAACATAAAGTTTGAATCAATCAACTTCCCTTCTTCAGCTCGCAACCAGATTCTTGAATACACCATCATCAAAATAGATATTAACAACAATAACAGACTGTTTATTATCAGCGCATACGCAACGATCGACAATAGAACCCTCTTCATTCCCGAACTTGACCACCTTTTCCAAACCCTCAACCTACACGACGATAATAATTACTACATCCTAGCAGGCGACCTAAACGCCAGACGCAAAGACTGGGGCGACAGAATCAACAACCAAAGAGGTAGATATCTAAAAAAATGGGAAAATAGAAACGACATCAGATTCAAACTGAAAGCTATTACCACAGCGACACCCACCTACAAACCAGGTCTATCCTTTCTAGACGTCTTTATAGTAGACTCCAGGCTAGACCTGCACAACAATGACTCCGGGAAAGCCAATACCTTGCCGTTTCATAGCGACCACTTAGCAATCTCCCTCACTTTCATCCTCCCGCCCTCCGCCAACCTACTCACAATTCCTCCTAACACGAAATATAACTTCAAAAGCACGAAATGGAAGAAATTCTCGGAATTTCTCACAAAAAAACACACAAACTCAATACCAACAGACCGTAACCTCACCATCCCCGAAATTGACGAACATCTACAAAACATAACACACACAATTCAACTTGCAATAAAAAAACACACACCGACTTTCAACAGACAATGCAACACCTCCAAATACATAAACAACAACATACGAAAACTCCAAAAACAGAAAAACTTCATTGTCTCTCTCCTACACTCCCTCCATCTAACCGACCCCCGCGCTAAACTAAACATCACGAAACTAGCCAAATCCAAACTCATAGACATAAACAAATCCCTCCGCCACACATTCACAACCACAATAGACAATTACTGGACGAAAATAATTAAACAAATTGACCACAAAATCTCAGACTCCTTCTTTCCCAAAATCAACTCCATATTCAGACACAAAAAATTCACAGACATAGACGACATCCACATAAAGTCCAATGACACCACGATCCTCTCCAGAATTAATTGTAATCCTGCATCCCTCAATAAAATAAACGACAGCTTCGCCCTTACCTCCCCCACTGACAAACTGAACGCCATCGGTGCCTTTTACGAAACCATAAACTCCCCCCGATACCTGAACGAGGGAACCCGCCTCAAAACCATTATAGACAACACGGCCAACACACTAACACAAGAATTCGCATCAAACAGACTGAACAACACCACCATCACACAATTCTCAACCACCAATAACGCTAAAGCCCCAGAAACGTCAATCGAGGATCTTATCACTCCCTTCTGCTGCCCCATCACTATCGAAAAGATCCTAAAAAAGCTACCAAACAAAACCTCCCACGGTATTGACGGCATCCCTCCCATCGTCCTCAAACACATCCCCAGAAAAATGATCACAGACCTAACAATAATATTTAATAACGCCATCAACAACTCCTACTTCCCAAACTGCTGGAAGAAATCAAAAGTCCTTCCAATTCTGAAGAAAGGAAAAAACCCGAAAAACCCATCGAGCTACCGCCCCATCAGCCTAACGCCCAGTTTAAGCAAGGTATATGAAACAGTTATCAATCTAAAAATCACCCAACACTGCAACCTCCAAAAAATCATTCCCGACTGTCAGTTTGGCTTCCGATATCGTCATTCTACAACCCACGCAATCCATAAATTCCTATCCGACGTCAACACAAAAATCAACAATAGCCAACTAGTAGGAGCAGCACTTCTAGATATTGAAAAAGCCTTCGACTCCGTATGGCACAATGGACTGCTATATAAACTCCATAAAAAAAATTCCCGAATTGGCTACTACACACAATATGGGACATGATCTCCAATAAATCCTTCATCACCTGGGATGGAAAAACCTCCTCGTCACTAGAATTCCACATTAAAGAAGGCCTACAACAAGGCACGGTCAATTCCCCGGTCCTTTTCAACATTTATACAAGCGAGCTCCTCAGAACATTTGATCTAAACAAACCTGGCAAGGCATCGGTATTGGCTTTCGCGGACGATCTTGTTGTGTATGTCTCGAGTAACAGAGTACCCATAGTAAAATCCGAGCTAAAAACCATAGTCGACAAAATCAACAGTTACTACTGTATGTGGAACCTTAGGTTAAACCCAGCGAAATGCGAAACAATTCTATTCCGCAAACCCCTAGAAAAGCTCTGCACCCAAACCAAAGCAGGCAATAAACTTTTCCAAATATCGACCAATATCCCAGGCACCAACACAAAACATCAAATAGCCCATAAAAAAATCGTGAAATACCTAGGGGTACATATCGATTACCTGCTCCGCGGCAACAACCACATTGACTCGCAGCTAAGTAAAGCCCTTGCAACCTACAGAGCAAATAGTAGACTCTTTTCCAATAAACACCTTTCCTCAAAATCCAAAAACATCCTATATATGCTTCTAATCCGACCCATCATAACATACGCAGCCCCTATATGGTGGAACATAAATCACACGACCATGGAAAGAATCCGCATATTCGAACGTAAATGCCTGCGCGCGTGCAATAGACTGTACAGATCTGCGGACTCCAACTGGCAAAAATATACAAACAACACATACCTCTACAACCAAGCAGACATTCCCAGAATCGACACATTCCTACTCCGACTGACCCGCGATTACTTTAGCAAATTACCACACATCGACAACGCCATAATTAACCAACTGGCCTCCCAAGACGACAACACCTCCCGCAGACTACTCAATACCGGATACACCACACCCCAATCCTTCACCTACTGTGACAAAACGGGCCTCATACAGGACGCAAACAACATACCCCTGCTATACCACTGGCGCCGTAACAAAGCCAACAAAAAAATAGCACTCACGAGTAATGACCCCGTAAACGACAGAAACAAATTCAAATTCTCAACCGCAATCCCTACCTGCGACTGGAACAACTTCGACCGCCTTAATTTTAAGAAATATTGGTGGCTAACAAGTGACAGCGAACACTTGATAGAACTACGCAACCGAAAACACAACACCGCCTGAAGATAAAACTGCCAACACCCCGATCACTGACCAATGTAAAATAACTCCTATACCGTAACGGCTAAGTCCCATTGTATATAGTTCTTAGTTTTTAAGTCGCCGTAGTTATAAGTCGTTATTATTTATTCTAGTCCGTAAGCTATCTTAACCGACTTTTGGGGTTTTTAACACACAATATAGTATGTATTTCCCCAAAATTTAGTATTAAAACGTCTCTCGTACCAAAGATCTAGGCAATTAGATTATAAGCTAAGACTGATTTAAATTAAAACCACAAAATAGACTGACTAAGAGAATTGTATGAGTGCAATCAATTAGGTTTCTATATATATATATTTCTAAGATTCTATGGTTGTTTTTTTATGTTTACTCTAGGTACCAGTATTGTTATCAAATTGTATTGTTATAAACCAATAAACATATTTCAAAATCAAAAATCAAATCGGATGTGAGAATATTTTGGTTCCGGATCGAATCCCGCATCAAATGATTTTTTTTTTCGAACGTAGAACGTAGAACGTAAGAATGTAGCACTTTCAATGTGCATTTTTTTCAAATGATTGGACATATCCAATTTTCTTACACATTTTTGCATAATCTGGAAGATCTGTAAAAAATTTACATTAATAATCACGATGAGATACAACTAACATAATAACATAAATGTGGTGAACTGAAAACTTTGATATAAAATCGGCAATTTATGCTTTCGAATTTGTTTAAAAATCGATTTTGCGACCAAAAATGATGAAAAAATCTCAGTCGTGAATGATATTAGATAGAATACTCATGAATTTTTTTGTAATTTTTTGTTGAGCATGGTGCAACTAAATATAAAGGTTTGGGGGCACTTTTCATCATCTGATCCGGCTATATCTTAAAAATCTTCTTCAGTTTAAATGTTGTTGCAAAATGTGCGCTTCGCCGAACCGAGAATCGATCGCGCTAATCGGTGAAACGATTTGAACAGTCGAGCAGGCAGCTCAGACGATGTTACGTCAGAGTGGGGGCCGAGTCGGCGGAGGGGATAGCCCCCCTCCCCTGTGGGACGGCGTCACACGATTATGGTCCAGTCCCAGAGTAGGCAAGATTCACTACCGAAACCGTTTTCCATGAGAGTTTTCAATATTAATTTATTCTTCGTTATTCTCCGATTTATAGCGAATTTAGATTCGTTTTTATCAGAAAAACATCTCGAATCGGCTGATAAGATTTTCATTACGATATTTTTTATAATAACACAGTTGGGTTCTGGTTGTTCATTATTAATAGGCAATGCGTTACAATGTTGCCTTTCGTACTCTCTTCCGATCGAGGTCTTGAGAATTTCAATGGCTTATTGTCAGCCAGGCAAGCAGCTACCGGACACAACAATGTAAGCTCATAAGCATTGCTTACTAATGAAAATCTAATTTTTGCAATAATTTATTGTTATGGTATGAAAATACGAACAATAAATTGTAAATATTTTTCTGGTAAAAATGAGTCCAAACACGCCATAAATAGAATGAAAAGGAAGTTAAGGAAGTGTGTAGGAATAAAGTGTAAATAAATACACATAATTAGGCTGATTATTTACCAAAAAAGTAACATTAATGATGATATATTTAAATATTAGCAAAAATTCATAATAATGTTTTTAATATGAATTCCTCCGAATGAGTGTGAATTTATGCTTCTTGATGCTCGCTATACATACATGTACATTATGCAAGTATATGTATGCACATGATTTACTTGAATATAAGCTTTCTCACGTAGAAATGTTTCCTTCGATGCAGTCGCGTTACAGGCATAACGAAATTAAAAGAACACAACATTCCTTTGTTTCATTCATCATTTATAGAATATCCGACATGAGATTTAAATTTCTATCAGCAACAGCGCCGTTCTAGAATATTGGTTCCACAATACTGCTTCTGGCCGTTACGGTAGGATGTGACACGGAATGGTAAGGGGGCTCTAGAGCCCCCCGAGCGTGAGACAGAAAAATACATTGGGTGATTGGTCTATCCTATACCTCGTCGGTGATACCACGTCGACAGTCTTTCGACTTAGACGCCACCTGATGAAATTCAGCTCAACTAAATTTTTGCTCTATGTTATCGGTATTCTCAGATATCATGAATTCTGACGCTAGAAAGCCACGTCCAAATCGCTCCCAAACTTTTCTCCTTTATTTCGCAGAGAATCAAGACAAAATATAGCTCAATTTGTAGCTGGAGATCTCCTCGAGTGCGCGTGACTCTCGATTTTGTCCAGAAAACTCATCCAATGGCATAAAAATGCTTGGATTCAACCGCATGCACATCGTCAATTTTTGGCCTAACTTCTAACGCTTATATCACGAAATATCTGCATAATTTCGGCATCTCCTGACCAGCCCGCACTCGATTGAACCTTCCTCTTTCGAATAAGCCCTTTGCAAGCGACAAAATATTCTTATTTAAGGACGAAAACTTTGGGAGCGTAAACCCATGTTTTGACGGTAATGTAGGCACTCTACCTTATCGCAAATCATCCGCAGACCTGGCCCGGACAAGCATACGAATATGACCTTGACGAAAATCGATAGTACCGCTATGAACGCGCAGCGGTCGCTGGAAGAAGCTAAACAATAACATTTTCGTCCAGTAGGTGGAGCTGGGTACGCTTTCCACATTCAGTGTCGAGCGACACCACCGACGAGGTATAGGATAGACCAATCACCCAATGTATTTTTCTGTCTCACGCTCGGGGGGCTCTAGAGCCCCCTTACCATTCCGTGTCACATCCTACCGTAACGGCCAGAAGCAGTATTGTGGAACCAATATTCTAGAACGGCGCTGTTGCTGATAGAAATTTAAATCTCATGTCGGATATTCTATAAATGATGAATGAAACAAAGGAATGTTGTGTTCTTTTAATTTCGTTATGCCTGTAACGCGACTGCATCGAAGGAAACATTTCTACGTGAGAAAGCTTATATTCAAGTAAATCATGTGCATACATATACTTGCATAATGTACATGTATGTATAGCGAGCATCAAGAAGCATAAATTCACACTCATTCGGAGGAATTCATATTAAAAACATTATTATGAATTTTTGCTAATATTTAAATATATCATCATTAATGTTACTTTTTTGGTAAATAATCAGCCTAATTATGTGTATTTATTTACACTTTATTCCTACACACTTCCTTAACTTCCTTTTCATTCTATTTATGGCGTGTTTGGACTCATTTTTACCAGAAAAATATTTACAATTTATTGTTCGTATTTTCATACCATAACAATAAATTATTGCAAAAATTAGATTTTCATTAGTAAGCAATGCTTATGAGCTTACATTGTTGTGTCCGGTAGCTGCTTGCCTGGCTGACAATAAGCCATTGAAATTCTCAAGACCTCGATCGGAAGAGAGTACGAAAGGCAACATTGTAACGCATTGCCTATTAATAATGAACAACCAGAACCCAACTGTGTTATTATAAAAAATATCGTAATGAAAATCTTATCAGCCGATTCGAGATGTTTTTCTGATAAAAACGAATCTAAATTCGCTATAAATCGGAGAATAACGAAGAATAAATTAATATTGAAAACTCTCATGGAAAACGGTTTCGGTAGTGAATCTTGCCTACTCTGGGACTGGACCATAATCGTGTGACGCCGTCCCACAGGGGAGGGGGGCTATCCCCTCCGCCGACTCGGCCCCCACTCTGACGTAACATCGTCTGAGCTGCCTGCTCGACTGTTCAAATCGTTTCACCGATTAGCGCGATCGATTCTCGGTTCGGCGAAGCGCACATTTTGCAACAACATTTAAACTGAAGAAGATTTTTAAGATATAGCCGGATCAGATGATGAAAAGTGCCCCCAAACCTTTATATTTAGTTGCACCATGCTCAACAAAAAATTACAAAAAAATTCATGAGTATTCTATCTAATATCATTCACGACTGAGATTTTTTCATCATTTTTGGTCGCAAAATCGATTTTTAAACAAATTCGAAAGCATAAATTGCCGATTTTATATCAAAGTTTTCAGTTCACCACATTTATGTTATTATGTTAGTTGTATCTCATCGTGATTATTAATGTAAATTTTTTACAGATCTTCCAGATTATGCAAAAATGTGTAAGAAAATTGGATATGTCCAATCATTTGAAAAAAATGCACATTGAAAGTGCTACATTCTTACGTTCTACGTTCTACGTTCGAAAAAAAAATCATTTGATGCGGGATTCGATCCGGAACCAAAATATTCTCACATCCGATTTGATTTTTGATTTTGAAATATGTTTATTGGTTTATAACAATACAATTTGATAACAATACTGGTACCTAGAGTAAACATAAAAAAACAACCATAGAATCTTAGAAATATATATATATAGAAACCTAATTGATTGCACTCATACAATTCTCTTAGTCAGTCTATTTTGTGGTTTTAATTTAAATCAGTCTTAGCTTATAATCTAATTGCCTAGATCTTTGGTACGAGAGACGTTTTAATACTAAATTTTGGGGAAATACATACTATATTGTGTGTTAAAAACCCCAAAAGTCGGTTAAGATAGCTTACGGACTAGAATAAATAATAACGACTTATAACTACGGCGACTTAAAAACTAAGAACTATATACAATGGGACTTAGCCGTTACGGTATAGGAGTTATTTTACATTGGTCAGTGATCGGGGTGTTGGCAGTTTTATCTTCAGGCGGTGTTGTGTTTTCGGTTGCGTAGTTCTATCAAGTGTTCGCTGTCACTTGTTAGCCACCAATATTTCTTAAAATTAAGGCGGTCGAAGTTGTTCCAGTCGCAGGTAGGGATTGCGGTTGAGAATTTGAATTTGTTTCTGTCGTTTACGGGGTCATTACTCGTGAGTGCTATTTTTTTGTTGGCTTTGTTACGGCGCCAGTGGTATAGCAGGGGTATGTTGTTTGCGTCCTGTATGAGGCCCGTTTTGTCACAGTAGGTGAAGGATTGGGGTGTGGTGTATCCGGTATTGAGTAGTCTGCGGGAGGTGTTGTCGTCTTGGGAGGCCAGTTGGTTAATTATGGCGTTGTCGATGTGTGGTAATTTGCTAAAGTAATCGCGGGTCAGTCGGAGTAGGAATGTGTCGATTCTGGGAATGTCTGCTTGGTTGTAGAGGTATGTGTTGTTTGTATATTTTTGCCAGTTGGAGTCCGCAGATCTGTACAGTCTATTGCACGCGCGCAGGCATTTACGTTCGAATATGCGGATTCTTTCCATGGTCGTGTGATTTATGTTCCACCATATAGGGGCTGCGTATGTTATGATGGGTCGGATTAGAAGCATATATAGGATGTTTTTGGATTTTGAGGAAAGGTGTTTATTGGAAAAGAGTCTACTATTTGCTCTGTAGGTTGCAAGGGCTTTACTTAGCTGCGAGTCAATGTGGTTGTTGCCGCGGAGCAGGTAATCGATATGTACCCCTAGGTATTTCACGATTTTTTTATGGGCTATTTGATGTTTTGTGTTGGTGCCTGGGATATTGGTCGATATTTGGAAAAGTTTATTGCCTGCTTTGGTTTGGGTGCAGAGCTTTTCTAGGGGTTTGCGGAATAGAATTGTTTCGCATTTCGCTGGGTTTAACCTAAGGTTCCACATACAGTAGTAACTGTTGATTTTGTCGACTATGGTTTTTAGCTCGGATTTTACTATGGGTACTCTGTTACTCGAGACATACACAACAAGATCGTCCGCGAAAGCCAATACCGATGCCTTGCCAGGTTTGTTTAGATCAAATGTTCTGAGGAGCTCGCTTGTATAAATGTTGAAAAGGACCGGGGAATTGACCGTGCCTTGTTGTAGGCCTTCTTTAATGTGGAATTCTAGTGACGAGGAGGTTTTTCCATCCCAGGTGATGAAGGATTTATTGGAGATCATGTCCCATATTGTGTGTAGTAGCCAATTCGGGAATTTTTTTTATGGAGTTTATATAGCAGTCCATTGTGCCATACGGAGTCGAAGGCTTTTTCAATATCTAGAAGTGCTGCTCCTACTAGTTGGCTATTGTTGATTTTTGTGTTGACGTCGGATAGGAATTTATGGATTGCGTGGGTTGTAGAATGACGATATCGGAAGCCAAACTGACAGTCGGGAATGATTTTTTGGAGGTTGCAGTGTTGGGTGATTTTTAGATTGATAACTGTTTCATATACCTTGCTTAAACTGGGCGTTAGGCTGATGGGGCGGTAGCTCGATGGGTTTTTCGGGTTTTTTCCTTTCTTCAGAATTGGAAGGACTTTTGATTTCTTCCAGCAGTTTGGGAAGTAGGAGTTGTTGATGGCGTTATTAAATATTATTGTTAGGTCTGTGATCATTTTTCTGGGGATGTGTTTGAGGACGATGGGAGGGATGCCGTCAATACCGTGGGAGGTTTTGTTTGGTAGCTTTTTTAGGATCTTTTCGATAGTGATGGGGCAGCAGAAGGGAGTGATAAGATCCTCGATTGACGTTTCTGGGGCTTTAGCGTTATTGGTGGTTGAGAATTGTGTGATGGTGGTGTTGTTCAGTCTGTTTGATGCGAATTCTTGTGTTAGTGTGTTGGCCGTGTTGTCTATAATGGTTTTGAGGCGGGTTCCCTCGTTCAGGTATCGGGGGGAGTTTATGGTTTCGTAAAAGGCACCGATGGCGTTCAGTTTGTCAGTGGGGGAGGTAAGGGCGAAGCTGTCGTTTATTTTATTGAGGGATGCAGGATTACAATTAATTCTGGAGAGGATCGTGGTGTCATTGGACTTTATGTGGATGTCGTCTATGTCTGTGAATTTTTTGTGTCTGAATATGGAGTTGATTTTGGGAAAGAAGGAGTCTGAGATTTTGTGGTCAATTTGTTTAATTATTTTCGTCCAGTAATTGTCTATTGTGGTTGTGAATGTGTGGCGGAGGGATTTGTTTATGTCTATGAGTTTGGATTTGGCTAGTTTCGTGATGTTTAGTTTAGCGCGGGGGTCGGTTAGATGGAGGGAGTGTAGGAGAGAGACAATGAAGTTTTTCTGTTTTTGGAGTTTTCGTATGTTGTTGTTTATGTATTTGGAGGTGTTGCATTGTCTGTTGAAAGTCGGTGTGTGTTTTTTTATTGCAAGTTGAATTGTGTGTGTTATGTTTTGTAGATGTTCGTCAATTTCGGGGATGGTGAGGTTACGGTCTGTTGGTATTGAGTTTGTGTGTTTTTTTGTGAGAAATTCCGAGAATTTCTTCCATTTCGTGCTTTTGAAGTTATATTTCGTGTTAGGAGGAATTGTGAGTAGGTTGGCGGAGGGCGGGAGGATGAAAGTGAGGGAGATTGCTAAGTGGTCGCTATGAAACGGCAAGGTATTGGCTTTCCCGGAGTCATTGTTGTGCAGGTCTAGCCTGGAGTCTACTATAAAGACGTCTAGAAAGGATAGACCTGGTTTGTAGGTGGGTGTCGCTGTGGTAATAGCTTTCAGTTTGAATCTGATGTCGTTTCTATTTTCCCATTTTTTTAGATATCTACCTCTTTGGTTGTTGATTCTGTCGCCCCAGTCTTTGCGTCTGGCGTTTAGGTCGCCTGCTAGGATGTAGTAATTATTATCGTCGTGTAGGTTGAGGGTTTGGAAAAGGTGGTCAAGTTCGGGAATGAAGAGGGTTCTATTGTCGATCGTTGCGTATGCGCTGATAATAAACAGTCTGTTATTGTTGTTAATATCTATTTTGATGATGGTGTATTCAAGAATCTGGTTGCGAGCTGAAGAAGGGAAGTTGATTGATTCAAACTTTATGTTTTTTTTAATTATTATGGCCGTACCGCCTCCCCGGGTTGCATCAGGTCTATCCTTTCTGATTATAATGTGGTTTTTGAGGGTTATGTTGTGCTTGGGGTTTAGTTTGGTTTCTGATAGGAGAACAATATCGTGGTTATGCGTTTCGAGAAATTGTATTAGATCTAGTCTACGGTGGTGTGCAATTATTGAATTAACGTTGATGGCTGCTATTTTTATAATGGGTTCTGCGACTGGATTATTCATTGTGGCGTTCGAATATAGTGGTAAGTATGAATTCTATTTTTTCGGTGTTAGATGCTACCTGTGTTGCTATGTTATTTATTTGTGTTGTGATGACGGAGACTATTTCTTTCTTGAATTCGTCCATCCAGTTATTGATGTTGGTGGTGGTCGGCTGTGTTCTGTGGTCGCGCTGGGGAATATCCTGATGGTTTTCTTTGGTTGGGTTCCGATCTGTCGTTTCTTGGGGGGTGTGGGTGCTTCGTGTTGTTTGGTTGTTGGCTTTTGTGCCGCTGGCCATTTGTGCATATGTTGTGGTGCTGGTTACAGGTGTGGCAATTTTCCGGAGCTTGGTTATTGTTGTTTGTGTTTGTTTGGCGTGAGTCTCACGTTTTTTCTTGATGGCGAATTTTATGTAAGGGCATCCTTTGTAGGATGCCGGGTGACCAGTTTGGTTACAGTTGGCACATCTGAGGATTTCCCGGTTTTCTATTTTTGTGATGGGGCAGTTGCCGGGGCCGTGATCTTGTGCGCATTTAACACAACGGTAGCTCAGGTTGCAGTTTTTACTTGCATGACCTATTCGTTGGCACTTCTTGCATTGGAAGACCTCCGGTTTCCTTAGGTGTTCCCATCGCGTTCTTTGGTAGGCTATGGTTTTTATACCAAAGAGGCTGGCGGTTCGACTCTCTCTTGATAGTTGCAGGAGGTAGTGGTATCTTTCTGGGTGGGTCTTGTTATATATGAATTTAGTGATATTCTCTATTTTTACGTCTGTCGGGATAAGGTCCAAGATCTCTTGTTTAATTTCTTCTATTGAGAAATTGCCTTTTATACCTTTAAGCAAAATTGACTTGGGCTTGAGTTCTTTCGGGGTGTAAGTATAGTATTCTGTTTTTGTTTCGGTGAATTTGTCGGTTATAGTTTTATGGTATTGCAGGCTTTTTGCGTATATTGTGTGGCTGGTGGGATCGTTTTCTTTCACAATAAATGCAGATTTTGGTATATTCAGTGATATTATTGTTTTGATAATTCCGTTGATGTTGGTGTTGACCGTGTATATTGGTGGTGGTTTATATATTTTTGCGGCTGGTGGGGTGTTCGCAGTTTGATTTTCCTCTAGATCCTTGTCACTGTCTGCAATGTCCGAGAGTATATGGAATTGGTTAGAGGTGGCGGTGCTGGTCGATGGGTCCGAGCTGTTAACAAGCGGTTTAAGGGGTTTGTTGGGGACCTTCCAGGTGTCGTCATCAGTTTGTGGGGTGATTAGGTTTTGCGTCCCTCCAAGAGATGGCGTTAGTGGGTTCTTTTTTCGTCTCGCGGTGGTGAGATTCGGTTGGATGTCCTTTGATTGCAAATGGACACCACTTTCTTTTAGGAGGTCCTTATACATCCTGTCCAAGTCCAGGGATGTTAATTTTTGGGTTTTGGCGGAGCCAGGGATAGGGTTTTGATCCTTAGATTCATTTTCCGTGTTCTCTCTTTCAGCCGGGAGGCGCCTCTTGGGACGCGGTGTCTGGGGCGCCGCCATTGGGCCCGATACCGCACGAGGATTTCTCGTCGAGTATCGGGACCGGTTTGATTTTGGCTCTTATGTTCAATAGATCTTTTTATTTGTAGCTATCGTTGTAGACAGGACCTTTTGGTTGGTTAATGGCTTCGCACTAGCACAGTTCGATACACTTTTAACTATTTAACTACACTTTATTTTTCACCGAGGTTCGGAGACGTGGGCGGGAACGTCTGCACTCGACCGTAGCTGGGCCCGAACTCCCCTTCTCACATCCGAAGACGTTACCGCCTGCGCCAAACGAAACTGATAAAAGTGTTCAATATAACAAAATACACCTATAAAACTGTAGGAAGGTATTGAAACAATTGATTTCAATCTTTTTTTTTAACGACGATGCAATTAATAAAACTTTATAAAAAAATTAAGAACAATAGTTTCAATAACATCTAACTACTTAATTTTGGTAAAACTGGTATCTCTGAAACTTCAATTCGAAATGTGCACTTTCTTCAAATGATTGGGCACATTCAATTTTCTTAAACATGTTTGCATAATCTAGAAAATCTATAAAAAATTCATATTAATAATCACTATGAAACACAACTAACATAATAACGTAAACATGGTCAACTGGAAACTTCGACATAAAATCGGCAATTTTATGCTTTCGGATTTGTTTAGAAATCAATTTTGCAACCAAAAATTATGAAAAAAATCTCCGTCATGTATGATATTAGATAGAATATTCATGAATTTTTTCGTAATTTTTTGTTGAGCATGGTGCGATTAAAAATTAATTTGGTTTGCAGGCACTTTTGACCATCTTATCTGGCTTTATCTTAAAAATCGACAAAAAAATTACTTAAAAAATATAGAACATATTTCAGTATATGACATTGAACCCGATTTAAAAAAGAATTTCAGGTTCAAATTTCGCATTGATATCTCTTTTGGTTTAAAAGTTGTAGCAAACTGTGCGTTTGCGGTTCAGGCGCTTGAAATTTTGGTGACGTGATGAAGGTCTGAGTGGGGCCGAGCCGGCGGAGGAGTTCATCCCCCCACCCTAGCGCCACGTGGAACGGCGACCCATGATTCTTGCATCACGACTGTAGCCTGATCGAGCTCGATGAATGCGGTAGTGTTCGTACGTGTCGTACTATTGCGTTCGTCGTTTATTTTCTCACTACAAACACGCAAGAAAATAATACAACTACGGTCTGAGTCAGTAGTAAAATAGATTGACATATCGCAAAAACGATCAACTACATAATTATTGATTGATTAATTCTTAACTCTTTCGATTATCACAATTAATATTTATTGATATTTTCTAAGATACTTTAAAGGCAAAATTAATGTTGTTTAAATGAAACATACATGAAAATGTATAGTAAATTTCAATTTAATTCTTTTTTCAAATTCAGTTACAAAATACATTCAAAATGGATGCGTATTAATAGTGTTAAAAAATTATAGAAATGCGAATAATAATTATACGTATAAAGAAAATGTATAAAATAAATGTATGCGTAAAGATATTCATGTTCAAGATTTATGAAAATTGTTTTTCCATAATTGGAAAACGTGGTATCTACATTTATTAATATTGTATTGATAAAGATAATTGCAGATATATAACATAATGACATCAAATAAAAGAGTATAATTTGAACATGTAGTCATAACATCAGATACATAACTCGTCAATAAGATTTGATCATTCTTGTAGATCTAGTTCCAGCATTTATCGTTCTACAGCGTAGAGGGCGTAAGAAAACCATTTGTTTACATGTGAGACAAGAAGCCCCATATGGTGATTGGTCTATCCTATCCCTCGTCTGTGGTACGACGCCTATTCGCTCATCAGCAGCGTGCGTCTGTGTATGTCTGTATATGCATATAATTTTCCTATACATGCAAATACTCCGCTAGTTTGATGTTTCGGACTCATCCGGGAAATGTGTATCATATGAAATTGCGTTCTTTGTATACTGATTTCATACGTTACATAAAGTATGAAATTAATCAATTAATTAAATATTTAATTTATTAAATTATTAAATTAGTTAATTATTTAAATTAGTTCTAAGTTATAATGTAATATGTGTATCTTTTATTTGTTTCCTTACGGATTACAAAGAGATCCCCTTCCCTTTATACTGTGCTGTTTTCTTTTCTTTTTTTTACATTAATCTTTCACCTATACAAAATCTATAATATCTTATAAATACAATATCTTTTATTCTTATATTATCATATAGTTACATTTCATACGAGCCGGAAAGGTGTGAAAGAGAACAAGGAATGAAAGTAGGAATACACGAGAAGGTGAAGAAAATAGTGGCTGAGGACGGGAGGGGGGAAGAGTGGATGAAACAAATAGACTGGGAGAGAAAAGAAATAGAGGACGGAAAATATGAAGGAGAGGAAGAGAGATGAGAAGACAGGCGTGAATGGAAGAATGAGTGAGAGAGAGTGAAAGAGAAAAAAAGAAAAGATAGTATAGGAATATAAGATATAATATTTATAAGATATTATAGATAAGATAAGGGAACAAATAAAATATACATATACTACATTATAACTTAGAACTACATTTTTTTATTGGAATTTATATATAGTATAGTAAGTATAGAAATAGTAAAAAATATGAGACATATCAGAATTATATTATTATCAATATCTAACTTTGCACGTCTGCATTGTAATACGCGCGGCATCTTTTCCAAGTGTTGGAGCTCGATCGCGTCGCTCGTCGTCGTAGTATTTTTTGTCTATCTTGTTCACTTTGGCATTCGCGCACGTTTCGGATGCCCATGCTGATGGCAGTGGAAAACCTGACACTACCGCTGTGAGAGGCCGAAACTCGAGAACCATCGCGGCCACAACATTGTCGGCTATATCGGTGTAAGACTAGAAGACCACTACTAATCCAATTATAAAACTTCTTTATTTCTCATTATTTTTTTATGAAACATTTACCAACATATTTGTGGCATTGTTCTGATTAAAATGATACCAAATATGATACAATTCCGATGATATTTACTTCTGTAATGAACGATGAACGTTGCTCCCCATAACAATTACATTAACAGAAAATTAGTGTAAATGTGATCCGAATTATATCGCATTTGGTATCATTTTAATCAAAATAATGCCACAAATATATTGGTGAAAGTCTCATAAGAAAATAATTAATATTAAAGAAGTTAAATTTTTTAGGCCTGCGATCACGCGAGCTTTGATCTTTGCCGGCGGCCGCGACTCTCTGCGACTCTTTCTTTCATATACGCTGTCCTTCTCTGTGTTCGTAACTTTTATCGCTTGTTACACAATTAAATATCATCGGAATTATATCATATTTGGTATCATTTTAATCAGAACATTGCCACGAATATGTTGGTAAAAGTTTTATAAGAGAATAATGAGAAATAAAGAAGTTTTGTAATTTGATTAGTGTGATCTTCTAGTCTCACACCGATATAGCCGACAATGTTGTGGCCGCGACGGCTCTCGAGTTTCGAATCAATCGGCTTCGAATAAAAAATGATCTGTATTCGTCGGATAAATTCTCGATGAATAAAATTATTTATTCGATGGTCGTCGAATAAAGATACTTTTCTTTATTCGAACCTAAGAATAACGAATAAAGATAAAGTATCTTTCATTCGAATCGTTATTTAAATAATTTTTTATCTAAATAAAATAATAGTTAATAATTTTAATAATGACCACGACATATGCTAAAGACAAAAATAAAAAATATTATTAATAAAACAAAATCTGACTGCGAAAAGAATTATTAATAATTTATACTCTATATTTATATTTTATTTTTTATTTTATTTATTACCAATCTTTTATTCAATAAATTAGTTTTTTGTTTCTTATCTTTTTAGTTCTTTTCGCAGTCGGGTTTTTAGTTTTTTTTTATAATAATTCTTATTTTTTAAATCTTTGTGGTCAGGTTTTTTTTATGTTTGCTGTCTACATTGAAACAATTATCATGCCGTGATTGTTTATAACTTTCATTTCCACGTCGGAAAATAATACTCTTCGTATTAAAATTCAAATCAATTATATTGAAATGTTAACATTTGTTAACAATATATACAAAACATAATTTGTAAACCTATACTTTTCTTTTGTACATTTACATAGGATGTACACATATAATCAGGTTCGCGTGATGTATTAAAAATCCACGAATTAAAAATTTAAAAATATTTAAAAATGTTATATTCGGAAAGAAAGTTTAAAAAATTAAGAAGATTTTTAAACAAGTCAACGAATATTCAAATGATCGTTTAATACAATTATTTACAATTGAAAATTCCATATTTTAAATTAAGAAAGAATAAGCCTCCTAATTTCGACAGATCCGAAAGGAAGAGAAGAAACCGCTCGAACCAGCTCGAATGCTTTCGATGCAAGCATCGACGGTGTTTGTATGAATACGATGCGGCAACATTGCCCTTTTGAAATCTGACAACGCAGTAAAATCTAGCTTCCTCGTCACACACTTCTTGTGTTGCAACGTCACTCGAGTTCCTTTTCTTATTCGAATTAGAATGCGACGGTAGCTCCATCTCGTGTTCATCAATCAGCTACACGTTTGTAGGTAATACCATTTCTGTAAAGAAAACTGTACGGCAGATACCGACCTCCGAATCTTGAAAAGTCACGTGACTATACCTGGCCCTTAATTCTTTATGAAACTTCTATACTTTCACTTTTTTTATTCACCACTGTGAATACATACATGTTGAATAGTACATACTGTTAAACATATTCAAACATTTTAAGTACGATGTCTGCAACGCTATTACTTGACGATAAAGCATCGTATTTATAAGAAAAAGAAGTTCTAAACGAAAAGAAACTAAGGTGGACTTGTTTTGGAAAAAAATCTTCAAATTAAACAATTTCGAAACTAATAAAAATGAGTTCACATCACCGTTTAAATCCATTATCTGGTGATATAGAACATATTAGTCACCGCTCTGATGATATTGGAGCCCTTTATCTTTCTGATGAATATTCAGACATAACTTTAATTGTTGGCGGACAAAGATTGAATGGTCACAAGATCATATTAGCTGCACGCAGCCAGTATTTTAGAGCTCTTTTATTTGGAGGATTAAAAGAATCAACACAACGAGAAATTGAATTAAAGGATGCCAATTTGGCTGCGTTCAAATAGACGTGAAGAGGTATTTTTCACTTTTATTTTTAACCAATCTTCGAAATATAAACAAATTTCCTTAATCTTTTCTTATTTCCAGATGGTTTTAGATATTCTTGGATTGGCTCATCTTTATGGGTTTTCAGAACTAGAAACCTCTATATCAGATTATTTAAGGGAAATAGTAAATATAAAAAACGTTTGCCTTATATTTGATGCAGCACTTCTTTATCGAATAGAATGTCTTACAAGGGTATGAACACGATGTCAAAATGACATCCTAAAGAATGTTTGAACATAGAAAAATTCTATTCTAGGTTTGTCAAGCATATATGGAAAAACATGCTTGTAAAGTGATAGAGCATGAAAGCTTTTTACAGTTAAGTACTGCTGCTTTGAACGAGCTCGTCTCAAAAGATTCGTTTTATGCACCAGAAATTGATATCTTTTTAGCTGTACAAGCGTGGGTAAAGGCAAATGCAGATACCAATGACAAAAGTGTTTTAGGTAAGAATATATGAAACATATATATCTATATCTATAAGAAGTAAAAGAATAGTGAACATGATTTAATTAAATACGTTAAAGGTTTCCAGCATAATAACACAAATAATTTTATAGATAAGGTACGATTAAGCTTGATTTCTATTACGGATCTCTTAAATATTGTTCGACCAACTGGATTAGTTCCTCCCAACATAATTTTAGATGCAATTGCTACAAAAATACAAACACGAGATTCTGATCTTAATTATCGAGGTCGATTACTTATAGATCAAAATATTGCCCATCCATTGCTTGAGGCTCAAGTTCTGCAGGGTGAAATGCGTACTTATCTATTAGATGGCGATACAAGCAACTATGATTTGGAGCGAGGGTAAATTAATAAATATGTTTTTCACATATGTAATTATTTAAGTAAAATTTTCCCACTTCTGCAGGTACACTAGACACACTATCACAGAATCACAAGAACATGGTATTTTGATTAAATTAGGAACTCCATGGATTATTAATCATTTCAAAATGTTACTTTGGGATCAAGATATGCGCTCATATTCTTATTACATAGAAGTAGGTTGAATAAAAGCTATTAAACAGGTAATTCTTATGAGCATGAACAATTAGTCATGTTTTGTTTATTAATAGGTATCTATGGATCAAAAAGATTGGGTTCGTGTTATTGATCACACAGAATACTTATGTCGCAGTTGGCAGTATTTATATTTTGAACCTAGGGTAGTTCTATATATTCGCATTGTTGGAACAAATAATACTGTAAACGAGGTAAAACTTTATTCTTACTTCCTGCATTAAAAAAGAAAGGGAAAAAACAAATTATTGTTTATGTTGTATGGAATTAGGTTTTCCATGTTGTAAGTTTTAAAGCCTATTATACAAATCAAACAGAAAAGCTTTGTAATGGTTTCGTTGTTCCAACACGAAATGTTGCCACTATGGATTGTAGTGCTACTGTTACGGAAGGTGTTTGTAGGTATGTAAAATACATATAATATTAATTGTATTTTATATTTTTTTCTATAATGATTGTTTTTTTAACCATAGAACGCGAAATGCTTTGTTAAATGGTAACACCTCAAATTATGATTGGGATAGTGGATACACATGTCATCAGCTCGGCTCTGGATCTATTTTAGTACAACTTGGACAACCATATATTATAGATTCTATAAGGTGTGTATTAGACATAACACTGTTGAAGAAGAGACCTCTGATTAATAATTATTTGTTATTTTTAGATTATTATTATGGGATTGCGACAATCGTTCGTATTCGTACTACATAGAGGTATCTGGTAATTGTTCTAATTGGACCCTTGTTGCTGATAAGACTAGAGAAGCTTGTCGTTCTTGGCAAACTATTCACTTTGAACCACCACTTCCTGTTGTCTTTATACGCATTGTTGGAACACATAACACCGCAAATGAGGTTATTATTTATGAACATTAATAAATTCATATAATGTTTTCAATTACGTTTGATGTAACTATCTTTCGCACACTTTGTCACTGTCTACTTTTCCTGACGTGACTTTAACGTGTGCGTTATTTGAAAACTAAGCCGTTTCTACAAATTCGTTATTTCTTTTTTCATGTATTAAATTGAATTGTAAAATCAATCCTTAAAAAATTCGATACACATAGTCGAAGACTCTGTATTTGTTCCTATTATAATATTTTAAAGCATAGACAACATCTATTACAATTCTAATCATTTTATGTTTTAGGTTTTTCACTGTGTCCACTTTGAATGCCCTGCTCAGGCAAATGATAAAGATGCTACTAAATCTCCAGTACATAAAGGAAAACAGACAACACCCAATGATTCTGCGCTTTCGTTAACAACACCTCCTACAGAAACACCTGTAGAAGCAGTAAATATTGATCACGAAGAACTAAATCCTAATTATAATATTGCTTGTTATAGTGTAGTGCAGTTGCTCGTCTTTTCTATCCCGCTCTTGCTTTTCATTTTTATCTATCCATTCATCTAATTTTTTTGCATTAGTAGTTAGTGCAGTTATATCTATACCCATACTAAAACCTCAATATTAAAAGCTATTTAAGTTGTCAGCTAAGATTCAATTTTTTTAATTAAGTCAAACGTTGTATATAGCTAACAAAGCCCGCTTCTGTCATCCTATGGCTTGACCATAGGATCCAGTCTAAAAAGATCTGGATTCCAGCGTCAAGCGCTGGAATGACACCTTAAGATATCACCTATAATTAACCATAAACATATTTCGGTAAACCTAAGTTACTTTTAGCTATATGTAGTTGAAATACAGATAGAAAGGCAGGTAAGAAGGCAGAAAATTAATTTCTGTAAGAAAGTTTGCCGTCATAGTTAAACCTCACTTGAACAGTTGTCTACTATTTTAACCATTTTGTCTTAAAAAATAATAAATATAGCTAAACTGCAAAACGTGCTACTGGCTAAAATAGGATAAGAAACTATAGCTGCAAATTGATGTTTTTATCAGTCTTCCAGGCTTGGTTTTTCTTCTGATTTTTTAAGTCTTTCTTTATTTAGTATGGAGCTTATCTCTTCTACACTTTTATCAATATCATCATTGATTATTACATAATCATATTTATCACGTTTGCTTATCTCTTTTTGAGCTTCGGCTAATCTGCGCTCTATTTCGCTTGCATCATCACTATTACGCTTTTGCAAACGCAACCTAAGCTCTTCCATTGAAGGGGGAAGTATAAAAACACTCACAACTTTTTTTCTCATGAGCTTGAATAAGTGAAATGCTCCTTGCCAGTCTATGCTTAGTAAAACGCTTATTCCACTGCTTAAGTTTTGCTCTATAAAATCTCTTGGTATACCATAAAAATTCTCAAAAACTTTGGCGTATTCAAGCATCTGACCAGCTTCGCATAACTCGTGAAATTTTTCTTCGGTAACGAAAAAATAGTCTTTTCCATTTATTTCGCCGGAGCGAGGCTTGCGCGTAGTCATAGAAACAGACCTAACTAAATTAGTTGATTGCTCAAGTAATTTTGCTGATATGGTAGTTTTTCCAGCTCCAGAAGGGGAGGATAGAACCAATAATACGCCCTCACTTTTTACGGTCATTTTTCTTTGCATTTTTTAACATGAAGCTTTTTGGATCAGAGTTTAAGAAGCTAGAACCTTCTAAATTAGAATTTGATAAGTTGGTGCCAATAAGAGAAGAGTTATCAAAGACGGCATAGCGCAAATCGGTTTTTTCAAGATTTGCCTTATTCAAATTAACGTTTACAAACTTTGCTCTACTCAATGTTGAATTAGAAAAATCGGCATTTTCTAAATTCATATCCTTAAATTCAAAGTAAGAATAATTTACATTAAATTTTTCACCCTGTGATATTTTCTCTTGCAAATTTTCAATTGAAGTTATAGCATTTTCTGAACCTGTGAGTTTCTCCTGCCCTTGATTGTCAATCAAAATTGAATTATCAAATTTGCAACCTGTTAAGTGAACATCAGCAACTGAACTTTTATATACGCTTGAAGAGTGAAAAGACATATCACTAATTGTTGAATTGCTCAAATTGCTAAGAAAAAAGCTAGTTTTCCTAAAGGCATTAGCGTGAAGCAAAGAAGATCTGAAATCGCTTTCAATAAAATTTGAATTGGTTACTTTTAAATTGGACCAGCTTGAATTATCAGCTAATAAATTAAAGAATGTTGAATTTTCTATTTCACTGGAATCAATATTATGGTGAGAAAGCGTACTGTTATAAACTTGAGAGTCTTGGATTTTTATCTTATACATTGAAGTTGTAGAAAGGTCTGAATCTTCTATCTTCGCAGAGGTGAATAGTGAATAGTCAAAAAATGAGCCATTCATGTTAGAATTCGCAACTTTAGTATTATGAAACTTTCCGTGACGAATATCAGCATTAGAGACATTAACTTGATGCAGTTCACTAAAACTAAAATCAATATTAGATAAATCAGCATCCTGAAGATTTGCTTCAGAAACATATGTATGCTTTATCTTGGAACCATTTAGTATAGATTGAACAAAACTTGAATTATCGTCATTCACATAGGAAATTTGTGTGTTGCTTAAATTAGTTTCGTCGAAGTTACTATTAATTATGATAGAAGAATTAAGATAGGCATCGGAAAGATTGCTACCTGTAAAGTCTGATTCTTTTAACTCTGCACCATATATGTTAGCATTTTTTAATGAAGAAAATTGTATCTTTAATTTATATGCATCCACTCCAAAGAAACTTGCATTATCAAGGTTGTTTTTCTGCATAACGGTATCGTTTATTTCACTATCACTAAAATTTACGTGGCCAACATTCGAGTTTGATAAGTTGGAGAAATTCATTTTCACATTCGAGAAATTAGTATGCAAACCAATTACGTTGTGCATACTTACTTTTTTGAGATCGGAACTGATAAAATCAGCATAACTAACATTAGACTGATCAAATACGATATCTGTTAAGTTTGCAGAAACAAATTTTGTAAAACTCAAATTTGTACCTTTTATTTTAATGCCATGTAAATTAGCATTGGAGAAATTAGCACCACGTAAATCAACATCAATGAAAGACACGTCGGATAAATCAGTATTAGAAAAATCAGCACCAATCAGACTTACTCCATCAAAAACAGATCCACTTAGGTACAATTGGCTAAAATTAGCTCCATTTAAGTTAGAGCCAAAACCTTTCTTAAAATCTTCTGGCACGCCATTTTTGTGGCACCGCACCAAAAATTCAGCAAAGTCTTTTTTGCTGTAAGATACGTATTTTACATCATGCAGAGCGTTTAAAAAATCACTAATCTGATTTTTTTCATCATTTGTTTCGTTTCCATAACATAAATGACCAACTAAAATTAATATCAAAAATCTAATCATCTTGCTTATCGCACTGCGACTCATTGTTTTCTTTCGTTTTCACAGCCCAATCGTACATTGCTGAGCTTTCTTTATTGTCTATTTTTCTATCCTCCAAAAGGTGTGGCATCATTTCGGCAATCGCATTTATTATATTGATCTGCTTTTTTTCGATTGCTATATCAATTGGGGATTGAAAATTATTATTAACTACTCTAAGATCAGCGCCTTGTAATAAGAGAAAGCGCACTATGTCTACCTCACCTTGTTTAACTGAATAAATGAGAGGAGTATCACCCAATTTATTTCTAAACCTTAGTATCTCTTGAGTTGTTAATCCAATTTTTTCTAGCTTACTCATTATTCCTCTTAAGCAAGGTAAGTTATTTTTCTTAATACAGTAAAAAAATTGCTTACTGTAATCATCAATAAATACAGTTGTAGGAAGATGCTCATTAAGGCTATCATATTGTCGTTTATATATTGACTTGCTTTGTATATCTTTATGACCCCATTCTTTTATTGGTTCTCTGTTTAGCTTTGTCCATTTTTGTAAATTTTTCTTTTCACTTTGCTCTTCTTCATCTTTTTTAGTTATAGGTTTTACTCTATTGCGGTACTTAGAATTATTGTTTGTTTCTTTCACTTTTTTTTCTTCAAACTGATTCTCTACTTTTTCTTTTTTTCCCTCTAATAATTGACTCGCATCACTTTTTGAAAGTTCATTATCTTTTATATCAATCTTCTGATCAGCTTGTAGATTTTTTTGCGGGTCAGTTGTATTCTCATTTAAATCAGCACTTAAAGGCAAAGGCTCTGGTTTCAAATCTTTATTCACTTCTTTATTGGCCGCATTTGGTAAATTTCGAGCAAATTCGCCTGTACTTTCTTCTAGCTGGTCATTTGGCAAATCTTTATCAATCCTTTCACCTTCACTTTGTGTTTGTTTAGCATCTACGTTGCTTTTCAACTCATCTTTTTGATTTGTGCTATCTTGCTTCCTTACACCTACATTTTCGTTTTTATGAACTGATTCAATTTTCTTTTCTTCAAATTGCTCTACAGCAAATAGGCTCAGTGATCCAAATACAACAACTAATAATACAAAGTATAAAATACTCTTCATAAATATTCCAAGCATAAGCTTAATTAAGATGATACTATAATCAAATGATTAATCTACAGTAAAAAATGCCTTAGGATTTAATTTATAAAAAAACAATAGATTTTTTGTATCTGTTCAGGGGCATCGCAAATATTGAAGCAAAGTGGTCAGTGCTTACTGTACGAACATTGTGATTTGAGAGCAATTTCCGCTAGGGAGGATGTCATCCCAGTGCTCCTTTCTCGTCATCCCAGTGCTCAGACACTGGGATCCAGAAAAAAGAATGGTGTCATGCAAGTAGCCTCCTTCTCCTGTCATCCCAGTGCCCAGACACTGGGATCCAGTTTTCCATATAATCTCATCGAAAATGTTGTAACCACTTTCTATGCTAGTTTGCTTGCTTACAAGCAAACTTTTCTGGATCCCAGTGTCTGGGCACTGGGATGACAAAGGAGGACGTTATTCCAGTGCCAAGCACTGACCATTTGCTGTGCAATTTACCTTCAAAAATGAATGTTCGTACAGCTATGGAATGAATCGCGGTATGACGTAGGACTGCTGTCATTCCAGTCTGGAATCTAGTCTTTACTGGGGAGAAGAAACTCTCTTTCTACAGTGTATCCGTTTAGGGGAGGTATCTGTTCAGATGCATGGCTAATGTACAAATATTGAAACAAAAATTCCAGTGCTCCCTTTCTTGTCATCCCAGTGCCCAGACACTGGGATCCAGAAAACTTAACTTTAAATAAGTGGCTGCATAATAAACTACACATTAAACCTAAAGTGCATTATATCACCATCTTGTACGATATAATCTCTGCCTTCAAAGCGAATTTTTCCTGCGTCTTTGCAAGCTGATTCACTTCCATACTTTATGTAGTCTGCAAAGCTTATAGTTTCTGCTTTTATGAAGCCTTTCTCAAAATCAGTGTGGATTACACCTGCTGCCTTATCAGCTGTTGATCCTATTTTTACTGGCCATGCCCGTGCTTCTTTGGGGCCCACAGTAAAGAAAGTTATCATACTCAGCACTTCATACATAATACGCGCTACTCCATCAAGGCCTGATTCTTGTAAGCCAAATTCTGACAAGAAACTCTGTTTTTCCTCTTCACTATCAAGATTTGCAATATCTGCTTCAAGTTTTGCTGAAATGCAATAAAATTTGCTTTTATTTTCCTCCGCCATTCTCTCTACCTTTTGAGATAATTCATTGCCAGTTATAACATTTGTATCTTCAACATTGCAAACGTACATAACGGGCTTTGTTGTCAGCAATTGAAGTGACTTCATTTCGGCTTCGTCCATGTTTTCCAAACTTCTTGCAGGTTTACCGAGTTTTAAAGTAGCTAATACCTCTTGCATTAATTCAAGTTGTCTCTTTAGCTCTTTATCACCTTGTTTTGCTTTCTTTTCCAATTGAGGAAGCCTTTTTTCTATGCTGTCAATATCAGCTAGAATTAACTCCATTTCCACCACTTCAGCATCTGATATTGGATCTATTTTACTATGTACATGGCTGATATCGTCATCCGTAAAGCACCTGAGCAGATGAACAATGGCATCAACTTCTCTGATATGGCTTAAAAATTTATTGCCGAGTCCTTCACCTTTGCTTGCGCCCTTTACAAGACCTGCAATATCCACAACTTCTAATTGGTTATAGATTGTCTTCTCTGAACCGGCAATTGCTGCGATTTGTTTCAAACGCTGATCTTTTATCGAAATCTTGCCTATATTTGGCTCGATTGTGCAAAAAGGATAATTTGCAGCTTCGGCTGCACTTGACTCTGTAAGTGCATTAAATAAAGTTGATTTTCCTATGTTTGGTAACCCAACTATACCACAGTTAAAGCTCATATTTGCTATTTAAAGCCATAATTATTGCATAATTTAAAAATTTCTGCTATACTTAATTAGTTACTTATTGACAGTTTTGTTGGTATAGTAATATGTATTAAATTGAGGTAAAACCATGACTACAGCTCAGAAGCAGAAGCTACTAAGTGATTTTTACAATGTTGAGAGTGAAGTAACTTCTTTAAATAGTAATCCTCACCCTGACAATTTTTATGTAGGGCAAGCAATTGGTAATGGAAGCTGCTTTTTTGATTCATTTAGACAAAGTTTAGAGCAGCAGAAAGAGATAAAGGTTACTGTTGAACAGCTACGGGTGGACTGCAAGGAATTTGCACAAAACAATCCGCCAGAATGGTTTGTACATTCTATTGCTAACAGTTACCATAATGATGGCCAGCACCGTAGTGAAACTATAGATGATTATACAGCAAACATTATGCGTAACGATAGGTGGGGTGATCCTGAAGTTGAAGGCAGAATACTTTGTGAGAAGTATGATGTAAAATTGCATGTTATAGAGAACCAGACTGTTGATCACCAAGATCTGTCTTTGCATCAATTAATAGACAATTCAGGTTCAAAAGGTGCAGGTGAATACAATAAAGTTAATTATGACGACAGCAGTGTTTTGCATGTAATAAACAAAGGCTATGCTCATTTCGAACCATTGCTTGATATAAACAAAAGTTTAGCAAAACAACTGCAAGAGGAAACCAAACTTAAACAAGAGCAAGAAGATCATCTATTAGCAAAAAAACTGCAGCTAGATGAGATCTTGGAATATTGTAACCTTTCAAAGGATATCTCTGAGAGAGCAGAGGTTGAAAAGAGATTTGATGAGTTATTGGCAGAAAATGCTAATGGAAAAATTTGTGATGTTGTAGAGCAGTGCGTTAGTGATATAAAGCAGCGCATAGAGCGCTCTGAAGAGCAAAACCCTTCAAGTTTACTAAGTTCAAGATGTGGTACGGAATCGATGGCAGAACAACCATTTCATCAGCAGCAACCAATACTTGCACAGTAAATTTTCATAGCCCTGTATATTTTTATATAGGGCTTTTGCAAGCATTTCATATAATATGCACTTGCAGTACGTACTAACCTAAATGCAAGTTGACCATGAGACTAGTTTAATCATCGATGCCATAGAGGAATTTGGTGGTGAGGCTAGGCTTGTCGGCGGGTGTGTGAGAGACTCAATTTTGCAGCGTGATGTCCATGATATTGATCTCGCTACCAATTTGCTTCCTGATCAGGTGATGAAAGCGCTAAAACTCCGTAATATAAAAACTATTCCAACTGGCTTAAAACATGGGACTATAACTGCGGTTCTAAATCAAAGATCTTTTGAGATCACAACACTAAGGCATGATGTGAAATGTGATGGCAGGCATGCGAAAGTAGAATTTACTAATAATTGGCAAGCTGATGCTTCAAGGCGTGACTTTACATTTAACGCTCTATATGCAGATAAGCATGGCCATATATATGATTACTTTGGTGGTATAGAGGACTTAAAGGCGCGAAGGTTAAGCTTTATAGGCAACGCTGAAGATAGAATTGAAGAAGACTATCTACGTATTTTAAGAGCATTTCGTTTTCATGCAAAAATATGTGTCGGAGATTTGAGTGATGAAATACTAAGCGTATGCAAAAAGCATTCGCATATGATCCAAAACCTCTCTGGAGAGAGAATAAGAGATGAAATACTTAAATTGCTGGAGTGCAATGATCCTTTTCCAACACTTAAGAGCATGCAAGAATCTGATGTTTTGCAAAAGATTATCCCAAAAGAAGTAAAATGCGAAATTCTGTCTTCGTCACTTCTTTTCGGCACTGATGCACTAGTAAAATTAGCGTTACTCCTTAGGACCACCAAAAATGACAGGCTAAGTCTTGGAGAATATGTAAGTTTCTACGTCTTTCAAACAAGCAAAAGAAAAAGCTGTTATTTTTATTATCCAACGATATCAAAATAGAACTCTCAGAAAAAGAGCAAAAAAAATACATATCTTTATTTGGTAGAGAATTATATTGTGATTTAGTAAAAATTTGTGGTGTTGAGTCTGGAGAAAATGTTGATAAATACATTTCGTTTGCTAACACATTCAATATTCCAAAATTTCCTTTATCTGGCGATGATTTAATAAGTATAGGTCACCAGCCAGGAAAAAGTTTAGGTAGGAGCTTGGAGTTGCTAAAACAACATTGGGAAGACAGCTCCTACACTTTAACAAAAGAGGAGCTGGTGCTTTATGCTAAGGGTCTACTTTAGGCTACTCTCTGAGCATTCAATGAATGTACGCTTATAGTATTAGTGTGACTCATCGAGGAATTAGGTGTGTATTCTTTTTTAGCTTTTTCTGTTAATTGGTATTTGTTTACTCCTCCTTGAGTTTGATTACACATTTTCTGATCTGGAGATAAAAATTTATCTCTTATACTTGATGCCAGTTGTAACTCTTGAATCTTATCTGAAAAAAATCTCATTCTAGCTTCTACTAGCTCTTTCACAACAATTTCTTTAAGTAATTTTCCTGAGTCGTTATTATTATTATTTTTGCTATTAAAGCTGTGCAAGATAGAATCTCTAGTTGCAACTGCATCTTTTTCGTTAAAATTTAATTTTTTCATGCATTGCTTAACAGAAGTTAACAACTTGGCTTTTAACGTGTCATCTCGTAGTTCTTTACCTATATTTTTTTCAATGCAATGTTTGTTGACAACTGTGCGCCGTAGAAACACGGGAAGTGTTGAAGCTGTGCAATAGATGGGGGAGGGCCCCTCGGAGCCGGTTTGCAAGAGCAGGCTTCAAACAGCCATAAGCTGCTTTGGTAAAGAGCTAAGGTAGTGAGCGTTATGGAAAAGGCACAATTATGTGTCATGTGTGAAATAGAGAGACGAACGCAAGTGAACCACTGATGAAGTGTCGAAAGCGTAGAGACGACGTCAAAACCAGGGGGTAGTCGTTAATCTGGGATAAATCTGCCGGGAGCTTGTTTACTGGGTGGGTGGCGTCCGGCATAAAAGTGGCGTGAATCTATTTTAGGCTATTGCATGGAACTACGGGAACCTGTCGTTTCGATGATAAGGGAGAAGTTCAAAGAGCAGATCTCTGAGGATGAGAGTACCGATGCGAAAAACAGGGGCGGATCAGCTCGTAGTAGTGAAGAAGTTTCTGTAATGGAAATGGAGCGAAGGAGCTGAGTTATTTAGTTTTAATTATTTTGTCAACCGTAATGGGAGGAATTAATGAATAAAACAAAGTCTTTTGATATACCAAAGCAACTTATTTGGAGGGCTTATAAACAAGTATCGAAAAATAAAGGTGCTGCAGGTGTAGATGAGGTCTCGATAACAAAGTTTGAGGAAAATCTAAAAGATAATTTGTACAAACTATGGAATCGGATGTCATCCGGAAGTTATTTTCCCGAGCCAGTAAAAGCTGTTGCAATACCGAAAGATAAGGGAGGACAAAGAACTTTATGTGTTCCTTCAGTGTCCGACAGGATAGCACAAACAGCCGCTACTATGTATCTTGAACCGATAGTAGAGCCGAAATTTCACGAGGATTCATATGGTTATAGACCAAATAAGTCTGCATTGGATGCGGTATATACAGCACGGAAGAGATGTTGGAAAAATGATTGGACAGTAGATCTTGATATATCTGGATTTTTCGACAATCTGGACCACGATTTAGCACTGCAGGCTATCAAGAAACACACAGACTGCAAATGGATCATACTGTATGTTGAGAGGTGGATGAAAGCCCCCATTCAGCAAGCAGATGGCAGTAAGGTAGTTAGGGATAAAGGAGTTCCGCAAGGAGGTTCAGTTAGCCCAATCATCTCTAATATATTCATGCATCATGTGTTTGATATATGGATGAAAAAGAACTACCCGACAGTACCATTTGAGAGGTATGTGGATGATGCGATAGTGCACTGCAGAACTAAGAGACAGGCAGAATTTATGAAAGTAATGATCGAAGAAAGATTGGCTAAGTGTAAATTGAGGTTACATCCTGAAAAGACACAGATAGTGTACTGTAAGGATGGTGATAGGAGAGATGAGTTTCCTACACAAAACTTTGATTTCTTGGGCTATACCTTTAGAGCTAGAGGAGCAAAGAATAAGAAGGGGGAATGTTATGTTTCATTTCTACCTGCAATCAGCAACAAAGCCAAGAAGAAGATCAAGAAAACCATAAAGTCATGGAGAATACATCGGACTACGTGGACCACATTAGAGGAAATATCGAAGAAAATAGATCCAATAGTCAGAGGCTGGTTTCAGTACTATGGCAGGTTTTATAAATCGGAGATGTATACATCTCTCAGAAATATAGAGAGATACCTCATAAGATGGGTCAGAACCAAATATAAGAAACTTCGAGATCACGGAAGACTAGCAAAGCAATTTCTAGGAAGAGTGAGAAAGAGGTCTCCAAATATTTTCTATCATTGGACACTTGGGTTAGGATCAAAAGGCTAAATAATGGGAGCTGTATAAGCCGAGAGGTTTCCGTACAGTTCTGCGAGAGACTGGTGGGGAAGTTCCGCCGGTCTACTCTCCTCTTTGTGTTTGAGGCAAAACCGGCTATAACATTTCTTCGCAAACAAATGTTCGTACAGAGCTACTTTCATGATACCACGATTATGCTATAAATTCTTTATCGTATGAATATATTAAGAAGAGAACGTATTAAAGCTGTTTCTCCTTTTTTATTGATAAAATTTGAACTTATAGCATATTCAACTAGGCTGGATTTTAGTAGATTAACATTTTGAGAATGAATATTATTGAAGATGGAGTTTAACTCTTTAGCAAGCAGACTGCGAAATTTTTGCACACTGTCATATGCGATATTTTCAAGTTCATGTGCAAATTTATCTTAAGCTATAGTTGTTATATCTTCAATTTCCTTATTAAACTCCTCTAGCTTTTTTTCGTTATTTTTAACATTTTTCGTAAAAGTTTTCATATCAATTAAACTCAACTACTATTATGAGTATAATGATAATGAAAAACTACCGAAGTAAAAAATTCACACTACTGTGTAACTCATAACTGTACGAACATTGCAATTTGGGCCTACCAGGAGGGCAATGCCTCTTATCCAAGTACCCTCTTCTTGTCATGCAAGTAGCCTCCTTTTCCTGTCATCCTGCGCGGAACAATTAACCGTCATACCGCGATTCATTCGCGGTATCTCAGCCGCTAGCACGTAGCGGGATACTTAACCGTCACATACCGTCACGGTATCTCTAGATCCCGCTAACAAGTAGCGGGATGACGATTGCCAGGGTGTCATGCAAGTAGCTGACACATAACTGTACGAACATTACCTCCTGGGACAATGTTCGTACAGATGTAGGTGCTAAGTTTTACAAACACCGTTGTGTTGAACCTTGAATATCCACTTCTTTTAATTCAGTGTCAGGTTTTGTTGATATTGCATATGTAACGCCACTAACTATCAAAGCAGATACTACAAAAATTGCAATTGTTAATAGAACTGGTAATTGGAAAGCTATACTAAAGATAGCACCTACTGCTAACATAGTTACAAGATTCACGGAAGCAACTTTTAAGAAACACATTTGTCTTTTTCCCGTTTTTTCTAGTGACACTTCATTTGTTTTAGTTTTGCCCAGTTCACTCTTAAGTGGTGTGTTTTCATTCTCCAAACTTTTTATTTTTTGTTTTAGTGATAGATTCTCTTCATTGGATTCTTTCAACTTAGTCTCATGTCCAGCTATGCAACTTTTTGATTCTTCTAGTTCCTTTTGCATTTTTTCTAACAACGCTTCTGCTTTAGAATACTGACTTTCTGTTTTGTCTAATTTATCCTTAAGCGTTGCGTTTTCACTTTCTAGAACTTGCATTTTTTGTTTTAGTGATAGATTCTCTTCATTGGATTCTTTCAACTTAGTCTCATGTCCAGCTATGCAACTTTTTGATTCTTCTAGTTCCTTTTGCGTTTTTTCTAACAACGCTTCTGCTTTAGAATACTGACTTTCTGTTTTGTCTAATTTATCCTTAAGCGTTGCGTTTTCACTTTCTAGAACTTGCATTTTTTGTTTTAGTGATTGATTCTCTTCTTGGTTTTTTTTCTCCAATACTTCCAATTTAGTCTCATGTTCAGTTAAATCATTAGAATGCTGATTTTTTATTTTTTCTAACTCACCCTTAAGCGTTGCGTTTTCACTTTCTAGAACTTGCATTTTTTGTTTTAGTGATTGATTCTCTTTTTGGTTTTGTTTCTCCAATGCTTCCAATTTACTCTGATATTCAGTTACATGACTTTTTGATTCTTCATTTTTTGCATCAATGTCTTCTTCACCTTCTGATTCAGTACATATTCCACTGTCGTCACTACTACTACTTTCATTTAAAGAGGTAGAGGTCTGTTCATTACTACATGTGGCATTTATTTTTTGCGGCGACTCAAAATTTTTTACCATATTCTTAACACTAACACGTGGGTATTGCTCATCTACTGTACTGTCACTACTTTCACCCGTAACAGAAGTCTGTTTATCATTACGTGTAGCATCGTGTTGTTTCAAGTAAGGACTTATAACATTTGCTGGCTCAGCAGCTGCATTATTCCCGTTCACAACTAAACCTTCTGGAGTTTTGTCTTTATTCTTTTCTAATTGAGGATTTGCTTTTCGTAAAAGCTGTATTATCTCTTGATTACCATTCAAAGTAGCAATGTCAAAAGCAGTTGGTCCATCATTAGATCCATTTTTGACTCGAGTTTTAACACTTACTTTCTTTTCTAGTAGAAGTGTTACTGTCAATAAATCGTCACATGCCACAGCAAGATGCAATAATGTCCAATCTTCTATTTTGTCTGAAATTTTTATACTGAATTGATGCTCCTTACTAAAACCACGGTTAAACTTGTCGTATTCTGCATAATCTTTGTTGCGTAACTCATTTCTTATCCTTTCAAGCAAATTATCCTTATTCAAACCTTTACTCTCACTCACATTGCGTATTATTTCAAAAAACTTTTCCTTTTCTATTGCCACAACCTTTCCTCTCAATTTATTTATTATTGCTGCATAGTTCCATAAAGAAGTTAAATTTACCTAAATCCTATATTTGATCTAAAAATTAGTCATAAGCATTTTCTTCCAATTCGTTGTCATTCAACTCCCCTGTCATCCCAGCACCTTCTCCTGTCATCCGAGTAGCTGACACTGGGATCTCATTTTACTTTATGATGATGTCATGAAAGTAGCTGACACTGGAATCCAGAAGACAACCAAATAATAAAGGCTAGATCCCAGTGTCACGCACTGGGATGACAAAAAAAGGAGCACTGGAATGACACCCTACTTAACCCGTCATACCGCCGCGGTATCTCTAGATCCCGCTAACAAGCAGCGGGATGACGATTGTCGTTTAGCTACAAACATTAAGAAATTTACCAAACGAAAAAAAAGGCAAAAGAAGCCCCGTGGTGGTTGGCTATTTACTATGTACTAAAATATCGGCGTTTTTTTATTCTAAAACGCTTGATTAAGAGCGATTTAGCTGCTTTTAACTTGCAACTAACCTACACCGCAAGTGTTTAAGAAATTTACTAAGCAGAAAAAAAGGCAAAGAAAACCTAGGGTAGCTAGTATTCAAATTCTCCCTTGTTCTATTTGACGTCTTTTGATGTCTTAAACGCTTTATAAGCGCGTTTCGGCTTGTATAGGTAGAAACCCAGAAGTTTTATAAAGACATGAGGTGCACATAGTGCAAAAAATTAAGCATGATTTACGCCAAATACAAAGTTCCCTTTGTCGTTTTAATCTGCAGATTGCGAAGATAAATAAATAGCTTCACTATCATGATAAGAGGACTGGCGGAGTTTGTCAAGGAAGTTTTTTCGTTTCTGCGGGCTATCTGGGTTAATATTATATAGGAGGTCTGCTGCCAATAAAGCCTAAACTTACCAAATACATTTCTGTAGATTCAGATCTACTTGACTTTGGTTTAAAATATTTTACTGTTTTAAACATTTTTTTTAGCTCGTGACAAAAATCTTTATCAGATTCTCCTTGGAAAATTTTTACTACAAACGTGCCACCACGGCTCAAGAAATGCTTTGCAAAATTGAGCGCTGTCTCACATAAAAGCATAATTCTGATATGATCCAACGATTTTAAACCACAAGATTCGGGTGCCATGTCAGATAAAATTACATCAAATTTTTGATCCTTGAATTTTTCTCTTAAAATTTCAAGCCCATTGATAATATCACATTGTATAAACTCTACTCCATTAATTGCGTTCATTGGTTTCATGTCAAGAGCAACTACATTTGCACCTTTCTGAGACGCGACTTGTGACCATCCACCAGGAGAAGCACCAAGATCAATAATTTTTTGCCCTTCTTGGAATAATTTAAATTTATTATCCATTTCTACCAGCTTATATGCTGAGCGTGACCTATAACCATCCTTGCTAGTTTTTCGCACATACTGATCATTCAAATGACGATGTAGCCACCTTGTTGAAGATAGTTTTCTGCCTCTAGCCGTCTTTACTCTAGTTTTTATTGCTAATACCCTACTTATTATTGATTATATCTTTGAGCTCTTTTTCAACTACTTCTTTTACCAGTGCATGTAGATATTTATTCAGCCATTCTGAGAGCTGAGGTTTTAAAAGAGATGTAACTAATTCTTCAACAGTAAGATTCGCTCTTTTTTGTTGTTTATGCTGCAATTCGTTTTGCATTTTTCCAAGCAGCGCTTTGATCTCTTCCATATTCTCTTTTAAAACTAGATGATCATTATTTTGCGCTTGTAAGCCGCTATTACTCGCTTTGTTATTACTCATTTGGATATTATCGTACAAATAAATATCTTTTTTTTCTTCTGAATTGTAGCTATGGCCATTAAATTGGTTATTGTTGCAAGCCATTTCCTCACTTTGGTCATTATTATCAATGTCCTCTTCTTTACCATTTTCTTTTTTGCCATCTTCTTCCATGTCTTCCGGATACTCTTCCTCAAGGTATAGCAGATCATCATTTTCATCCTTTATTTCTGCTTTATCGTTACTTGCGTTTTTACCCGATATAGCTTTTTTTATATCTTCTAGAATATCTTTTACAGATTGATTGTCTTGTTCATCATGCATAGTGCTAATACCATTAAATTTAGAGATTTATACTATTTATTATAAAAAGCAAATTATAAACACTAATCACATAATTGCTTTTTGCTTCAACTAAGTCTGAACGTGCTTTAAATAATGCATCTTCAGTGTCCAAAAGGTCAGATGTACTCTTTAAACTTAAGTTTACCTCTTGCTCAACTCCTTCCAATGCTAAAGCTGCTGCTTTTTCCGCTTCTTGACTTGCTTTAATAATGGCTTTTGCTGTTAGCACATTATTCCAAGCATTTACAACTGCTTGTTCTATATTTTTTACCGTTTCATAATAATCGTAGGTAGATTTTTTTGCATCCATTTTAGCTCTACTGACACCAAAAGCATTCGCTCCTTTTTTAAAGATTGGAACATCAAGAGTAAAAACTATATGAACATTTTCTAATAGCTTGTCTAATTTTACACCATCCTTCCCAAAATTTTTGCTTGCGCTTAGATTTAAAGAAGGAAGCCACTTGGAGCTTTCAGCGATCACTTCCATTCCGGCTGCTTTTTTTTTGATAAACTGCTGCTTTTAGAGATAAATTATTGGTTTTTGCTAATTGTAAACATTCATTTAGCTCTGGGACAGAAGGTAGTTTATCATTAGCTTCAGAAAGGTCATCAGCATCTTCGCCAATCAAATGATAATAAGCAATACTTGCCAACTTTAATTTACCTTCAGCATCAACTCTTTCGGATATAGAAGACGAAAATTTTGCTTTTGCTAACGAAACTTCAGCATTGGTTACCTCTCCAAGGGAAAAGCGTTTTTTCATAGCTGACAAATGTTCCAAAGAAACGCGTTCTTTATGTTCTCTGAGCTTTAATATTTCTGTCTTTTGTAAAACACCAACATATGCTTTCACAGCATTAAGTGCAACCTCTTGTTTTAATTGCTGAAATCGCATTTTTTCTGCTTTGAGAAGATGACTTGATCGACTGAATGTGGCAAAGGTGCCGCCCCCATCTATTATCCTTTGGCTTAATATCAGGCGTTTTCCAGATAAATTAGATTGACTATAAGGATAAAGATTAAAACTACTATCGAAATTGTATTGCAAATTAATGTCAGGTAAAAACCCAGCTAACCCAGAAGACTTAAGCTGTTTTTCTGCGCTTTTATATTGGTAAAATTGAGACTTTATTTTTGAGCTATTTTTGATCGCTTTGCTTATAACTTCTCCTACATCGGTTGCATAGCAACTTATAGTACCAAAAATGATCGCAAGTGTAATAATCAATCGAAACATTCTACTTCCTGTGCATATTTGTTGCGCAGCTCAATTACTAACATAAATTACTTTAATAATCAATAACTAATATTGTTGACACTATTGAGAAATTAAGTATATAGTAGCTTACTATTGTTTAGTTAAATTACAATGAAAACTTTTTTCTTAAAAGAGAAACAAATCGACAAAAAATGGTTTGTCATAGATGCAGAAGGATTAGTGGTAGGAAGGCTTGCAGCATTTGTAGCGACACTATTGCGTGGAAAGCATAAACCTGAGTATACACCTCATATGGATTGTGGCGATAATGTAATTATTATCAACGCAGAAAAGGTGCATTTTACCGGGAAGAAGCTTAAAGATAAAATTTACTATAAGCATACAGGTTATTCTGGTGGTTTGAAGAAAACTACTCCAGATAATATTTTAAATGGCAAATTTCCTGAGCGTGTAATAAAAATGGCAGTGAAAAGGATGCTTGATGACGGCCCTATGGCGCGTAGACGCTTTGAAAATTTGTATGTTTATTCTGGTTCAGAGCATAAGCATCAAGGGCAGCAACCTGAAAAGATAGATTTTGCCTCTTTGAATCGTAAAAATAAAAAGTAATGGAGTAAAAATGAAGAGTTCTACAATAAATAATAATGATTGGTCAGCAAAGACAATTACATCAGCAGTTGATTCGCTTGGTCGTTTATATGCTACAGGCCGAAGAAAAGAATCTGCAGCAAGAGTATGGATAAAGCCGGGAAGTGGAAAATTTAGTGTTAACAAAAAAGGCGATCTAATTTCTTATTTTAAAAGAGAGTCAGTGTGCCAAATAGTGAAAATGCCATTTGTAGCAACTTCTACGTTAGACAAATATGATGTATTTGCAACTGTAAAAGGTGGAGGGCTATCTGGTCAAGCAGGTGCTCTAGCTCATGGAATAAGCAGAGCTTTAAGTAGCGTAAGCCAAGATTTGCATTCTATATTACGTAATGGTGAGTTCTTAACTAGAGATTCGCGTGTTGTTGAACGTAAGAAATATGGTCAACATAAAGCTCGGAAAAAGTGTCAATTTTCTAAGAGATAGTTATTTCATAGTGGTGTTTTTTTGTAAGTATTATACAAATATTTGCAAAAGTGTATGATATCCTCTATTTTTGTGATGAATTTAGTTGACTATCGGTGTCAACATAATATGCTATTTATGTGATTTTTTCAATATTAAGGTAATTTATGAGTAAAGAAGATATAATAAAACAATTAAAGGAAGATTGTTCTGGTCAGAATATAGATATAACAAAATCTGATTTGAGCAAGATTCATGATGCGTTTATTAAAATAATAAAGGATGAGCTGCATGGGAAAGGTGAAATACGTTTGCATGGAATAGGAACATTTTCTACTGCTATAAGTCAGGAGAAACAATGTCGTAACCCCCAAAATGGTGAGATCATGACTGTTCCTGAAAAGACAAGGGTAAAATTTAAAGCAAGCCAAACTCTTTTAAGTATTTTAAATGAGAAGGAAAAAGCAGCAGTTAGTTAGACATTATCATTTTCATTGTTTTCACTACGCTGTGTAAGCCATAAAATACAGCTTCGCTAATTAAATAGTGGCCTATGTTAAGAGCTGAGATGTGAGGTATTCTTGTCATCTTCTTAGCGTGTTTATAAGTTATGCCATGTCCTGCGTGGCATTCTATTCCTAATTTATTGACGTACTCTGCAGCATTAGTAATTAACTGTAACTTTTTCTCTGATGGATTATCACAGTAATCCCCTGTGTGAATTTCTATTATGTCAGGTTTTATCTCTAGCTTCTCAAGATATTTTAGTTGATTAATATTTGGATCGATAAACAGTGAGACTTTTATGCTAGAGCTATGCATTTCCTCTATTATACTAGAAAGTTTGCTGTGCATATTAATGATATCCAGGCCACCTTCGGTTGTTAATTCTTCTCTTGTTTCTGGTACTATACTAATCGAATAGGGTTTTACCTTTTTTGCTATTTCAAGCATTTCTTCCGTGGCTGCAATTTCAAGATTTAGCTCAGTGTTAATGCTTTTTTTTAGGTTAAATACATCTTCATCTCTAATATGCCTTCTATCTTCTCGTAAGTGTACGGTAATAAAGTCTGCTCCAGCGTCAATGACTATTTCTGCTGCTTTCAATGGATCTGGGTAGGAAGTTCCGCGTGCGTTGCGGAGGGTTGCAACGTGATCGATATTAACACCTAGTTTCACAATCTACCTCAAAAATTATTTATGGATTATACATGTTATTAGGTCTTTTGTATAGTCATTGTTTGATTAGCAATACCATAGCCGAGAGACGGGGTTGGCGAAATGTATCAAGATGGCCTAGCATCACACGCTGGAATGACATTTGGGAGTATGTTATCCGTTTGTCACTTCTAAATGATAAGAGCCTCAATGAATTTATTAGTTTATTACATGTCCCTTTTCATGTATAAATCTATAGAAAGTTTTATACGGAAGTTGTTTTATGAGCAAAATTATAGAAATCAGAGCACCAAAAACTCTTGGTGGTGAATCAGTCACAGAAGGTATAGTAAAAATAAAGAAAAATATTGGCGAAGCAGTAAAAGTAGATGACTTAATCTTTGAAATTGAGACTGATAAAACAGCACTCGAATTAACTGCAGAAGCTTCAGGGCAAATAACTGAATTTCTTGTAAAGGAAGATGATGTAATAAGCCCAGATCAATTGTTAGCGAAGCTTTCCATGGGAGAAGTAAAAGAGGAAGCGGGAAAAGAAGATAAAAGCGAAAGTGCTGCTAAAAAAGATGCTCCATCAGCTCGTAAAATTATGGAAGAAAATGCAATCAGTGCAGAAAATGTCAAAGGAACTGGCATGGGAGGCAGAGTAACAAAGGCAGATGTGATAGGCCATATAAACAAAGCAGAACAGCCTGCAATAAAACAATATGAATTGCCAAAAAGTGCAGCAAAAAGAGAAGAACGAGTAAAAATGAGCAAAATAAGGCAAGTAATTGCCGCTCGTTTGAAAGCGTCGCAAAATACTGCTGCAATACTGACCACGTTCAATGAAATTGACATGAAAAATGTCATGGATCTAAGAGCAAAATATAAGGACACTTTTGAAAAAAAATATGGAATAAAACTTGGTTTTATGTCGTTTTTTATAAAGGCAGCGGTGCAAGCACTGAAAGAGGTCCCTGAAATTAACGCTGAAATCTCAGGCGATGAAATCATATATAAACATTACTATGACATAGGTGTTGCTGTTGGCACCGATAAAGGTCTTGTTGTACCAGTTATTCGGAGTGCCGATCAGATGTCATTTGCCGAAATTGAATTGACTTTAGTTGCTCTTGGCAAAAAAGCACGAGAAGGCAAATTACAAGTATTAGAAATGGAAGGTGCAACATTTACTATTTCAAACGGTGGAGTATACGGTTCACTTCTTTCCACTCCGATAATAAACCCTCCGCAATCTGGAATACTTGGAATGCATTCAATACAAAATAGGCCAGTTGCCGTGGGCAACTCAATTGAGATCAGACCTATGATGTATATCGCTCTCTCTTACGACCACAGAATAGTGGATGGCAAAGGGGCAGTAACTTTCCTTGTTAAAATAAAAAATTATATAGAAGATCCAAATAGGTTAGTTTTAGAAGTGTGATTATAAAATAAGTGATTGTTAATCTAGTATTGCTAAAAACCTAAATATCATCTAGTTCTGCCAGTAGTTTCACAACTTCCGGGTGATCAGGGCCGTAATGTTTCTTAAAGATGGATGAAGCCCGTTCAAACAACTCCTTTTGTTTCTTGTGGTTACCTAGAGCACCATAGGCGTCGCTTAGGTTTATCAGTAGTGTAGCAACTTCCGGGTGATCAGGGCCATAATGTTTCTTAACAATAGACAAGGCCTGTTCAAACAGCTCCTTTTGTTTCTCGTGGTCACCTAAGTCCCCATGAGAGATGCCGAGGCTTATTAGTATAATAGCAATTTCTGGATGATCAGGGCCATAATGTTTCTTAAGAACAGGTAAAGCCCGTTTAAGCAACTCTTGATTTTTCTTATGTTTACCTAAAATGCCATAAGTAATGCCAAGGGTTACCAGTAGTTTAGCAACTTCAAGATGGTCAGGACCGTAATGTTTCTCAAAAATAGGTAAAGCCCGTTCGAACAACTCTTTTGCTTTTTGAGGATTATCTAAAGCATTATGAGCAATACCAAGATTTACCAGCAGTATAGCAACTTCGAAATGGTCAGACCTGTAATGTTTCCTTTTGGTTGCTAAAGCCCATTCAAGTAACCTCTTTCTTTTCTTATGATAACCTAGACCCCCATAAATGACACTTAAGTTTGACAACAGTTTAGCAACTTCAAAATGGTCAGGACCGTAATGTTTCTCAAAAATAGGTAAAGCCCGTTCAGACAGCTCCTTTGCTTTCTGAAGATCACCCAAAGCATAACAAACAAGACCGAGATTTGCCCGTAGTTTAGCAACTTCGAAATGATCAAGTCCATAATGTTTCTCTTGAATTGCTAAAGCTTGCTCAAACAACTTTTTTGCTCTCCGGGGATTATCTAAATTCTCATAAGCGTGGCCAAGGTTTGTCAGTATGACAGCAACTTTAGGATGATCAGAGCCATAATGTTTCTCAAAAATAGGTAAAGCCCATTCAAACAACTTTTTTGCTTTCTGAGGATTACCCGAATCCTCATAAGCGTTACCAAGGCAGAGATGGGCATCAATTGGATAAAAATGTATTTAATTACATTTCAAATAAAAATACTTGGTCTGCTCCGACGTTATTTGAAGCTCACGGAGCGCGACAATGTATTTGTATTTTCGTTCGCCAGATGTCTGGCGTCGAGAGTTACTTTGACCCGCCCGTCCGAGTATTTCCTACGATTTAATTGAGATAGTCGCCGACAGCGCCAGTATTGTGCGGATCCAGCTCGAATCAATTGAATGCCTAGAATGTATTTGAGCCTCGTTCGAACGAAATACAAAATGAATCGTGAGATTCATTTCGACGCAGATGGCGCGGCCAGATTTGTTTGAGAATTTAATTCGTTAGTTGAAGCGATGTAGGCAAATTTTTTCTCGAAACGTTCACCCGAGGCGGTATTTGGAATTAAATGGACATGAAATGTATTTTTAATTCGAAAATAGTATTTGATTTCAATTAAACGACCTTTTTATCCGACGTTGCCAAGTCATAATACGACGTATTAAATACGTAAATACGTACTACTTACCACGGTTTATTGGTTAAATGATTGTTTACGCAAATGAATGTTTATTATTTAAACAAATGTTTAAGCACCTAAATGTCTATTATTTAAATAATTGTTTAAGCAAATAGGTATGTATTGTTTAAACACATGTTTACATTATTTAAATGACTGTTTAAACAATTCTAATTTTATTATTTAAACAGATCTTTAAACCGATACATTTTTATTACTTAACGGATTGTTTAAACAAATACATTTTCCTTATTGAAACAAAAGTTTAAGCATCTAAATGTCTATTATTCAAATGATTATTTTTTCAGCAAATAGGTATGTATTATTTAAACACATGTTTACATAGGTAAATGTGTATTAATTAAACGACTGTTTAAACAAATGAATTTTATTATTTCAACAGATCTTTAAACCGATACATTTTTATTATTTAACCGATTGTTCAAGCAAATACATTTTTGTTATTGAAACAAATGTTTAAACCAACACATTTTCAGTAATTAAACGATTGTTTAAACAAATAAATTTTTATTATTTACACAATTGTTTAAAAAATTCAATATTTCTTGTTGAGAGAAATGTTTAAAGCAATGCATGTTCATGGCTTAAACGGTTATTTAAACAAATAAATTTTTATTATTCAAACAATTGTTTAAACAAATAAATTTTTATTATTGAAACAAATGTTTAACCCAATACATTTTCATTATTTAAACGTTTGTTTGAACAAATACATTTTTATTATTTACACAATTGTTTAAAAAATTCAATATTTCTTGTTGAGAGAAATGTTTAAAGCAATGCATGTTCATGGCTTAAACGGTTATTTAAACAAATAAATTTTTATTGTTTAAACAATTGTTTAAACAAATACATTTTTATTATTGAAACGTATGTTTAATCCAATACATTTTGATTATTTAGACACATGTTTAAACCAGTACATTTTTATTACTTACAGGATTGTTTAAAGAAACACATTTTCATTACTTAAACAATTTACGTCACGTGTTGCAGTGAGTAAAAGTTTTTACAATAAAGGGAAATGTCATTGATTTTCATCATGGGTATTCTGCTAGATATTAAGTTATTAAGACAATTTTATAAAGAACTCTTTAGTTTATGTACGGACACATGTGCAGACATCGTAAGCAATGCATTGTTCTGTCTACGGTTCTGAATTACCGACTCTGTAGAACATGGTCTGGTACAGAGTTGGGCGTTATTCGAATGAAATTTCATTCGAATAACCAGCGAATAAAAATTTATTCGGAAAAGCCCAGCGAATAAAAATTTATTCGAATAGCCCAGCGAATAAAAATTTATTCGAATAGCCCAGCGAATAATGGTGTCGAATGACATCGCGTCATCGACATCGCACGCGGCACGCACGCCACGCACCAGCGACGTGTATGTGTATGAATAAATGTGTGAGTGCATACTGGAGAGTGAAGCGAAGAATCGTGGCAACAAATGTGTGTGTAAAGATAACGAAGGTCCCAGTCCCGAACCTAGGATCGGTCACTGTTAGTTATCTATTGTGTATGTCATCAATCGTCAACCGAGATCTCGTCTCGAAAAGCCTCGAGCCTCGAGCCTCGGCCCTCGGCCTCGAATCACTCGAGTGTTGGTGTCGGGTGTCGGTTCCTACCCGTAACCATAAAGGCTGCGCTTATTCGCAGCATTTATTCTCGTCATTTAGAATAACGAATAACGAATGAAAGTCCCGGGATTTATTCGAGAATAACGAATAACGATTTATTCGTTATTCGCAAGCTACGAATAATTCTCGGCGAATGATATCCTTATTCGTTATTCTCGAATAAATCCAGGGACTTTATTCGTTATTCCTTATTCGTTATTCGAAATAAAATTTGCCCAACTCTGGTCTGGTACGACAGCGGACTCTATCGAAATGGAACGGTCAGCTAGTGAAATAAAATTCATTGATGAACTTCGAAGAAAACGCTTCAATACTGGCACCGTCTAACTTATCGTATTTGTAGCGTGTTTGGACTTGTTTTCATCAGCAAACTATTTGCAGTCGATTAATAATGTTCCCATGACAGATTTATGAATTCTAACAAACATTTTATTGTTATTAATAAGTGATGGTGAAACCCTTACATTGTTGTCTCCAGGAGGCACACAGTGCGACGCACCATATGGTCGTGACTCAGTATCAGAGGCAACATTGTAACGAGTAGCGCATTGGCGTTTACCAACTAACTCTAATATTATTTCTTATTAACGTTATCATAATGATAGCATTACTTATCGATTGAAAATGTTTTCCCGAACAAAATAAGCCCAAACACGGTACAAATCGGATAATATCATCCGATTGCACTGCTTTTTTGTTGCGTCTTCGGCCGCGCGGCCGTGTTTTCATGCTGTCCTTTTCTATCTACATTCGCCGCAGTCGAAGCGGCCACAAATATATACATATATATACATACATATACGAAATGACAGAGACGACGATCCCTGCCGAATGATTCCGAGAGTAGAAAAACGAAGCATGTGTTAGTTTCTTTTGGCTGAAGGTGTGCGTTGTTTTAAACAAATGCAATCTTTTCATAGAAGCGGACTTTTGAACAATTTTAAACAAATGGGACAATAGCCACATGTGTCCTCTTTATAGAACTGTTTTTAAAAAGATGAACATTTTCAAATTGACGAAATTAAAATTATCTGAAGCGGACGCTGCATCGCGATTTAGAGCCTTGGACGACCGGACAATGTGCTGGATCGACAAATTTCGTAACATTTTACAATAACTGTTGAACCATAAGAGATATCAGATCTTATTGTAAAGACTTTTACAAAACGCACATTGCAAAACGTGACGAATTTTAGTTAAGTAATAAAAATGTGTTTGCTTGCACTACGCCGAAACTCTGAAAAAGCCGTGCCAAACATGTCCGCCGGAATGGGCAGACAATTAATATGTCACGAGTCAGACTCGTCAAAGTAGTGCAAGGGGTTAACAATCGTCCAAGTAATAAAAATATATTGGTTTAAACATTTGTTTAAATAATGCAAATTTATTTGTTTAAACAATTGATAAAATAATAAAATTGTATTTAGGTTTAGACAATCGTTTATCTAACAAAAATGCATTGGTTTAAACATTTGTGTAAATAATGCAAATTTATTTGTTTAAACAATTGATAAAATAATAAAATTGTATTTAGGTTTAGACAATCGTTTATGTAACAAAAATGCATTGGTTTAAACATTTGTTTAAATAATGCAAATTTATTTGTTTAAACAATTGATAAAATAATACAATTGTATTTGTTTAGACAATCGTCTAAGTAACAAAAATGCATTGGTTTAAACATTTGTTTAAATAATGCAAATTTATTTGTTTAAACATTTGTGTAAATAATAAAAATGTATTTGTTTATTACACATTCGTTTAAGTAGTAAAAATGTATTGGTTTAAGTAATCATTTAAGTAATAAAGATGTATTAGTTGAGACATTTCTTTAAAGAATAAAAATGTTTTTGTTTAAACAATCGGTTAAGTAATAAACATTTACCTATATAAACATCTGGTTAAATAATACAAATCTATTTGCTTAAACAATCGCTTAAATTTGTACATTTACATATTACGACTTCAACGGCAACGTCGCATTGGTCATTTAATTGAAACGAAATAAAAATTCGAATTAAAAATACATTTGATATTCATCCGGTCGAAATACTCGCGAGCTAAAATAACTGAAAAAATCCTCTTCCCAAATACGGCTTCAAATGAATACGCTCGGATGCTCTGAAACTCGTACGACGAAAACTGAAAATACATTTCCGAGGATTGTAAGTTAAAAAATTCACCGTCAAATAAATGGTGGCGCTACCTCCGAAATTTAATTGAAGCGTCATAATACTTTGCCCACCTCAGCCTGTATCTTAGAAATAACGCCTCTCAAATACATATCTCTCCGCTAGAGGCGTTGAATACGCCACCACGCAGTTATTTCGGGAACCGACAACCTCGGATGAAAATGAAACCTCGTGTAGAGTATGTACGGATGAACCGCGCGACAATGTATTTGAGAAAAGTCAATTTCAAATTAAAAATACATGTCGGTTATTTTGGGTTTGATACTTTAAACTAAATTTTTGCCCAACACTGCTATGTAGTAACTTCATAGGCTACCACCGAACAGAGATGAGCAGTATCTGAATAAAAGATTATTCAAATAACTTTCAGACAAGATATTCTGTATCTTTGGCTTTTATTCGAAGTTGGATGAAGCGCGAGAATTTATCTGTATCTTTATCCGTCGAGCGTGTGGCTTGGAGAATTCATTTGGTCTGCCTCTCCGATTATTTTCTGATGATCTTCGGGATTTATTCGAGAGTCGGATACAGCGCTACGATTTATCTTACGGATTTATTTGTAGTTACTTGGTCGCCGAGTATCCGTCTGATTTTATTCGAACGAATAGATACAAAATCGTGAGGCTTATTTGAATCCAGATGACGCGCGAGATTTATCGGTTATTTTTATTCGTTATTTAAAGCTCGATTTAGCCAGACTATTTATTCGACGCTTTTATTCGTGAGGAGCATTTGGAATAGATGAAAATCACATGTATCTTGATTCGTATTTTTATTTGATTTCAAATAACCGACTTTTTTATCCGACGTTGCCAAGACGTAATACCACAGACGAGGTATAGGAGGAGTAGTCCCCTAGACTAGAGTGACTAGAGTCCCCTTACCATTCCGTATCACAGACTACCGTATCAGCCAGAAGTGCCCAGAACTAATATTGTGGAACCAATATTCTATTAATATTCTATAATATTCTATAATTTTAATTCTCATGTCGGGGATTCTGTAAATGATGAATGAAACAAAAGAATGTTGTTCCCTTTTAATTCAGTTACGCCTGTTATGCAAGTGCATCGAAGGAGACATAATGTAATAATAATAATAATAATAATAATAACGTAACATCCCGGATCGAATGATTTTTTTACCGTTAAACACTTTTTTCTTGTTCTCTCTACTACATTAGTCTTTTTCCCTGTGCAATTACAATTACAAGAGTGTAATAACATAATAATAAGAAATTAAATTAGTTCAATATTAGCCAAAAGTAAGAACGTAGTTTAAATTTAATTTAAAAAAATACGACGCTGATATTACTAATTTCATTTTACTATTTAATTGCTTCCTATTCAATCTACTTCTGATGTTGCTTTTTATTTGCAGCATATATATTCTAATAAATTTCATTGTTTGGGATTGGAAACAGATTGAACAATATTTATACTAAGTAAGTAGTTTTGAACATTTTTTAAGAGTAATTAAATTTAAAAAACAAAAAAGTATTATTTAAAAAATAAAATAAAATATATTTCAGTGTACACCATTAAATCAGATTTAAAAAAATTTTTTTAGTCTAAATCTCGCTTTGATACATATCTTTTTTAGTTCAAAAGTTATAGCAAAATGTGCGCCTCGCCGAACCGGAAATCGAATATGCTACCTCCAGACAGAGTTGGACACTATTTCGATAACAAATTATTTAAATAATGATTCGAATAAAAGATACTTTTATTCGAAGGTTCGAATAAAAAAAAGTATCTTTATTCGACGTGTATCGAGTAAATAATTTTATTCGACGAGAATTTATCCGACGAATAAAGAAAATTTTCTTTATTCGAAACGGATTTATTCGAACTTCGAATAATTTTTTTATCTTTTGTCTGTATCTTTTATTCGAAGGTTTCGAATAAATCTTCGAATAACTTTGGCCAGCTCGAATAAACGGCGACGAGGTCCGACGAGCGCCGAACTTCAAAGATCCAACACTGACAAACGATAGACAATGTAAGCAGATGGATAACCCCGCTCGAATGGAAGTTTAAACTTTTAGATTTTTCAATATACTTCCATAAAGTTGCGACGAGTGAATTGAGGGGCTTTTCTGATGAAAATGAGTCCAAACACAAGCGTAATCGAGCAATTTTATTGATACGTAATGATACGATAAAAATTATAATCTTATTGAAGATAGTCCAAATGATGTCGTGTTTGGACTCAACAACTTACAACTTATTCGTATTAAAAATGTTATTTGCATTAAAAATATAGAAGCCTAAATTGCCAATAATACTCGATTCTCCATCAACATTACGTATCAATAAAAAGTGTCCGATTACACTCGAGTTTGGACTCGTTTTCACCAGGGAAAGCGCCTCAATTCGCTCGTCACAATTTTATATTGGTAAAAATGTTTTCGAAGCAGTATTCGATCCGGGACCAAAATATTCTAACCCTCAGATATTACAGCCTGCGCCAACCGAAACTGTTGAAAGTCATACTCATATATTAAAATGTAACACAAATAAAACATTTTATATTGCAGTTTTAAGTTTGTACACTGTTTTTCCGAATATAAAAACGTTCAATATTACATAATACACTTATAAAATGTTAAAAAGGCTAAATCAGAACAAATTTTCCACTTGTATTTTTCATAATTGATTTGAGATAATACGGTCTTCATAGACTCGTAGCACTCTTTCATTGTCGTTGAATACGCAATGGGGATGGAAGGATATTTGTTACCAATGTGGAGTAACACAAAAACGGTATAAAGGGAAAGACTTATGTGCGATGCTTGCCGATTACTGCTGGACACTTATAATTGAAAATCGGGATACCAGGAACAAGCGTCAAGCAAGGCGGAAACATTTTTAAATTTGTTTGTTTCGGAAATAGGTAAGTTTTTCTATTCAATTATCTTTATTAAGCATTTCCACAATGAAATGTGAATATAACTCGTATTTTTATAATTTTGTGTAATGATTGGCACCCAAAAAGACAAAAAAAAATTTATATAGTTAAGCATAGTAAGCAGACACATTAGAGTGGTACCAACGTCGAATACGCATAGCGACGGCTCTGGCGAGTCGAGAAAAGGCCGCAATGGCCGTCTGGCGCGAACGCGTCGCGCACAAGCTGTCAATGAATATTTTCTTCACCTTCTCGTATACTGAGGGAACCAAATACTTTTCTTGAATGGTTTCATTATCAGAAATGTCTGCAGAATGCATTCCTGTATAGTAAATTTCTGCTAGATAAAGGATTTTTCACATAAATACAAAAATAGAGCGTAAAAAGTACCCGTGTCGGCACATTTTCAAACTTTAACAACCATTCACAACTATTAGGAAGTACATAAAAATATAATTGACTATATGTATATGTAGAGGAGAGTCCCCTCTATCTTTTGATTCAAAGTTGAACTCTCTCGCGTGTGTAGTTTTTGCGTAACACGTCATTTTTTATCAAAATTATGCATTTTTACAAAAACCAAGTTTTTTCGAAAACGTTGCGTGATAGAGAAATTCTGTTTGCAGATTCAGTTTTAGAATGACAAGGTGTATAAGAATCACCCAATAGGTATTGCAAAAACTTTTTGGTGTTGGACAGTGTAATTGGTACAGGGTGTATAAATAATTTTTACTCATTTGTTAACAATCATTATTTATCTTTATAATTTTAACTTTTATATATACAAATAATTGGTACAGGGAGAATGAATAGTTTCTACTTGTTTGTATTAATAATTTTTATTTATTTTTATAATTTCTACTGATATATTGAAATAATTGGTGCAAGGAGTAAATCATTTTTACTCATTTGTTAACAATCTTTATTTATTTTTATAATTTTAACTTTTATATATATAAATAATTGGTGCAGGGTTTGTAATTTCTACTTGTTTGTATTCATAATTTTTATTTATTTGTATAATAAAATTTTTACTTATATGTATAAATCTTAGGTAAAAGTTAACTTTAGCTTACAAGTAGGCAAAAATGGGCATGTGGGTAGCGCTTGATTAAATACATATGTACATTATTTATTTCTTACATTACATTATTTATTATATGTACATTATTTTATGTATTTCTTAAGTTTATGTATCAATTTTTCCCGGCTTGTTCTCCCCGTCGTTCGTCATCGTCAGGAAGAAACACACTCCATATGATTAGCAGCTATAACAGAAAAAAGTATATACATTACAATAATATTAAAATAACAATAAATTTGAATCTACTTTAAAATTTGTACCAAAGAGACAGACACGAAAGCAAATTTTTAAAAAACGTGGTAAAATAAACAAAATGTAAAAATGATTTGAATCTACATGAAAATATAAAAAGCAAAATTTCACTCCCTTTTTTACATTATCGGCTGATACTCGATCCACTGTCTCCTCGGTATCTGCATGGAATACGGGGTAATGAATCGAGTATAGTTCGACTGTAGTTCCGATGATTTGTGGCTAGAACACAAACAGCAAAAGAAAATTAACAAAATACGAACGAATTTGGGTTCTACTTGAAACTGTAAAAATTAAATCTTCACTCCCCTGTTTCCATTAATGGCTCGTATCATCACTGTCCATGTCCACCATTGTCTCGACGACCAGATAGTTTGTGATGATTCGTGCCTAGAACAAAGAGAAAATAAATATTAACAAAATACGAACGAATTTGGGTTCTACTTGAAAATGTAAAAATTAAAACTTCACTCCCCTGTTTCCATTAATGGCTCGTATCATCATTGTCCATGTCCATCATTGTCTCGACGACCAGATAGTTTGTGATGATTCGCGCCTAGAACAAAGAGAAAATAAATATTAACAAAATACGAACGAATTTGGGTTTTACTTGAAAATGTAAAAATTAAAACTTCACTCCCCTGTTTCCATTAATGGCTCGTATCATCATTGTCCATGTCCATCATTGTCTCGACGACCAGATAGTTTGTGATGATTCGTGCCTAGAACAAAGAGAAAATCAATATTAACAAAATACGAACCAATTTGGGTTCTACTTGAAAATGTAAAAATTAAAACTTCACTCCCCTGTTTCCATTAATGGCTCGTATCATCATTGTCCATGTCCATCATTGTCTCGACGGCCAGATAGTTTGTGATGATTCGTCGCTGTAGCAGATCTAAAAGAAAAACAAATAAACGTGAAAATATAAAAGATATTGCAACTTGCGTATCAATAGATTTCCACATCACCCATGAGGTACTATTGCCGATGCGTTTTTTTTTTTGTCAGTGGTATCCCCTGTAGGCCTATTCCACTGTTCAACTTTATTAAGATATTTCAACTTTACTAAGATGTTTTGATATGTTATTTAACCACTGATGGAATCAGTGATTGTACACACTTATTTGAAAGTGTGCACCTCGACGTCGGCTAGTTGCAACTTTACTAGAATATTTTATTCTGGAATATATTATTATAATTAAGAACAATTTTATAACTACTACTTACAATGTTCAGTTTGGCATGTATTTCATATTTGCCTTTAAGACAACACTTTTCTCAAAGAGTTTGGCCGATGTCCTGTTTCTTTTTGCACAATTTGTCATCGTCGCATATGAAAATAGTCTTTCGACGGGTGCGAACGACGGAACGGGAGTATTGTACCTGAAAAAGACTTTCCTTATGTTGGCATACTTTCCTAAAAGTTCCATATCTCTGCGGTCATGTTTGAAGAACTGTAGAATCTGAAACAAAAATAGAAAATAAAAAATTAGGATTTCATATTATCAATCGGTGTCTTCATGCCTTACGGTATCTCATGTTTGAAACCAATAATATACTAAGGTGAAAGAAATTAACCAACCTCTAAAGCAGCCTTCGAAGAATAATCAATGCCTTCTTCTACCTCAATGCTTTCTCCAAAATCATAATACTCATCGAGCGATGCTGATGGCCTTTCTTCTGGTGCATTTACTGCATTTTGGTTCTGCAACTCTTCTATTACTGCAGACTTCAAAAACTCCAGTAACACATCTGCTTGTGTTTTGTCTATACATACTAACCACCGTTTCTTGAATTGGGGATGACTCAAGGCCGCGATTGCTGCACATTTGGATTCTTCCGACGAAAACGTGAATAAGTGGTTGAACCGTTCTCCCACGCTCCCTAGTATTATTCGCTCGGCGAGAGTTGGCACGAGAAACTCGTAGGTACCACGTGGTGCTCCCACTACGCGCTACACGTCTTCCGCGATTGGCCGAATCGCTCGACGAAGACAGCAAACAAGCGTATTGAGTGTGACTGCAACAGAGCGATGTCGCGTGGCGATGCAACGCTGAGCTCAGAACATAGGCGTAACTCTATTGTGCGTGCACGGAAAACAGGTCCATGGAAACCTATTTTCCTTGCACGCACAGCAGGGACCCATCAACCCACGCTTGAAATTTATGACTTTTGCCTACGGCTCCGGCAGCCTAAGGAGACCGGGCTCTCTATGTATTTAAACGGCTTAACTTTCCTTCACGGTTAGTGAGAATCAGAGAATATCATGTGCCCCCCATAGTTTACGCGGATCCTACTTATTTACGCCTATGTCGACCGTCCCCGCCGGGAGTAAAGCGTAAGAGTGGGATCCGCAGCCTTGCGTCAAGAGTGGGGACTCGCCGTTCCCCCTGTACCCCACTGACGAAATTCTGTGCCAACTCTCGCCGAGCGTATAATAGTGAGGCAATAATTGTTTCGTTAAATCTCCATTCGTGGGAAGCCAAGATGCGTAGCTTCCTTTGCAAGGAAAATAAGCAGGGCACAAGGTTTCCATATAATATATTTTTATCTCCTTGCAATAGGTTGATTACTTGTACAATAGGTGCCGTGCATTTCAAATGCTCTTCGATGTATGACATTTCATTTTCTTTTAACATGTTTCTTATTCCCAAAACTCTCCCAATTTCGACCATTTTTGGCCTTAACTCTATTATCTGTCGTAGAGCATCGTACAGCGAGTTCCATCGGGTGTCCCCCGGCCTTTTCAACGTGTGGCCCGTTACGTTTTTAAATATTTTGGAGGTCTCTGGTTGATTGCAACTTTCCCATAAGATATTGCACTTTTGCATCACCTCTCTGTGCAGTACTGCCACTTGTTCGGTCCTTGCTATTGTTTGCGCCAGGTCGGTTGTCACGCAAAAATACAACGTATGCACAGCACACCGAATATGCCAAGGTAATACGTCATCAGGAACTGTAATTCTTTCTTCTTCTTCATCTTCTATTTCTATTTCTGTGTCCTCTTCTTCTTCGGCTCCATCGTGAAGAGTCTCATTGTCCTGTGTCGTAGTACAATTTTGCTGTATGCCAAAGGCCTTAACAAAATTGCTGCCGTTGTCGGTGACAGTTGCTACAATTTTTTCTGCGTCCAGATTGTACTCGCAATGTATTTGATGTAGCAAACTTTTTAGTTGGTCATAGGAATGGGTCCCACAAAATTGCCGACAGGCTAAAGCTACAGATCTTCTCTCGTAGTTTTCAAAGATCCAATGGGCAGTTACGCCGAGAAAACTACGGTGTTTGCTACTCCATATGTCCGCAGTAGTGCATACATATGGAATAGCTGAAAGATCTACTTTGATTCTATCCATTATTTGCACATACATGCGGTCGATGCGGCGAGTTATTGTTCGTCGACTAATATGTTTGATTTTATTAGTCGCGTTGAGAAATTCAAATATGCGTCTAAAATCTTTATTCTCAACGGATTGAACGGGAATCATTGCAGAGATGATGAATCGCGTCACGTATTTACATTTCGAATCTGTCTTGCATGACATTATGACCGAGAATATTCCTTCGTTTCGTTTGTGCCATTTCCTCTGTATACAGCACATAATCCGCAGGGTGCTTCCTTTTCAGGTGCGAGACGAAATTTGATGTCGCATTCCATTGCCCTTTAAGGGGCAGGGTGATGGCAAATTCGCGATAAGGTAGAGTCCCTACATTACCGTCAAAACATGGGTTTACGCCCCGCAAGTTTTCGTCCTCTTATAAGAGTATTTTGTCGCTTGTAAAGGGCTTATTCGAAAGAGGAAGGTTCAATCGAGTGCGCGGTGGTCAGGAGATGCCGAGATTATGCAGATATTTGGTAATATAAGCGTTCGAAGTTGGGCCAAAAATTGACGATGTGCATGCCGTTGAATCCAAGCATTTTTATGCCATTGGATGAGTTTTCTGGACAAAATCGAGAGTTCCGCGCACTCGAGGAGATCTCCAGCTACAAATTGAGCTATATTTTGTCTTGATTCTCTTGCGAAATAAAGGAGAAAAGTTGCGGGGCGTTTTGGACGTGGCTTTCTAGCGTTAGAATTCATGATATCTGAGAATATCGATAACATAGAGCAAAAATTTAGTTGAGCTGAATCTCATCAGGTGGCGTCTAAGTCGAAAGACTGTCGACGTGGAATTGAAAGAAACTGCGCGTAGATTGGATTGGATAGTGCCGAGGTGATATGCTTTCTATAAAGTCTTTCAAAAATTACGTTATTTTTTTGTCTAGAACGCACGGTTTAGGAGATACAGCGATTTTAAAATTCTGTAAATGTGTCCAATTCACGGCGTCCAAAAGGCACGGCGTCCAATAGGAACGCGTCCAATCGGGACCGTCCAATCGGGACGCGTCCAATCGGTCGGCGTCCAAGTGGGACACCCCTGTAGATTGTGGTTATGTACGACGCCTATTCGCTCATCAGCAACGTGCGTCTGTGTATGTCTGTATATGTATATAATTTTCTTATACATGCAAATACTCCGCTAGTTTGATGTTTCGGACTCATGCAAGCAATGTGTACCATATGAAATTGCGTTCAATAAAGTATATATTAAATTTCTAATTACTTAAATTATTAAATTAGTTAATTATTTAAATTAGTTCTAAGTTACAATGTAGTATCAGAGAGGTAGTATATGTATATTTTATTTGTTCCCTTACGGGTTACAAAGAGATCCCGTTCCCTTTACACTGTACTGTTTTCTTTTCTTCTTTTTTTTGCATTAATCTTTCACCTATACAAAATCTATAATATCTTATAAATACAATATCTTATATTCTTATATTATCATATAGTTACATTTCATACGTGCTGGAAAGGTGTGCAAGAGAACAAGGAATGAAAGTAGGAATACACGAGAAGGTGAAAGAAATAGTGGCTGAGGACGGGAAGGGGGGAAGAGTGGATGAAAAAAATAGACTGGGAGAGAAAAGAAATAGAGGACGGAAAATATGAAGGAGAGGAAGAGAGATGAGAATGAGTGAGAGAGAGTGAAAGAGAAAGAAAGAAAAGATAGTATAAGAACATAAGATATTATATTTATAAGATATTATAGATATTATAGATTTTGTATAGGTGAAAGATTAATTTAAAAAGAAAACGAAGAAAAGAAAACAGTAAGGGAACAAATAAAATATACATATACTACATTATAACTTAGAACTAAATTTTTTTATTGTAATTTATAAAAGAAATAGTAAAAACTATGAGACATATCAGAATTATATTATTGTCAATATCTAACTTTGCACGTCTGCATTGTAATACGCGCGGCATCTTTTCTAAGTGTTGGAGCTCGATCGCGGTCGCTCGTCGTCGTAGTATGTCTATCTTGTTCACTTTCGTTATGCCTCTTCGCTTTCCTTGTCGAACCTTCAGAGCTTGTCCAGATGAGGCAATTTGCGTACGTTTCGGATGCCCATGCTGATGGCAGTGGAAAACCTCACACCACCGCTGTGAGTGGCCGAAACTCGAGAGCCATCGCGGCCACAACATTGTCGGCTATATCGGTGTAAGACTAGAAGACCACTACTAATCCAATTACAAAACTTCTTTATTTCTCATTATTTTTTTATGAAACTTTTACCAACATATTCGTGGCATTGTTCTGATTAAAATGATACCAAATATGATACAATTCCGATGATATTTACTTCTGTAATGAACGATGAACGTTGCTCCCCATAACAATTACATTAACAGAAAATTAGTGTAAATATGATCCGAACTATATCGCATTTGGTATCATTTTAATCAAAATAATGCCACAAATATATTGGTGAAAGTCTCATAAGAAAATAATTAATATTAAAGAAGTTAAACTTTTCAGGCCTGCGATCACGCGAGCTTTGATCTTTGCCGGCGGCCGCGACTCTCTGCGACTGTTTCTTTCATATACGCTGTCCTTCTCTGTGTTCGTAATTTTTATCGCTTGTTACACAATTAAATATCATCGGAATTATATCATATTTGGTATCATTTTAATCAGAACATTGCCACGAATATGTTGGTAAAAGTTTTATGAGAGAATAATGAGAAATAAAGAAGTTTTGTAATTGGATTAGTGTAGTCTTCTAGTCTCACACCGATACAGCTGACAATGTTGTGGCCGCGACAGCTCTCGAGTTTCGAATCAATCGGCTTCAAATAAAAAATTATCTTTATTCGTCGGATAAATTCTCGTCGAATAAAATTATTTATTCGATGGTCGTCGAATAAAGATACTTTTCTTTATTCGAACCTAACAATAACGTATAAAGATAAAGTATCTTTTATTCGAATCGTTATTTAAATAATTTGTTATCTAAATAAAATAATAATTAATAATTTTAATAATGACCGCGACATATGCTAAAGACAAAAATAAAAAATATTATTAATAAAACATAAAATCTGACTGCAAAAAGAACTATTAATAATTTATACTCTATATTTATATTTTATTTTTTATTTTATTTATTACCAATCTTTTATTCAATAAATTAGTTTATTCAATTAGTTTATTCATATATTCAATGAATTAATTAAATTTTTTCTGTTTGCTGTCTATATTGAAACAATTATCATGCCGTGATTGTTTATAACTTTCATTTCCACGTCGGAAAACAATACTCTTCGTATTAAAATTCAAATCAATTGTATTGATATGTTAACATTTGTTAAAAATATATACAAAACATAATTTGTAAACCTATACTTTTCTTTTGTACATTTACATAGGATGTACACATATAATCAGGTTCGCGTGATGTATTAAAAATCCACGAATTAAAAATTTAAAAATATTTAACAATGTTATATTCGTATAGAAAGTTTAAAAAATTAAGAAGATTTTTAAACAAGTCAATGAATATTCAAATGATCGTTTAATACAATTATTTACAATTGAAAATTCCATATTTTAAATTAAGAAAGAATAAGCCTCCTAATTTCGACAGATCCGAAAGGAAGAGAAGAAACCGCTCGAACCAGCTCGAACGCTTTCGATGCAAGCATCGACGGTGTTTGTATGAATACGATGCGGCAACATTGCCCTTTTGAAAGCTGACAACGCAGTAAAATCTAGCTTCCTCGTCACACACATCTTGTGTTGCAACGTCAATCGAGTTCTCTTTCTGATTCGAAATAGAATGCGACGGTAGCTCCATCTCGTGTTCATCAATCAGCTACACGTTTGTAGGTAATACCATTTCTGTAAAGAAAACTGTACGGCAGATACCGACCTCCGAATCTTGAAAAGTCACGTGACTCACCCTGCCCCTTAAGTTCGTTCGCAGTCGCACATAAATTGCAGCGTGCGATCACGTTGGTCTGACTGCATTTTTCAGCTAAGATGCTGTAATAGCTTCCCCTAGAAATACTAGGAGGTAGAACAGGTATCCCTGCGGATTGCTGTGCCGCTTCTTCTTCACTCGTAGTCATGAATGAGTTGCCTCCTATGTCCATCACACTTGTTTCACTTAAACTCATCACTTACACAATTAAATTATATTATTATAATAATACACTATTATTATTATAATACTACTAATAATACACTATTATTATTATTATTATAATAAACTAAACTATATCACGATATTCCTTAGATTTACTATCTATTTATACCGTGAAAACTCTAACAAGCTTTTCGATGATATTCGCGCGAATGCCTGCTAGGAACTGATTCGACGCTTGCGACGAAGCGTCTCAAAGCACCAAGAAAACAAATGACAAGCGCGGCTCGATGACATAAGCAAATCACGATGCAATAGAAACGTTCGAAATAACGAACGTAACGACCAGGGACAGAGATCCCTATTGCACGTGTATCTAAAATCTAAAAACACGTGTACACGTGTAGTAAACGAATTTGGATATCAATACGTGTAATTTTCAATATTCGTGTATTTCTATTTCACAGGGCACGTTAAACGGTACCGCATTGGTCAGCGTGGCGCGGCACGCGACTGCGCGTTGGTCGGCGCGGCGCGTAGCTGCGCAGAGTGGGACAACGAACAAAGTAACGAAGTTCGTATAAAAATCAAAGAACTTTTGATAGAAATGCGATAAAGCGATGATTTTGTTTTAGATTAAAGTTAAAATATTTCAGAATAAGAGAAAAATAGAGAGATTATGGTACAAACATTTTTTAACTTTGGAAATCTATGTTGAACTTGGAATATTTCAACATAGTTGTGATTTATCCAACACCATGCACAGTTAGATTTTTCTCTTGACATGTTACTCATAATTTCCCGTACATTTTATCACGCTGATTTCAAATCCGCGCGCAAAATTTGCCTATCACATAAAAAACGAATAAAAGATAAAAATATTTTTATTCGTTATTCGTTATAATAAACAAAGTATCTTTATTCGACGAGTAAATAAATAATCTTCTAATAAATAATTTTATTCGACGAGAAACTGTCCGACAAATAAAGATAATTTTATCATTTTCTATCTGTATCATTTATTCAAAGGCGTCCAATAAGTCTTGAAGTAATTGTTGCCAGTTCGAAGAAACGGCGACAAGAAGGTCCGACGAGCGTCGAGCGTCGAAGACCTAGCTGTTGATAAACGGCATACAATGTAAGCAAATGGGAATCACGCACGAATGAAAGTCGAAACTTTTAGATTCTTCAATATATCTTCATAAAATCGAGACGAGAGAGAGTGAATTGAAGTGCTATTTCTGATGAAAATGACAATAAACTCGAGTGTATACGAACAATTTTATTGATACGTAATATAATGATAAAGCGGTAAGACTTTGGAAATCCGCCACCCCCTGGCACCCTTTTTCGACACATGACCAACGTCATTCTATTAGTTTTGACTAATAGAGACATTTTTAGCGCAAATGAATAGTTTTCCAGATATTATCTGAAATGGATACACTGGTTCACGAAAGCGTTCGAACGCCCCTAAACGGCATAACTTTTTCCAAACTGGACCAAACGGTTCGACTTTTTTGAGAAATTAGAAGATTGGTTTACCGGATGACGTATAAAAAAGATTTTCGAAAAATTGCAATTGCTGGGAATTATAAGGGCAAATAAAAAAGACACTTTCAAAAACTTGTTTATTTGAACCTGTAATGAAAATTTAAAATATGCGTTTTGTAGAGCTATGTTACACACATACTGAAAATTGCATACAAATCGGTTGACGCAGATAAAAACGGCGCGCATCGAAAGATGTTAAAATTCTGGATTTTAAACAGAAACTGACCAAAAGTCGTCAAAAACTGCAATTTTCGCCACTTTAACTATTTGCAGCTCGTATGTACATTAATCGATTTAGATGACATTTTCAGCACACAAAATGCATACTATAAATTTTCGTTACATGTTTGAAGAAGAAAAATTTTCGAAAGTGCCTTTTTCATTTGCTCTTTATAGTGCAATTGCAATTTTTTGAAAATCTTTTTTGCACGTTATAAGGTAAAACAATTCTTGTAACTGCTAAAAGAAAAATCAATATTAAAGGGCGTTCGAACACGTTAGCCTATGTATGTAACGGTCGATCTTGTTAAAAAGAAAAGAAGTGAGAAAGCGAGCAAACTTTACTATTCTCACATTAAAGAATATAACAGTGTATTATTAAATTTGCTGACAAGTGGAATGGGAATTTGTTTAGAATAGCTTTTACTAATAGTTTTTACATTCGACTATATTAAATATTAAATTATTAAATATTATTGAATATATAATAAATAATATATAATATAATAATATAATATTAAATATTCTGTACGGAAAACACTTTTTTAACAAGTTCGCCCATTATATACGTTGCTTGCTGACCGCCGCACAATGGGAAAAATTGACAAAATCGGATTCAAAATCACGGTACTTTCGATAGAAATGAGGTACAGCAATGAAATTTTTTTTTAATGAAATGCGAAACTTTGCAGAATATGGGAAATATAGGGAGATTACGGTACGAACGTGTTTTAACCTTCAGAAAATTCGTTAAACGTGCACAATTTTAAGGTAAAATTTTAGTTTTTCCAATACCACGCGCGGAAAAATTTTTTTTTAACATGTTATGTATCATTTCCCATCGATTTTTTTTTACGCTGATTTCAAATCTGTTTTCAAAATTTATCTACGACCTCTGGCTTTTGCAAAAAATAGATTTTTGTGACACAAATTAATGAAATGATTTGATAACACACTAGTTCGAAGGTGTTTCATGTTTCGTGAACTGAAAACGTTCAAATGCTTCATTATTATTATTTTTATTGTGTTTTACACATGAGAATACGATTTTTTCCGCGCGTGGTATTGGAAAAACTAAAATTTTCTTGAAATTGTGCACGTTTAACGAATTTTCTGAAGGTTAAAAAACGTTCGTACCGTAATCTCCCTATTTTTCCCATATTCTACAAAGTTTCACCTTTCATTAAAAAAAATTTCATCGCTGTACCTCATTTCTATCGAAAGTTCCTTGATTTTTAATCCGATTTTGTCGATTTTTCCCACTGTGCGCCGCGTGAGTAGTGGAAAAGAGGGGGGGGGGGGGCTATGCTGCATACATGTTGCGGCGCACCGTCACGGACGCGTAGGTATACACAGGATTCATGTAGTAGTAGCGGAAGCTTATATCGCGTATATCTTGAAAATTATTCATTTTCGCTAACAATGACAAGTACATTTCGTGTTCAGCATGTCAAAACTAAAAGAATGACGTTGGTCATATGTCGAAAGGGGGTGCCAGGGGGTTGGCGGGTTTCCCAAGTCTTACCGTTTTATCATAATATTACGTATCAATGAAATTGTTCGTATAAACTCGAGTTTGGACTCATTGTCGTCAGAAAAAGCACCTCAATTCACTAGTCATAATGTTATGAAGGTATATTGAAAAATTCGAAAGTTAAACTTCCGTTCGTGCATGATTTCCCATTTGCTTACATTTTATGCCGTTTATCAGCAGCTAGGCCTTTGATGCTCGACGCTCGTCGGACCTTCTCGCCGCCGTTTCTTCGAACTGGCAACAATTACTTCAAGACTTATTCGACGCCTTTGAATAAATGATACAGATAGAAAATGATAAAATTATCTTTATTCGTCGGACAGTTTCTCGTCGAATAAGATTATTTATTCGATATTCGTCGAATAAGATACTTTATGTATTGGAACCTACGAATAACGAATAAAGATAAAGTATCTTTTATTCGAATCGATATTTAAATAATTCTTTACCTCAGTAATGTCCAACTCTGTTTGGAAAAGATTTGACTAGTCATAAGAGTCTGCTATACACAAGCGTAGACGCGTCGCTCAATGAGATTGACGGCTTCGAACATTAATAATGTCTGTGGTGGGACGAGGAGAGAAATGATTCTTGCACAATAACGCATGGAAAAATATGCTGAAACCGTTCCGATTTGTTAGAAAGCTTGCTCTCGAAAAAATATGGCAATGTGAAAAAAATATGGAAAAGTGCTAACTTTAAAATGTCTGACTTTAAGTATTCGCCGTAATTACAATTCTTGTTAAACTACATTCATTTGTTCATTCATTTGTTGAGATGCCGATTTGCAATCACGCCGTGGTCTGCAAGATCGCTGAGAGCGACGCCGCACAGTGGACAAAAACGGCCTTTTTCGATTCAAAATCAAAGAACTTTCGATAGGAATGAGGTATAGCGATGAAATTTTTTTTAAATGAAAGCTGAAAAAATAGGGAGATTACGGTACGAACGTTTTTTAACCTTGAGAAAATTCGTTAAAGTTGCACAATTTCAAGAAAATTTTGTTTTCGTGGCTAATACGCGCGGAAAATTTTTTTTTAACATGCTATATATTGTTTCCCATAGATTTTTTCACTCTAATTTCAAATCTGTTTTCAAAATTTGTCTACGACCTCTGGTTTTTGAAAAAAATAGATTTTTGTGACACAAATTAATGAAATTTTTTCGTTAAAATGACTTCATAACACACTAGTTTGAAAGTATATCGTATTCTCATATATAAAACACAATAAAAATAATAATAATGAAGTATTTTAACGTTTTGAGTTACTTACGAAACATGAAGCACTTCACATCTCGTCATCACTTGACGTATCACTGTCATTACTACTGGCACTTTCTTGAAATTGTGCAACTTTAACGAATTTTCTCAAGGTTAAAAAACGTTCGTACCGTAATCTCCCTATTTTTCCCATATTCTACAAAGTTTCAGCTTTCATTTTTAAAAAATTTCATCGCTCTACCTCATTCCTATCGAAAGTTCTTTGATTTTGAATCGAAAAAGGCCGTTTTTGCCCACTGTGCGCCGCGCCGCGAGGGTGGACGCGAGGTGTGACTTGACCTCCGCGAACTGCACAGGTGTAGGGGCGGGGTGCTCCGAAGACGGTGCCGCTCACTACACACGCGGCACGAGGACTTAAGGGGGCCGGCACGAATTTGACCTTGACTTCTGTCCATATACATTTACGTGTAAAAAAAGTTTACAAACTGACGCTTCAATATAGCAACGAGCAGTTTAAAAGTGGTCAATTATGATTCCTAAAAGTCCTAAAATTGTCTGTGCAGAGCCCAAATTGCGAATTTCTACCTCATCGTGGAGTAATTTGTAATATTCTGCCGAAAATTCGCTTTCTGAAGAAAGTATGACGTCACAAGATGGCTGCCGCTGAGAGTTTTTCTTAATTTCGAGAGATTTAGAGTCCATATCGAAAAAAGGGCTCTGCACAGACAATTCAAAGACATCTACAAACACGGTGGTGTGCATTTTTAATTGATTAATTACTTATTAAAGCCGTAATTTGTCAACTAAAAAAGGCACCATTTCGCGGTGCTGTTTACTAGCGCCACGGTCTCTCCGCGGCAAACACTGTACGTTGCGATAGAATACGGTCGATAATGCAGATCAATAGTACAGGTTTACGTATGTACGATATGTATGCTGACGAATATTGCAAATTACACGACTCTGAGGCAGAAATTCGAATTTTGGCCTCTGCACAGACAAAGCTAGAACCCTTGGGAAAGACAATTGACCATTTACAAACTGCTCATTGCAATATTGGAGCGTCAGTTTGAAAACTTTCTGACCCTTGCACGTTTCGCTTCGCATCGTGTGACGTCATGCTTGCTCCGAACGACTCGCGACAGGCCGTATGCTGTCGAATATTGCAAATTACTCGACTATGAGGCAGAAATTCGAATTTTGGCCTCTGCACAGACAAAGCTTGAACCCTTGGGAAAGACAATTGACCATTTACAAATTGCTCATTGCAATATTGGAGCGTCAGTTTGAAAACTTTCTGACCCTTGCACGTTTCGCTTCGCATCGTGTGACGTCATGCTTGCTTCGAACGACTCGCGACAGCCCGTCAGCTGTCGAATATTACAAATTACTCGACTCTGAGGCAGAAATTCGAATTTTGGCCTCTGCACAGACAAAGCTTGAACCCTTGGGAAAGACAATTGACCATTTACAAATTGCTCATTGCAATATTGGAGCGTCAGTTTGAAAACTTTCTGACCCTTGCACGTTTCGCTTCGCATCGTGTGACGTCATGCTTGCTTCGAACGACTCGCGACAGCCCGTCAGCTGTCGAATATTACAAATTACTCGACTCTGAGGCAGAAATTCGAATTTTGGCCTCTGCACAGACAAAGCTAGAACCCTTGGGAAAGACAATTGACCATTTACAAATTGCTCATTGCAATATTGGAGCGTCAGTTTGAAAACTTTCTGACCCTTGCACGTTTCGCTTCGCATCGTGTGACGTCATGCTTGCTTCGAACGACATGCGACAGGCCGTATGCTGTCGAATATTGCAAATTACTCGACTATGAGGCAGAAATTCGAATTTTGGCCTCTGCACAGACAAAGCTTGAACCCTTGGGAAAGACAATTGACCATTTACAAATTGCTCATTGCAATATTGGAGCGTCAGTTTGAAAACTTTCTGACCCTTGCACGTTTGGCTTCGCATCGTGTGACGTCAGGCTTGTATCGAATGACACAAATCGAAAAATCTTCTTTTTCTGCCAAATAAAATATTTTCGACCCTTCGGGTCACCGATTCGGTTGAAACTTTACACACTTATAGATCTCGTTCTCCTGTTCACAAATATATACCATTATAGGAGTAGATGGCCAATAGTTTTCGAGACATTGACGAGTTTCATTATTTTGTATGTAATGCCGTATTTTTTCCAGATTGTCAGGAGAGTCGTTTTGGCGTGACACTAGCGAGTCTAGTTTAGTGCCGGACGACCAGGGTTCGAATCCTGTCGACCTAAATGCTTTTTTTTTTAATTTCATTATGTTTTATCATTGCATATTTATATTATTCATTTCAATCGATTAAATTTCATGCATTAAATTGAATTACAAATAACATGTATTTATTTTGTAACAGAAGTAGAATATGGAAAGACCGTACTTGTTCAAAAAAGGTAGATGAACTTATGTCACATCACATAAACGTAATAGTAACTTGTTGAAAATCCGGAAAATTAACACAAAATATTTATGAAGAATTCTTAAAATTTAATATATATATATATATATATATATATATATATATATATATATATATTTAATATATAAATTACTATTACTATTTAATTACTATTGATTATTATTTAATATATAATAATAGTAAATAATCCTGTTGTTAGAAAATAAATACATGTTATTTGTAATTCAAAATGCAATTTAATGGAATTAATAGTATAAATATGCAATGATAAAACATAATGAAATTTAAAAAAAAATGCATTTAGTCGGCAGGATTCGAATCCTGGAATCTCCTTGTAAATATCGGAAAGAATTAGAATTGTTTCATGCTGTGCGTGTAACTTGAAGCGTTCAAATATTTAATTATTTTTATTGTGATTGTGTTCTATATAAATATACGTTTATATACGTATATAAAACTTCTCGGTAAACTTTGGAAATCGCTATAAACTATTATTTAAATATTATATAATATTATTCAAGTTTATTTTACATTTAGTTTTTAGTTGTATATTTGTATTTGTTTGTTTGTTGACTTCAGATTCGACATCATTCAGATTCGTAAAAAAAATATGATAAATTTTGTTTAATTTTTAATGCGGGGTAATAAAAACTGCAGGGGTAATGTGACAACGAGTCCTGCCTATATCTACGCGCCCGTGGCAATGTATGTGTTAGCATGTGTTGGTCGGCTGAATCGGGCTCATGAGGCAGGAATCAGTTTCACGAAACTCTTGTACATTTACGAGTTTGATGACATGGCAACAGTGAGGCGAAGGATATGTGGCAACCATGTCTAGTCGCTAGCTTTCTCTCTCAATTTTCGTTTCTCTCTTCCGCTACTACTCAATCTTCTTACCGATACGTCGTAGACGCGACGTAGTTCCACACAGAAAATTTTAACCATTCCACAATCTGTTTTCCCTACTCGCCGTTCGAGGACCATCGCGAGAATGGCGTGACAGTCAAGGTCAAATTTGTGCCGGCCCCCTTAACCGTTTGAGTGCGGCGAAGCGCTATCGCGCTTCACTTGTCGTTTGCCAAAAATGCGGAGGAGCGCGATAGCGCTTCTCTTGTTTTGTACCGAGAATGCGGTCGGGCTGCTGTTGGTTAGTATAATTTTCGCATCTATTGAGATCAGTTGTATTTTTGTGCATTCTTATAAGTGAGAATAAACTAGGTGTACTTGACCGGGTGGTTATGTAGACTTAAGAGCGCAGCGTGATATGCCTTCCGCAATGAAAAATCCGATTGGTGTTCTAACACCAAATATGGAACGGAAATACGGGACGGAAATGCGTCACGCGACGATAATCGTCCCAGGTCAAATTCCCTAACCCTAGTAATCCGTTACCTGGTACTGATGATCGACGGAGTCATAAAGCGAGTAGAGAAAAAAAAAGGTGAACATAAAGGTAAAGGTAAACGGACGGGCAAAAAGTAGAAAAATCTTTCGAGAAGGGACTCCTCGTTCGAGAGAGAGAGAGAGAGAGAGAGAGAGAGAGAGAGAACATTAACATTTTATGTTTTATTTATCGTTTTTCTTCTTTATTTACATAATGACTTGTCCGATTTTCGAGTTTATTTTTTTAAAACCTTCTCGGAGGACACATGCATATGTGTGCAAAATTTCATTGAAATCGGTCGAGCGGTTTAGGAGGAGAAGAATGTCCACGAAATGTAAGAGTAGCGTAAAGAAGAGCTTCGCTCGTTCACTTCGTTCACTCGCTGCGCTCTTAAAAATATTTTTGTTGATCAAAACTACTTGTTATTATAACAATTAGTGTTAATTAATAAGTGAGAATAAAAAATATTTTTGTTGATCAAAACTACTTGTTATTATAATAATTAGTGTTAATTATAACTATTTTTATTGTTTTCCAAAAAAAATTACTACGCATTTCATTCCGCACTTTTAGCATATATATAAGGAAATTCTTCAGCACTCAAACGGTTAAACAATTGAAACAGCGGGAATATTGTCAAACGAGCTCGCGACGTTCGTTCAGGCTACACACCGTAAATTTGAAGCCCGACAAATGGGGCAAGGGGGACGTGAATCGCGACAAGTCGTCAGGATGCGCTGAGAGCAAATTCTTCAAAAGCACGAGCGCGAGAGTTGACGAAATTCGACTGCGTTTCAAACGATACATAGTGGTTCGAAACCGTGAAATTCGAACCAAAGTCGAATTTTCAATGTCGTTGACGTTTAAACTATTAATTTTTTGAAATTTTAACCTGCATATGGCTCTAAATGACTCAAAATTTTTTTTCTACGCTGCCATAAAAAACGAAAAAAGAAGGAGGAAGCTGAAAGTGTTTGGGCGTGTTTGGGCCCAGTTTTTAAATAGTCAAAATCTATTCATGTGGTATTACGGCGTCGCTGATCCTCCTTCTCGGTCCACGGAGAAGTACAGGATTTTCGTCCTGCCTGTCGGAGGGATGGTCGCGAAGAGTCGTGCGTATCCGTCCTCGAACCTCCTCCATTGATTCTGCAGGTGGATGATCCGCGTCCGCAGGGTGGATTTGGTCCACTTGCTCTTTCCCAGCTTCTTGGTGCGTCGGCTGATCACACTCTTGAATTCACTCACTTGAAAACGGATATTTTGCTCGTGCACGGTTTCTGCCGTCGGATCGCGACGGAAATCTTAAGCAGCACCGAAACGGGGGCTGCTGCGAACAGAGATCTTGACGCGGGCAGAGGCACGAAATCGCGACGCGGGAAAAGACGCGGCACGAGGAGACTTCAACGAGAAAACAGCACGGAATAGGAAGGAGCTAACCGCGGAGCGTGGAACGCATGCAGAAGAGGCTTTTCCCGCCAGGAAAGGTTCCTTAAATAGCCGTCAAACGGCAGACGTGATTGGATTATGATCGATCACATGATCCTAGGAAAGACGCACTTGGGGATTCATACTACGCATATTTACTGGTACTTAACATGAACAAAAGCTTCGCGGCGTCGAGCAACAACGACGTGCGATCTCAATTTGACTCTAAAAATAAGAGAAAAAACCGTAGAAGAAAGCGTTCGACATTTGCTAGTAAATTCCACAGCTTGTATCCCGAACGACCAAGGTTCAAATCCTGCCGACTAATGCATTTTTAAAAATTTTATTATGTTTCATCATTGTATATCTATATTATTAATTTCAATCGATTATTATCTTTTCTTCCTTATATGTTATCGTCTGTATGTACGTCGCGGCGTCGACAACGACGGAACATCGTCTTTTCGAACATTGATTAATACTGACATCCTATCTGATCCATGTTGATTACATAATTTAAATGGAATTGCTAGGTAGTCATCATTATATTGAAATTTAATCGATTTAAATTGATATAATATAAATATGCAATGATAAAACACAATAAGATTTAAAAAAATCCATTAGTCAGCAGGAGCATTGATCAAGATTTGCTCGAAGCAAATTCGACTGACTGGATAGTTAGTCTGGTTGTGAAACAATTTAAACAATTTACCGTCTAACAATTTACCGCGAATTTATTTCTGTTGCTTGCGTCTTACTCCAAACATCAACAGTCGATAAGAATTCGATCGAAAAACGTAGTCACCCGACTCGAACGTGCCGAACGTAGATAGAAAAGAATAGCATGTAAACACAGTCCGAGCGAGTGTCGGTCCTCCGGTCCTCAAGCCGGGCTACATTACCCGACATCTGTTTATCTGTTTATTACTTATCGGCGAGCGACCCAGCAGGGCCTGCCCGACGGCTAACCGTCTCGCGAACGGAAAGGCATGTGAAACCGGCGTGGTGTTAAATAACAGATACATCCGTATTCCGAGCCTACGTAACGTCTTGAATAGGGTTGGGCACTTTGGGCCATCCAGCTATTCGCTCGGCAAGGATATGTTTATGAGGGTGTGACGAGTGAATGCTTGCAGGGGCATGCAACTCAAGGTTGCATTGCCCCGAAGAATTGGGACTTTGTTCCGAGAGGATCTGGCCACTGAGTGGAGAAGGCAAGGGTGCCTTTGGTGAGAGGACTGTGTTGGACAGCGCAGCACTGACTCCAGAACTTTCAAAGCGAACAAGTCTCAACCTTCCTAACATACACGTATACCTACAAATCGATAAGGATAATTTAAAAAATGATGCGTTTAGTTATAAATTACCTTGTATTTTTTTAAATACTCGGAATATGAACATTAACACTAAACCTACGAAGCACAAAACATATAAACGTGAAACGTTTTATAGAAGGGAGAAGACTGAATTTATTTAAACTTTGTACGATTTTCACTATAATATATGCTTGAATAAAGAAGTGAATTCAGTAATTTCCTATAAATACGTTTTTATAATTTCAATAATTGTGAAATAGAAAAGCGGTCCTTTGACCGTGGTAGGTTTAGTGTTAAATGTCAAGAGGTACAAAAAAATTGATGACCAAAAAATAAAATAACTAAATAAAAAAATAAATAAAAATAAAAACAATTAAAAAAACAATTTTAAATATTATTTTCAGAAAGTAAAATTTAAAGAGTTAACTAAGAAATTATAAGAGGAACGCAAAGCAAAATGGAGGAAATTAAATTAGAGAAATTTATTTATTTAAATATAATATTATAATAATTCCCCCCTCGTGAGAAGCTCCCACCGCCGCCGTTCCATCGGCCGAAGCCTCGTTCGCCCCCTCCACCGCCCCATCGTCCGCCCATTCTTCTGCCTCGTCGGCCGAAGCCTCTCAATTTTTTAAAGATTTCCCGCCTTGCCCCACGCCTGATTTTTTCTGCAACATATAAAGTACATTAATAAAACTAAAAGTAACAAATGTATGTATGTAATTTTGGTAATTGTCCATAAAAGGTTACACCTCACCGATTTCGACGTTTTTTAGGATGTCAGGTTGAAGATTCTGAACAACATTTTCCTATAAATGTAACTGCCGCTCAGCTTTAGTTTTTGAGACATTCACGAAAAATTACAGCTACTGCCACATTAGATTTTGCCTACACGTGCATGTCTACAGATACATTGTATGTTCTTGTAGGAATCACTACTCGTCGGAGCGATCCCGCACGCTCCGTGGTTTCGCTTACGTGTTCGAATAAACAACACTTTTTGAAATACGTAACTTTATTTATCGAAATAATCGCTAGAGACGATCGTGGTATTCTACAGAGTATTCAACGATGGTTTGTACGATTCTGCTGTTTTGCTCCGAGGTCCGCTTGCTCGTCACCTCGGTGGTGACGTGAATCTTTTGCCATGGGCCCGTTTTTTGGGGGAAGAATCATCCCCATTCGTTGCTTGACTTGAGGGAGGAGGATCTTCCGAACAGACCTCTCCGGTGGAGGAGGAAGTTCCCACCTTCAAGTCAAGAAGGGAAAGTTTTCCCAGGATGCGATTTTATGGAACCCCGGAGCAACGCGACGAAGGCCTAAGTGGCCCATGAATGCGTTATTGTCTCTCGTTTCGTCCGCTTGACGAAAACCAGAGACACGGTACTTCGGGTTGTAGCAAACTCGGAAAGGATTTATGATCCCGGTCGCTGCGCGTAGTGGGCCATGAGGCCCGTTGTGTATGAAATCGGGAAAGGGGCTCGCTCACGGGGTCTCGTAGTGGTGTCCGATGACTCGAAGGAACGCATATTTCCTTGGGGTCATAAACTGCGCTACAATGTACTGCCGAAAACCCGTAACGGTGGGTCTCTGATTGTCTGAAAGCGGTCGAGTCTCGTTGTTTTTACATTTCGTATAATCGGGTGTTTCTAGACGTTACAGGCGGGACTTGTTCTTCACCTGACGCTAATTCGCATACGTGTGCACACGGAAGGTGGAACGTGATCTTCACCTTATCGTTTATATTAGTATTTATATTAGCTAGGTGGAACGCGATCTTCACCTTATCGTTTATATTAATATTTATCTTAGCTAGGTGGAACGCGATCTTCACCATATGCTTGTTCGCACGAATGTACGTGTATGTTGTAGGCGGTACGCGATCTTCGCCTTATTTGGCTGTTAGGCCCGTTCTGGTGTTACAATTGATTGTTGACACTTCGAAGTGTTGCGACGCGACATTGTATATACAGTATACATGAAGACGATCGTCTAACGATCTATATACCGCGTGAACTTTTTATAACAAATGATGACGAATGAGAAGGTCCCAGTGATGCTGAGAAGGTGCTCACATCAAACAATAAACATTATAATATATTATTTAATATTGTTTAATATTATTGAATCATCAGAGTTGATCGCCCGAAAAAAGTAATCCAAATCAACACTAATTCCACTTGTTAGCAAATTCTATTCTATTCTTTTATTATTGTTCCCCTCTCAGGGTTACAATCCTTGCTATAGGTTCACACCTAACCTATGCGTTCACCCATCTTTCGACGGGCCCCAAACCAACGTCGCTTAACCTCCACGATCACCATCCCACAACACCACCGGACGAGCCACCACTCGCCGGCTGTTAGCAAATTCTATTAACTATTCTATTTCTATAATATAACATAATACTGTTTAAAAAGTAATGCTGAATATCTTAAAAACTAAGGCTGAGTGGCGGTTATATTTTTGGGAAAAGGCTATTCAGAATTTTAAGTTTTAAACACATTGAACATATTGAGAATTTTATTAAAATCGGTGAGATGTAACCATTTGTGCACAATTACCGTAATCTCCGTAACTCACCACCAGATCGTTATGAGGATTCGATGGTGTTGGCGGTGCCGGGGCCGGGGCCGGGAGCGGTGTTGATTGATTTTCCATCTTTGTTGTGAACAAGTACAAAACAATGAAAATATTATCACACAGTACAGTGTTCACTCGATAAATGTCCAAAATATTTGATCTGCAATTTCTTGATATTTATCGAGTAAGCAATCAATAAATAGGTTTGGGACGAAGATTTGTAGAATATATACTTACTGTGAGTGAGTAGGTGTCCAAGTGCACTATGTAAATGTTGTCGCACGTCGCGTCAGACGTCAACCACGAAACCTCTGACAAACGTCTTTCACATCAACGGACTTTGAATTATGAAAAATTGGAATCCAAAAAAGAAATTTTTGTTGTATTCCGGGTGAAGGGAACTGAGACCAACACTTTTATTTCGGATCTTGGAGTTTATTGCAAGTCTGACTCGACAGTAAGTACTTAGAGAAATCTGGACAGTACCGGACTTGAAGATGAACTGAGCTGCTTCGCATGGAGGTAGGGGGTTTTTATATATGTAAAGGAACTTGGGGGCGAGGTGACTAAGGGTGATTCATGGAGCAAAGGACAAGATGCATCAGTACCTATGACTATGAGATGATTCAGTTGTTTTGGTTTCTTATGTGAGTCAGTTGGGCATACAACACCTCCCTCCTTTTAATCCAAAATTATAATTTTGGAGGGAAGTTTCGGCGGTTAATTTTCGTGTCTTATACTAATTTTACAAAATATATATATAGTTATATGTTGAATGTTAACATTATTTGATGATGAAAATTATGGTATGGACTCTTATTATGAGTTATAAAAATAAGGAAATAAGAATTTTGAATTATAAAGGGGTTGAGCTTTTTCGGCTGCGCGATCCAGTTTTTGGTCGGAGGTTGTATCTTCTGGTTTCGGGTTCATGCTGGACCACATCTTCTTCGTGGACATTGGGAAGTGTTGCAGGTTCCGGGGAACTTTGTACCCTTCCGCGCCTTTCAAACAGGACCACGTCGTTGGACTGGTCTCTGTGTTCGCTGTGATTATTTGAATCAAAATTGCAATGAACAATGTTTTTTATAATTGGCGGGACGGTTTCTCCTGTTCTGGGGTTCGTGGTGAAGCAGCAGAGTCGCTTGAGCAGGTTCCAACATCCAAACCAACGGCAGCAGTTTCCAACGAATACCAGTATGATGATGGCAGCAATTATTCCTAAAGTTATCGTGTACCAGCTTGTATGGGTAACTATAAACGGCTCTTTCAGACGATGAGTTAGTAGTTCATCGAATTCGTTGAGTTTTTTGCTGTTGAACTTTAGATCCGTTAAGTCGATGTTGGTAAGTTTTATGGGCTTCAGAGAGGATGCAGCTTTGTGAAGTAACGAATTTGTGTTTATAACACAACAGTCGTCCTCGGTTAGGTTGATTCGAGGGACGTAGTGGGTGATATTCTTTTTGACTATATTCGTGGTTTCTAATGAATACCCCGCATTGTATACCCCGCGCAGCCTCTGCGCAGCTGTATCAGGCCGATCTTTTGCAGAATGATGTCTTCCATGTGGTGGTTGTCATCACAAATGATTGTCAGCGTGGTTGGTTTCTGTAGTACATACAACCATTGGTTGTTTCTTATGTAGTTCCATACTTCCATTTCAGCGCTGATTGTTTTTGTAGAGCAGTCCCGTGGTAGTTGTGTTACGTGTGGTGATAACAATTGTACTTCGCAAGTGGACTCTTCGGTGATTCTGGCTGTGTTCATGTTGGTGCACACGTACTCTCCTTCAAAATATTCTGCACAGTTTTTCAAATCCGACAGGACGGAGAAATAGGATTTTTGCTGGGATAGAAGTAGGTACGGGTTTTGAGGTGTGATAAAAGTGAAGATAGAGGAATTTTGATGCTGAATAGGTAGTGGGATCAGGTTATATAAGACGTAATTGGTTCTTTTCACGAGAGGTAACTTTATAACAAATACTACTAGCTCATTTGTTACAACGCTTTGAAGTTTCATTAGCTTGTATAATTTGGGTATATTTTTGTGGGTTGGATTGATTATTAACTCTAATTCACCTTTATAATTATTTAGCTCATCGCTAAGTTCTCTTGGGTTTATTAAAAATGGAGAGATTATATTATGATTTCCTAAGTTAATGGCTTCTATATTTTTATCGAGTTGGTCGGAGATTTCCATGCATAGAGAAAATAAGGTGGCAACTTGTTCCATGATAGTTGTCTCTAACAAGAGGTGTGCAATGTCGTTACTTGTTTCTAAAATAAAGTTGTTAATTGTTTGCATATTGTCGTTCAGAGTATCTTCCGTATGTTTTAAGGACTGGATTGAGTGGTTAAAACTTTTTATAGTGCTCGAAACTATCTGTATCTGTGATTTTAATAGGGTTTGAGTTTGCGTATTATCTTTTAATAAGGCGTTAATACTATCGGAATAGTATTTGGCATCATCTGCGTCTGGGGTGCCAATTAACCAATTTAAAATATAAGAAACTCCATTGAGTAATCCTCGTCGGTTACGCTGTTTCGGGTTGAGCCCTATTAATCCGTTAAATATATCTACTTTGTTTTTTATATTGCGAAGCTCATTTCCAACGGACTGCATGGTCTTTTCGCAGTGTGATTTTTGGTGCTTCGATGCGGCGACTTCTTTTGATAATATTTCACAAATTTTTTGTGACTTAATAAAGTGTAAATTTAAGAGGGCTGTTGTTTGAGACAGATATGTAAAATTGAGATATGTTATCAGGTGTAATTCGGTGTTTGAGATTTTTGCATCTCCTAGTTTTCTATAAAAAATTCCACTCTTGTCGGTGAGGGGTGTATTTGAATAAGGAGTCTCGGTTATCGCATTAGGAATTAGAAGGAGTAGCAACAGCATTGCCGGATTCATCTAAAATATAGTGTTTAAGGAGATTAGTGTGATAGGTAGACCTTCTTTTTCCGATTTGAAGTTCTACTGTATTGTTAGGGTATGTTCGTGTGACTTTAAATGGACCTTTGAAATTGGGTGACAATTTTTTATTGAAGCCTACTTTGGTTCGTTTTTCGTAGATACATACGAGATCGTTGACTTTGAATGTTTTTGGATTAATTTTCTTATCGTAATGGTCCTTACTTTTATTTTTTGAATTAATTACATTTTCTCTTGCAATTTTGAAAGAAACATTTAATCTATGTTGTAATGAACGAACGTAGTCATCATACGTGTAATGAAATTCTGGTTCTTTCAATATAGAAGAGGGTAGGTATGCTTTTCGTCCGAAGAGAAGTTCATAAGGTGTTAGATTAGTGGATCTGTGAGTTGAGGTATTATAACTAAAGGTTGCAAATTGGATGTATTCGTCCCAGTCTGTTTGGCTAGCTTTTATGTAATGCTTTAAATAATCCTTTAGCGTTAAATGATACCTTTCTAAACTTCCATTGGTCTGGGGATGATATGGGCTAGTACAGATGTGTTTAGTTTTTAGTAGATTTCCTAGGTCTTTTATTAATTCAGACATAAAATCTGGACCTTGATCTGTTAAGAAACTATTAGGTATTCCAAATTGAGTAAATATATCGATTAATGATTTTGCAATAGTTGAGGATTCGTGATTAGGGATGGCTCTAGCAAAGCAATATTTTGTTAAATCATCTTGTGCAGTGAGAATGAATCTGTTCCCGTTCTCGGTAAGTGGCAGTGGTCCAACAATATCTAGGGCTAATTTCTCAAAGGGTTTTTCAGCTGTCGTAGTTATTTCCATAGGTTGTTTTACAGGCTTGAAATTTGTCTTGTTCATTTGACATGAGTGACACGATTGAATATATTTTCTTATATCTGATTTTATAGATGACCAATAGTATTGCTCCTTAATTTTTGCGTATGTTCTATTGAAACCATAGTGACCGGATAACTTACTACCATGATTTTCTTTTAGAATTTGTTGTATTTCTTCTGAAGTGTGTGGCTTAATTCTTTCAGAATGAAATAGTTTGATTTCGTTATTAGGAAATAGAAAGTTTAGCATTTCATTTAGCTGTTCTGACTTAATATTGCTATATCTTTTAAGATCAGGGGTAATAATGATAAATTTTTGTGTTTTTATTAATGATTTTAGTTGCAAAAGGCAGTCAAATATATTTTTGTATTCTAATCTATCAAAACGTGAAGTTAGAGGATATAAAATATAGAAAGTTTGTTTGTTATTTTGGACTTTAGACAACCCATTTAGTTCTGGTTTGAGGTTTTCGATACTAAATTTTGATTGTATATAGTTTAAATATTGGTTACTTTCGTCGAGATCTTGAGACCAAAATGATACTATAGGATCAGTGAGTGATTCTAAGGTTCCTTTCTGTGTTTCATAAGACACGGGATTTTGATTTGTATAGTGGTATTTGATAAACTCATTGTAGGATGGGACTTGAGTCGTGTTCATATTTATTAATTTTTGTGTAACGAGACGAGAGAGACCGTCTGCATTTGCGTTGGCAATTCCTGGCTTATGTTTTATCGTATACTGATATTCCTCTAATCTAAGTCGCCATCTAACTAATTTTGACGATGGGTTTTTGCAATTGAAAAGCCACTGTAGTGGTCGATGATCCGTATAAATAACAAATTCCTTGCCGAATAAATAAGGTCGAAAGTGTTCTGCTGAGTTGACTATTGCTAAGAGCTCCTTTTCCGTTGTCGAATAATTGCGTTCTGAATCGTTTAAAGTTCGTGAATAATAGGCGATTGGAAGATCCTGACCATTGATAAATTGAGATAATACTCCGCCTATGCCGACATTTGATGCATCAGTTGTAAGAATGAATTGCTTCGAAAAATCAGGATATTGCAGAACAGGTTTACAGGTTAACTTTTCTATTAATGTTTCGAACGATTTTTCCTGTTCTCCCGTCCAGACGAATGGCACGTTCTTTTTTAGTAACTGAGATAGAGGTTTAGCTAATGTAGCGAAGTTTGAAATAAATTTTCTATAGTATCCAACCATGCCTAGGAACATTTTGATTTCTTTTTGATTACGCGGTTTTGACATTTTTTTTTAGACATTCTACTTTTTTAGGATTGGGTTGCACACCTTTGTCAGAAATTAAGTGACCTAAATATTCGCATGACTTTTTCAAAAATTCGCATTTGCTTGGTTGCAGTTTCAGGTTATTTTCTCGAAGTCTCAGGAAAACATTCATCAGTTTGCGATTATGGTCTTCTAAATTGAATCCATAAATAACGAAATCATCGATATATACAAAACATTGTTTACTGGTTAATCCGGTTAAAACGTTGTTCATGACCCTCTGAAAATGGGCCGGAGCATTCTTGAGACCGAAAGGCATTCTAGTGAACTCGTAATGCCCATTGGGTGTAGAAAATGCTGTTTTTTGACTATCGTTGGGATGTAACGGGATCTGATGAAATCCATTAGATAGATCTAAAATACTAAAATATTGTGCATGTCCTAATTGATCAAGAATATCCTCGATGTTTGGCAAAGGGTAAGCGTCACCTACTGTTTTTTCATTTAATCTTCTATAATCTATTACGATGCGCCATTTCTTTTCTCCAGATGAATCTGATTTTTTGGGGACAACCCAGAGAGGGCTGGACCATGGACTAGTAGAAGGTTTGATGATACCATGATCTAACATTTTTTCAATCTGTTTGTCTACCTCGGTTTTATGAATTTGAGGGTAACGGTACATTTTAGTATGTATGGGTATGTCATCGGTTGTAGGAATGGAGCAAGAGTCTACTGTTGCCCGACCTAGTATATCTGTCGTTAAATGAAATACGTCACTGAATTCAGTGCAAATTTTCCTTATGGACTGTGCTTCCTCTGAATTTAAATGGTCCAATCGTAGGTGTTCGTTTAGTACTCGTAATCTGTGTTCTGTGGAATTAGGTTCTTGATTTGAGGCGAGATTATAAATAAATGAATGATTGGGAATTGGTTCGATTAAAAACTCCGGCATATCGATTTGTTGTGATTTAGCGGAAGTATTAATTATTGTTGTCAAGGCTGTGTTGTCTTCGCGTACTCGGACAATTGAATGAGGTATTAAAAGAGAGCTATCGTTTGTTAGTTTCCGCGCAGTTATCGTCCCTATTTTTACTTTCTGATGGTTTAATATCTTTATGGGGATTACGGTTTCGGTTCGACCATTAAGTTTTATTATGTCAGTGGATTTCTGAAGAGTATTTTGGCATAATGGTATTGGGAATGGTATATTGTCTATTGACATAGTCGTTGTCAGATAATTAATCGTAGCTTTGTGTGTTTTTAAGAAGTCATGTCCTATTAAGCCATCGAAAGGGATGTTACTCAGGGAATCGATTACTTGGAATTTTCCACAAATTTTCCTACCTTTGAAATTTAAAGGGAGTTCGATTTCTCCAAGGGTTTGAATGGAAACATTGGGTACTATCCCGTTTAATATTATAGGGTTACAGTTATTAATATCGTCTTGATTTATACTCTCTGTTTTAACTAGGGAAATAGCAGCTCCTGTATCGACTAGAAATTTTAAAATTTTATCAGAGTTATTGGAATTTTCTGACTCGAAGAGAATCGCTAATTGATCGTTATTAGATATACATGAACTCGAAGAATTTATCGTGTACTCATAAGGTTGAATTCTGTCGTTACTTCTTCTAGAGGGTTCGGAGGTTCCGGTGGGTTTGAGACCTTCTGAAAATTTCCAGGGTTGGATTTTCTCGAAATAGCACTGTACGATTCCGGAATATTTGTTGCACCAAGAGAGAATTGACTTTGTTCATGATATCTTACATCTCGAGAGTTTTGAGGATGATTACTATAGGAATTTGGATTCCGTTGATATTCACGATTGTTGCTAGGATTTGGTTGGTTCCGATAATTGTAGGAGTTATTAGAATTTGTTCGATGTTGATATGAATGTTGAGAATTGGATTGTTGTCGATTTACTTCAAAGTTGTTGGGATTGGATTGACGATAAGACCCGTTATTTTGCCTTGAGTTATTATATTCCCTTTTTCTACATTCTTCTATATTATGTCCGATATTTTTGCAATATCTACACTGTTTTATGTTGTTCACAACATTATTTTGTTTGACTCGATTTAAATTTATTGGCTTGCTAGTAGGTTGATTCTGTTTCCCGAAATAGCATTCATGAGTAGTATGATTTGACCTATTACAAATTTCACAACGTTGAAAATTATCGTATCTCAAACGTAAAGTCTTCTCTTCTGCCAAGGCCACCGTAAAAGCGCTATTAATATTGGCAAAGTCGCGGTATCTCAACATTTGCGATATTTGAGGGTGGGAATGGTACACGAAACGATTGAGGATCATTTCGGTTATCATTGCCAATCGCCCTGCTAATGTATCAGGACTACAGTCCGTTGAGTGAATAGTTCCTAAAATTTTTGATTGGAGATCCTCTAACTTTTGGTAAAACTGGGAAACGTTTTCATTACGATTTTGTTTAATTGAATTTAAATCCTCCATGAGCTGATCTAAAGATTTTTTATCTTGGAACAAGTTTAAAAGTAATTCTGAAATTTCCTCCCATGTAGTAAGGTTACAATGAATGTCAATCTGATCACGGGCTCTACCCTCTATTTTATTTTTCACGAATAACAAGAGAACTTGTTTTTGCGATGGTCTAGCTAATTCAAATACAGCATCTACTTGTTTAACAAATGAGCGTAATTTTGTTCGGTCACCATCGAATTCTCTTGGCAATAGCCTTATTAAATGATCTAAGGATATCTCTGTAGCGGAATCGGGAGTTAAATTGGAGCTGTTGCGTCGGGACATTTTTTTTTTTTTTTTTTGTTTAAAGTGTACGTCGGAAATTGAAAAACAATACGAGAATATTTGAAGTTCAGTACTTACAGTGTGACTGTACGAATAATTTCCTCCTTCCGAAGAAAGACTGCAACTCACAGGGTGCTGGTTCGGTGAAGAATCCAGAAAATACGACCAACCGTAGGTTGAGCTTCGGGATGAGATCCTTGATTATTTCTTACTCCGATGTTACCGATGGAAATCGGCGCCCTTTTCTTATTGTCAGCGAGATAGAAACTATCCAAGTACAGCTGAATGAAAAGGCCGTCAGAGTATCCCACTTCTGACACCAATTTTGTGTTGTATTCCGGGTGAAGGGAACTGAGACCAACACTTTTATTTCGGATCTTGGAGTTTATTGCAAGTCTGACTCGACAGTAAGTACTTAGAGAAATCTGGACAGTACCGGACTTGAAGATGAACTGAGCTGCTTCGCATGGAGGTAGGGGGTTTTTATATATGTAAAGGAACTTGGGGGCGAGGTGACTAAGGGTGATTCATGGTACCTATGACTATGAGATGATTCAGTTGTTTTGGTTTCTTATGTGAGTCAGTTGGGCATACAACATTTTCTTTAGCATTATATGTACTTCGTCGAACAATGCAATTTTTGTTTGACATCCATTTGTTTGATCGCATGCTGTATATGTATCTTTTGATAATGTTTGTATTATTAAAAATGTTGTTTTTGTTTGTTATTGTTTAAATTTTATTGTCCTAAAATAATATGATAAATGGATAACTTGTTACTTGTTACTTATGTAGCACTTTTCAAGAAAATTTAAATCACCGATATCTTTGATTATGAATTTCTTCGTATATCTTGAAATATTTATAACATGAAGACTAAATGTCAAGAAATATGAAGATATTTATAACCAAAGACATCGGTGATTTAAATTTTCTGGAAAGTACTACATAAGTATTAAGTTAATCATTTACCATATTATTTTAGGACAATAAAATTTAAACAATTAATTAAAACATTATTCCAAAATGATATATTTATTACGATAATTATCAGTGGATAGGCATCATTTTTTAATGAATTTTATTAGTGCGAATTTGATCCCAATATCTTTTATGGTTCAAGAGTTATTGTAAAATGTCACGCTCGATCCAGCATAGTGTGCGGCCGACCAAGGCTGTATATCGCGATGCAGCATTCGCTTTAGATAAGTTTTTGTCAATTTTAAAATGTTAAAAAATTTCAAATTTTAAATTTAAAAAAACAATTACAAAATAAATGTTGGAAAAACCATTTTTGTCGAATGAAAACATTTATAGTAGATACTCTTAGGTTTTCACTACAAGCTCGTAAAAACTCATTCTCATCGGTTTGTTGGTTTCAGTCTGATAATTTACTGAAAGAAGGGTGACACTTCTTTTACACATCTGTGTGTCTAGAATTGTCTACACTGCGCTGCAACCGAGTGGGACACTGTCATTTTTAAGTTATTTATTGGCATGCTTGACCCGAAGAATTCATTACGGACTTGGGTACGGCTAAAAGTTTAATGTCTTGTTTCGAAATGGGAAACAGACCAGCCGTAATCCAGTCAATGACAATTGGCGTATCGTAGGCCCACACTTAGCGGAAATACGAAACCAGTTTCAGGGAAAGATCTTTGAACAAGGGATCTTTATGCAGCATACGTATACGTATTACACGCACATCTTCAGCCAAAAGAAACTACCACATGTTTTGATCTTTTACTCTCAAGATATGTAATTCCGCAGGGATTGTTGTATGTGTATATATATATATATATATATATATATATATATATATATATATATATATATATATATATATATTTGTGACCGTTTCGACTGCGGCCAACGTAGATAAAAAAGGATAGCATGAGAACACGGCCGCGCGGCCGAAGGCGCAACAAAAAGGCAGTGCAATCCGATGATATTATTATCCGATTTTGAACCGTGTTTGGGCTTATTTTGTTCGGCAAAGTATTTTCAGTCGATAGGTAATGATATCATTATGATAACGTTAATAAGAAATAATATTATATTTAATTGGTAAACGCCAATACGCTACTCGTTACAATGTTGCCTCTGATACTGAATCACGACCACATCGAGCGTCCGCGTCGAGTGCCGCTTGGAAACAACAATGTAAGAGTTACACCATCACTTATTAATAACGATAAAATGTTTGTTACAATTCATAATTTTGCCATGGAAACCATTATTAATCGATTGCAAATAGTTTTCTGATGAAAAAAAGTCTAAACACGCCATAAATCCGATAGGTTTCACGTTAGCAGTATTGTAACGTTTCCTTGGTAAATAGTTCGTCAACGAATTTTATTTCCCTAGCTGCCCGTTCCATTTCGATAGAGTCCGTTACCGTACCAATGCATGTTCAACAGAGTCGGTAATCCAGGAAATCGTAGACAGAAAAATGCAGTGCATGCAAGGCCTATGTACGTGTATCCGTACGTAATATATAATATAAAGAGTTTTTTATACAATTGTCTTAATAACTTAATATCTAGCAGAATACCCATGATGAAAATCAGACATTTCCCTTTATTGTAAAAACTTTTACTCACTACAACACGTGACGTAAATTGTTTAAGTAATAAAAATGTGTTTCTTTAAACAATCCTTTAAGTAATAAAAATGTACTGGTTTAAAAATCTGTTTAAATAATACAAATTTAATTGTTTAAACTGTTGGATTATTAGCAATAATAATGCAATTTGCCAAAAGAGCAAAAATGAATTTCGTTGCCCATGAGAAACACTGTAACTTTCTCTATCTTAGAACAGAGAGGATATGAGAGTGCTCACGCCCGGGGTTTCGGCGTTCCCATTTTTTGGACCTCGCCGTTTTTAGCATGGCACAGAACCTGGGCCGTCTTTTCTGGATCAGAACCCCGGCACCGACGAGATATACTTAAGGGCCAGGTCTGCGGATGCTTTGCGATAAGGTAGAGTGCCTACATTACCGTCAAAACATGGGTTTACGCTCCCAAAGTTTTCGTCCTTAAATAAGAATATTTTGTCGCTTGTAAAGGGCTTATTCGAAAGAGGAAGGTTCAATCGAGTGCGGGCTGGTCAGGAGATGCCGAAATTATGCAGATATTTCGTGATATAAGCGTTAGAAGTTAGGCCAAAAATTGACGATGTGCATGCTGTTGAATCCAAGCATTTTTATGCCATTGGATGAGTTTTCTGGACAAAATCGAGAGTCACGCGCACTCGAGGAGATCTCCAGCTACAAATTGAGCTATATTTTGTCTTGATTCTCTGCGAAATAAAGGAGAAAAGTTTGGGAGCGATTTGGACGTGGCTTTCTAGCGTCAGAATTCATGATATCTGAGAATACCGATAACATAGAGCAAAAATTTAGTTGAGCTGAATTTCATCAGGTGGCGTCTAAGTCGAAAGACTGTCGACGTGGTATTGAAAGAAACTGCAAGCGTAGATTGTGGTTATGTACGTCGCCTATTCGCTCATCAGCAGCGTTCGTCTGTGTATGTCTGTATATGTATATAATTTTCCTATACATGCAAATATTCCGCTAGTTTGATGTTTCGGACTCATCCGGGAAATGTGTATCATATGAAATTGCGTTCTTTGTATACTGATTTCATACGTTACATAAAAAAAAAGTATGAAATTAATCAATTAATTAAATATTTAATTTATTAAATTATTAAATTAGTTAATTATTTAAATTAGTTCTAAGTTATAATGTAATATGTGTATCTTTTATTTGTTCCCTTACGGATTACAAAGAGATCCCGTTCCCTTTACACTGTGCTGTTTTCTTTTCTTTTTTTTACATTAATCTTTCACCTATACAAAATCTATATCTTATAAATACAATATCTTATATTCTTATATTATCATATAGTTACATTTCATACGTGCTGGAAAGGTGTGCAAGAGAGCAAGGAATGAAAGTAGGAATACACGAGAAGGTGAAAGAAATAGTGGTATAGGCCGGGAAGGGGGGAAGGGTGGATGAAAAAAGTAGACTGGAGAGAAAAGAAGTAGAGGACGGAAAATATGAAGGAGAGGAAGAGAGATGAGAAGACAGGCGTGAATGGAAGAATGAGTGAGAGAGAGAGTGAAAGAGAAAGAAAGAAAAGATAGTATAGGAATATAAGATATAATATTTATAAGATATTATAAATAAGATAAGGGAACAAATAAAATATACATATACTACATTATACTTAGAACTAAATTTTATTGTAATTTATATACAGTATAGTAAGTATAGAAATAGTAAAAAATACGAGACATATCAGAATTATATTATTATCAATATCTAACTTTGCACGTCTGCATTGTAATAGGCGCGGCATCTTTTCCAAGTGTTGGAGCTCGATCGCGTCGCTCGTCGTCGTAGTATTTTTTGTCTATCTTGTTCACTTTGGCATTCGCGCACGTTTCGGATGCCCATGCTGATGGCAGTGGAAAACCTCACACCACCGCTGTGAGTGGCCGAAACTCGAGAGCCATCGCGGCCACAACATTGTCGGCTATATCGGTGTAAGACTAGAAGACCACTACTAATCCAATTACAAAACTTCTTTATTTCTCATTATTTTTTTATGAAACTTTTACCAACATATTCGTGGCATTGTTCTGATTAAAATGATACCAAATATGATACAATTCCGATGATATTTACTTCTGTAATGAACGATGAACGTTGCTCCCTATAACAATTACATTAACAGAAAATTAGTGTAAATGTGATCCGAATTATATCGCATTTGGTATCATTTTAATCAAAATAATGCCACAAATATATTGGTGAAAGTCTCATAAGAAAATAATTAATATTAAAGAAGTTAAATTTTTCAGGCCTGCGATCACGCGAGCTTTGATCTTTGCCGGCGGCCGCGACTCTCTGCGACTCTTTCTTTCATATACGCTGTCCTTCTCTGTGTTCGTAACTTTTATCGCTTGTTACACAATTAAATATCATCGAAATTATATCATATTTGGTATCATTTTAATCAGAACATTGCCACGAATATGTTGGTAAAAGTTTTATAAGAGAATAATGAGAAATAAAGAAGTTTTGTAATTGGATTAGTGTGATCTTCTAGTCTCACACCGATATAGCCGACAATGTTGTGGCCGCGACGGCTCTCGAGTTTCGAATCAATCGGCTTCGAATAAAAAATTATCTTTATTCGTTGGATAAATTCTCGTCGAATAAAATTATTTATTCGATGGTCGTCGAATAAAGATACTTTTCTTTATTCCAACCTAACAATAACGAATAAAGATAAAGTATCTTTTATTCGAATCGTTATTTAAATAATTTTTTATCTAAATAAAATAATAATTAATAATTTTAATAATGACCGTGACGTATGCTAAAGACAAAAATAAAAAATATTATTAATAAAACAAAATCTGACTGCGAAAAGAATTAATAATAATTTATACTCTATATTTATATTTTATTTTTTATTTTATTTATTACCAATCTTTTATTCAATAAATTAGTTTATTCAATTAGTTTATTCATATATTCAATAAATTAATTAAATTTTTTATGTTTGCTGTCTACATTGAAACAATTATCATGACGTGATTGTTTATAACTTTCATTTCCACGTCGGAAAATAATACTCTTCGTATTCAAATTCAAATCAATTGTATTGATATGTTAACATTTGTTAACAATATATACAAAACATAATTTGTAAACCTATACTTTTCTTCTGTACATTTACATAGGACGTACACATATAATTAGGTTCCCGGGAATGTATTGAAATTCCACTAATTAAAATTTTGTTTAAATATTTAACAATGTTATATTCGTATAGAAAGTTTATAAAATTAAGAAGATTTTTAAACAAGTCAACAACTATTCAAATGATCGTTTAATACAATTATTTACAATTGAAAATTCCATATTTTAAATTAAGAAAGAATAAGCCTCCTAATTTCGACAGATCCGAAAGGAAGAGAAGAAACCGCTCGAACCAGCGCGAACGCTTTCGATGCAAGCATCGACGGTGTTTGTATGAATACGATGCGGCAACATTGCCCTTTTGAAAGCTGACAACGCAGTAAAATCTAGCTTCCTCGTCACACACTTCTTGTGTTGCAACGTCACTCGAGTTCCTTTTCTGATTCGAAATAGAATGCGACGGTAGCTCCATCTCGTGTTCATCAATCAGCTACACGTTTGTAGGTAATACCATTTCTGTAAAGAAAACTGTACGGCAGATACCGACCTCCGAATCTTGAAAAGTCACGTGACTATACCTGGCCCTTAAAGACAGCCAGCCCCTGTGTTAAACTGCGGGCCCCAAAGTGGGTGCTGAGTGGGTGCTGGGAGCGGTCGGTAACGGCCCCAATGCCGAGATACTCTCATCGGTTGTTGAACTAAGAACGTGGAACTATCACTGATCGCAAATACCAATATCACTAAACATGCCGCGCTCACTACCTAAATACATTTGCTCGTGAAGTACGAAAGAAACGTCAGTGACATAGGCAATTAGTAAACATAGAATGCTGACATAATGCATTCTGTAATTGCTTGGAAAATAATTATTTTTTATTATATAATTTCATTACACTCTTATTGCCTTCTTATTTTCCATATTGTTCACCATTGTAATCATTGTTTTATAATCGATAGTTTATAGGTGTAATTAATTAATTTGGAAATTATTGCGATATTTATAAAATAATGATTATTCAACAAAATATATTCTGTAGTAATTACAGAATAAAAAAAAAAGAATAAATACATACACAAGTAATGACAAAATTCAATCGTTCTTATTTTGATCCGTAGTAAAAAACAGAAAATTAATGTTTTTACTTATTTATCCGATAATACCACTTCTAATGCTCGATTGCACTGACTGCAATTATTCAAGTAGAGGTAGTAACAAAGTAAAAGTGTTCAGTAATGAAACTAATTTTTGACGGCTCCTATCCGTATAATGCTACAGTAAAGATTCTACCGAAGTCAGTACCGACGTTCCCTACTGATGTCAGTGGAACACCTCACACCACTCGAGAACCGTCGGTCGCGGTCACAACACGGGTCGGCTATATCGGTGTGAGACCTGAAGACCACTACTAATCCAATTACAAAACTTCTTTATTTTTCATTATTTTTTTATGAAACTTTTACCAACACATTCGTGGCATTTTTCTGATTAAAATGATACCAAATATTATATAATTCCGATGTTATTTACTTGTGTAACGAGCGATAAAAGTTTCGAACGCAGAGGAGGACAGCGTATGGGAAAGAAAGAGACGCAGAGAGTCGCGGCCGCCGGCAGAGAACAAACCTGCGTCTCTTTCTTTCCCATACGCTGTCCTCCTCTGCGTTCGAAACTTTTATCGCTCGTTACACAAGTAAATAACACCGGAATTATATCATATTTGGTATCATTTTAATCAGAAAAATGCCACGAATATGTTGGTAAAAGTTTCATAAAAATATAACGAAAAATAAAGAAGTTTTGTAATTGGATTAGTAGTGGTCTTCAGGTCTCACACCGATATAGCCGACAATGTGGTGGCCGCGACGGTTCTCGAGGGTCGCGGTCAGCACCTCGTGACGTCAGCGAGTACCTCCGACGTTCCCTACCGAAGTCAATCGAAAAGAACCAAAAGACTGACTTCGGTATAATTTCTACTGTATTTGGAGACAGTATACACAGATTCTTATATGTTGCAATGCATGTTGTTTTTTTCTCCGTTTACCGATTTCGATGAAATTTTCAGTATGTGTACCATAGATGTACAAGACACATATTTTAAATTTTCATTTGGGATTCAAATAAAAAAGTTTTAAAAAGTGCGTTTTCTGGTTTTTTATGTAATTCTTACCAATTGCAATTTTTGAAAATCTGTTTTACACGTCATTTAGTAAATCAATGCTTTTAATTGCTAAAAGAAAAGTCAAAAAGTAAAAGTATTCTAATTTAATGCACAGACAACATGTGCAGTATTCGGACTGTACGTGGATTGTACGCAGACTGTCCGCGTAAATAAAATCATATAAAATTACAGTAATTGTTCATAAAAGGTTACATCTCGCCGATTTTGGTAAAAGTTAAATATATTGTAAAACTCAACATTCTGAACAACTTTTTCCTATATATGGTGCCGCTGCTCGGCATTAGTTTCTGAGATATTCTCAAAATCTCTTACTGCTACTAGAATGGATTCTGCACACTCTTCTGCATATTAGAAGGCATGATTAACACATATAAGTTACTTTCTTATTAACGAATATGTAGAATCACATACAAGATCTCAAGGAGAAGGTATAATTAAAATTGGTTGGGATTAGGTCGTGTGTGGTGGGGGGAGGGGGACGATTACGCTGACATTGTTTCACATTTCACATGTGGATTTTTGCATAGAAAAATACTTAAAGAAGTTTTAATCCCAACCTATTTGAATTGTACGTTCTCCTTGACATTTTGTACTACGAGGAAGTGTATGCAGAATCCGTTCTAGCTGCAGCACCAGATTATAGAATATCTCAGAAGCTAATGCCGAGCAGCGGCATTAGAATAATGACTTTGACAACATACTTCAAAGTCATCAAAATCGGTGTGATGTACCCTTTTCTGTATTTTTATTGGAGACAGTATTATTGCTATTTGTCCGCAGTGTGCGACGCCGTGAAAACTGAGCAGTCGAACTCGAGACGAGAAGATCTCTCCGGGTCTCTTTCTTTTGTATACGCTGTCCTTCTTTGCGTCCGAAACTTTAATCGTTCATTACACAAGTAATTATCATTGGAATCATATCATATTTAGTATCGTTTTCAATAAAAAAATGCTACGAATATGTTGGTGGAAGTCCCATAAAAAAATAATGTATAATAAAAAAGTTAACTTTTTGATTTAAAGACCTGAGTTCACGCCAGTCTTTGATCTTTTCCGAACGCTTCGACTCGCCGCGTCTCTTTCTTTCCCATACGTTGTCCTTCTTTGCGTTCGAAACTTTATTCGTTCATTAGACAAGTAAATGTCATCGGAATTATGTCATATTTGGTATCATTTTCCTTAGCAAAATCCCACGAATGTGTTGGTGAAAGTTCTATAGAAAAATAATTAATAATAAAAAAGTTTATTTTTTTATTTAAAGGCCGAAGCTCAAGCTAGTCTTTCATCTTTTCCGAATGCTTCGACTCGCCGGTTCTCTTTCTGTCGCATACGCTGTCCTTCTTTGCGTCCGAAACTTTAATCGTTCATTAGACAAGTAATTATGATCGGAATTATATCATATTTGGTATCATTTTCATTACAAAAATGTCACAAATTTGCTTGTGAAAAAGCCATAAGAAATAATGAAAAATAAACAGGTTCTTTTGTTTGATTGGTGGTGATGTCACACCGATATATTCAATGCAACACGACATATAATGTTACACTCTTCGGCGACAGAGGCAGTCGAGCTCCACTGTCCTCTTCTCCGTTCGGCACGGGATCCCAGAAATCATTTCTTGAAAGCTAAATTCTGACCGGACCCGGGTGTGCAGAGCCTAAAATAATCTTATTCTTTTTGTCAAAATTTAATTTTCTACTTAAACTAGTTTGTTATTGAAACTCACTTGAAATATTTTAAATGATATTGAAATATTGGAATATTACAATTTGGAATATTTCGCCTGACAATTTAGACAAAAATGCCCTTCAACATATTTGAACGGCCGTTGCGCCATTCGATTTTCGGTCAATTTTTCCCAATTAATTGCATGTAGAAATATAGAAAAAATCTGACGAATTACGGTTATTTATATTCATATTTCAGGATTTTTGTCGATTTTTGGGTTGAAAATCATATTTATAAAAAATGAAAGACACGTAAGAATTCCACAAATGCAGGTTCTTTTATAGAAATTGAAAAAGGACATCGATCCTATTTTTAAATTAAACCAAAAATGAAATGATTCAAAATTTGAAAGGTTTGGAAAGAACTGCGATTTATAAGTGTCTAAAGTTTTATTCGATCCCTGTTTTGGTCATTGGGCGATGCAACTACATACATTGTAACGCTCGCGTCGGTCTTTGACTGCTCTGACCTCGTTACAGCATTTGAACGCGGCTCCGAAAATTATTGGAAATCAAATAAACCACCGAATAAAGACAAAGATGAAAATGAACACTTTTTTTATTCAACACTAAATATTTATTTGTTTATTCGTCGAATAAACTTATTACGCGTGGAATAGAGATAACATAATTATTTTTATTTGCGGCGTGACAAATAATTTTTTTATCTTTTATTCGTTATTTTAAATGTCTATTTCAACAAATATTTTCCCATCTTTGCTCCTACAATTACATTATTTTATATTATATTAGTTTTTCCGGTGATTCTCTCTCAAACTCTTTATTATTCGGAATAGTATGTCAAATGAACGTTATTCTGGTTTTCAACATATTTCTGTTCCCACGGATCGATTCTTGGAACAATTAACTATAAAAAAAGTGTAAGGAAATAATGCTTGTTTATGAAATATTTTTAAATTACAAATTGTGCTATCGTTAAATTATGCTTTAATACTTTCTTACGTAAAATATTTCTAGGAATTTTTTGTCCTTGATATTAGTTTTACTTTTAATATTTTACGTCTTAAAAAGCAATACTAAAAAAATATCTGTTTAATTCGAATACGTTCGTCGGAGAATGTAATAAATAATCGATATGGTTCCGTGATGATTCACCTTCTCGCCGACGAGAATTTCCTTAGTCGTCTTCTGCACCGACGAAATACCGTAGTTGGCCTGCTGTTTCTTACTCCAGCCAAAATCTATTCTAGAGGGCGGTAGAAGACACCGTATTTTTCGTGACACACGTTCTCCCGTAAGGCTGGCTGTCTTTAAGTATATCTCGTCGGTGGCCGGGGTTCTGATCCGAAAAAGACGGCCCAGGTTCTGTGCCATGCTAAGGCTGAGCAGATGTCACTACTATAACGGGAACGCCGAAACCCCGGGCGTGAGCACTCTCATATCCTCTCTGCTTAGAATAACAGACCAGATGTCATCGGACCCATAGGCCTGGTATTTGTCGTACCCGAGGGCCAGGGCAATAAACGATGCAGGCCTGGGTTTTCCCTTATTTCAAGTGGACGAAAGATTTCTCTTTCGTCCCTGCTTTATTCTTTTCCTCACTTCGAGTCCGTTAGCCGAACTGGTTACATCGTCCTTCCGCGCTGTTTAATAAAACCAGTTATAGCAAATTCTCCCGTGTATTCATTTATTGAAATACCAAATCCTAACATAAACAATAAAAATGTATTTGTGTAAATAATAAAAATTTATTTGTTTAAACAATGAAAATGTATTGGGTTAACCGTTTGAGCGCGGAGAATTTTCTTATACATAGAAAGTGAAGCGCGACAGCGCTTCGCCGCACTCAAACGGTTAAACATTTGTTTCAATAATAAAAATGTATTTGTTTAAACAATTGTTTAAATAATAAAAATTTATTTGTTTAATTAACCGTTTAAGCGATGAAAATGCATTGCTTTAAACATTTCTCTCAATAACAAATATTGAATTTTTTAAACAATTGTGTAAATAATACAAATGTATTTGTTTAAGCAATCGTTTAATTACTGAAAATGTGTTGGTTTAAACATTTGTTTCAATAATAAAAATGTATTTGCTGGAACAATCGGTTAAGTAATAAAAATGTATCGGTTTAAAGATCTGTTTAAATAATAAGATTCATTTGTTTAAACAGTCGTTTAATTAATACACATTTACCAATGTAAATATCTGTTTAAATAATACATACCGATTTGCTTAAACAATCATTTAAATAATAGACATTTAGGTGCTTAAGCATTTGTTTAAATAGTAAACATTCATTTGCGTAAACAATCGTTTAAACAATAAACCGTGGTAAGTAGTACGTATTTACGTATTACGACTTGGCAACGTCGGATAAAAAAGTCGTTTAATTGAAATAAAATACTAATTCGAATTAAAAATACATTTCATGTCCATTTAATTCCAAATACCGTCTCGGATGAACGTTTCGAGAAAGAATTTGGCTACATCGCTTCAACTAACGAATTAAATTCTCAAATAAATCTGGCCGCGCCATCTGGGTCGAAATGAATCTCACGATTCATTTTGTATTTCGTTCGAACGAGGCTCAAATACATTCTCGGCGACCAATTGACTACAGCTAAATCCGTCAAATACAGTCGACTATTCCAATTGAATCGTAGAAAATAATCTGAGAGGCAGGTCAAATAAACTCTCCACGCCAGACGTTCATCGGATGAAAATACAGATACATTGTCGCGTTTCATTTGCTTCAAATAGAAGTCGGAAAATACAGAGTATTTTATTTGAAATGTATTTAAATAAATTTTTATCCAATTACTGCCCACTTCTGATTGCAACCAAACCTTCATACGACATTACCATGCATTAGAAACTGCTTCGTGCGACATTTGCATAAACAAGAATCCGTTGAATTCTATGGAAAATGTGAAACAAATAGTTTTTATTTTTTGATCTTGCCAAAGTAGTACATATAATATGTAACGAGTTTTTGTTGCGGCCATCGGCCGCGCGGTCCGTGGTTACATGCTGTCCTTTTCTATCTGCGTTCGGCGCGGTCGACGCGACGCAGAGTGGTTAAGAATCGTAAACTAGGTGGACAAAATTCGAAAAATTTGGTGATACGGAATGATTTAATGTTTTATTTACCGATAAATGAATACTCATCTGAATCCTATTCAAAATATGGCGGTTTTCGATCATGTAATACTTTAGAATAATTGAATTATAAACATTCAACGTTGATGCTCTCTTAAAACAGTAATCAATCGGTTTATGTATGTTACGCGACGATTGAGAATGCATACTGTGTATATTTTCTACTGAAGATTTATTTCAAACGAATAATGAATTCTTAATAAATAACAGGGTGTGGTGGGGGTGGTGTTAACCAGTTAACACTGTTATTTATCTGCTTTTTTGTTAATGTTTAAGAATTTTTTACTCTTGCTAAAGTAGTAATTTGCTACTACAGTTTCACGTAAAAACATTAGATATCTTTTTAATGAAGGTTGTTTAAAACATGCTGTAACTTTTTTAGTGCAAATAGGTGCATCAAATTTCTTTCAACATCGATTTCTGTAACCACTATTGTTATTATTAAACTAAAATTTAGCTGTGTCTGTCTGCAACTGTAACCGTGTAACATTTTTTAAAAACATGCATTTTTACATATTATAAAAACCGTTATCAGAAGCTGCTTCATCCAATAATTAAATAATTGCTAATAAGCTATATAAATGTGTAAAAAAGCATCTAATTAAACAAAATTTAATGTAATGAATTTTTAGAGCTCCTTTCTTTATAATTACTTTCACCTAGAATCCTGAAATATAAACTTTTATTGATTTCATTAACAATAATTCTATAATTATGTGGGAAGGGACGAAGGGGTGCATCGGGGCGTTGCGACGGTAATGTTTGGGCTCGCGAGCGGAACAGAGACCGATGCTCAAAAACAAGAAATCGTTTTAACAAGCGAACGAGAAAACAGCGCAACTTTCAAGGCGGCGGATTTTGAAACGCGATCTCGACGAAAGACGTTGGCAAATGTATTAATTATAAAAGTAACCGCGGTCGGCGAAAAATAGACGTTAGGCGAATAAGATTTAATATTGTTCAGTTTAATTCGGTGTGTTTCAGTTTAATTCAGTGTGTTTCAGTTTAATTCAGTGTGTTGATTAGTTTGTTATTTCATGTAATCGTTGTTATAAAATATATCGTCATTTTCATATAATCTCCCTTGATCCTACAAATTTGGGGGCTCGTCCGGGATAAAGAGCAATAAGGATCGGGTAGTGAAGTGACGATACGAAACGTGAGTGAAACGTTAGTGACGGTGTAAAGACATTTACATACAAAAATGCCGAGGGACGCGAGTAATTATACCGTGTCTAATTTAAAAGAACTCTTAAGAGATCGCAATTTGTGCACGTCGGGCACGAAAGCGGAGTTATTAGCGCGGTTACACGAGTTCGATCCCGCGTGGTTGAATACCGACGAAGACGATGAAGTTTTTTGGGGCGATGCTGCGGAGAACGGAGGTGCACTTGGAGGAGGGGACGTGCCGGTGAAGATCACGAATGAGGAGATCATAAGGCAGCAGCGTCTCGAAATGGACTTTCTTCGTCGAGAAAAGGCTCTGATGGAGAAAGAACTTGAGTTAGCGCAGCGTGAAGTGGCTCTAGCCCGGATTTCACAACAAGGGGAGTTGACTGGGGCAGAACAGCCCCCGCAAAACGCACGAATAGGCGTCAAGACCGTTGCTGAACTACTCAGCTACTTTGACGGAACATCGGAGGATTTTCCGAGCTGGTCCAAGCAGGTGCGGATGCTACAGACGACTTACCGCCTAAACGACGACGAGGCGAAAATTCTAATGGGTATGAGACTGCGAGGAAAGGCCCGCGAATGGATGCATTCTCGCCCTCGGTTCATCGAGATGAGCGTTAGTGCGTTATTGGCGGAATTTGAAAGCATATTCCATCACAGACCAAGTACCGTTGTTGCGCGTCAGCGATTCCAAGAGCGCACCTGGAAACGAGGCGAGCTCTTCGAGGATTATTACCATGACAAGATAATAAAAGCAAATCGTATCCCGATTGAAAATCAAATCGAGCTGGTTGACTATCTGGTAGAGGGGATACCGGATCAGATATTGCGAAACCAGGCGAGGATGCACTGTTTCAACACACCAGAAGCGTTGCTGCGGGCATTCGAACGGCTAACGTTGCCGACGGGTCTACAAGGAAACGTCTTCAGAGGGGTCCAGTCGAAACCACCAGAAGCAGTACGGCAGGAGAGGATTCAACGGGACGGTGCAGGGACAGTCAGAAGAGAAGATGCAAAATGCTTCAACTGTGGAGTGATGGGTCATCTCAGCAGAATGTGCCCAACCAGGGACCGAGGTACGAGGTGCTACAGGTGCGGGGAGCACGGACACATCTCTACGGTATGCCCAAAGCGTGAGGGTGAGACGACTAAAAATACCAACGTGGTGGAGCTGGCCTCGGAAGAGAAAACGCAGAAAATGGTAATAGTAAATGGCGTAGATGTAGTAGCGCTTATTGACACGGTTAGCGATTTAACACTGATGAGGGCGGAGTCTTATGTTAAAATGGGTGCACCGCGACTACAGGCCAGCGAAATAGCGTTTCGTGGGGTCGGAACGGGCGTGAATAAAACACTGGGCAAATTCGTCACGAATCTCCGCGTCGACGCTAACTCGTACACTATCGAGATAAATGTAGTATCGGACACATTGTTAAAATACGACTTGCTTATAGGAACGGACTTCCTAAAGTCGGTGAATCTTACGGTAAGGCAAGGCGTAGTGACGATCGGGAAAGTGAAGCAGGGCTGTACCGACAATGAGAGTGTACCAGAAATATAAATCGGCCTCGCGTAGATTTGTCACACCTCAAGGACGACACGATTAAACGAGAGGTTCAGGGCATGATCGACGGTTATACCCCTGATCGGACGCGTGAGGTGGACGTAAAAATGCACCTTGTATTCAAAGACAATGTGCCTGTCTATCAGAGAGCGCGGCGTTTAGCTCCGATAGAGAGGGAAAAAGTTAATGCGCAAATTAGCGAGTGGCTGCGGACGGTATCATACAGCCATCGCTCTCTGAATATGCAAGTCGCATTGTCTTGGTTAAAAAGAAAGACGGCTCAATGCGCCTGTACGTTGACTACCGGAAAATAAACCAAAAGATTGTAAGGGACCGGTACCCTTTACCGCTCGTGGAAGACCAACTGGACGCGTTACAGGGTGCTAAGGTGTACAGCACGCTTGATTTACGAAACGGTTTCTTTCACGTGGCAGTAGGCGAAAATAGTCGCGAATTCACGTCGTTTATTGTACCCGACGGGCAATATGAATTTTTACGTGTACCGTTCGGACTGTGTAATTCACCCTCTGTCTTCATGAAGTTTGTTCACGCGGTCTTTAGAGAACTAATTAACAAAAGGGTTGTATTGGCGTACATAGACGATTTGATTATACAGTCGAATGATATGGCAATTGGAGTACAGAACCTTAGAACGGTGTTGTCAGTGGCGAGAGACGCGGGATTGGACATTAATTGGAAGAAGTGTAAAATATTACAGACTAGAGTTGAATTTCTCGGCCACATCGTGGAAAACGGCAGTGTCCAGCCGTCGGAAGGCAAAACAGACGCCGTTCTAAAGTTCCCGAAACCAACGAATGTTAAACAAGTCCAAAGTTTTCTAGGCTTAACCGGGTATTTTCGAAAATTCGTGCAAGGGTACTCGCTAATCGCAAGACCACTGACGAATTTGCTTCGAGCGCACGTAAAATTTAGATTCGGATACGAGGAAATGAAAGCGTTCGAGGAATTAAAGGCTAGTCTATGTAAGCAGCCAGCGCTTAAATTATTTAAAGCGGGAGCACAAACCGAGCTGCACACGGACGCGTCGATATTCGGCTTCGGATCAGTTTTGCTGCAGCGCGACGACGATGACGGGGAAATGCACCCTGTGCATTTTGCGAGCGGGAAAACAACGCCGGCGGAGGCGAAATATTCAAGCTACGAATTAGAAGTCTTGGCAATTGTACGGTCGCTCAAAAAATTTCGGGTCTATCTATTAGGGATTCATTTTAAAATTATAACAGATTGCAAGGCGTTCTCACTGACAATGAGCAAGCATGATTTGTGTATGCGCGTAGCGAGGTGGGCGCTACTGTTAGAAGAGTTTGACTACGTTATTGAGCATCGGTCAGGCAAGCAGATAGCACACGTAGATGCACTGAGCAGGCATCCCTTACCAACATGCTTGATCATTGACGAGGATGAGGGCGGCATCACGGGAAAAATACAAAGAGCGCAATAGGAGGACGAAAGGGTACAAGGAATTTTGGAACTGGCCAAGGAGGGGACGATAGACGGCTATCTGGTGAGAGGAGGTATACTCTTCAAAATAGTAGATGACGACATTTTTGTTTGGTCCTCCCGAAGAGCTTGCAATCGCAATTTATACGACGAGTACACGAGAAAGGACATTTCTCTGTTGTTAAAACGGAAATAGCACTGAAGAAAGATTATTGGTTCCAGGACATGAGATCCAAGATAATGCGCGGTTGTAAAAACCGCGGAAAACCAACAGGAGAGCAGTCGAGGAGTTCCGAGCACTAAGGCCGCTACGGGGAGCGAGACGAGCGGCCGGAGGTTTGTTTTGGGAGTAGCACGCCTAGTCTCACACGCATTTTCGACTAGAGCATGTGGTTGGCCGAAGAGGTCACACACACTAATGAAATCGCGTGACGAAGTGTAGGGAACGTTGTTCCGTTGTTCCACTGTGCAAAATCAGTTCTCGCCAACATGCAGATGATCGTGGATCAACGTGCTCGTAAGAGTGAGGCCCCTGAATAAACGGAAGGTGGTATGTACCAATTATTATTATTAACTGTTCAACGTTTCGTATGTACTCTTCTAAGAACCTTTTGTTACATGTCCTAATGTTTTGTTGATAATTTAAAAAAAAGCCGTATGGTAAAAGATTGCTATTCTTCCTATTTCCTGCCTGTCTCCTTCTCTTCACACAATTTCCTAACTTCTGATCTCTTCTCCATATATATTCCTACTGAATTTTTCCCATGTTCTACTTGCTAAGGTACATATGTATCTTTCAACTTTTCTTTTCTGCTTGATACATTCTCTGTCCAACCAAAACTTTTGTCGTATTTTTCTCTTTTTCATTACTACGTATCTCCTTCGTCTTCAGATTTTCTTTTAGATTCTTCAAATTGTCGTAAATTTTTTGAATATGTCTTATAAGTTTTGTAGTGCTCAAAATATGACTTTTGAGAAGTGTTGAGACTTTTATTAACATTTCGTTTAAACTAAATTTTTTGTTATGTGAAGTTAAATGTTATGTGAACTTTGTACTAATTTTTATTACATTCGTAGATTGGGATAAATGCATCGACTGCATTTGCCGTGTTGCCGAGTTGGTGGTAGCAGGTAGCAGATAATTCATCGCCGGTGAGTCCTTTCGATTATGCTTTTTTTAAGCTGCTTTTAAAAAATATACTTTATGAACATTTTGCGTTGCATTTAGATGTATATATATATAAAGTTGTGTAGAATTACAATTGAATTACTCCAGGAATTATAATTACAAAGTAATTGAATTACATTTAATGTATAATTCAGTTCAATTACATTGTAATTTATAATTCCGATCTTCATTCAAATTAAATTACAATGTAATTCGTAATTGGAATGGAGTACAATTACAAATACTTTGTAATTAAATTACATTAATTGCGAATTACGATGTAATTAAATTAAAATTGAAAATTAAAGAATAATAAAGTAATTGGTAATAAGAGGTTGAAAAATCCATGTGAAGGTTTCAAACAGAAGGAATTTATTATTTATAAATGTATAATATCTGAACAGAAATAACTTCTGCGTTACAAATTTTTTAAATTTCAAACATAAATATAAAAAGCAGAAAGAGCTGTACATAATTTGGAGAGCTTTATTTCAAGTATATGGTATTTCAATTACACATCTGATTAAAATATTTCAATTATATTGTATTTCAGTTAGTAATTAAAACTAAAACAAACAATATAATTCCAGCATTAATCTTTCATCAAGATATTTCAACATTGGATATTTCGGCGTTACAAAGGAAAAGTAAAGCTGAGTTCTGTTGGACACATGTTATTGAAGGCAAGGCGAAAGACAAACAAGGCGGGAAACACTTTAAAATTTGTTTACATCAGAAATAGGTAAGCTTTTGTATTCAATTTTCCTTATTAAGCATAATTCCTCCTAGATAAAGGATTTTTCACATAAATACGAAAATAGAGCGTACAAAGTACCCGCGTCGGCTCATTTTCAAACTTTAAAAAAATAATGTTTAATAAAAATATAATTGGCTATATGGATATGTAGAGGACAGTCCCCAAATGTGGTATTTCTCAAATATGCTATTTTTCAAATATGGTATTTTTCAAATGTTCTTTTTTTAATATGCTATTTTTCAAATCTGTCATTCTTTTCTAATTTTTTTTTTCATGAGCCAATTTAAATGTAATCTAGAGTTGCGTATAAAAATTCAAGTGCACGGGAGCTTTACATATTATAACATTTATTAAATTAACGTCACGAAAGCAATGCACACTGGTCGCGTTTGTTTTTTATTTATTTATTTTTTGTTTTTTGAGACGTTGATTTCTTCTTTTGTAGTTTAGCGTTGCGAGGAAACACTCGGGTTTATTTGAAGTATATATCGAGTGGACAATTATTTTTCAAATATGTTTTTTTGTAATGTGCAATTTTTGAAATGTGATATTTTTGAAACATGTCTCTTCTTTAGCTAGGTTACTTTAAAGGAAAAATTAACGACAATCAATAGAATCTTTATCTTTATCAAGATTCTATTTCAATTACATTGTATTTCAATTACACACCCCATAAAAATATTTCAATTACATTGTATTTCAATTGCACATCCGATAAAAATATTTCAATTACATTGTATTTCAATTACACATCCGATTGAAATAGTTTTTAATTGAATTAACTGACAGGTTTGAATTATTTAATTCAATTATGATGTAGTTGAATTACAATATAATTCAAATACAATGTAATTCAAATACGTAATTGAATTACAACGTAACAGAATTAGCACAACTCTGATATATATAAAATAGAAAGTATGTAGATATACATGTAACTTTGTTCTCTCAGAATGAATTTTCACTTCTGACTGCATTGAATATTTGGTTGTAACTGAAAATATATATTGCATCGTTACTCGACTATTAGTTCTATGATTCGATTCTTAGTGCCTGGGATTATTTTTGTTATTCTGTGGAGATATGTAAAAGGAGCGTTAGGGCCGTTTTCCTTCTTATGCACTGTAGGTAATTGTTTTCCGATAGCAACGGGACTTCGGAATATTATACTTAAATGTACAAACGACAATAGACAAATTTTTGAGAATTTTGACCGAATAAAAATAGACGAGATAGGAGTGCTAGGGTTAATATTGTATAATGTATAATATACAGGGTGTTTCGTTTATATGAAAACTGAGATATCTCGTGACGCACTGAAAATACGACAAAAATTTGTTTACAAAAATTGTTCGGTATGAAGGGAACAATCATATGGTGTAATTTTTTTCAGGACTTGAATCGTGGGGAGGGAAATTTCAAACTCAAATGATTTTTTTTTAAATGGAACCATATATTTTTTTTCTTTTTTGTCATAACACGATAACATTTGTCCGAGCCGAATTCAACAATGTATCACATTGTTATTTACTGTTACCAAACATTAGAAATTATATTGTAATGTTACTTCTTAAGTAGGCAATGGTAGTATCTGGTTGCCGGCTATTAGCTGCTCACTGTAAACAGCTATTGACCTTCTTGTCATTTGTTTTGAAGAGTTGCCTTATTTGTCTCGAGTTCCATTTATTTTAGTTGGGACCGTGCGATACTACAGACTTGTAATAATTTCGTTGAGTTCTGTTTGGTTCTTTCGAAATTATTTAATTCCAGAACATGCTCTTGACACATGTATAAATAAATAAATGCATGCATAAATTTTATTCGTGATTGCCGCTGACGTGAATATTAATATTAATATTAATCAGTAATAGAATTTAAAATGACGCGAATTCACGTCAGCGGTCGCGAATGTGTTAACAGACGGATATGGACATTATAAATTTTATGTTTATTTATTTCGGTAACTCAAGCAGCTTAAAGGAGCTGTAAGAAGATCTTTGATCTTGTTTACAGCGTCTAGCAAATAGTCGACTCTATTACAGAGCTGAACAGAATTACAATTGAATTACTCCAGGAATTATAATTACAAAGTAATTGAATATTTTTAATTCAATTACATTGTAATTTATAATTCAGATCTTCATTCAAATTAAATTACAATGTAATTCGTAATTGCAATGGAGTACAATTACAAAATACTTTGTAATTCAATTGCATTGTGATTTATAATTCAGATCTTCATTCAATTAAATTACAATGTAATTCGTAATTGCAATGGAGTACTATTGAGGATTTTTGATAGGAATGGTATTGTTCTTATCACAAATCACAGCGTTAGTGAATAAAAGGAACTTTAATATAAAACTATTAACTGTGAACTTATTACAATATATGTATCATGTATGTCCTGCTCAAACCGATTCTTATGTCGAACTTGACTTGACCGATTCTTTATTCGAACTGAACCTGGGCGGACGTGCAAGTAACGTCTGCCCCACTCTTATCTCATGCCCATCGTCATTTTATTTTCCCGATCGTTTCCCGAAAATTGTTTGCATATTCATTATTTAAATACGTATACGTTACTTAAACAATTATTTAAATGAATAAATTTTATAATATCTCGATAACTAAAGGCAAATGTCGGTATATTCATAGAGAATAGTTATTCAAAATGTTGATTATCTCAACGTATTAAAGATCATTGAAATCGATAAGGTTGGTGGGGATGTCGATAATTAGCGAAGAAACGAAATTGATATGAAGAAATATTCGGTAAAAGAAATTAAAAAACTATTGTAATGTTTTTTAATTTTTCATTTATTTAAGTTTAGTCGTATACACAATATGTCATCAATAATATGAGATTTCATGATTGTTCTGTAGTTATTTAACACTGAATGCCAAACTAGAAACCTAAAAAATTCCATCAAATCAATGTGTTATTTAATGAAATAAAAATGGGAAAAAATGATATGTATAATATTGAGTAGTCCTCCAACTTTCTGGCATTTTCCAGGTCCTAATAAAATTTGGTACGATTAATATATTAACGTAAAAATTCATTTTAAAACTTGGACAAATAATTCCGTCACCCACATATGGGTGACATGGCAGTCAACGTGTTAAAATAAATTTTAATACTGAAAACAATCATTCCACGCTGACTTGTGTTGCAGGGACCCCAAAACTATTTTGGACAATTCATATAACTATATTTTTTCTGTTGTGTCAATAGGATAATACATTTATTGACTTGGTTACGCGTGGTTCCTTTAAGTATTCCTCCATTTCAGTGTCAATAGTTTTGAATAAATTAATTGCAGGCCTGTCTTGTGTACGTTTAGCTTTTGCACACTTTTAATAATTTTTCAAATTCATCCTCCTGTACATCAGTATCTTCTACCACTTGAATGTTTTCAGTGGATATTCCACTGACTTTTATGAGATTTTTCATTCTTCAGAGTGTTTTCAAAAAGCAAGTTTTCACTGTGTCAATTTGTGCCTCGGTTAAAATGACATATCGAGGATCCATAAAAATTCCTGATAAAACTACTTCGTTTTCAAACAACATTTTTTCGCGGTTTTTCATACTATTTACAAGATTAATTGAAATCGTCGTCTTTTGTGTATTAGTATCAATGAAACATCGCTTCCAAAGGCTATAGCCGGTTTTGGGGGTCAAATCTGCCCTGGAAGGTATTTTATTCTAGTTTGCGCCATTCGATAGACAAAAAAAAAAGATACTTTCCAGCCAAGTTTTAGCCCGATAGCTCATCTGTAAGGGTAGTTATTGAGGAAAAACGAAAATTCAGTTTTCGGCCCATTTTTCCCATTTAATGACAATTTAAAATTCTGAAAAAAATCTGACACATTTCGGATACCAAACCACATACTTTGAGCCGTTTTCAGATTTTTCCGTAGCAAACTCTGGTTGTAAAAATCGAAAAACACGAAAAAAATCGGAAAAAAAAGATTTCATACAGAAAGCTAAGAGACACTAGAACAGAATTAATTTAGCAATTAGGTATTGTCCTAAGTATTATGCTCAATTTTTTTCAAACCCCTGCGTGTCGTGCGTCATAGTAGGAAAAAAGAAAAACCGCTTTTTTCGGCGTTTTTTCCGTGAAAAAGTAAGTTATAATTTTCGTAAAAATATATTATGTAATATTAAGCATTCCTAAGTTCATAGAAACATCGTCCATACTTTAAAAATTGCGTAGTACAAAAACAACAATTATACTATGCAGGGTATATTCGAATATTTTGAAACTATTTTCAACAGCGCCGGTTGGTTCAGTGGCTATGGTCTGGACTCGCCCTCGAACCATCCTAGAGGTCAGACGTGCCCGTCGCGCAGCCCTCTCATTCAGGCACCCCCGAGGTAGCGAAAAGTGAAAAGCTTTACCAAGTGACAACGCAGTGTAAAAAAAAAAAAAGCTCGAGAGTGAATCAAAACAGTGATCTAGCAACAGTGTGGGTCCCCGTAGGGGTAAACCAAAGTGCAGCAGTGTGATTCTACCATAACTAACAATTAAACAGTCAAGTGAGTGCATGCAAGATAGTTCGTGAAACTATAGAGCACCCGAGGGCGAACGCCCAGACAAATGTAGCGGGCAGCAAAACCACCAAAGCTGATCCAATCAAAGTAACCATCCGAAGCAGCACTCCAACAAAATTCAAAATTGCCCACCAGATCATCACAGATTCAGAAAACAAGAAATGCAGGCTCCCGGCCAGCATTCTGGAGGACCCGCACACGGCAATATTGCTAAAACAACTATCAATAAATAACAGAGCCTCAAGAAGGCACAACCCAACGCCTAACATAACAAAAAATAAAACAACAATAACAAAGCCGGCACTTGCAAACACCGAGATGGGCAAAATAAAAAAGCTAAACACCCCAAACCAATCAACCAAACAAGTGGATAACACAGCAAACAACGACAAGAGGATGGACGAACTCCTAAAACTAATTGAAAATCTTAATGCAACGATAGAAAACCTATCAAAACAATTAGAAGAGGAAAGACGGAAAAACAAAGAAACGACAACCAGCCACAGCAGGTTCGCAGATGCGAACAAATTCGAAGTTCTACAACCCGAAAAGGAGCCGGAACCTTTCCCCGAGTTACAAAACCCGGGTGCCACTTTAAAGAAAAAGGACCCCTCTCTCGCAGGCCAAAAAAGGCCCTGCCCTAGCTCGGACACCCATAAAATAATTAAAAAAACGGAAAAGGACAAGTTCCAGAACCAAGAGCTATTCAATTCACCAGAGGCACCAGGGACAACAAAGAAGAAAACGTTGGCAGGGACCAGCACAGTGGACACCCAGTCGAAACAACCTCCACCCCTACAAACAAACCAAGGACAAACGCAGCCCCCAGCAGGAAGCGCAGTAATAGGACCACCAAACGCAACAAACGCAACAGTCATACCAGGTAGCAACGCGCAAACCCCGCTTATACCTATAAACCCAGTACACAACGACAATTCACGCACACACAAACCGCCCCCAATTACAATACACGCGAACACGGTAAAACCGATAATTAATATACTAAAACAAAAAATAACAAACTTCTCGGTCAAAAGAATAAACAATAATAAACACATCCTACACACGAACACGTTAGACAACCACAAAGCCGCCTGCGAAACATTAAAACAGCACATGATACAGTTTTACACATACACGCCCAAATCCGACAAAAACATAACCGTAATGTTAAAAAACATAGAAGGTAACTTCGAACCGACCGAGATTTTAGAAGCACTAAAAAATAAAAATATAGTAGGAATCACATTCATTTCCGTAAAACGTTTTACGACAAAGAGAGCAATAGAGGAGGGCAGAGCCCTACCTCTCTTCCTAGTGCAATTATCGGCGGACAGCACTTTGTCTAACCTGAGCCAGGTAAAAACCATTTTACACACCTGTGTAAAATGGGAAAAGTTAATTAAAAGGGACCGCATCCAGTGCAAGCGCTGCCAACGCATCGGGCATGCAGCATCAAACTGCAATCTGGAATACAGATGCGTAAAGTGTGACAAACAGCACAACCCCGGGGATTGCGTAAGATCAAATGTAACGCCCGCAGAAAAGGCAGAAACACCACCCTACTGCGTGAACTGCAAAAGTCACGGACACCCCGCGTCGTACAGAGGATGCCCTAAAATAAAAGAAATGAGAGAGTCAATAGAGGCCAAAAAAACAGCATTTAAAGTAGTTAACGAAAAAAAAAATTCAATAAAAACCAATTTTGTTCAATCCGGTATTTCATTCAGCGCGGTAGCGTCAAATTTCGCTAACAAAAATCCTCCCACCCCAGCCCCCTCAGCACAAACCCACAACACAGCAACCACACCTAACCAACAATCAGAAAACACTCTCCTCGAACAAATCAAAACAATAATCGAAGCAGCAGTCAACACACAAACTTCACATCTACGTTCTCTAATCCACGACAACAGCAACAAAATTAACACAATAGTACAAGCTTTAGACCTAGAACCGTAAATGGCACACAACACAATAAACAACACCACAGCCACAAAAAACGCCCCCAACACTATCGCACACCAAACATTAAAAATAATACAAATAAACGTAAACTCTCTCATTTCCAACGAAAAAAGGGCAGCCCTCACCGATTTTCTCATAGCACACGAGCCGGATGCGGTCCTATTATGTGAGACGAAATTAAATCATAGACACAGAGTTAACTTCGAAAACTACATAATGATAAGGAACGATAGGCCAAATTCTAAACAGGGTGGGGGAACTGCAATCCTGTTAAAACGCAACATAAAGTTCAAATCCATCCAGAGAAATATTAATCAAACCGCAACACTCGAGGCAACGATAGTTAAAATCAAAATACAACAAAAAAATCTATTCCTCCTAGCAGCATACGCCCCCAGCAGCAACAAAAAAGAGTTTACAGCAGAAATTAGTGAAATATTCGAAAACCTAGAGCTCCACAAACCAAATAATTACTACCTACTGGCAGGTGACCTAAACGCGAAACACACCGACTGGCACAACAAAACAAACAACAATAGAGGAACCACGCTTAAAAAATGGATACAACACAACGCAATTCAATATAGAGTGTCACTAATAAACACATTACTCCCATCCTACCCGTCCAGCAGCTCATTCATCGACATTTGCCTGACAGACAATAGAATCAAATTCCACAGACTACCTGAACCCGGAAGACTCACCGCACACGACTACGACGACAGCGACCATAGAGCAACAGAAATGATAATCACCCTCGATTCAGACGAACCCCTATTAATAGACGAACCAACACAGACAAGCAAATTTAATTTCAACAAAGCAAACTGGCACGACTTCCAACATGACCTACTATCTAGAGACAACACATCAATACCGAATACAAGAAACTTAACAATAGATGAAATCGACAACCTAATAGAAAAACTAAACACTAGCATCAACTCCGCCATAGACAACACAATACCGCGCATATCAAATGAGTACAACTCAACAGACAGATACATCACACCAACCATAAGAAACCTAAAAAAACTAAAAAGCACGCTACAAACCAGACTAAACAGAATGAAAGCAATTACCAATTACACCGCAACGAACGACACACAAATAATACTGCTCAAATACACACTTAAAGTAATAAAAAAGGAAATAAAAAAAGCATTCCAAAGAGCAGTAAGCGATTACTGGAGAAAAAAAATAGCAAACATATCGACGCACAAAACAAAAGACCTATTCCCAGCAATAAACCAAATATTCCGCGCAAAAGAACAGCACAGCATAAACACACTAAAAGTACACAGCAGCAACATAGACATAATAACTAACGCAAATATAGACAGCAAAAACATACAAACAGACGAAGAAGACAACCTCCTAATAACAGACATAAACACCAAACTGAACGTGCTAGGGGCTCACTTCGAAAAAGCCCACACACAAAATGACAATATGGGTAAACCACAACTGACAAATATAATCATGCAAAAAATAAACACTCTAAGAACAGAAATGGACGAAGACAGACGAAACAATAGGACAGTTTGTACCTTCTCCGACACAAACAAAGCAGACAACCCAAACACAAACGAAACCCCGACAGACTTTTTCACCTCGACATACGAACTGAGCCTGATACTAAAAAAACTAAACAACAAAAAATCATCCAGTTTTGACAACATACCGAATATCATTTTAAAACATTTACCACCACGATTCATCTACAATTACGCCATAATCTTCAACAACTGCCTCAACTGCGCACACTTCCCATCAGCTTGGAAAACGGCAAAAACAATTTGCATAAAAAAGAAAGACAAAGACGACAAAAACCCCGCCAGCTACCGACCAATAAGTCTCCTGCCAAACATCAGCAAAGTATTTGAGATATCCGTAAATAAATCAATAGAGGCCTTCTGCGCAGACAAAAACCTTATCCCAGACACCCAATTTGGCTTTAGAAAAAGACACTCAACGGTGCATGCCATCACAAAGTTCACCTCGGACATCTGCTGGGCGCGTAACGCGGGGGACTGCGTAGGTGCAGCCTTCATTGACCTCGAGAAAGCGTTTGACACGGTTTGGCTGGATGGCCTCTTCTTTAAATTAATAAAGAAAAACTTCCCGAGCCACCTAATAAAAATTTTATGGACCATGGTGCACGAAAAGAGTTTTCAGGTAGCGGAGGGTCCCAACACCTCCTCAAACAAATTTGTAGTACGTAACGGTCTACAACAAGGTGCGGTCAATTCCCCCATCCTGTTTAGTCTATATATAAGTGACCTATTGTCAATGTACGACCTAAATAACGACAACCAAAGAGGAGCTATAGCATATGCGGACGACCTATTGATATACATCAGCGACAACAAACCCTCCTATCTTCAAATCAAACTACAAGACTTATTCGACAAAATACAGGACTACTTCGACACATGGAGACTAAAAATAAATTCAAACAAATGCGAGACTATACTGTTCAGACCGTACATTTCAAAAATATCCGACGCAAACACAGACGTACGCAAGCACTCCAAACACTTCCACATACGAGACAACAAAGACGCCAACATAAAAATCCCTCACAAAAAGGTTGTACGTTATTTAGGCGTACATTTAGATTTTAAGTTAAATTTTACCGAACACGTCAACATGCAAATAGATAAGGCACAAAAAGCTTTCGCAGCCAACAAAAGACTATTCTACTCAAAAGACCTTGACGCAGAAGTCAAAATCCTCTGCTACAAACTATTAATAAAACCAATACTGTTTTATGGTTTCCCAATATGGTTCAACATAAGCGCCAGTACAATGGAGAAAATCCGACTGCTCGAGAGAAAATGTCTGAGAGCCTGCTTAAACACATATCGAACACCCGAGTCAAATTTCACAAAATACATAAGCAATCACAACCTCCTACGCAAAGCCAAAATACAGAGAATAGACATACACATGCTGAAACTAGCAAGAAACCACTGGGTACACACACGCAAAACACACAACAATAGCCTAATTTTTAGTTCCACATACCCAAACCCCCTATACCACGAAAACACTAGACATACAGGATACATCCCACCAGAAGCATTCATACACCTAGATAGCACAGGACTCATACAAAACCCACTCGGTCACCCAATTATATATCATTACAACCGTAAAACCCACAACAAAACAATAACATACAACAACAACTGCAATATCAACGACCCAGACATGCGATTCCGACACAAACTCACAAAACACGATACAGAGGACGATCACAGGAAAAACACAAAAATATACTGGTGGCTTGTCGAACCACCGTGAATACACATAATAGCTCCGCAAAAAAAAAAAAAAAAAAAAAAAAAAAAAAAAAAAAAAAAAAACAGAGTAAGAAACCGCGTAGAACTAAAATAGGAACATAAATTAACATTAAGCTCAACCTTAGCGCAAGCACACACCTGGCTCAGGTCCTAACAAAGTAGCATCGCATTAAAATTAAAACAGCAATTACGCAGAAAGCGTAATCAGTCCCCTAAATTCTTACGTAATAAAAAAAACCAAAGAACCATGTACAGTGTTCATTTACCGTGCCCCCCTGTACATAATAAACCCCGCTAGCAGATAAGAAAATGTAATCTTAAACACAATCGACCACATGTGCAATAAGTGCAACCAAAAAACAGCGCCACTCCCTCAAACAGCGCGTGACCGGACCGCCGGTCCTTTAGTTTTAGCTCCTATATTATATTATTTGTTATACTTTTTTTTAGCGTTTAAGTTTATTGTTCCTTCTTGTAAATATGTTATCTTGTAATTGTTTTCTGGCACAATAAACGCTTTGTTAAAAAAAAAAAAAAAAGTGGCTATGGTCTCCGACTGCGGAACCGCTGAAGACTTTTTTGAGCAGGTTCCAATCCCGCTGCAGGCCAATTTTTTTTTTTTCGTTAATCAGATGTTTTTTCGATTTCTAACCCTATGATTGTTGTTACGCTATTGTAAAAACATTTTTTACCTATGTTTAAACTATTTTTCAATAATTTTTCGGAAAAATATTTTTGGAGTACTTTCGGTCTTTAGTCGTTTACGGGCTGTATTACTTATCTACTTAACATTTTTTTACGTGGAATAAATGCATCGATTTGAGCGCGACTAAGTTTCTGATTTTTCTCATACACTCATGAATTGTTTTTTAAAGGATATTCTTCCTTTCCATTCTGGTGTTAGGATGTTTTCCCGTGAGCATATCATTGCACATGAAACTTCTAATGTCGCTAAAAAATTGTATAATATTGACAATCAATATATAATCGAAAAAAAGTATCTTTATGTAATCCTTGTACCGTTTACACGATAAATGGATATATCATTGACATCTTCGAACCTTTTTATGCCAACCAGAATGATGCTGAAATCATACAGATCGCTCTTCGAGATCCCAATGGCTATTATGAAACGGGGAGACGTTTGTATTGTAAATAGATCGCGGTTTTCGTGAAGTTAAATCACACTTAGAAGAGTGTGGTTTTTATGTTTTCATACCTACACTAAAAGGCAATCGTTCTTAACTAACTACTGAGAGAGGAGTTCAATTCATCTCGTAAAGTTACTAAAAGTTGGTGGGGTTTGTCTAGGCTATACATGGCATATTAGGGAAAAATACCTGGTTTTACAAAAACAGCTCGACAACAAACTTCTTCCTACAGTCAAATCATATTTTATGCTTCCCAAATAATAAGTTCGGCAAAAGACTAAATTCTGATGTCACACTTTTCGATGACACAACTGACACGATATTGAGGGAAGATAAAGTAATAAATAGTTTAGCACAAGTGGAAGCGCAACACTGGAACCGCGAAAAACGCCATTTAAAAACATATCTTACACAGATATTTTTGATTTTCCGGAAATGACAAAAGACGATTTAAAGATAATTTTCAATGGTAATCGCTTTTCACTAAACAATCACATGTAGCTGCTATCATTTATTATTTATCTTATGCTCGATACGACACAGACATAGTTCGGCCAGCAGTGATACTCACTAGAATTTTCAACAACGATCAAATGACACTGACAATTGACGAAGATAGCGACGAAGACTGAAAACGCCATACATGATTCCACCACACACCAATCTACCTACAATCATTACAGATAAGTATTCCTAATAATAATTCATTTATATATGTTCTGTCACAAAAATAATGAGTCACTTATTCCACGTAAAAAAATGTTAAGTAGATAAGTAATACAGCCCGTAAACGACTAAAGACCGAAAGTACTCCAAAAATATTTTTTCGAAAAATTATTGAAAAATAGTTTAAACATAGGTAAAAAATGTTTTTACAATAGCGTAACAACAATCATAGGGTTAGAAATCGAAAAAACATCTGATTAACGAAAAAAAAAAAATTGGCCTGCAGCGGGATTGGAACCTGCTCAAAAAAGTCTTCAGCGGTTCCGCAGTCGGAGACCATAGCCACTTTTTTTTTTTTTTTTTTTTTTTATAACAACATTTTTTTTATTTCATGACCAACAATTACAGTTTTTAAAGTTATACAAAAATGTGTAAAAATATAAACGCTTTTGTTGTGTAATATCTAGAGTCTTACAGCTAATGTGCTTTAAACAGACTTGGTTGCACTTAACATTATTGCGGGGTACGCTACCATTTTTTTTTTCTTTGGTGTGTATTTAATTGGTTTTTGGGTAGTTTATTTAAGCGCCCAAAAAGTATTATTTGGTCTTTGGAAAATGGCGCGTTCTTTGGGTATGTGTTTCTTACTTGCTAAGTTATGCTACTTATCCTAATTATTCTAATTCCTAATTATACGCGGGGCTTATAACTAAATTAATTTAAGACCTTAAGAGTAAGTGGGATGGTATTATTTACAGGATTGGGGTGAGGGGGGTATGTACAGAGGGTTATAATATGATATGTACAGTATTTACAGTATTTACATGGTGTATGTTTGCGATTGTTTTCGAGCACTCGCTTGTGTCGCTTTGTAAGTTATTTGGTTTGTTAATTTTCGTCTGCTATTGTTATAACTCCGGGTTCGTGTAGCGTTAGGCGAGGGACAGAATTCGGGATGAACCACCAGTACTTTCCAACTGTAAATGGGGTATTGTTTTTGTCTTTGTCTGAAAGTTGTTGGCAGTATTTGGTTGTGTTTTGTGGGTTTGGGATGCATAATGGTGTATATGTAATGGCTTTTGTGTTGCTTGTCCTTTTGATGTGATAGATTAGCGGGATGTTGTTTGTGTCGGATATGAAACCATTTTGATCTAGGAAAGGGAATAGTTCGGGAGGAGTGTAGCCTGTGTTTAGTGAGTTTAGGATGTACTGGGGTTGTGAATGGAGTTTTTCAATCAGGATTTGTGTGTGTTGTGTTTCGGAGGATCTAGCGAAAAAGTTTCTGCACAATTTAAGTATGTGGTTGTCAATTCTTATGATGTTGGCTTTGTTCAGGAGGGTGACGTTTTTGTAGCTTTTTTTGAAGTTCGACTCGGGTGTTTTGTGCATGTTTAGGCATGCTCTGAGGCAATGTCTTTCAAAGATTCTTATGTTTTCCATTTTATAGTTGGGAATGTTGTACCAAATTGGGCAGGCGTATGTTATTGTCGGTCTGATTAGTAGTAGGTAGCAGAGTAGTTTGATTCTATTGTTTAAGTATTTGGAAAAGAAAAGTCTGGAGAGGCTTCGGAATAGGTTTTTTGCTTTGTTTAATTGTGTGTCTATGTGGTTGTAGAATGTCAGGTTGGTGTCTAGAATTACGCCTAGGTATTTGACTATGGTTTTGTGTGGTATGAGGGTGGGGGAGTTGCTGCTTTCTTTTAATTGGAATGTTTTCCAGTTTCTGATTGTGTCGGAGCTTGTTTTTTTTAACTTTGGACGGAATAGGATAGTTTCACATTTGTCGGTGTTTATTTTTAGTTTCCAATTTATGAAATATGTGTTGATTTTTTCGAATAGGGATTGAAGTCTGTTTTGTATAGTTGAGGAGTTCCTGTCTGTACTGTATATGATTAGGTCGTCTGCGAAGGCTATTGCGTTAAGCGTGTTGTTGGTGTTAAGGGTAAATAGTTTTAGGAGCGAGGCTGTGTATATGTTGAATAGTAGTGGTGATGTTACTGTTCCTTGTTGTAGGCCGTTTGTGACTGTGAATGTTTTCGTTGCTCTGGCTTCGCCTTCGTGAGTTATGAATTTTCTATTGTATAGCATACTCCATATGATTTTTATCAGGTGAGCAGGAAAATCGTATTTGTGTAGTTTGTATAAAAGGCCATCAAGCCATACGGTGTCAAAGGCTTTTTCTAAGTCTATTAGGCATGCTCCTACGCAGCTATGGTTGTTGAGGGCTTGGTAAGTGTCTGAAGTGAATTTGTTTATGGCGTGAAGTGTGGATGTTTGGTTGCGGAATCCGAATTGGTATGGAGATAAGATTTTTTGGTTATTAGAGTGTGTCAGAATTGGTTTATGGAGTATTTTTTCGAATATTTTGCTGATATTTGGGAGTAGGCTAATTGGTCTATAGTCAGCTGTGTTGTTACCGTTTTTGTTTTTCTTCTTGAGGGCTAGGGTCTTTGCAGTTTTCCACTTTTTTGGGAAGTAGCCGTTGTTGAGAGCATTGTTGAACAGGATGGTGTAGAGGAATATGAATTTACCTGGGAGTTTTTTTAGGACTGTGTTTGGGATGTTGTCGAAGCTGGAGGATTTCTTGTTATTTAGGTTTTTTAGTAGGTGTATGAGGTCGGCTTGTGATGTGAAGTAGTTTTCAATGTTACTTTGTGTTGGGTTGTATGCGGGTGAGGCGGTTGTGAAATTTGTGAGCGTTACATGGTTGGCGGTCTCTTGGATGTATTTGTTTTTTAGTGTAGAGGTGTGTGAGTGTATTATGCGTTCTAGGTGGGGGTTTCCCATTTTATTATTTTGACTGTGTGTGATTTCAAAGTGTGCTCCTATTATGTTTAGTTTGTCTATTGTATTTGTTATGTGTAGGTTGTTGTCTTTGTTTGCTTTGTAGTTTGCTAAGTCTATTTCGGCTTTGTTGAGTATTTGTTTGTTGTTTCTGTGAATTGTAAGGGTTTCAATTGCTGAGGGGGATTTTTTTCTGAATATGTTGTTTATTTGTGTGAAAGGGTTCTGGGGGCCTTTTGATGATATTTGTTTTATTTTAGATTCCCAGTAGGTGGAGAAGGATTTTTGGAATTCTTTGTCTATTTCTGTTTTTACGTCTTTCAGGAGTTTTGATAGTACTGGTAGGGAGTTAGTGGAGAGGGGGTTGTGTGAGGTTTTTATCTTGTGGATTTGTGCGATGATGTATTTTTTGCTGCTTTGGAGTTTTTTGATTTTTTTGTTAATGTAGATTTCTGAGGAGTTGGGAGTTTTGTGTGATGGGATTGACTTGGTTATGGATTTGTAGAGTGCGTCTTCCAGTTCGTTGAGTCCTGCGTCGATTTCGTCGTTTTTTAAATTTCTGTCGTGGTCTATTTTTAAGACCATAGCCACTGAACCAACCGGCGCTGTTGGAAATAGTTTCAAAATATTCGAATATACCCTGCATAGTATAATTGTTGTTTTTGTACTACGCAATTTTTAAAGTATGGACGATGTTTCTATGAACTTAGGAATGTTTAATATTACATAATATATTTTTACGAAAATTATAACTTACTTTTTCACGGAAAAAACGCCGAAAAAAGCGGTTTTTCTTTTTTCCTACTATGACGCACCACACGCAGGGGTTTGAAAAAAATTGAGCATAATACTTAGGACAATACCTAATTGCTAAATTAATTCTGTTCTAGTGTCTCTTAGCTTTCTGTATGAAATCTTTTTTTTTCCGATTTTTTTCGTGTTTTTCGATTTTTACAACCAGAGTTTGCTACGGAAAAATCTGAAAACGGCTCAAAGTATGTGGTTTGGTATCCGAAATGTGTCAGATTTTTTTCAGAATTTTAAATTGTCATTAAATGGGAAAAATGGGCCGAAAACTGAATTTTCGTTTTTCCTCAATAACTACCCTTACAGATGAGCTATCGGGCTAAAACTTGGCTGGAAAGTATCTTTTTTTTTTGTCTATCGAATGGCGCAAACTAGAATAAAATACCTTCCAGGGCAGATTTGACCCCCAAAACCGGCTATAGCCTTTAATATAATTCTCCCATTAAACGCTGTTCGCTCTGCATACGTTTTGTTGCAGTTCGAGCAGGTTTTAGAATATTGACTAGTTCTAATATGTACCTTTTCCCAGGTTTCATCTGTTAATGTTAAGTCATTATCGGTGATCTGGCCACGACACGATTTTAACTCTAGTAATCTCTCAAGCATATCGAGGGTAGAATTCCACCTTGTTGTGCAATCTAATATGGCATTTTTTGAGCACATTGCAGATAATGCGGTCTTTAAAATAGTCGTGCGTAATTTTCTAACAACAAACCTTGCTTTATCTATAATTTCGGAAATTTTTTTTTTGTTTTAGCAAATCGCACACAGCTAGTTGGAGTGTGTGTGCTGCACACCTTATTATATAGGTGGTAAAATCTACCTCCCTTGTAAATTCTGTTGCATATGATTCGGAAGAATCAGAATTTATTAAGAGAGGTAACTCTGTTCCTATTATTTCTGTTTCTTCTTCGTTTTCTTCCCTTTATTTTTTATTCAATATGTTAACCGTTTTTATCATATTTGCAGCATTATCTACAGTAACAGTATAGATTTGTTTGGAAGAAATAGCAAATTTTGAACAAGTATTAAGTTTAGTAGTTATAGGTGTATTTTGTAATATTGAAAATTTTTAGACGTTTCGTTTGGCGCAGGCGGTAACGTCTTCGGCTGTGATGAGAATATTTTGGTCCCGGATCGAATCCCGCATCCAATGATTCTTTTTTCGTTAAACACTTTTTTCTTGTTCTTTCTACTACATTAGTCTTTTCCCTGTGCAATTACAATTACAACAGTGTAATAACATAATAATCAGAAATTAAATTAGTTCAATGTTAGCCAAAAGTAAGAACGTAGCACTTTCAATGTGCACTTTCTTCAAATGATTGGACATATCCAATTTTCTTAAACATTTTAGCATAATCGATCTGTAAAAAATTCACATTAATAATCACGATGAGCCACAACTAACATAATAACATAAATGTGGTCAACTGAAAACTTAGATATAAAATCGGCAATTTTATGCTTTCGGATTTGTTTAAAAATCGATTGTGCAACCAAAAATGATGGAAAAATCTCAGTCGTGTATGATATTAGATAGAACATTCATGAATTCTTTCGTAATTTTTTGTTGAGCATGGTGCGACTAAATATAAAGGTTTGGGGGCACTTTTCATCATCTGATCCGGCTATATCTTAAAAATCTTTAGTTTAAATGTTGTCGCAAAATGTGCGCTTCGCAAAACCGGGAATCGATCACGCTAATCGGTGAAACGCTTTGAACAGTCGAGCAGGCAGCTCAGACAACGTTACGTCAGAGTGGGGGCCGAGTCGGCGGAGAGGATAGCACCCCTCCCCTGTGGGACGGCGCCACAGTGGGCAAAAACGGCCTTTTTCGATTCAAAATCAAAGAACTTTCGATAGGAATGAGGTAGAGCGATGAAATTTGTTTAAAATGAAAGTTAAAACTTTGTAGAATATGGGAAAAATAGGGAGATTACGGTACGAACGTTTTTTAACCCTGAGAAAATTCGTTAAAGTTGCACAATTTCAAGAAAATTTTGTTTTTAACATGTTATGTATCATTTCCCATCGATTTTTTTACGCTGATTTCAAATCTGTTTTCAAAATTTTTCTACGACCTCTGGTTTTTACAAAAAATAGATTTTTGTGACACTTTTTTGTTAAAATGACTTGATAACACACTAGTTTGAAGGTATATCGTATTCTCATATGTAAAACACAATAAAAATAATAATAATGACGTATTTGAACGTTTTCAGTTCACGAAACATGAAACACTTCACATCTCGTCATCACTTGACGTATCGCTGCCATTGCAACGTACGTAGAAGTACGTAAAAGTACGTATTTTAAAATATACGAAGTTATATATTTACACATTTTATCAAATAAAAGAACATTGAGTGTACTCCGAATCGTGAAAAACAGAATAATAGACTATTATAAACACACTTAAAAAGTATATTGAAATACCAACAGGGGATTATTGATAAAAATGACAAAATTTAGACATGTGTGTGTGTGCCTGAAATGCGATAATTTGGAAAATGTTTTCGCGGAATTTTTTATACATCTAAATTTACTGTATCCTTATGAATTTTTACTGTTAATGTAAAATATACAATATCTTTCTTATGTTCAGCGCATTCGTCTTGGTTAAACCAGTTTGGATATTTCTGTTCGACAGGACGTGACATTATCGAAAATAGTTTATCTAATATGAATGCCTCGCTGCGTATAGATGGGTAAATCATGTCAAAAGTTTTATTTATAATTTTTAAAATGGCCGAAAAATGTACACTCGGGACACAAAGATGCCCAAACTCAATGTTATCGTGTACAATATCGTGTACAATGTTGCTCATCACTGCTCTAAAGGATAACAGTAGTTGCTCGTCTCGTGTGAACGTTGCATTATTCTCCAAAAACATGTCGTAGCACCTACGACATCCCGATCTTTCAATACATTTTTTGGCAATATACCCTGCAAAGTATTCAAGCGCACACGATTCTAGCGAGCACACCGATGTTGACAGTTCCCCAATATTATCGACTTCAATATTGTCATCAAAACTGTCATCATCTGTGTTCTCTTGGATAACAGACAATGAAGCATCTGATTCCAACGTGGCCGATTCACATTGTGTTATCGTATCCCCCGGCATTAGCGGTGCATCGTTATCAGGCATGCAGTTACCACTATGTATACTACGATTCAAATTCAATAATATATTTTTTCGAATTGCAAGACGCACCGCTTTTACCAAAGGATTGCGATCATAGTTGCCACCGTGCATTCGAAGAACGGAAGAAAAATTTTCTATACAGACGCTGTTTAAGCGTGACGTTATAAGGAACATACTGCCTTCTTCTTTTAAATCGTTCCACAACTACAAGGTGGCATTTATAGATTGCCGCAATCCCAAAAAACATGGAGGTGTTTTACGACCGTTAGGAGTTAGTACAAACCAATTGCTCATGTTGGTAACATGCGCAATTAAATGCTGATCAATGTTATTAAAACGCGAAATCGCACGCTTCATGGGATTTGGGTCACTGGCAGATCGACTGTTTAAATTATCAAACCAATCATTAAGCGTTTCAAAGAAACTAGCTGTGTGTTGTACAGTATTTGTATTAATGCCATCAGTAAGAGAAGCGGTAAAGATAACAGCTGACACTCTTTTACTAAAAACTTGAAGAGCAAGCTTACACTTCATTTTATCAAAAGAATTTGGTAAAACATGTTTATCGGATAATTTGTAAGCTGCTCGCGTACTTTTGTCTTTCTCCAAATTCCAGAGAAGTACAACATCGCGCCACGAAACTATACAATCGTTAATAGAAAAATCATAGTTTAATAAATTATTTCTAATACTTTTGAATAAATGTAGATAATCAAAAATGTAATAAATTTTTTCACCATTTCTTATAAAAAATGTCTCTTCAACGGAAACACGTTCATCTGCTATGCTTTGAAAACTACTTCCCTGTTCGGAAACAACTGCTCTGACTTTCAAACCTGTCTCATGCAATGCATTTAATATTTCATCTAAAATAATTGATAAATCATGTTTTTTAACACCAGTTTTTGATACAAAGAAAGCCAATGGTTGTTTCCAATTAGTGAACAGCCCGCGTATCATAAATACGAGAACCTGTGTACCCACAGCTACATTGCTACCCAAAAATCCTAAATCTTCGAAACCTTCAATGGCCTGCCGTTTTGGATGGAAATCGAGACACTTTTTGATGGCTATTTCATCAAATACAATGATGCAATTACGATCTAGAGTTTCCATGTAAGAAGATTTTAATTGTAGCGCGTTAAATAAATTTGGACAAATTCCTGACCAAATGTCGATTTTCCCGAACCATCGACTAATTGTGGATGGACTTGGCAAATGGAAACCCAAAATTTCACGCATTTTATGATACAAAATGGGAGAAGTGTAGTGCATTGTCATGCATAATTGTTGCTCCTTTTTCAAAAGATTTCGCCACGATTTGGGTTTAACCCAAACCGCGGACGGAGCCGCCCGACGGGCGAGCGTCGCTCTGGACGACAGGTATTATATAAAAACTAGAGCTTCATTCAAATAATTTTTTCCTAAAATCCAACAAAATCATAAACAAACAAATTTAGTTGTGATTCCATATGAGACGTTTTATATTCGTGCATTGTGTGGTATTTTTCGAAACAGTCACCTATGTGCAAGGCCGCACAATAGTACCAACAAGTAGCACAATAGTACCTCGTCTCTCTCCTTCCATGTTTTATTTTCCGATTAGAGCATACGACACAATCTTTACTACTACAAATGTGTTTGTTTAAACTATCCTTGAAGTAATAAAGATGTTCTGGTTTAAACATCTGTTTAAATAATAAAAATGTATTTGTTTAAGTAACCGTTTAAGGGATGAAAATGTATTGCTTTAAACATTTGTTTCAATAATACAAATTTATTTGTTTAAACACTTGTTTAAATAATAAAAATTTGTTTGTTTAAACAACCGTTTCAATAATAAAAATATATTTGTAAACAATTTTTTATTCAGATACTGCCCATTTCTGCCGGTCACAGTTTACTGTTGTGTCGCGCGTGGTGTTCGGGTGTTTTATGATGACCGTCGAGATCCCTACGATGGCCATAAAAATTAGTAGAGTTTTGAAAAAGGCCCGCTGCGCCTGCCGTGCAGTTATAAATCATACTTCTGGGATATAAATAAAATTACCGCACTAATTGTTCGACACGTTCTTCGTAGTTGTTGCGATCCACGACGAGTGGATCGGATATAACACCACCGATCTAGAGGTGTAGACTCACCCCTTAGAACGGATGACTATTACTTTTTATACACCTTGTACAATCACCATCCAGTCGTGTCGCGTGTACCACGATTTCGTAAACACTCTGTATACAAAATATAAAGGAAGGAATCAGTATACATAGTTCTACGATTTATGAAGAAATTACCTTGTCGTCACCTTTACACAAACATTGCCTGCTTTTTTTGTAGGTCTCTTATAGGCTGGTTCGTAACGGCTCGAGCGGTTTTCGACCATTCCTCCTTGAGTGCCAGTTGATGCCAGTGCACGTCGTGGTATCATACGTCGTGGTTATTGTACAACATTTTGTACAAAATACTTTTATATCTGAAGGTAAGAGATGAATATTTCTTCTATCGAATAGTTCTATATATTTTCTTCCTGATTAAGTAACTATTCGAAACGCTATATACAGTGAATCCGGGATATACATATGTACGTGAATTTTTTACAACTTTTATACAAAAGTTTTAAAAGTGTCAAATTTTATACAACTTTTTTTAGTTCAGCCTATAATGAAAATTTAAAATATGCGTTTTGTAGATCTGTGTTAATTGTATACATGCTGAAAATTGAATCGAAATAGATTAATATACACACGAGCGAGGAGTAGTTAAAAGTAGTGAAAATCGTAGTTTTTCACGACTATTGGTCGGTTTCTGCTTGAAATCCACAAATTCTAAGATCTTTAAATTCTTAAATCTTTAAACATATTTTCAGTATGTTTATTACTAAAATAGATTTACAAAACACATATTTTAAATTTTCATTACAGGCTCAAATAAAAAAGTTTTGGAAAGTGCCTATTTTTTGCTCTTCTAATTCCTAGCAGTTACAATTTTTTCAAATTCTTTTTTGCAAGTCATTAGGTAAACCTATTTTTTTAATTGCTCAAAAAATGTCAGGTCTTTTGGTCCTATTTAAAAATAGTTATACTGTTTTAAAAGACGTTCGAATACTTTCGTGAGCATGTGTATGTAATTCCGATGATATTTACGTGTGTAATGAACGATGAAAGTTACTTCCCATTACAATTACACTAACGGAAAATTAGTGTAAATGTGATATCATTTTAATCAGAATAATGTCATTAATATATTGGTGAAAGTCGCACAAAAAAATTATTTATAATAAAGAAGTTAAATTTTTTATTTAAAGACGTGCGCTCACGCCGGCTTTGGTCTGTGCCGGCGGCAGAGTTGTGTAGAATGACAATTGAATTACTCCAGGAATTATAATTACACAGTAATTGAATTACATTGTATTTTAATCATATTGTAATTTATAATTGTGATCTTCATTCAATTAAATTACAATGTAATTCGTAATTGCAATTGAGTACAATTACAAAACACTTTGTAATTAAATTACATTAGTTGCAAATTACGATGTCATTAAATTAAAATTGAAAATTAAAGAATAATAAAGTAATTGGTAATAAGAGGTTGAAAAATGCACGTGAAGGTTTCAAACAGAAGGAATTTATTATTTATAAATTTACAATATCTGAACAGAAATAACTTCTGCGTTACAAATTTTTTAAATTTCAAACATGTGAATATAAAAACCAGAAAGAGCTATACATAATTTGGAGAGCTTTATTTCAAGTATATGGTATTTCAATTACACATCTGATTAAAGTATTTCAATTATATTGTATTTCAATTAGTAATTAAAATTAAAACAAGCAATGTAATTCCAGCATTAATCTTTCATCAAGATATTTCAACAATGGATAGTTTGGCATTACAAAGGAAAAGGAAAGCTGAGTACACTTGGACACGTTATTGAAGGCAAGGCCGAAGTCAAGCAAGGCGGGAAACACTTTAAAATTTGTTTACATCAGAAATAGGTAAGCTTTTGTATTCAATTTTCCTTATTAAGCATTTCCTTAAGCGAAGTCTTATGTAGAATGCATTCCTATACAGTAAATTCCTCCTAGATAAAGGATTTATCACATAAATACAAAAATAGAGCGTACAAAGTACCCGCGTCGGCACATTTTCAAATTTAAAAAAAATAATGTTTAATAAAAATATAATTGGCTATATGGATATGTAGAGGAGAGTCCCCTTTATCTCTTGAATCAAACATGAATTTCTCGCGTGTTTAGTTTTTGCGTGACACGTTATTTTTTATCAAAGTCGTGGATTTTTACAAAAACCGATATTTTTCGAAAACGTTGCCTAATAGAGCAATTCTGTTGGCGGATTTGGTTTTGGAATGACAAAGTGTATAAGAATCACCCAACTGGTATTGCAAAATTTTTTTGGCGTTGGACAGTGTAACTGTTATGACAAATCGAAATGAACTTCTCTCACCGATAACCGCTTTGAGCAATCGAAAGAGTTTTTCTTCATCGAAAACAGTTATCTAGGAGGATTCAATTTTTTGGACACTAATAATTGTTATTTGTAATAATTTTAATTTTGTATTCTAATAATTTTTTATTAATGATTTTTATCGTTGAAAATTTTTGAATAACTATCACTTTGGCCCCTGTTTTTAATACTTCCTCTTAACTATTAAAATTGTTGTAACATGTTACTTATGTTATGCTACTTGCTGATCTGTTCGACAATATTTCATTTTCTTCCTATTTTACTGGTTTTTACTTTTACTTTTTAAATATTTTAATAACCTGAGCGTTTAGCCTGATAAGTAATGTTAATAACATAAAATTAATACCGTGCTCAAGTGAATTATTTATTTTTCATCGATGTCAATTAATTCTCGAATCGTGTTGCCTTTTTTAATATGCTATTTTTCAAATCTGTCATTCTTTTCTAATTTTTTTTTTCATGAGGTAATTTAAATTTAATATAGTGTTGCGTATAAAAATTCAAGTGCACGAGAGCTTTACATATTGTTGCGGAGGTTTCGGCTCCGCTTCGCCGGCGAACACATCTTGACAATAAACACTACCGAAACACTACTAATAACTATAAAACTCTTTATTCGTTGTCAACGGACAATGTCTAAAATTATGCTATAGGCGCGTGCTCTCGCTTCAACGACTCGAGAGAATCTGTAGTCTTTCTTCTTCTTAATAACAACCCCGTTGGCCGGATACCACAATATCGATTCGACGGCCAACTTCTCTCGATCTCCGCAATCGACAGCTACCATCGTAACAATATTATAATATTTATTAAATTAACGTCACGAAAGCAGTGTACACTGGTCGCGTTTGTTTTGTATTTATTTATTTTTTTTTTTTGAGACGTTGATTTCTTCTCTTGTAGTTTAGTGTTGCGAGAAAATGGTCCACTCGCGGGTTTGTTTGAAATATACATCGAGTGGACAATTATTTTTCAAATGTATTATTTTTCAAATATGTTTTTTTAAACGTGCAATTTTTGACATGTGATGTTTTTCAATTATGTTCCTTTTCAAATGTGCTGTTTTCTAAATATGCTATTTTTAAAATGTGCTATTCTTTAAATGTTGTTTTTCAATTGTGTCATTTCTTATTTATTTTTCTAAACAAGTTCTATATATAGACCGTTTATTTTGAAAGTGGTGTAAGTCCTTTAAAAAAAAACGAGATATGACGTAATTTATGCTTAATTTAGTGTAAACTTTTTGTTTATAACTAGTTAGTATTTAATATTAGTAGTAGTAAACTATCTTAATGATGGAATTTTACGAATCATTTGTTAACATCTTGTTTCTTTTTTTGATTCCAGGACTCTAACGCAGCTTTTATCACGGACTCACACACTCACGGACTCTTACAACAAGTAGTAAGTCTACGAACAACTGTCTTTTTTATTACTAGAATTTATTAGTAGTTGATTTTTTGACGAGTATAGTGACCTGTAATAATCTGTAACCTGTTACAGAATCTGTTTCTTAGGTAGGTAGGGTCTTCTTGTACGTCGCGTTTTTTTTCTTAATGAAACAATTTCTATAACGGTGTCACCAAATTTCGAGAAGACAAACATCTTCCGGAATTTGTTATACGATTATTAACTAAGAGACAATTCTCAATGAAAAATTTACTTTTAAATTAAATGAAAAAGGTATTTTAAAATCAGTTTCAATTCATTGAAAGCATTAGATTTTACGTACAAAAAGACGATTCGCGACGGATAGATCCTCGAGACAAAGAATATACACATATCAATTTAAATTGTATTATTTTTTCGAGTACATTACATTTAGTATAGTATTCTTTCAATAGTTTCCAAACTTTGGTTTGTTGAAAGGATCGTCCGAGGATTTTTTAATATTTTATTAAAAATTTTAAATAAATAAATAAAATTAATTAAAATCTTTGTCTTTTTGCTTAACGATTAATGTTTTTTAGTAATTCTTTCAATTATTAAATATTTTCAAATATCTTTAAATTTCAATTAAATTCTATTTGCAAGTTTGTACAAATATTAGCTCGTATACTAATGAATTCTTTTAGTTAGGATTTTCAGGATATTGAGGTTCCCTGTTCGTTGCTCAAATCCTCTCGCGTGTCCAGGCGCTACTCGGGAGGGTGAGAGCAACGGGCACGTGGAACATTGTTTTAATAATACATATTGTTGGCGATTGACAATGGTTAGTGTATCGTGCACGACGTATTTTCAGTGGAATTGCGTCGGATTTTTGAATTAAATATAATAACGCATATTCCTGTCGATCTGTGACATGCTACATAGATCTTCGTGAAATGTGTTGGCGCGTAACTTTTTCAAAAACTACGTTTGCAATATTCAGAATTACACACGTAATTTAATTCACTCTCGAAAATAGATTATTATTTCAATTTATCGATTTATCTCGCAAAGGTTACTACCATTGTCAGTCGATTTCAGTGAAACTGGTACGTATCTTAACTGTGTTTGTATGAGGTTTCGACGTTAGGGTGTCGGAGGCGTCCCGGGACGTGCTCTCTAGGTACATATTAGGCTTTTGCACCCTGGCGTCTGCATGGGAATCGTTGAGTGAATGTGTTGGTGAGCTTGTGTTTTTTGCCATTTTTTAAATATAGGACTAGGTAGGTAGGTAGCTTACTTTCTTGGTGTGTGTGAATGTTAATTTTAAGTAGGTAGGGGCCGGGGCTGGCTACCGTTTTCTCTTTCGGGTAGGCCGCGATTCGACCAGTAGTCAGTTTCTGGAAGAGCTCGAAGTTTCGTTCTCGAATCGAAATCGAACGAGGCATGACGTTCGATGGATGATGCGTGTTCGATTCTTCTTGCTCGCATAGCTTTTCGCGGACGCGGACGGGAACATGAACGCGCGCGGATTAGGGCCTTGGAACGTTGCGCACCTGCTCGATTGCACCAGGGGAACGATCGGCTTCTCTCGAGACTTGTGATTCGTCACGGAAGTCGTCGATCTTTTTCTCTGCGAGCACGTTTAGGGTTTCAGATGTTCGGCGGACCGCGAAGAAAAAGAAGAGGCCCGACAGTCACGCAAGAGGGCAGCAACTGCATGCGTTTTATCGTTACTACCTTGTCACTATACTCGTCAGTAGAAATATTTGAAGTAGTTGTAGAAAAGTATTTAGTTGCATCAATGAGCAGGCCTTGCCGCCCCAACGATCAGCCGAGATGGCCACATCCGCGATTTGCAATAGCGTTGCGAAAACAAAAACGTGTTGCATTAATGAATTTTGAACAGAGGATCAAAGTTAGTGTTGCGGAAAGAATCGCGTTCTGCATTGTTTAGAATGTAGTGTTGCGAATGAAATAGTCGCGATTTCCATTTCATTTCAGTTTGATTGTTATTTGAGTCAATTTTTAAGATTAAAGATTAAAGATTTTGTAAAAATTTAGTATTCTTTTTTTCAATTCTCTGCTCGTTAAATTAGCGTTGCGCAGCAATAAAGTATCGCGTTTGTGTTCGAGTCATTTTCGACATTTCAGGCGCCCATGCTCGAGCCGCAACGATCCACTGGAAAAGTGGTCGCAGTCGAAACGACTGTCCTGTCCCTAGTAGCATTTACGGTTGGCGTTTTGTTGGCCCTCCGTTGGCGGTATGCGTTGGGCAACCGTTAGAGATGTCGCTCTTTTTTGCAGTTGGGCCAACAGTCAGGGCCAACGTTGGGCCAACGATCACGTCCAATGTCGGGCCAACGGTAATACTGGGTAATACCCAACGTAGGGCCTACATTACTATAATACGAAAAGCCAACAAAGGGATTCTAAATTTTATTAAATTTCTATAAAATTTAATTTTGAAAATTTTATTAAAATTTTGTATACATATTAGATACATATTAGATACGTATTACATATTATAAAAGTAAGATTTCTTACATTACATATTATATTAATTACATACATTATTAACGCATTGCACATTGGTGATATATCATATCACATACATAATTAACACATTGCACATTATGTTATCATATCGCTAATGTGCAATGTGTTGATTATGTGTGTAATGTGATGCATGATGTGGGAAGTAATATTACATTTTACAGTAGTACATTAGATACATATTTCTCTTACATACAACGAAAAAACGACAAAACGTATCAATGAAAAATTTTCATATTTGCAAAAGGTATACAAACGAAAGTATCTTTTTCACAATAATTCGGTAAAAGTAAACATTTCTTATCGATATGAGATGAACAAAGATGTATTTTTTTGGGGTGACTTACTTTATAAATACCTATTTTGCTGCTTTGTAATGGTTCAGTAAAATAATCTGTTTTCTCGGTGAAACAGTCACAAAGTAATTTATAAAATGAAGAATTATGAACCTTTTCAATAAATGTGACAATTATAATATCTCCACTTATGGTGGTAAAACATGAATTAGGCAACAAAGTACTTAAAATACAATTGTTTGTCACGGTTATAGATTTTATTGTACCGTCTTTATTCTTTATGAAACTGTGGGTTTCCGGCTTATCTTTACTTTTACAATAAAATTTCTTTTCCCCTAATCTCTTAGCGACTTGTTCCAAAGGATGATTATGCGATTGGACCATTTCTTTAATTTGAGTCATGAAGTTTTCAAACGGAAATGCAGAGTAATTGTCTAAATTACCAAAATTAATAACGTCTTCTTCCAAATGAAGGAGATTATGAAAATTATATACCAGCAGTTCTTTAGAATACAAGGTTGATATGTTTTGAACAAAGCAATGTAATAAATCATTGGCATATCTTCGCCACTCAGAATTTTGAGAAAAATTGGAAATTAATATGTAAATTGCACAATGTAATATCAAAAAATGTTTATATAAACTACTTGGCAGTACATTTGCTAAAACTGCAGGTCCTAAATATAAAAGAAACGCTCGAAATTCTGTATCTTTCCAATATTTGAACATCAATAATGGCCGTGGACGCCGAGAAAACTGTACTGGGTAATTGTTATTATTTATTTCTAATAGCCGTGCTGATATTATTTTTATATTATGGTCACTTAATTTACATTTTTTTGGTCCGTTCTCCACCCAAGTTCGAATAAGTTTCTTCACAACGCCTAAACAAACTAAGTGCATGTAATCTAATGGAATCTGTGTCACTAATCCTAGATCAAGTTTTGTGAGCAAACTTTCCAATACTTGGTGATCTTCATAATCATTCCTTTGGAAACCAATGTCCGTCCGTAGAGTTGTGTTAGATTGATATCTCCATGTAGTTCTACCAATATATGTACCCTCTTGTGTACATTTCTCACAACCATGAAGAGAATTATGATATTTTATACATTTCAAAAAAGCTCTTGCCGGTGCATCAGCTACAATGCAACTAACACGAAAAGTGAAGTTTTTATCATTAATCATGATGCCATTTTTTCAAAATCAAGACATTCATCAATAAAGGGACGTAGAAAATTGTTGGAATCATTTGGTTTAGAACTTCCGTAATAAAGGCTAACTACAAAAGGTGTTTTGTTAACAGATTGATCGAGTGTAATAATATAATATGGGCCAAAAAGAATTTGTTGTGCTAGAATGTATTGGCAAACCATCGACATTGACTGTAATAGATAAAAGTGATTCCCATTTAAATTCAGATATTCTTCTATTCATTAAAGGATAATTTTCGGAAACTAATCCTGCTGAAACTCTTTTTATTATACCACTTTTAAGTCCAAAATACACGTACGAACCATTATCACATTTCTCAACGTTGATAGTCTTTGGTGTACGTAACAATGTCCGCGAATCGCTAGACAAAGATGGATATGATGCAATTTTAATATTTTCAATAAATCATCAAGAGCAGCATGAGTTACATTATGTTTATGGGACCAAGAGATCAGAGATTAATCTAAATTTGATGTCAGAGATACATCAGTTGTCAAAGTAGCATCAACAATTTCACTGGCAGATGTTGAAGGTAAATCACCAAGATCACAGGGAATACGTAAATTGGTAGTACTACTACGAGACGGAGACAGACTCGAATTATCATTTTTACCGCACACATTAACACGCGTTTCTGGAATACTTATCTGAAGGCTGTGTCGTATTTTCTTTGCGTCTGCTGCTACACGCCGCTGCTTGGTCCGCTTTGATTCACTCGAGCATGGTCCTTCTTCTTTCTCGGCCTCCATCTCTATCTTTGGTATATCTGAACCAATTGCTGACGATGGCGAAGATGTTAGAATCTGTGGTTGTTTCTGCTATTTTATGTCTACGTACAGCACCTGCGACAAGTAATTTTGTTTTGCTATACAGAGTGTTCACGCTAACACTAGCCAGCGTTTTTCTTGAAAATAGTAGACATTAGAAAAAAATGAAAGAGAAAAAGTTATACTGTTTTCTTGCAAGTAATGTAATGTTTAATTTTGAGTAAAAAAAGTACTGACCTTTATTAGTCGTAAACGTAATAGTTAACGAATAGTTTCAATTTCATTGAAAAAGATCAGGCTCCGTAGTATGTCTTCTCTACACAAGTTAATTCAAGAGAAAGCTATCTGGGGAGTTGTCGTTAGGGGTGGCAGATGAGCACTTTGGGCCATCCAGCTATCGTTCGGTCAGGTCACATTTATGAGGGTGTAACGAAGGAAAGTTGCTGAGGGTATGCATCCCAAGGCCACACTGCCCAAAAGAATTGATACTTTGTTTAAAGAGGATCTGGCAAATGAGTGGAGAAGGCAGAGTGCCTTTAATTTGGTGAGAGGACTGTATCAGACTCCACAGCTCTCACCCCAGACCCGTCTTAGAGAAAAGTTGCGATTACTACAGTTGACATATGTATATAATTTTTTATGTGCATTATTTTTTTATAAATGAATGCTACGTATTTTTTTATATGATATAAAATCATGTGTCAAAACGAATTCATTCGTATACGACATAATGACCTTGAAGGTCACACAAAAGGTCAGAAATAGAAGAATTATTTAAATCCAATTTTTTGTACTAACATTTTATCACTTGCATCACCCTATATTCTTTTAAAGGGATCTTGTTGTTTCGCCCTGTCCAATTGCACTTAACAGCCAAAGTGTTAGTGAAGATTCTCTCCAACATTCTTCTAATAATTGCTGCCACTCTCTCTGTATTGCCACCTGAAATGTTTGTGCCGGTGGTTGAAATGAATCAGAGTTTTTGTAACAAAGTTTGTTTATTCATCAACAATACACGGCACCATCACCTGCCGATTTAACCTTGGATGATTGATTCAAATGAAACAGTGGTCGTAGTGTGGAAAAGACGGACTTCTTATGTTTTAAACTGGTTGAATGCGCGATTGATGCTGGGGTTCTGACTAGTTCAGATGTGCGATTGACTCTATTTGTTCTGACTAGCTCAGATGCGCGGTTGATTCTGACTTTGCTGTCCGAGGTCCGTTCTCTCGTCAACTCGTGTGACGAGGAAATTTGTGGGCATAGGCCCAAATTTGGGGGAAAAAAGCACCCCATTCGTCAATTAGACTGTAGGAGGAGGATCTTCTTCCCTTGGTGGAGGTGGAAGCTCCTCCTCAACCGAAGACGGGAAATCCCGAAAAATGTGCGTTTGAAGGACTTCGGGACAGTGAGTCTGTTTTTCGGCCTAAGTGGCCTTCGAAATTTATGGCCCGCGTGGCCCGCGTGCTGGCTGGCCCAAGTGGGCCGAACGTGGTTTATTACCCCCTTGGCCTGAGTACGCTCACGAAACCAAGGGGATGCGAAAACTTAGGCTCGAACCCGAGCGTGTCTTGATAGACACAAACCAGGCGCCTTTGTGATATATGGCCTGTGAGGCCTGGCGATGCTACGCAAGGACTGCGTATCCTTGGCCGCTGCGTGTTACGGACAATGGTCCGTTGTAGTCCGAATTCGGGACCCTCGCGTACCTCGCGATCGGTACTCGAAACGAGAGTCTTACGAATTGACTTTATGGCCACTTTTCTAATGCTGTCAGCTTAAACCCTCGAATGCACGTTTTAGACATTTCGAGGAATAAGCATTCTTCTAAGTAAACGAAGGACAGCAAAAAATCGGAAAAGGGCCTCGCGTGTGTACAAATACATGAAATCGAACACCACCCATACAGCTCAAGTAATTAATCTGATATAATGTGTGGTAAAAATTAATTTAGTCAGTTTAGCAGCAAGATAAGACTAGTTTCAAAGTTGTAACTCGTAGATAAACCACAGACAACTCTAAATGAAGTTACATTAGAAATATTATCTGCTGCATTTTAAAATATGATACTAAAAATCTTCAGTGATAAAGTACTTACTAATATTTGTTCATGGTCCTTATTAGATGACAGCCAAATATTTAAATTTTCAAGACCCTCAATATCATCACAAAGTATTTTTATTTCTGGAGGCAGAGAAACTGATGTTGCTGAAGTAGAGGGTAGTGACAATCGCATTAAAATATTATTCTGCGTTTCCCTAAGCTTTTTCATCTCACTTCTTATGCCACCAAGATGTTTGGCAATTACATCTGAAATTAAAAAAAAAAAAAATATATATATATATATATAAAACTTTAAATTCAATGTCGTGTGCTTAATAAAAGTAACAAAAGTAAGATTTCAGAAATAGGTACTTTACCTAATGAATTATTCAGCATGGATAACATAATTTCCTTGTATGATGGCTCATCTGCAGACATTGGAGAAGCTTTCAACAGACCTAAAAATAATTACGTATTAGTTCATAACTTACAAACATATTCCCTAAAAAGAATCTACAATACGTGGTAACACGTATAATTAATTATAGGTTTAACTAATTCTTAAACTAAACCACTAATGTAACAATATACTTACCAATATTTGACGTAGCTGCATCCATGGCTGATGTACTACCCTGCATCGATGCTGCATCAGGAAAAACGTGAGAAATGAAATAGAAGTTAATCTTACAACAAGAAAAACAAAAGAAAACAAAATTGTTAATTCCAATTGAATGCATGCATAAATTACAAACATTTTCACTAAAAAGAATCTACAATACGTGGTAACACATATTGTAAAGTACAGGTTTAACTAATTCTTAAACTAAAACACTCATTAATAATGTAACAATATACTTACCAATATTTGGCGTAGCTGCATCCATGGCTGATGTTCTATCGAACGATGGTGCATCAGGAAAATCTGAAAAATGACAGAAGTTAATCTTACAACAAGCAAAGCAAAAGGAAACAAAATTTTTAATTGCAATTAAATGCATGCATATGACTTACTAATACAATGTTGTTCGTCATTACCAGACTCATAACTGTCATAAACAATTTTCCTTATTTTTCTCTTTCTTCTTGATTCTCCTTGCTCTCCTTCCCACTCGGTTGCCACTTCTGACTCACTTTCAGCCTGCTTGCATTTCTCACGGGCTTTAGTCAAATCATCTGAAAAGAATATTGCCGTTATACTCTTGCCAATAGTGCATTATGTTGTGATCGCAGCATATAAAAATCACTTATCTTATATAATCAATAAATATATCTATACATGTAATTTTTGAATGAATTGGATTTAAATATACATATACTACTGCAGTATCCGACGCTTCAGCTGATTGTGGTTCCTCACGGTTGAGACTAGTGAGAAATTATCTTCGATCATCAATAACGGTTTAAATGACTTATAGTTTTGTGCACGGGTGTGATTTTTGAATCGGTTGGATGTAAATATATATATATATATATATATATATATATATATATATATATATATTATATAGATATATATAGATATAGATTAAATATATATATATATATATATATATATATATATATATATATATATATATTGTAACGCCGTCCCTTTTTCCACGCTTGTCGAGGCGGGAAGCGGGGACGACTCCGGGAATTTACGGGCGTGGACGCCGGGCCGCGCACGGCCGTGACAATGCGCGGTCCTCCCGGTACAAAGGGTTATCTCGAGGGTCAACCTCGACTTTCACGAAACTAGTGTCTTACGTTCGGGCGCCAGGCACCGGACGGGTGCCGCACAAAATACGCGGAGGGCACCCTCGAGAAGCCGAGATAGAACGTGGCACGAAACGGGTCCAAGGTTCGGACACAGGGGGATCGAGGACAGCCCTCACGGCAGGGCGGATCGCGTAGGGCAGAAGAACGGGATCAACAAATTTGGCTCGATATGGTCTTTATTAGGACGATATTACAGGTGCGCGGCCACGTGGCCGCTCCCGGAGCCCGCGCTCTTGTACACTTTTGCGGCCGATGTTCTGCTCGCGGCGCGTTCGAGATTACAATTTTTCCGCGTGCGTACGGATTCCCGGTACGATACGGACCCCCGACGGGGCGATATTCTGCGGAGCGCGGCTGGACGGCGCGATACGGTGACTGTCGCGGAACCTATGTCGCGATACGGTGTTCGAATCGTGCGAACAATACGGCGAAATCCCGAGAATACTTTCGGCGGTCGATCACGCTACGACTTCGACGGCGTTTCCCCCGAGGAAGACTTCCGATAGATAACCTACTCGAATTTCCCGAAATTCTCCAAAAACGCCGACGGTTCGGCGCGAGACAAATGGCTCGGGACGAATTTCGTCTCGGCCCACCAACGTTGGAGAACGCGACGGGCTGCTTACGCCTCGACGAGGTGAGCCGTCTCGTTCTCCCACGAAATTCCCACTAAATTGTCCGATAACCTCTCCGAACCAACTTGCACGAATTTCGCCCCAGAAGGGAGCGATAGAATGAAGGAGGGACCACTGCGTGGACTTACCGTATTCACGATAAAATGGCTCTCGATACTCCGCGACTGCTTCCGGCTTCCCTTCTGCGTGGCCGAAGGCACGGTATTTCCAATCTCTGGGCGAAACGCTGGATTTGCCCGATCACGATACTTCCCCGCGTACTCGCGATACTTTCTCGCGTACTCGCGATAGTTCGAAACCGGCTCGGGTTTCGACGATCTCGGAAAGGAAGCGATATGGAACTCGATACCGGATGCGGAGCCACACGATAATCGCTAGAGCCTTCGCACGACAGTCGTCCATCGATTTTCGTCGCGCGATCGTGAGGACTTCCGTATCCCCACTCTCGCGCGCCAATATCGATTTTCTCCTAATGGGGCGCGCGGGTCGCAAGTTTTCGGGAATGCAGGAGCGCGCTCTCGACGGGTCCCTGGGCCCCGGACCCCCGCGATATTTTCTGCGAAATCGCGGAAACACCAAACGGTCAGTCTCGCTCTGACCCGATAAGGCGGCGGCACCCTCTTAGTTGAAGCCCATATTCCAACTCTAAGGGGAGGCGGCAGCAGATCTAGGGCGATTCTCGTGGATCGCCGTTGGTCGTCAGGGCTTCTGTCTCGCCGCTCGCCTCCAGGTTCTCCGGCCTGAGTGCGTGGCCTCATCCTTCCACCAAATTTACCGGCGCCGGATTTTCTCTTATTATTCTTGTGTTGGCCGAATTTCGTCGAGCGCCTCGGCTGCTATTTCTCCTGTAACTTGCCCCGCTCGGCACGCGAAAACTCGTTAGCAATCGATATCGGATCGATACTATGTTTCCTCGGGGAACAACCATGCTTTCCGGTGGTCGAAGTCGGCGCCAAAAGGGCAGCCCGGTCCCTTCGACACTCAGGGGTTGGCGGACCAGTGACGTCGCAAAATTTGCAACGTCACAATATATATATATATATTGTCACGTTGCCTGGGTTTTCCCCGGTCCGACGGACGGCGAAAACCTGGGCAACTACGGGTTTTATGGCGGAAATGCCGGGCCACGCCCCGGCCGCGCGGTACGCGGTCCACCCGCGACAAACGACGCGTCGGAAAGTCGATTTTCGGTAACTTTAACTGAGGAACGTGTCCTGGTAACGAGCGCCAGGCATCGAGAGATGCCACGCGAAACTCTACCGGATTTCTCCGAGACGCGACAAGGAATCCCGACTTTCCGACGGCCGCGCGATATCCGGGATAGCTCACCCGGGTCCAGGGTTGACGAGGAGTAAGGGACGTTCCCCGCGGCGGGAAGGCTTCTCAAAGAATCTGAATGCGAATTAGGGGCTTTACAATAGTTTATTGAACTAAGATGTTACACGCGGCTGTCGGCAGCAAAACCGCAGCCGTAAGAGAGTAAGCCCGCGCGACGATAGTTGTTAAACGGCGGATTCTCAACCGCTCGCGCTTTCCTCGCTCGATCTTCGCGTCGGACACGATACCGGGCGCGATGTTCGGCACCGTCGTTAGAAATTACAAGAGCGATGTTGGATCGTGTCCCGGTGTTCAACGCGTCACATAGAGTGTGTCGATCGTACCGGCAGCAACAGTCGAATTTAATGGACCCGGTCACGCCGCGTCGTCCCACCTTGGGCAGTCACTAGATTTTCGGCCAAATAATGGGAATTTTCCCCGCAAAAACCGGCAGCATTTCGGGCCGTACGCCAAGACGCGATTTCGCGTTACAAAATCTGACCCATGCTCGAACCGGCCGACGGTTCCGGTTCGTACGCGAATTGCTAGCTCAACGAATTACAAATTAACCGGAAACTCGTCGTCAACGACGCGAAATGAGGTCGTTCGCGAAACGTCCCCGAGCCAACGCGAAATAGGTAAACCAAACAATGCGAATAATAAAGCCTGACCGGCGCTTACCAAACGGCAGCTCCTCGAGTCGTCCGGCAGCAGTTGTACAAACGGGCACTGGTGTTAAGATTTAACTAATTCTTAGGCAACGGTAAAAGGTCTAATACTCGCGCGAGCTTTCGGCACAATGGCCTACTTCGGCCCGGCTCGGGAACGCGGAAGCGAGGCGTCCCCCACTTTTCCTAATCTTTCCCTACTCCGCGCGACGCTTGAACCGATCATCGTTTAGGGCACGGCAGGGCCGTGCTCGGCGGTTCGGGGACCGGGGCGCTCGTCAATCGGCAGCAGTTGAGACGTCGATTGGTTGATTCTCCCGCGGAGGAAGAACCTGGGCCAATCCCGCGGCGCATATTTCTCCTGTAGCGGGTGAGGCAGCTGCGAGGTGGAGATGATGGTGTTCCCCGTTGCGCTCTTCCTCGGCAGCTTCTCCGGGCTCCTTGATCCGGGCTCAGGATTTCCCTCGATGTCCAATGTCGGTAGTTTTCCGTGCGTATCCCGGCAGCGTCTTTCGGCGGAATCTTCCGCCGCTGGCCGAGTGGGAAAGGGGTTCCGCCCCCCCCCCCGGGACCCGGATACGATCCTGCAATTCGCGTCGTGCCAAGTGGCGCGACGTTCAAAAACCAATTAGCGCTGCCCCCTGGTCTTTAGAGACCGTCCCAGGGAGAGCGCTCGCGGGTGCCGATCGCTTACTGCCCGTTTGAAAGGTGGCCCGGTCTTCCGCTAAAACTCGGGGGGGGGGCGTGGTCAAAACTTGCCACGTCACAACTCCCCCCCCCCCGGAAGAGACCGGGCCATACCGGTGGCAGCCACCGGCCAGGCTTTTTGCGGGCTCGGCAACGAGCGCTCGACCTCAGACTGTCCCACGGCTTACGCAAACAAATACCACGTACCTGACGAGTACCCTCCACCAATATTTCTACGCCAATACTTACGTATCCTTTACAAGTATCGGGCGAGATAGTCGCTCCCGGCCGGCACCAATTCCAGTGGTTTCTAAATTTTATCCCTTCACGGCGGGAGTTCGAGGAGTTTTAGAGGGGCTTGACGCAAAAAAAAAGTTACAAACGCTTTGTCCCGGCAGCTATTTATTATCAGTCTTGTAACCGTTCTTTCTGTTATTATAACTACTTCGCGGGGGCCGATTACTACCCTAAATTTTCGATGCTCGTGAATCCCCGAGCTAGGATGGATCCGTGCCTCCAGGCACTGGAAAGCGGCTAGGTTTGGACCAGTAAATAAATAACGGAGTTTTATGATGAAAAACAAAAGATATATTCTTGAAGAACTGTTCACGCTGTATTACAATTTAATCCCTGTACGGGTAACAATCCCACGAAAGCAATGTGCCTACAAAATTTATAAAGTTTATCGAGGTTAGAGTGATATCTAACCATTCGCCCGTGTTTCGCAGCCGACGCGTGACTCGCTCGCGATACGCTCGCTTGACTCTACGCCTGCGTTTAGTATTCGATCGACGATCGTGCAACGTTCAATTCGGACAGTGCTATGCTATACCCGTGATCGAGTGACGTCTTCACCTGTCAAACCCTCCAGGTACTTGGCCAATATTCGGACAAGTTTACTGGACGGAGACACACACAAGATCTCGGTCACACCACGAGACACATGAGTTTATCCTTCGGCATGTCGCATGGCCTCGGAATATCCTCTGGCAGTGGTCACGGAAGTGTACCCAGGATCGTGCACGGTTTGATCGTCTCGACTACTTAGAGACGCATACCAGACCACGATGACTTCACGTGACCCATGAGTCCACCCTTTAGCACAGTGTGGCCTCGGAGTGTACTCGGACACAGGTCACGGCAAAATACTCGGGATCGTATGTTGCTCTATCGTACCGATTCGGGGAAGACACGCACTAAACCTCGGTCGCTCCACGGGACCCAGGAGTCTACCCGTCGGCACGTTGCGTGGCCTTGGAGTATGCTCTGCAGGGATCACGACAGAGTAACCGAGATCGTACAAAGTATGACCACCTCTTAACCGTGGGAGGCCCACAGCGAAACCTTGGCAATGCCACGGAACCCAGGAGTCTACTCTTCGGCACCTTGTGTGGCCTTGGAGTATGCTCTATTGAGGTAACGAAGGAATTGCCGCGATAGCGGGAAAGAAAGCCGTCTCGATCCGGAAGAGACCCACACTAAACCACAGTGACTCCACGAAACCCAGGAGATTACTCTTCGGCACTGTGAGTGGCCTCAGCGTAATCTCGGCGAGGGATACGACAGAGTAACCAGGATCGTATGCTGGTCGACCGTCTTACTTCGACCCGATCGGCACGAGCAGTATTTCTCAATAATACTGCCGCGCAATTCGCAACTGACCGATTTTAGAGCTGTCCAACCAACCATGCACTCGGCCGTATTCTCGTACGAGTGGTCAGGAAGGAGACGCACACAATATCGTAGTTACCCACACACGACCAAGGAGTTTTCCCGTTGGCACTTTTACGTGGCCTCCGAGCAAGCTCTTACTGAGGTCGCGACCAGGCAACAATGACTGTGTTATGTCTGTCTCGAGTCTGTTGTTATCCTAGCAGCATGATGTATGGAACGAGTACGTTATACCTGCTCGACGTGCCTATCGTATGAATTTAAACGCGTCACGATTCTTTCGAAACGCAAAACTGGAATTTTATAACGTTCGTGTCATTCAGACACCGGCGCTTTACGTTCGCCGTCGCTTCTTATGCTCACGACTTGCTCGCTGCAAGGTACATCACTTCGAGAATTTAAAATAGACAATATTCAATTGAATGACGTCTCCATTTAATTTCTGACGCGGGACTACTACGCTGTCGCGACCGAGGATCACGGAATTTTAAATTATATATATATATATTTACATTTCGACGGTGCCACGGCGCGGTTTATGCTCGTGACTCCTCGGTTTGAGGCGCGTAGGCACTGAGAGCAGGAAGGACGGTTTGCCTATCTCTGCCGAGTCGGTTTGACTCCTCGAAGTGCGTACCGTTTTTCGTCGAACAGGCAATTTCGCGAACGCGTGTTTCCCGGATCGCTTCCAGACGTAGAGTGTCGGATCTCCGGCTCGCATCGACCTCCTTCGATCGCTATCGAGTGGGGATCGATGCGTGCGCAATTAGACGCGTGTCGCGATATCTCACGGTTCTTCTCTATTTCCCTACTTGCGCTCGCATCGACCACCTTCGATCGTCGCCGAGTGGGGATCGATGCGTGCGCAATTAGACGCGTGTCGCGATATCTCGCGGTCCTTCTCTCTTTCCCTACTCGCGAGCGCCATAACGGCATGTGGTGGTGGGGAACGGTGTCGCTGTTTAATGTACACGGTGTCGATATGTAACCGACACGGTTACAGTCTCTAATACTACGGCGTATATAAAAGAAGTACTCAGAAATATAAAGACTATTCTGGTTTCTTACGACTAATTCCATTCACTCAAGCGTTCCTATTTCCAATCTCACAATTATATCCCCCCCCCCGCAGCTAAACAATAATTAAATGATATCAACTAAAATAAAACAAACAATAAAAAAAAAAATTTTACTCATTCGTTTCCCGTTCTCATTCAGTCCCGCTTACCGCTACTTATGCTAGGGCGCAAGCTTCTTTTCCGAAAACTAAATCAACACTATTACGGCAGGAATGTAATGTCTCTTATCTAATGTTTGGTATTTCTAATACTTTATGATCACGGCAGCAGTTCTTTCATCATAGGGGGTTGGGGTTGGGGAAAGCCTGACCGGCGCTTATGAGATGATGGTGTTCCCCGTTGCGCTCTTCCTCGGCAGCTTCTCCGGGCTCCTTGACCCGGGCTCAGGATTTCCCTCGATGTCCAATGTCGGTAGTTTTCCGTGCGTATCCCGGCAGCGTCTTTCGGCGGAATCTTCCGCCGCTGGCCGAGTGGGAAAGGGGTTCCGGGCCCCCCCCCCCGGGACCCGGATACGATCCTGCAATTCGCGTCGTGCCAAGTGGAGCGACGTTCAAAAACCAATTAGCGCTGCCCCCTGGTCTTTAGAGACCGTCCCAGGGAGAGCGCTCGCGGGTGCCGATCGCTTACTGCCCGTTTGAAAGGTGGCCCGGTCTTCCGCTAAAACTCGGGGGGGACGTGGTCAAAACTTTCCACGTCACAATATATATATATATATATATATATGTAATGTGTGATTGAATTATTCGTTGAACGTTCAAGGATTGTAGATAATAGCAAACTGAAAAGTTTCACTGTAAAAATACAAGCGTTTTTATTAATTAAACTAATTGCCTAAACTATTTACAATGGTTACAAACCTGTAAAAATACAAGAAACAACATTCAAAGTTTGTTCTTCGCAATCTTGTTCTTCGTATAAACAATCCACTTTATTAGAAACGGAATAACTAATTGCAGATCATCAACCGGCAACATTCGCACGTGTCTGCCGAATCATTGTTTTTATTTCTCTGCCGCTACTGCGGGCCCTTACTTATCGACTCACTATGTTGAGCGGGAAGATTAAAATCAATTAAGGAGCGCACTCCTTACATATATATATATCTATATATATTTATTCAATATAATATATATATTTAAATCCAATTTATTCAGGGATTACATTTGTGTATAGGATTGTGAATTGTTTGAATGGTTATTGATGATCGAGGATAATTTTTTGTTGGTTTCAACCGTGAGGAACTGCGTTCAGCTGAGGCGTCGGTTACTGGCGTAGTTAACATTATTTGTAATTCGAATATTCAATCTACTATACAGGGGTTCCTGAAAAATGTCTGATGAGTTTTCGTATTTAGACCGCGGGGCCTTTCAAAACGCCAGGCCGGATTCCGGCGAACGCGCTGAACCTGCCTCGTGCCGGTCCTGACTATTTAGAACATTGTATTCTATTCTATGTATTCTACAGCAAATTCTAAGACACATAGAATAAAAGAAGTGATTCGCTTCACATAAATTTTACGTAATTTTATGTAATTTTTTGTTATAAAACAGCCCACTTACCAGTCTCATAAAAGACTCGTTTAATACCATACAATGACCAATTGTCATCCGGTACTATCCCTCCTTGTAGGGCTCTATTAAATTTAGCCATTAATTTGTAAGGCGGCCACAAACATTCTTTTTTTAATGGTGTTAACCATTCTGTTCTTACAACACTGATGCCTCCACTACTGCTATGTGTTGAATTAAATTCACCCACTTTGTACATGATTAAAATTAATGAAATAAAGCACGCGACACAAAGAGCGGAGCGATCATTTGGACAGTTCAACACAGTACAGAAGAATGAAAAAATAGTGAATAAAGATAGATACCAAATGACGATCGGCGCAACATCTTGAACGACGCGCGCTTTACTTGTTTTCTGGCGCAGCATTCTTCTTCTTATGCCAAATACGGTATACATACAGAGAGGAAATGAGAGTGCTCACGCCCGGGGTTTTAGTGTCCCCACCAGAGAGGAAGGGATTTGGCCGGGTTTTCGTGATCCCGTTATAGTAGTGACATCTGCTCAGCCTTAGCATGGCACAGAACCTGGGCCGTCTTTTTTGGATCAGAACCCCGGCCGTCTTTTAGCAAGGAAAAGAACCTGGGCCGTCTTTTCTGGATCAGAACCACGGCCGTCTTTTGAAACCAGGGCCGTCTCTTGACGATCTTTAAACCGAACGCTCATTATTTTTTTAACCAGGATTAGAGCGTACAGCTTAATTGTTTTGTATGAAATATGTAACTGACATGTAAATCGTGTGTACAAAATCTCTAATTAATAGAAATTAAGTATAATATTAATTGTAATGATACGTATTTTATTTTTTTCCAATTTTGTAGTTGCAAATTCTAGTTGTAAAAAATTATTAATGGAAATGGGTATTTATAATATAGAAATAACGCACAAGAATTCAACGTATCTGTTCTTTAATAAAACCGAAGAAGAACTAGTCAGAAGACGTCTGTATGGTTTGCAAGCCGAAACTGAAAACTGTAAGAGATCCGATTCTTTCCGTTCGGGATTTATTGTGCGACTACCGTTGTTTTCGTCACCAAGCAAACGTTCATTTTAAAACAAAAACTATCGCCAATCGAGCGGTGGCATCGACGCGGCGTAACAAAAGCGAAGCCGCTCACGCACACGTACATCCATATTACAAAGTGAAGCTACAGAGAAAGTTTAGGGGGAAGATATACCGGGACACTCTCAGTATCCTTCAACACTCGACTTACTTTTTGCAGATATTCCAACAGGCCCCCTCAAAAATAAGTCGATGTTCTTTACACTAATTCATTTAATTAACAATTTAGTTACTGTATTTAAAATTTCCCTACAGACCGTCTTCCTCGTATTCAATTTTTGACTCTACTTCTGGGGGCAAAATACAAATGGTCCAACATTCGTTGCTTGGATTAGGGAAACCCAGAAAAACCTAATCAGACCATACAAATTATATCTAATATATAATATAAAATATATAATCATTATTTATATCTAATATATATTTTTATATAAGTCCCATCCCTGTTCTAAATTCCAGGAATTTGTTTGCTGGCAATGGTTTTGTAAGGGTGTCTGCTAGTTGGCTACCTGTGGGAATAAATTCAAGTTTTATGACCTTCTTTTCAACTTGTTCTCTTGAGAAATGGTACTTTATATCTACATGCTTCGATCGTTTATGGCTGCTCGGATTGTTCGCAATATTAATACAACCCATATTATCTTCATATATTATTATTGGATCAGAGACACTTATATTAATACTCATTGCCAATGATCTTAACCATAGTGCTTCTCTCACAGCTTCAAAAAGAGCCATGTACTCTGCTTCAGTGGATGAGGCTGCTACTGACTTTTGTCTTCTACTATTCCAACAGATTGTACATTGTTCATACATCTTGAACAAATACCCTGTTGTACTCTTTCGATCCGTATGTTCACTGCCTCCCCAATCTGAATCTACATATGCGCTCAATAGATTTTTAGAATCATTTTTAACATAAGTTAGTTTAATATTAGCTGACCCTTTCAGATATCTAAGAACCCTTTTAAGGTTTTGCCATAGTTCGCTATTGTTTTTATTTGAATATGTAGCGTCCGGTCGTACGCACAAAAAAGAGTTTTTCTTTCGTGCAAACGGCCAACGTAATTTACGACTCTCGTTCGACGAAGCTATTTTTGAGTGGACATTTTCCAGACCTAGTCGAAGCATGTTTATTAGAGTTTCGTCCCAAAGTCCTCAATAGCAAACTGAGACCGTCATAAATTAAGAGATTAACTGAAGGGCACTTGAAGCGGACCCAACGGTCTATCGACACGCGGGTCAGCCGCGGGTGGCCCGGAGGAAAGTCCCATCATCCTTTCCCATCACCTCGCCGTCCCGAAAACAAACACGCCAAGGGCGGAAGGAACAGGGGTGAGAAGAAGAAAAAGAACAGCTCTGATTGGAAGGACCCAAAGCGTGGGTTAGCCAATCAGGGTTGTTTAGGATTTTTACCAGAGCAAACGCCGGCGTTAAAATAAGTCGAAAGGCAGTCGCGCTAGAGACCTCCTACGATACGCCGAATTGTACAGTCGCGAAGATCGGTACCGTGTTACAATAAACTGAGTTCGCCCGAATCGTTCGCACAGTTCATTTCACCAACCTACCCACAATTGGTGACCGCCGTCGTGATACTTGTGCTGTGCGATAACTAGACGTAGTGTTCGCGAACAATATTTTTAGTTAAGTTTAGTTAAGTTAAGTGTATATAGTTTTTATTTTTTTTTGGACACAACGTGCCGATAGACAATAAAAATGAATTCCGACAATGCCGATAACGATAGCACGGTACCAGAAGTGTGCCGCGTCGGTATCCGCGTGCCGCCGTTTTGGCCGGAACAGCCATCGGTCTGGTTCAACCAGATAGAGGCACAATTCATACTGAATGGCGTTACAGTAGACAAGACGAAGTTCTACTACGTGATGTCGCAGCTAGAACCAAAGTACGCTCTGGAAGTTCAGGACATTTTTACGGCACCCCCAGAAGCGGACAAATACGAGACTCTGAAGCGAGAGCTCATCCAGCGCCTATCCTCGTCGCAAAGCGCGAGAATTTTGCAATTGTTGGAGAAGGAGGAGATCGGCGACCGTACTCCATCACAGTTCCTGCGCCATATGCAGAACCTTGCGGGAAAAACTGTGACCGACAGTTTCCTGAGGACGCTATGGGCCAGCAGGTTGCCAGCGATGACCAGGGCGATTGTCAACGCCCAAACCGACCTACCGCTCGCGAAGTTAGCAGAGATCGCAGACCAGATCCACCAAGGGACCGCGCAGAGTCAAGTGGCTAGCGTGGAGACGACGAAGAAAGACCTCACGGAGATGCTGGTAGACAGGCTGGAGAAAATGGAGCTAAGGATAGCCGAACTCAGCCGGTCGCGTTCTCCGCAGAGGCAAGGCGGATCCAGGTACCGTGGTCGCTCGAAGTCGGGAAAGCGACGGCGAAGTGCATCGCCCAGAAATAAGGACCACTGTTGGTACCACCAAACGTTCGGTACGCGGTCAACGAAGTGTCGCCCGCCGTGCACGTTTAATTCGGGAAACGCGAGTGCCCTCAACTGAACGCGGCAGTCAGTGATGGCCCACGTAACTGCCGCCTTTTCGTGCTAGAGCGGACACGTAACGAGGAGTATCTCATAGACACCGGATCGGACCTCTGCGTGTACCCTCGAACGTTTATAAGGGGTCGGCTGTCCAAGGAGAAGTACGAGCTAGCTGCTGCCAACGGGTCCGTAATAAACACGTACGGATTGAAGCCGGCGAACCTCGATCTGGGTCTTCGACGAACCTTCGCGTGGAGATTCGTCATCGCGGACGTGTCGAAGCCCATCATAGGAGCCGACTTCCTTTCGCACTATGGACTGCTGGTGGACCTTAAAGGCAGGCGACTCCTGGACGAGACGACAGCGTTGGCGACAACAGGGAGGATCGCCGAGGTGGAGATGCCGTCAGTCAAGGCGATCGTGGAAAACTCGCGGTATCAAGACCTCCTGGCGGAGTTTCCGACTCTTTGGCGTCCGAACATGCGCAGCGAACGGCAGGTAATGCATGACGTGGTACACCACATTATTACGACACCCGGTCCTCCGATTTTTTGCAAACCGCGCCGTTTATCACCGGATCTGTTTAAAAGCGCCAAGGCAGAGTTTGAGGATCTGTTAAATCTCGGCTACATCCGTCCTTCTAAGAGCCAGTGGGCTTCAGCCCTTCACATGGTGGCAAAGAAGGGCAACGGATGGAGACCTTGCGGAGATTACAGATTGCTCAATGCTCGAACAGTCCCCGACCGTTACCCGATTCCTCATATTGAGGATTTTTCGAGGATGTTATCCGGAAGGACAATTTTTTCGACTATAGATTTGGTACGAGCTTACCACCAAATTCCAGTCCATCCGGATGACATCCCGAAAACCGCGATAACGACGCCGTTCGGATTGTATGAATATCTAGTTATGCCCTTCGGCTTGAGAAACGCTGCGCAGACGTTCCAGCGGTTTATAGATACCGTGATAAGGGGACTTGATTTCTGCTACGCATATCTCGATGACATTTTGGTGGCGTCGAGTTGTGAGGCGGAGCACAGGAATCACCTGCACGCGCTTTTCTCGCGTCTTCAAGAGTATGGCGTAGTAATCAATCCGAACAAGTGCGTGTTCGCGGAGTCGCGGGTAAAGTTTCTAGGATATGAAGTCAGCGCCGAGGGTACCAGACCACTGGCCGAGAAGGTCCAAGCTATTCAGGAGTACTCAAAACCCACAACGGTTAAGCAACTGCGAGGGTTCTTGGGTATGGTAAATTTTTATCGTAGATTCATACCCGGCGCGGCTTCATTGCAGGCTCCGCTTAATCAGCTGTTGAGGGGAAGTAAGCTGAAGAGCAATGCTCCCGTCCAGTGGACGAGCGAAGCAGAGTCTGCCCTAGAAGGGCTTAAGGCTGCCTTGGCGAACGCAGCATTATTGGCTCATCCGTCGGACGATTCGCGGCTTGCGATAATGGTAGACGCGTCCGATTTCGCGTTGGGCGCTACCTTGCAGCAACGACGAGGCGGTTCGTGGCAACCGTTAGCATTTTGCACGAAAGCCTTGTCGCCGGCACAGCGGAAATATAGCGCGTACGATCGCGAATTGCTCGCCGTTTATACCGCGATTCGACATTTTCGTCACGCGGTTGAGGGTCGCGATTTTACGGTATATACGGATCACAAGCCAATAGTGTTCGCGTTTAAGCAGAAGCCGGACAAAAGTACACCGAGACAGTTCCGATATCTCGACCTGATCGGACAGTTTACGACGGACATACGACACATCAGCGGGAAGGATAACGAGGTCGCAGATGCACTTTCACGAATTGAAACGGTAAAAGCGCCGCTGAATTACGCGGAATTAGCGGACTCGCAGAAGCGAGATATAGAACTTCAAGGTTTTTTGAATGCATCTGGTACCTCGTTAGACTTGAAACTTGTACGCATGATTAACAACGATGCACCCGTTTATTGTGACGTGTCCACCGGAAACCTGCGTCCGTACATAACTTCTTCCTTCCGACGCCAAGTCTTCGACGCCGTACACGGGTTGTCGCACCCGGGAGCGAAGGCGACGGTCCGTCTGGTAAAACAGCGTTTTGTTTGGCCGTCAATGGAGAAGGATTGTCGGGTTTGGTGTCGGAGTTGTCTCGCTTGTCAACGAGCAAAAGTCGGTCGACACGTCTCGAGTCAGGTAGGCACCTTCGCGCCGCCGTCGAGCAGGTTCGAGCATGTGCACCTCGACCTGGTAGGACCACTACCTGTGTCCAGGGGCAATAAATACTGCCTTACCTGCGTCGATAGGTTTACGCGTTGGCCAGAAGCCTTCCCGCTCGAGAATATCGAGGCCGAAACTGTCGCGCGTGCCTTTGTTAGGGGGTGGATAGCACGTTTTGGGACACCGGCGAGAATTACCACCGATCAAGGCCGGCAATTCGAGTCCCATCTTTTTAAACAGTTAAATTCGCTGCTTGGGTGCTCGCACCTGAGGACTACAGCTTACCACCCCGCAGCAAACGGTCTAGTGGAACGCTTCCACCGACAATTGAAGGCCGCGATAAAGTGTCGCGCCGACGATCGGTGGACCGATGCGTTGCCTGCCGTCTTGCTAGGTATCCGCGCCGCGCACCGCGATGACCTTAAGTCATCCGCGGCCGAGTTAGTTTACGGCGAAAGCATACGCTTGCCAGCGGAGATATTTAGCGACGAGCCGATAAAAGAATCCGATCCGGCGGATTTAATACGTCAGCTCCGCGACCATTTTAGAGACATACGACCGGTGAATGGATCACGTCACGGACAGAAGAGGATTTTTGTTTTTAAAGATTTAGAGACGACATCGCACGTTTTTATTAGAACAGACGCGGTGCGAACTCCTCTGCAGAATCCTTATGACGGCCCATTCCCAGTCGTATGTCGAAATAAGAAAACTTTCGTAGTGCAGGTTCGAGGCAAAGAGACTACCGTCTCAATTGACAGGCTCAAACCCGCCTACATATTAAATAAGGAAATGGTAGAAGATAAACGCGATCAGGGACATTTTGAAAGAAGTCCGAACGACGGGCATGTTCCTGAAAAGATACAAACCGGTACACGAGAATTCGTACATACTCGTTCGGGTAGGCGAGTATGTTTCCCCGACCGCTTACAGGTTGGACGTTGTAAATAGTTCAGGATAAGATTTTTTGTAAATAGTAATTTTAGTTCTAAACATAAGTTAGTTTAAGTAGGATAAGTAGAATTAGGTAACGTTTGCACTGGTAAGGGGGTGATGTAGCGTCCGGTCGTACGCACAAAAAAGAGTTTTTCTTTCGTGCAAACGGCCAACGTAATTTACGACTCTCGTTCGACGAAGCTATTTTTGAGTGGACATTTTCCAGACCTAGTCGAAGCATGTTTATTAGAGTTTCGTCCCAAAGTCCTCAATAGCAAACTGAGACCGTCATAAATTAAGAGATTAACTGAAGGGCACTTGAAGCGGACCCAACGGTCTATCGACACGCGGGTCAGCCGCGGGTGGCCCGGAGGAAAGTCCCATCATCCTTTCCCATCACCTCGCCGTCCCGAAAACAAACACGCCAAGGGCGGAAGGAACAGGGGTGAGAAGAAGAAAAAGAACAGCTCTGATTGGAAGGACCCAAAGCGTGGGTTAGCCAATCAGGGTTGTTTAGGATTTTTACCAGAGCAAACGCCGGCGTTAAAATAAGTCGAAAGGCAGTCGCGCTAGAGACCTCCTACGATACGCCGAATTGTACAGTCGCGAAGATCGGTACCGTGTTACAATAAACTGAGTTCGCCCGAATCGTTCGCACAGTTCATTTCACCAACCTACCCACAAATATCTACTTAAAATATTTATTGCAATACTTAAATCGGGTCTTGTACAAATCATTATGTACATCAAACATCCAATCAAATTACGGCAAGGTGCATTGTATTGTTCATCCGAGTTTAAAGCTACGTAGTCTAATACACTTGGAAGAGGTGTACTAACTGGTTTGCAATCTAGCATATTAAATTTCTCAAGCACAGTCTTAATATATGCACTCTGATCTAATGTTATTTTCCCATTAGTTCTATTTACTTTTATTCCAAGAAATAGTTTGATTTCATTTAAATCTTTCATACAAAATCTATCTTTCAAATAATTTTTGAAATTTTTCATTGCTTCAATCTCAGCAGTTATTATTACTAAATCATCCACATATAGTACCACGTATATATTCTTTAATATACTTTTCCTATCTAGAATATAAATGCAACGATCTGCTGATGAGTTCCGGAAGCCTTTTTCTACAAGAGCTTTTTCAAACATCTCAAACCAGCATCTAGCTGATTGTTTAAGACCATACAAAGCTTTATTCAATTTACATACTTGATTATTATTATTACACTTGACACCTTCAGGAATTCGCATATAAATTTCTTCCTTTAAAATACCATTTAAAAAGGCTGTTTTTACGTCCATGTGGTGGACTAATAAATCATATTGATTTGCAAAAGCTATAAGAAATCTAAAACTAGACATTCTAGCTACAGGTGCAAATGTTTCATTATAATCTTCTAGATATTTTTGACTAAAACCACGAGCCACTAGTCGAGCTTTGTATTTTAATGGATTTCCGGATTCATCATTTTTGATCGTAAAAACCCATTTGCAGTCGACGATGTTTTTATCTTTTGGCCTCGGTACTAAATCCCAAGTTTTATTAATAATCAATGAGTTTATTTCCTCAGCAATAGCTTGTTCCCACTTAATCCTGTCTTCTCTCATTTTAATCTCCTCAAAAGAGGTGGGAATTTTTAAAACTATTGACTGGGCACACAAAAGATAATCATCGTCTCCATCAAATTCTTCATACGAAATAGATGGTCGTTGTTTAATTCTATCACTCCTTCTAGGTTCAATGCTATCCTTTAATTCTACTATTTCATTTTGTTCTGGTCCCTGCACTCCTGCTATATCTGTTTCAGTTACAGATTTATTTTCCGTGTGATCTACCATTACTTTTATTCTCGGCTCTAGTATATCTGATTTATTGTTATCAGATTTCATCCTCTTTAACACATCTGATTTTTCATTATCAGATTTATTAAAACCACACTGTATATCTACTGATTTCGTCACCTCTCGAGATGCATCAGTTTCACTTTCCATATCTTTTCCCTTTATTACAGGCCGAGATTTTAAGTAATTAATTTCGTCAACAATCACATCCCTTACTATTTCAAATTTTCCATTTTCTACGTTCCATACTTTATAACCATTTGGTACAAATCCTACCAGTATACACTTGTAAGATTTTTCATCAAATTTCGATTTTCTAACTTTATTATGGACGTATACTGTTGAACCAAAAACCTTTAGATATTTTAATTTGGGCTTCTTAGTATGCCACAATTCAAATGGGGTTTTATCTACACTTAAAGCTTTCGATGGGGTTAAATTAATTAAATATGTAGCAGTTAAAACTGCTTCTCCCCAAAATTCTTTTCCTAAACCTGCACCGTTTACCAATGCACGTGCTTTTTCGGTTATCGTTCTATTCATGCGTTCTGCAACGCCATTTAATTGCGGAGTTCGCGGGACCGTTAAATGATAGCTTATTCCTCTTTGTATGCAATAATCTTTCATTTCATTCGATAAGTATTCCCTGCCATTATCACAATATAGATTGACAGTTTTTAAGTTAAAACGCGCTTCACTTTTTGCAATGAAGTCTTTAAACACTGTGAAAACCTCTGATTTGTTTTCAAGCAAATATGTTACGCAGTAATGCGTATACTCATCAATGAATGTAATGAAATATCTTTTATCATTAATCGTAGAAGGAGTGATCGGGCCACAAACATCTGTGTGAACTATAAACAATGGTTGCCTGATGTGACTCTTATCCTTTGCCTTTTCAAATGGTAATTGTGCTTGTTTCCCATTTATACAAGCTTCACAAAGATAATCGTCTGGAATTATTTTTTCGAGATAAGTCACATCTTCTACCATTTGTCTATTTTTCAATTGTAAAAATTTTGTTTTTCCAATATGCCCTAAACGCTTATGCCAAAGTTCGTAATTATTAATTATTCTCCTAGGCATATAAGAGTTCAATAAATTTACTCTTTTCTTTGTAATTCCAAAAACCATAGATACCAAATTATTTAAAGGTTTACCATACATTACCATTTTTCCGTCTTTAATAACTTGAACACCTCTCTCGTTGAAATTAATACTCATTCCTTTCTGCTGCAATCTGCTGACTGATAATAAATTGTACGGCACGTCAGGGCAGTACAGCACATCTTCAAGCACGCCTTCAATGCCCATGTTGCTGGTTACAGGTATTTGTCCCTTCTTTGTGGCCGTTATATACTGTCCATTCTTAGCAGTCAAAATCTTCATAGGTGGGTCTAACTGGATCGCGTGTGAGAATACACTGTCATCGTTGACGATATGATCCGATGCACCAGAGTCGAGGATAAATGTTAATTTTTCACTTTTTGCAACTTTATAGTTTCCGGTCATAAAAGCATAGCCGGAGACATTTTCATTCGGCACTGCTTGAGCCGTTTGAACAGTGTGTAGATTTTGATTGTTGTTGCTTTGTTCCTTTTTATATTGAAGCCTCCTTTTAAAATGGTAGCAATCTTTGATCATATGTCCCTTTCTTCCACACTGGTGACACTTTCCAGCAAATGATGACTTGTTGATTTTAAATCCATTTCCTCTTCTGTAGTGTCCTTTGTGGTTTCCTCTTCTAGATTGGTTTCCATAATTGCTCGGTCGTTGATTTCCTCTTTCAATCCTTTGTACTTGCAGCACTTTTGCACTGGTGTCTACTTTTTCACTCTTGATTTTGGTTTCGTGATCCAAGAGTCTTTTCTTCACAATATCTATAGTAATATTTGCTTCTGTTAGCATTGTCTCAATGACAGTCGATACCGTGTCGTAAGCTTCTGGTAAGCTCGATAATAGGATAGAAATTATTTCATTTTCCCTGGCAGGCACACCTGCAGCCGACAAATCTGTAATCAATTCATCGAATACTTCGAAGTGGTCTTTTAGTGAAGTATCACTCTTTATTTTTAATCTTAGCAAGCTCTTTCTGATTGAAAATTCTGTAGCCGTACTCTGGCTTTCATAGACGGAATCTAATTTAGTTAGAATAGATTTCGCCGTACTTCCTGGCGTATCGTATTTGAGGTGCGTGTCCGACAAGTACTGCACAATCGCACATTTAGCAATACGTTCGGCTTTGGTCCATTCAGCCGTGATTGGATTCGGCGGCAGATCATCAACAACTTTCAGCACATCAAGCTCATACAGAAAATTTCGAATCCTGTGTTTCCACGCATTATATTTTATGCCACTAAACTGAGGAATATTTCTCCTGTCTTTAAATGAGTCCATTGTCACTTATAAAAAGGTATCTTACACTTAGTCACTAAACAATTACACTTAGTACTTTACACACAAATAAAATAAACTAGTAACTATATATAGAGTTAATGCACAATGTGTCCTGGGCCCATAACCTAATGGAAATGGGTATTTATAATATAGAAATAACGCACAAGAATTCAACGTATCTGTTCTTTAATAAAACCGAAGAAGAACTAGTCAGAAGACGTCTGTATGGTTTGCAAGCCGAAACTGAAAACTGTAAGAGATCCGATTCTTTCCGTTCGGGATTTATTGTGCGACTACCGTTGTTTTCGTCACCAAGCAAACGTTCATTTTAAAACAAAAACTATCGCCAATCGAGCGGTGGCATCGACGCGGCGTAACAAAAGCGAAGCCGCTCACGCACACGTACATCCATATTACAAAGTGAAGCTACAGAGAAAGTTTAGGGGGAAGATATACCGGGACACTCTCAGTATCCTTCAACACTCGACTTACTTTTTGCAGATATTCCAACAATTATAAAACCGGAAAAATTCAAACAAATACAAATTTTATGTCGACGTTTAAAAGCAACCACATTGAATATTAATTTAATAATGAGCTATTGTCATCAGCACTATCTTAAATTTTTTCATATATTTAGCTACTGTTATTATTAATTTAAAAAATTTTTCCACCTCAGCACCATAGGATTTTTACTAGATGAATTTAAAAACATATGTAAAAATCCGTGGGTTTATTGAATCAACAAAACTGCATAGTTCTTAACAATTTATTGGTTAAACTCCACGCGATCACCCGCCGAATTAACTTTAGGTGATTAATTAAACTATGGACTAGTGACTGGTAAAAACAAATATAAATAACGATGGAGAAGGTGCGATGCACGAACAAACTGCGCGGTATACAGTGTCTGGTTTTCTCTTGCGAGAACCGAGAGTGTTATGCTCTTAAGAGATCGGGCGTGTTCTCTCTACGAGAATCTAGAGAATTCTGACTTTTTGCTGTCCCGAGGTCCGTTCTCTCGTCAACTCGTGTGACGAGGAAATTCGTGGGCATAGGCCCAATTTTGGGGGAAAAAAGCACCCCATTCGTTGCTTAGATTGTAGGAGGAGGATCTTCTTCCCTTGGTGGAGGTGGAAGCTCCTCCTCAACCGAAGACGGGAAATCCCGAAAAATGTGCGTTTGAAGGACCTCGGGACAGTGAGTCTGTTTTTCGGCCTAAGTGGCCTTCGAAATTTATGGCCCGCGTGGCCCGCGTGCTGGCTGGCCCAAGTGGGCCGAACGTGGTTTATTACCCCCTTGGCCTGAGTACGCTCACGAAGCCAAGGGGATGCGAAATCTTAGGCTCGAACCCGAGTGTGTCTCGTTAGACACAAAACAGGCGCCCTTGTGAAATATGGCCTATGAGGCCTGGCGATGCGACGCAAGGACTGCGCTTCCTTGGCCGCTGCGTGTCACGGACAATGGTCCGTTGTCGTCCGAATTCGGGACCCTCGCGTACCTCGCGATCGGTACTCGGAACGAGAGTCTTACGAATTGACTTTATGGCCACTTTTCCAATGCTGTCAGCTTAAACCCTCGAATGCACGTTTTAGACATTTCGAGGACTAAGCGTTCTTCTAGGTAAACGAAGGACAGCAAAAAATCGGAAAAGGGCCTTTATACAATAAAGAAGGCGCGGGATGGTCTGTAAGGGGGCATGCTTCCACTAGGAATCGAACAACATATTAGAACTATTTTTAAATAATTTTACTCGAAAACATTCTAGTTTACTCTTTATTTCACTGTTCTACTAATTTTTTATGTGCTGCATTGCAGCTTTGTTTAACTCTCTTTTACAACTCAAAACTATAATATTATCCATATTTAAAGAAGAACAATTTTTTGCGACGACCATTGAGAAAACGACATTGTTTCCACATTTCAGTCTTTTACCTGTGTTCTGTGTCACATCTAAAGTTTTATGGTATGCTAACAATTGCTATTGAGTCGCAAGCCAAACCGTACAAGCGAATGCATTCACAACTTCCAGAGGCCTGCCTCCAAACTAATTAAAGGAAGGGTAGAAATACCGTGTGCACTAAACTCTTCAAAAGAAGCAGATTCTAGTCGCTCGTGTTATAAACCTCATTCGATACTTCATCAACAGGGTGATCTTACATATTTCTGTAACAGTTCCAAGTGCATAGTCTTTGTTCGTGATACACTCTTTGTAATAATTAAATATAATAAAATATTAAGTATATCTTTCACACAACTAGTGACCCTTGCAGAGTTGGGCATTATTTGGGATAAAAAATTATTTAAATCAAAATTCGAATAAAAAATACTTCATCTTTATTTATTATTTGAAAGTTCAAATAAAAAAAGCATCTTAATTGAACAAGTATCGAATACAAAATTACAAAACTTCTTTATTTTTCATTATTTTTTTATAGGATTTTCACTAACCTATTTGCAGAGTTTTTCTGATTAAAATGACATTAAACACGATATAATTTGATCTGTATTCACTGGTTTTATCTGTATTGCTATTCAAACGCTTCAAATAATTTTCTTTGACTAATTTTTGCCAGCTGTAAGCTATTTAAATTTTTGTACGTTTTGATTGTGTAGAATTATACGTGTATATAAAGGTATTTACTTTGATTGTAATGTAACTTACTTTAAAAATTAACTTATGTTATTTAAATTGAAATGTAGGGAATTTAATATTATATTCTTTTAGAATTGTCTAGACATCATGTCTGGGTCTGTGATACGATCGAGTGGGACACTGTCATTTTTTAGTTATTTATTGGCATGCTTGGCCCTAAGAATTCGCTACCTGCTTGGGTGCGGGTCTAGAAACGGGAAGACAGACCATCCGTACTACACTCATTGACAATTGACACATCGCAGGCACAGACACTCAGGAGAAATGCGATACAAGTTTCGGGGAAAGATCCTTGAGCAAGGGATCTTTGTGCAGTATCCAGGGAGGTTTGCGTGAGAAAATGAATTCACGGAGTCAGTAGGCGTTGCACAATTTGCGTAAGGTTAATGATAGTTCGTTAACGATATTAAGCAAGCAATATTAAAATAATTGGGAAAAGTAATTATTTGGTAAGGTGAAATAAAGGAAAGGATTAAAGGAGTAAACACATTACGGAATAACTAATTTTATTGAAATAAAAAAAGATTTAACAAAATTTTAGCACAACATTAAACAAAAAGGAAAACGTACAAGGTACTATTTACAATTTCTTAAGACTTTTAGAAATGTTCGCAATTTACAAGACTGAATTTAACTATGAAATTGAAAATGGATAAAAAGCGAAATCATATTATGGACCGAAAAGCAAAAGATCATTTATTACATATAAATGCAGATGTCGGTAGAAATACAAGTATAGTAAAATTAATAACAATTAAATGCATGGGCGACGACGGAGGACATGTGGAACCTTCTTGCAAACCAGCGATGACAGCGACAATGTAACTGCTTGCCTGCCCCTTATCGTGTTCCATACAATCTTCGAAGCCGAAATAAATACTCTGCAAACAGGAAAATGCATTATATTAATCCTTAACGATCGTAAGTCACCTATAACGTGATAACAGTATGTACTTAGTCGCTGTGGTTGTATAGCGTGCGACAAGGGTTAATATATTTATAAAAATATTCTAACCTAATTTAATTTATATAAATTAAAAAAACAATGGGAATGATTTATTTGTTTAAATAATTTTATGTGGTAGCATAATTTTGTTTATTAAAAAAATTATTTGCTAAACATTTAATTTACTTTAAAAAAATTATTGATTTACAAAAATAATTTAAAAAATTATATTTTTTTTAAATTTAACATATTCACAAATTGTATTTGATTATATAAAAAATTCTGTTAAAAAATATATTTGTTTAAACAATTTTATTATTTTGTAAACAATTAATTAAACCCCACTTTGAGAGGCGTGCACTTTCCCCGTAGAGGCAGCGACGGATCTTGTTTACTTCCCTCGTTGATCACGCTTCTCCTAACTCGCGTTTCAGCTACTCGGTCCACCGTAACGCGAGTTCGGAGAGGCATCGGGAGGGAAATAGACGACGGCGGGCGACGAGACAGCTTTCCTTGTAGAGACAGCGACAAACTTGCTCATTTCCCTCGTTGATTACGCTTCTCCTGACTCGCGTTTCGGCTACTCGGTTCACCGTAACGTGAGTTTAGAGAAGCGTTGGGAAATTTATTGCATCTTATTGATGCAACAAGTTTTTTAATTTTTGTGTCCTCGTGTTTTTGTGTAGCGACTTTTCCTCTTCATTTCTTCTTCGGGCTTGGTCATGGAGTTTCACTTTATACAAATGTTTCAACGCTGCTACTCTATGTTCGTAGCAGCTGCTCTCTTCTGCAAACCAAGCCGGATCTTGAGAGTTCATTATTTTTATTGCCGTTGTGGTCAGTGTGTGTAGCACATTTTTTTGATGCCACAATATTCCCCAGTGGTCGGCAAATATTCTTAGCTGCATAGTAATAACTTTAACGAATGCCTCTGTAGGTCGTGACAGTTTTGTCACCTCAGGTTCACATTCATCATCGTCGTCGTCGTCGTCGTCTGAATATTCCCTGTTTGCTATATACTTTTCTGCGGGTTCCATTACATCCAATGGCGTCTTCATCATTTTATCGCGGCATTCGGTGCAATTATAATTTCGCATTATATGATGCACGATATAACCCGCGAAATATGTTATGGACGTTGTTTCATAGAAGGATGTCTCACTGTCCTCGTTGAAATGGTTAGCGGCAAAATCTAATGCGCATTCTAACGTTCCATCGTTTTCTTCGTTTTCCTGCAAATACTCCAATGTTGCGGAATTGTTTACGGAAGGAATGCAGCTTTCACGTGGAATCAGTGTTGAGTTTTCTTCGACATTCTCCTACGTGTTGGTCCGATCTCCAATTTGTATTAATTGTGAGCACATAATGTGACGTAAATTTAACCGAACCATACGCGACGTTGGATTCGCATTGAATCCTCCTCGTTGACGAAGTTTGGAGAATAAATGCTCCACTGAATCTTGGTTTGCTAAACCTATAGCAAACTGGAAATCACGAGTTTCTTCTTTGTCGGCGATGGAGTCGTAGGCTTCTAAAAATGCTCCGAGGGTTTGCGTGAGTCCCTTGAAACAGGGCGGTCTTCTCATGAGGTGGGAACCTTGCCCATATCGACGTACACTCCATCCTTTGGTCCGTTCCTTCGCGTCTTGCAACGTTTTGTAGACAACGTCATTCTGTTTACAAATAGGCTGCTTCTTAATAGTGCTGTTAGTATCATAGCAATTGCAATAGTCAATTAATTTGTCAATCGCTTTGATGGTCTCTACTGTCTTTTCCCACGTCGTGCTTCGCTGTTGCAATCCTTTCGGATCATGGCCGGCAACCTCTATTGCCGCAGCGAATCTTCTTCCGAACATTTGAAACGCCCGCTTAACGTTCATACTTTGGAACGAATTTGGATGCAGGTGGATTTCCGTGATGTGGGGCAGCAATCGGGAGGAGTTCATTGCCCTGTCGTAGTTCCACGTTTCATCCATGTCGGAAAACGAAATGATACTCTCATTTTTAACGTATACATTTCCGTGTTTCCTCAATTGCGTCCCTAGTCGCTTGATTAGATGAGGGAAATCGAATGTTGCGTAGTATCTGATTCCCTCGTAGGTGAAAGACGGATTGTCTTCGGTTGCTCTAAAGTCTTGTAGACTTTTTGGTTTGTGGCGCACTGGTCGCATGTTAAAATCTTGACATGTGCTCCACACTCTTGAAGCCGTTGCAATAATGAGTACAGTAACTGGATGAGGTCTTCTGTCTTCAATCCTCCAGTTCCTGATAGGAAATATGCCAGTGGCTGTCTCCATCTGTTTTGCGCATTTATGCTGTCGACGCAGAAGACAAACACGTAACGTGCTTTTTCGTCGTGTCGACCCAACATCCCTAAATCAACAAGTCCTTCCACTTGATCTAAGGAAGCTGAGTACTCCTCCCATGTCTTGATAGACATCTCATCCCATTTCAGTGCGCATAATCCCTGATCCACTGGAAATTGGGATAGACGACTTGCCATGTGAGCAAAGATGTCATCATCAAATCCAGTGCTCAATTTGTGGATTCCAATCCACTTTCGCACTGTACTTTCTCCTGGCAGATTACACCCACTTTTTCTCAGCCTATTATAAGCTGATGGAGAACTGTAGAACATCATCTTTGCCAAACCTTTTTCTTCGGTTGTGTATGGCACTTTGGATTTTTTCAGCTGCAATTTCACCAATGTTCGCGCGACATTGTTCCGGCAGCCGTGTCTATCCAAAAATTCGTCCACCGTTTCTTGAATAACACGAACTTTGGTTTTTTCTCCTCTTATAATCCGTTGCTTCGCCATTTTCAACTTGCATTTTAAATACCGAATTTCCTGTGCCAGCCTGGAATTTCTCTCTGTGTGTCTCTTCGCGCGAGAGGGTCTTGTGACTTTCTTCTTCCGTGTAGAATATTTTGGTATCGGTTCAGCATTTATCCAGCTCATCCTATCGTTGTCACTGTCTGAAAAATACAGTGTCGTCCTTTCGTAGGTTCGTGGCGGCGCATTTATATAACATCCTGGAGCCACAATGTGCTCCTCCATGATCCCAGTATTGTTGTTTTCATCTTCTGAGCGACGATTTTCCTCCTCTTCTTCCACGATGTACTCTTCTACGATATGTTCTTCTATGTCTTCATTCAATTCCTCTTCCATGTCGATGTCTCTCTGAGTTTCTTCAGCTCGATGATGTACTTCCTCTTCTCCCACGATGTCCTGCTCGATTATTTGAAGAAGTTCCTCTTCTTCTTGTTGGCGATGTCTCCATGATTTGGGTACAGCGTTGCTCTTTAATCGCCTTCTCATACCTGGGTTGTACGAACAGGTGGGGTGAAACATTTCTGGCAAGAAATGCTCAGCACATATACCTGTAATGTAAAGTTACATTTTCTTTTGCAAATCTTCTGCAGTATTGCAGAACAACAGTATAAAATGCTTTAATTTATTCTTGATTACTATATTATGAACAGTATATGGAACGGTACATGGGAAAGAAATACTCATTCGCAATAACGAAAATAGTAGCTCCCACTAATATGCAACGGCATGGTTAGCACAGGAGATCAATGTGGCAAAGAAAATATTTATTCATTTTTTAGTATGAGTGGCAAATGTCTACTTCCTACTTACCCAAGCTTCGTAACGTGGCTGTACTGTATTTAGTAGTTAACTTTGGATTTCCTGTTAAACGAATAATAACAGTTAAAAAAAAAATGCGGATAGGGATGGAAATTGTTATTAATAATCTTTTTTTTGCATAATAATATGTTGCAACGGCTACACATTAATCATTTCGATGTATTCTCAATTTGGTTTTAATATATTGAGCTGTTTATTATGAAAGTGGCCTAAGTCCATTTGATAATTATTTCCGGTTGCCAGTGATGACATGTACAACTTAAAGTTATCTATCAATAAAGCATTTGAGGTTACTTATATTCCGAGTAAATACGATAATTTTGGACACATAAGTTTTCGCAGTTAGTTCAATAATTAAAACCATTAATTTGAAAGTGGTCTAAAGTCCGAAGGACATTGTCAAAAAGTGCCGGAAAGGTACTAACTTTATTCTAAATGATATGAAACAAGAGGATTTCATAGCAACAAAAGTTTCGGAGGACACAATTTTTAAAATGGTAAAGAATTCTAACGGAGAAACAATGATTTGGTTAAAAATATGTTGGATGCGTTTTTTAGGAGATGAACCATATCAAATTTTCTATAAGATCCTATTTTCTATGAGATCCTATCTCTATAAGAAATCCTGGATTTATTACCACGTTGGGGTAGACCAAGAAAAATCGAAAATATTGCATTAACACCACCAAATGTAGATGAGCAGTAAATTGTTATGTAATTTATCTAGTTAGAAAAAGTCCTGAATTGCATAAATTGTGTTTTTGAAGTGTTGTAAAGATATATAAAGTAAATTGAGTATTCTTTTTTTCAATTTGAAGCATCTTAAATTATGTTGAATGGACTTGGGCTCCTTCTAATTTTATAACGAATTTGTTTGTTAATTTTGAAAGTGGACTTACCCCATTCTTGGTAAGAAAACGCATATTATTCACTTAATAATTGCCATTATTTTAATAAGAACTATAAATTTAACTCCTTTAGATACAGTTAGTATCCTGTACGTATATTTTTTAATTGTATTGAAACACAAACCCTTAAATATCTCAATTCAAGTATAAATGGACTTAGGACACTTTGAAAACAAACGGCACATATGTTTTATACCTATTGGAAATGTAATAAGAATGTAAAGATGTAGATCGAGAATGTTTGGGACCAGAGTTGCGCAAAATATTTATCTAAATAAAACTTTTGAATAATGGAAAAAAAGATACAAAAATTTTTATTCGTTATTCGAAGGTTCGAATAAAAAAAGGATCTTTATTCCACGAGCATCGAATAAATAATTTGATTCGACGAGAATTTATCGGACGAATAGAGATAATTTTTTTTATTGGAAGCAGATTTATTCGAACTTTGAATAATTTTTTCATATTTTATCCGTATCTTTTACTCGAAGGCTTCGAATGAATCTTCGGATAGCTTTTCCAGCTTGACGAATAAACGGCGACGACACCCGACGAACGTTGAACGTCGGAGACCCAGCGACTGACAAACTGCATACAATGTAAGCGGATGGAGAATCCCGCACGGATGAAAGTTTAAACTTTTAGATTTTTCGATATATCTTCATAATATTGTGACGAGCGAATGGAGAGGGTTTTTCTGATGAAAATGAGTTCAAATTCGACATCATTTGGACTATCTTTAATAAGTTTGTAATTTTTATTGTAACATTACGTATCAATGAAACTTGTTCGATTACACTCGAATTTGAACTCATTTTCATCAGAAAAACCCTCTCCATTCGCTCGTCACAATATTATGAAGATATATCGAAAAATCTAAAAGTTTAAACTTTCATCCGTGCGGGATTCTCCATCCGCTTACATTGTATGCAGTTTGTCAGTCGCTGGGTCTCCGACGTTCAACGTTCGTCGGGTGTCGCCGTTTATTCGTTGAGCTGGCAAAAGCTATCCGAAGATTCATCCGAAGCCTTCGAATAAAAAAGATACGGATAAAAGATGAAAAAATTATTCAAAGTTCGAATAAATCTGCTTCTAATAAAAAAAATTCTTTATTCGTCGGATAAATTCTCGCCGAATAAAATTATTTATTCGATGCTCGTTATTCATTCGAATAAAAATCCTTTTTTTATTCGAACCTTCCAATAACGAATAAAATTTTTTTTATCTTTTTTCCATTATTCGAAAGTTTTATTTATGTAGGCATTTAAATTCGGCGCGGAATTCGCGTGGGGCCTCCTCAACCGGAGCGCTCCAATTTCCACGACAAGACACCTGTCCGTACGCCGGCGTTTTTGCGAGTGCATAGAAAGAATCGGTCAATGACCCTGTGCAGACGTTAAACGGCGGATGTCTCTACATATATTACATTGTTAGGCATATCACCCAATCATTTTCTTCCCCGGGTGAAATACCACCATTTTTAGATAAATATTTTGCCCAACTCTGGTATACAGTCAGCGAAATTTGCTTAAATGTACGTAAGAAAATAAGGATTTTAGGGCTGAAGGCTCGAGGTTGAGGATACACATACACATATACACGCACATATTTTCGTATTGTTACGAGTATCAAGATGTTATGTATCAATCTGTAATCTTCAGTTGTTATTATATGCATCTTGTTAAAATTTGTAACCTTTTGCCCCAAAATCCTTATTTTCTTACGAGCGATTAATTACATGCTCTATTTTTTCAAGTCTTTAAAACGTGTACATTGAATTCTCATTGTATGATATTGTCAATCTCGTTTTCCCATACAGTGGAAAACCTCACACCACCGTTGTGAGTGGCCGAAGCCCGAGAGTCGTCGCGGCCACAACATTGTCGCTATATCGGTGTGAGACCAGAAGACCACTACTAATCCAATTACAAAACTTCTTTATTTTTCGTTATTTTTTATGAAACTTTTACCAACATATTCGTAGCATTTTTCTGATTAAAATGATACCAAATATGATATAATTCCGATGATATTTACGTGTGTAATGAACGATGGAAGTCTTCCCATAACAATTACATTAGCGGAAAATTAGTGTAGATGTGATCCGAATTATATCGCATTTGATATCATTTTAATCAGAATAATGCCACAAATATATTGGTGAAAGTCTCATAAAAAAATAATTATTAATAAAGAAGTTAAATTTTTCATTTAAAGGCCCGCGTTCACGCGAGCTTGATCTGTGCCGGCGGCCGCGACTCTCCGCGGCTATTTCTTTCCTACACGCTGTCCTTCTGTGTGTTCGAAACTTTCAACAACATTTACATATTTACATATTTACAAGTAAATATCAACGGAATTATATCATATTTGGTATCATTTTAATCAGAAAGATGCTACGAATATGTTGGTAAAATTTTCATAAAAAAATAACGAAAAATAAAGAAGTTTTGTAATTGGATTAGTAGTGGTCTTCCAGTCTCACACCGATATAGCCGACAATGTATGGCACACTCGGCAACGATGCCACAGTGGTCCGGATCGCAGAATTTAGGGACATTCGACCAAAAAGTCGACTTTTCGAAATTGAAAACTAATCAATTTGGTTTGCTGTGTAAATGTCTACAGACCTCGAAAATGAAGAAATTAATGAAATTGAATACATATTCTAATTTCTATGATCACTTAAAGTTGAACGTTTTGAACCTTGTCCCACTGCTCAAATTATTATTGTTTAAAGCTATCAATGTTGGACGCGGTATCGCATGAATTGATGAAACTCTGCAAGAATAGTTTTTTTCGTTTGTTTTTTTCGATCGGTTTTTGTCTGTTTTTTCAATAAAAAAAAAATTTTGATCGAATTTTAAAATTAAAAATTAAAAATTTTTATTTTTTTTTATAAATTATAAAAAATGCGTTGTTGCCAATAGGGCAACTTTCAGAGGAGGCCCAAGCCCAAGAAACGTCCCTAGTAGCACAAAAATATTAGATAAATATGTTTTTCAAATATTGGAAAAATATTTTTTAAGCCACATTTTTTCATATGAGAAAAATATTGGATCTGAATATTGTATACATGTTCAAGAAATATAAATTGAATGTTTAGAACATATAAGCTAAATATTCAGAGAATATAAAATAGATATTTAAAAAATGTTAGCTAAATATTCAGAGAATATAAACTAGATATTTAAAAAATATAAAGTAAATATTAAAAAAATGTGAATATAACATTTGAAAAATATAAATTCAATATTCAAATAACATTTAATAAAATCTTCAAATTGAAGAAAAAGTTATAACAAAAATTAAATACTATCCATATTATATCTTTCTATACACTGCTTGAGGGAATATTCCATTTTATCTTCGAAAGGACCTTATTATAATTCAGAAATTTTTATGCAGTTGACGGGATTCGAACTCGGGACTTACCGTTTACTTGATGATGTGCTTTTTTTTTTTGATAAATATGTTTTATTGGTTTATAAAAATATAACATTATCTTAGACTTAATGGTACCAACGATAACATAATAACAATAACCAGTAACATATGGGTGTTAATACATAATTGATTGCACGCATAACAATACTTATATGTATACTATCTAGCTAATTTAAATGTTACGGATCTATTTTAGTATAGAGCTACTTAAAAGGTATTTTGGTAGGAACTTTGGTGTGGATTTTTATTTTAGGGGAAAACTGAGTGAAACACTATGATAAAACCCTAAAACTCAGTCTTATAGTCTTACAACTAAGATAATTTAAGCTTATGACTAGGTCTTAGAACTAGGGACTATTTACAAAGGATTGAGATCCAACGATTTTAGTAATTATGGGTGCACCTCATGTGCTCACCGATTGTGTGTGGTCTGTGTTTAGCGTGTCGGTTAGATCTTTTACGGTTACGCAGGGCTGTCATATGGGTGCAGTTGCTAGAGAGCCACCAGTATTTGTTAAAGTCTAGTCGTTCAAAGTTGTTCCAGTCTCGGTGAGGGATGGTGGTGGAGAATTTAAACCTGTTTCTGTGTGTTATGTATTCATTGCTTGTGAACGCTATTCGCTTGTTTGCTTTATTTCGGCGCCAATGATAAATTAGTGGTATATTGTTGCTGTCTTGTATGAGGCCTAACCTATCGCACAGCATGAAGGCTTGGGGCGAGGTGTAGCCATTTTCTAATTGTTTGCGTGTGTCTTCCTCATCAAGTGAGACCAGATCTTTAGTTAATTGGTTGTCAATATGCGGTAATTTACTGAAGTATTTTCTTGTTAGGTGAGTGGTGAAGAGGTCAATTCTGGGGATGTTTGCAGTGTTGTACAAGGTGGTGTTATTGATATGGTGTTGCCAATCTGTGCTACGGGATCTGTATATGTTGCAGGCTCTTAGGTTTTTCCGTTCAAACATTCTAATTCGCTCCATGGAGGTGTGGTTAATGTTCCACCAGATGGGGGCTGCATATGTGATTATTGGACGGATAAGTAACATGTATAGGATTGTTCTAGTTTTATGAGTAAGGTATTTGTTATGGAGGAGTCGGCTATTTGCTTTGAAGGCTGTTCCGGCTTTGGTTAATTGGGTGGAAATGTGGATATTGCCTCGGAGGAGGTAATCAATGTGGACACCAAGATATTTAACTACCTTTTTGTGTTCCAGGGCTTTTTTTAGTGGTGGTTCTTGGGACTGTTGTTGAATTTGAAAGGTTTTGGAACCTGCTTTTTTAGAGGTGGACAGGTAATGTAGGGGTTTGCGAAAGAGTATGGTCTCACATTTGGAGGGATTTAGTCTCAGATTCCAGTTGCTGTAATATTTGTTGATTTTTTCAACGGTGGCTTCAAGATCTGATTGAATGGTGGCAGCTCTATTGCTGGAGGTGAATGTGATTATGTCGTCTGCAAATTCTAAAATTGATGGATTGTTAGGTTTGTTGAAGTTAAACGCCTGGAGGAGGTCTGCAGTGTATATGTTGAACAGAATGGGTGAGTTAACTGTGCCCTGTTGGAGGCCTTCGGTTATATTAAACTGTATGGTTGAAGTGTTATTGCCGTCACAGGTGATGAAGGTTTTATTCGTGATCATGTCCCATATAATGGAGATTAACCAATTAGGGAATTCTTTTTTGTGGAGTTTAAATAGGAGACCGTTCAGCCAAACAGAATCAAAGGCTTTTTCTAAATCTAGTAGGGCTGCCCCTACTAGTTGGTTATTGCCGACTTGGGTGTTGACATCTGATAAGAACTTGTGGATGGCATGGGTGGTAGAATGTTGGTGTTTAAAGCCAAATTGACTGTCTGGGATAATGTTGCGGTTGGAGCAAAACGTTGTTATTTTTTCGTTAATGACTGCTTCGAAGACTTTGCTAAGGCGGGGTGTGAGGCTAATAGGTCTGTAGCTGGAAGGATCAGATGGATTTTTACCTTTCTTGACTATAGGGAGTACTTTGGCTTTTTTCCACAGAGTTGGGAAGTAGCTGTTATTGATTGCATTGTTGAATATGATAGTGAGGTGGCTTATGATTTTATTGGGTAAGTGTTTTAGTATTATTGGGGGGATATAGTCGGTCCCAACGGAGGTTTTATTTGGAAGCTTTTTTAGTACGTATGAAAGGGCGTAGGGGCTACAGAAGGGTGAAAGAGTGTCGTCGGTGCTGCGAGGGCTTGTGGCTTTGTTGTTTGCTGCGAACTGTGTGATCGTGTTGTTGTTTTGTCTGTTATTTGAGTATTCTTGCTTCAGAGCATCAGTGGTTTTATCAACAATTTCCTTGAGGCGTGAACCCTCGTTGAGGTATCGGGGAGAGTTTATTGATTCGTAGTATATATATACGCTCCGATAGCGTTTAGTTTGTCAGTTGGTGTGGTGAGAATGTAGTTGTCGTTGTTTTTTTGTAATGTAGCCGTGTCAAAATGACATCGGTTGAGGATAGTGGTATCGTTTTGTTTTACATGGATATCTGTAATGGATGTTGTCTGTTTACGTCTAAATATGGAATTAATTTTTGGGAAAAAGGTGTCAGAGATTCTGTGGTCAATTTGTTTTATGACGTTTGCCCAATAGTCATTGACTGAACTTTTGAATGCAGAACGGAGTGCTTTTGTAATATGTTTGAGTGTGGATTTGGCTAATTGTGTTAGGGGTAGTCTGGAGTGTGGGTCTAATAAGTAGAGGTTGTGTAGGATTGAGGCGACAGTTTTCTTGTGATTTTGAAGCTTGCGTATTCTTCGGTTGACGTATTTGTCTGTGCTGTTAGGGTTTTGGTAGCGGGGTGTGTGTTTATCATTTGGTGGCTTTGTAATTGTACCTGATGTTGGGCTGTATTGTGGTGGATGTGATATCATAGTTCAGTTCAAAGTTGAGTGTTAGTGCAAGGTGGTCGCTGACGTAAGGTAGTATCGCCGCTGTATCTGCAATATGGTTAGTTAGAGTGAGTCTGGAGTCGGCAAGACAAATATCAAGATAAGATAAGCCTGGTTTAAAGGTGGGGATCATGTCTGTCAACCCATTTGTTTAAATAATTTCCTCTTTGGTTGTTAGAATTATCGCCCCAGTCTTTTCGTTTAGTATTGAGGTCTCCCGCTAGAATGTAATAGTTATTGGTGTTGTGTAGCTTTAGATTGTGGAAGAGGTGGTCGAGTTCAGTTATGTAGAGTGTTCTGTTATCATTGGTGGCATATGCGCTAATGATGTAAAGTCTGTTGTTACTGTTCAGGTTTATTTTGATTATTGTGTATTCGAGAATTTGATTGGCTGTTGAGGAGGGAAAGTTGACGGGTTGGAAGATGATGTCCTTTTTTATTAGGATAGCAGTTCCTCCCCCTTGAGTTGCATTAGGTCTGTCTTTTAGGATTAAGCTGTAATTTTTGAAGCTAAGATTATGGCTGGTATTGAGTTTGGTTTCGGAGAGGAGGATGATGTCGTGGTCATATGTTTGGAGAAATTGAGTTAGGTCGAGCCTGCGTTGGTGTGTAATGAGCGAATTTACATTGATCGCCGCTATTTTGATGTGTGGGATGGTGCGTGTATTAGGCATTGTGTCGTTCAAATATTGTATTTAGAATGAATTCGATACGTGAAGTGTTCGTGGATACCTGCGATGCTATGTTTTGAAGGTGTGAGTTTAGTAGTGTCAGTATTTCTTGTTTGAACTCCTCGAGATTGTTGGTTTGATGTGGCCTTCTGTCGTCCTGGTTGGGTTGGGGAGGATTCCTATCTGTGGTTGAGGCCTGGTCGTTCGAAGAGGGTTGCGGTGGCTGGTTGATGTGTGATGGGTTTTCTTGGTGCGAAGAGTGTCCTTTGACCATTTGCGAGAATGATATATTCTGGGAGACAGCAGTAGCGATTTTTTGTATTTTGTTGCTTGTTGACTGAGTGCGTCTTATGTCTGCCTCTCTTTTCTGTTTGATTGCGTATTTGATATATGGACAGCCCTTATATGAGGCCGGGTGTCCAGCCTGATTACAATTTGCACAGCGGAGTTTGTCACGGTTATCCACTGCGTACAGGGGGCACTTGCCGGGGTCGTGGCTTTGCGCACATTTGACGCATCGATATTGTAAACTACAATTTTTGCTAGCGTGTCCTAGCCTCTGGCACTTTTTGCATTGAAAGATGGCTGGTTTCCTAAGGGGTGCTCCCATTTGACCCTTTGGTAGGCGAGGGTTTTAATTTTAAATAAATTGGACGGTCGGCTATCACTGGAGAGCTGGATAAGGTGGTGGTGCTTATCGGGCTGCTGCTTGTCAAAGGTGAATTTAGATAAATTTATTATTCGTATGTCTGGGAGGTTTAGATCGCTTATTTCCTGTTTGATGTCGTCTTCGGAGAAGTTGCCTTTAATACCTTTTAGGAGGATAGATTTGGGTTTTTCTTCTTTTGGGGTATAGGTGTAAAACTGTACTGTCTTTTCGGTTAGCCTGTCCATTATATCTTTGTGGTGCTGTAGTTTATTGGTAAAAATAGTGTGGTAGTTAGAATCATTTTCCTTGACTAGGAATTCGTTTTTTGGAATACCGTGCTCTAATATGGTGTTAATAATGGTGTTTATATTCGAGTTAATCGTGTATATGGGTGGAGGTTTATATGTCTTCGTTTTTGGTATAGAATTATTAGGTTGTTCGTTCGGGGTGTTTTCATCCAGTTCCAGTTCATCGTCCGAAAGGGGGTTATATCTGTTTTCCGGAATACTGATTTTCGATGAGTCTGATGCGTTGGTCGATGGTTTAATGGTTTTCCTGGGTTGTATCCAGTCCTGGTTCGTGGCGCCATCTTGCGGTGAGGAATGGTCTCGTGATGTTCCAGGTGGAGGGGTGGGCGGGTTTCTGTTCCGAGCAGGATTCAGGTCGGGTTGTGCCTGTCGCTTTTGCACTGTGGCATTGCATTCTTTCAAAAGATTGCGGTATTTTTTATCAATATGGAATGATAGAATCTTTTGTGTTTTAGGTGCAGATTCCTTGTTGTTGTCATCATTATTATGATTCTCTTTATCGTCTCCTGTTAGCGAGAAGGGACGCTTAGGTCGTGGCGTTAATGGCGGCGCCATGTGGCCCGATACTCGGCGAGCGTCCTACGCCGCGTATCGGGGCCAAAAATGTTATAAACGATTGTAGGAACGTGGTGTAGCACTTTTCTTGCAAAATTTGAGGCACTGGGGACCCACTGGGATGTGTGAGATCATTCACTGAACCGTTTGGGTCACTATGGGGCACTTTGGTTGTATAAAATACGTGTATAACACAAAGAACGCGGAGCTAGCTCCGTCACTGTCCGCGGTTCGTGGCAGACTCCCACTTGATGATGTGCTTCCTCACTGAGCCATGCGAACCTACATTGTTAGGTTCATTACTTTTTAGACTTATAAAGGCTCAAATCGTATCAAATCATATAATTATTAGAAGTAATAAACTTCCGTTAAAAAAATTGTTTAGTTAAAAATCAAACTACTTTTTTTTTAATGAAGCATATTATTAGTATAGTGTCGACAAACAGATATACGGTGAGTGTAAAAAATATTCGTACACCTCTTATAGTTTTAGAAAACCATATATTTCTTTATGTAATTGCACATTTTTTATAAAACAAAAACACAATTACGATTATTATATGTTTCAACTACAAAATCTGCCATAAATAAATTAACGAAAAGTTAACGTTAATGAGATATATTAAAAACATTCGGAAGTCTCTCAAAATTAGCATGCAAAAAGTATTTGTACACGTAACAAATTTGGCAATAAACGTGTTATAATTTGCGGAAATAAATTTAATTAATATTTCGTTGGATATCCTTTCGACTGTACAATTGCGCCCAGTCTTCTTGGCATTGAATCCACTAAATTGGTTGTGATTTCGTGTGTAATATTGCACCATTCCTCTTGAAGAGCAAGTTGTAATTGTTCTTTACTTGAAATATGCCGGATTCGGATTTTTTTATCAAGCAGATTCCATAAATTTTCGATCGGATTAATGTCCGGTGATTGCAGAGATGTTTTCAAATATTGTGGTGTGTTACAAAGCAACCACTCTCTTGTGTTGCGTGCTGTATGTTTGGGGTCATTGTCTTGAGTGAAGATAATATTATCTTTTATACCCATTTTTTCTGCACTACTTATAATATGGGTTTTTAATATGTTTAGGTATATTTTGTGGTCCATGATTCCCTCGATGAAGTGTAATGCCTAATCCCACTTCAGCAGCACTCATACAACCCCAAACCATGACCAAACCTCCGTCGTGTTTTACTGTGGAACGTAGATTTTCTTTTCTTTGTAGCTCTGTATTTTTCTTCCTCTAGACCGTACACTTGCTTTCAGAGCCAAAAACATTAAATTTACTTTCGTCAGTAAATATGACTCTTCGCCAAAACTCGATAGGCTTATTAATATTATCTTTCGCGAAATCAAGTCCCTTCTTTCTATTTGCGGCATTCACGAAATACTTCTTGCGAGCAACTCGGCCGTGGTGTTCATTATTTCGTAAACAATTACGAATAGTGCTGGCACATACACTTACTCCAGCGTTGTTTGCAAGCTCAGCAGCGATCTTAGGGGCACTCATTTTAGGATTTGTTTTTATTTCACGCACTATAAAACATTCATCACGTGAACTAAGTTTTCGAGGGCAACCAGATCTTGCTTTATTTTTATTGGTTTTTCGTTCACCATATCGATCTATAATTGGTTGTATAGTGCTATGTGGCCCATTAATTGTTTTTGCTACTTCTCGCAATGATTTGCACTGATTATGCAGTTGTATAATAATTTTCCTTTTAGTCTCACTTGTTTCCTTACCTTCCCGACCGATTTTACTTGATTATTTGTCGCGTCCTGCTGAACTATAATATAATCAATCGGACGCCTTCGTTCAAATGCATTCTAGTACCTGTAGGAATACTATTTGCGCGCCAATTTAGAGACACTGTTCACACTTTCTAATTTTTCTCGTTAACGTTAAACTTTTTCAGGTACATTTATATGACAGTATCTAGTTAAAATATATAAAAATTACAATTATGTTTCGTTTTATAAACATGCGTGCAATTACATACAGAAATACATGGCTTTTTAAGCCTACAAGAGGTGTACGAATACTTTTTACACTCACCGTATATATATATACTGTAACGCCGTCCCTTTTTCCACGCTTGTGAGGCGGGAAGCGGGGACGACTCCGGGAATTTACGGGCGTGACGCCGGGCCGCGCACGGCCGTGACGATACGCGGTCCTCCCGGTACAAAGAGCTATCTCGAGGGTCAACCTTGGGTTTCACGAAATCAGCTGATGGCTGTTCGGGCGCCAGGCACCGGACGGGTGCCGCACGAAAGTCGCGAAGGGCACCCTCGAGACGCCGCGATAGAAGGTGGCACGAATGGGGTCCAAGGGTCGGACACTGAGGGAACGAGGACAGCCCTCACGGCAGGGCGGATCGCGTAGGGCGAAAGAACGTGTTGGACAATTTGGCTCGATATGGTATTTATTTTTCACGATAAATACAGGCGTGCGGCCACGTGGCCGCTCCCGGAGCCCGCGCTCTCATACACTTTGGCGGCTGGTGGTCGGCTCGCGGCGCGTATCGGTCGATATTACGTATTTTCCGCGCGCGTACGGTTTCTCGGTACGCTTAAGGCCCCGCTGGGCGATATTCCGCGGAACGCAGATGGACGGCGCGATACACGGACTGTCGTGGATCCGTCGCGATACGGTGCTATGACTGGGCCGAACAATACGCCGAAATCCCGAGAATACTATCGGCGATCGATCACGCTACGACTTCGACGGCGTTTCCCCGAGGAAGGCTTCCCGAACGATATCCTACAAGAGCTATCCCGAAATTCTCCAAAAGCGCCGACGGTTCGGCGCAGGACAATGGGCCCGAGACGTATTTCGTCTCGGCACACCAACGGGGAAGAACGCGACGGCTGCTTACGCCTCGTCGAGGGGAGCCGTCCCGTTCTCTCACGAAATTTCACTAAATGTTCCGATAACCTCTCCGAACCAACTAGCACGAATCGTTCTCCCGACGGGAGAGCTCAAAAGAAGGAGGGACCACTGCGTGGACTTACCGTATTCTCGATACGCGTCTCTTTTCTCCGCCGCTGCTCGGCTTCGGATTTTTCAGCGGCCGTAGGCTCGATAATCTCCGGATTTCTCCAGCTGGCACTCTCCGGCGCGTGCGACGATATTACTCCCGCGTACTCGCGAGGGCTCTCCAGGTTTTAATCGCGGCCCTTTCTCGGTACGATGACGATAGAAAGACGAGCGCGGAACAGCACGATATTATCCTACGCGTGGTCGCACGACAGTGGTCCTTCGATTTTCGTCGCGCGATCGCGAGGACTTCCGTATCCCCACTCTCGCGCGCTAGTGTCGATTTTCGCCTAATGGGGTGCGCTAGTTACAAGTTTCCGGGAAAGCAGGGGCGCATTCTCGACGGGTCCCTGGGCCCCGGACCCCCGCGATAATTTCTTCCGAATCGCGGAATCACCAATGGGTCAGTTTCTCGCTGACCCGATGAGGTGGAGGCACTCCCTTAGTCGGAGCCCATATTCCAATCCTAAGGGGAGGCGGCTGCAGATTTAGGGCGATCCCTTCCGGTCGCCGTTGTTCGTGAGGGCTCCTTCCCTGCCGCTCGCCTCCTGGCTGTCTGACCTGAGTCCGTTCCCTCATCCCGTCACCAATTGTACCGGTACCGGATTTTCCCCTTTTCTCGTGGTATTGGCCGTATTTTGTCGAGCTCTCCTCCTGTCTTTTCGCCCTGAAACTTGCCCCGCTCGGCACGCAAAAGATTCGTGAGTAATCGATAACGGATCGATATTACTCTTCCTCGGGGAACACCCACGCTCATTTCGTCGAAGTCGGCGCCAAAAGGGCAGCCCGGTCCCTTCGACACTCCGGGGTAGGCGGACCAGTGACGTCGCAAAATTTGCAACGTCACAATACACGATTATTTTTCATGCAATAACTTTGTCGCATTAATTATTATAATATAAATGTATGTCGATTAACACGTTAAACGCCACGCCGAATTCTTATGCCGTTCCGTTCAGGCCACAGTTAGCCGTCAGGCGGGCCCTGCCGGGCCCTGCGGACCGGCGCCACAGTGGGACGAAACAGGCGATTCCCTCGACATGGCTTTTTCATCTAGTTATTCCTTAATAAAAATTTAAATGTGGGTCATACTCTATGTATTTTTTCGTGCTGAATCGAATGGTGAAGTCCGTTAGGTGATAGGAATTATGCGAAAGAAGCTACAGCGCATTCATAGAACAATAATCTTAGATTTTTTATTTTCACATAAAACATTTAATGGTTACTTAAATATGTACTGAAGAATCAATAGAATTTAGTTTTTGTTTGATTTTTTAATTCTGTTTAATGTTTTGTAGGTGTGATTTGTTTAATTTTATAAACAAATAAAAAATACAAAACAAAAGCGCAAATAGGAACATATAAAAGAAAAGTAAAATAAAATCTCTACTTAGCAACTGAAAAACTTCAGAAATGATATCAATTAAGATTGGTGTGAAGAATTTTCTTCTATCTTCAAAAGTAAGCGAGTTATTCAGGTGACCTGTTGGTAGTGTCCCACCCTGTATATTGTTTCGTTGTCTTCCTTATTTATATTATTTCGTTATCTTTGTTGTTAAGTATTCTACAAAGAACACTACAATTGTATGTAAAACTTGTAACAAGTCATAGAAATATGGAATAAATACCCTCCTTTTATAATTTACAATCTTTAATCGTTCATATGCATGCAATGAAAATCCACAATTGCAACAGTTTCAAAAACTATTCGCTGCACACGGATACGGAAAGCTGAGAACTGATACTGATCGATAAGAGCAGAATTAAGAAATGCATACATAGTCAAAAAATACTGCGTTTTGCTGGATTTTGACTCTAGAAACCATTTGTTCAAACATGATCTCCGGGAAGAATCGGACGAAGTCGGGTATGATTTTTGCGTATTTCTCTCACTGAATACCAACTGTAAACACTTGTAAAGTCTATTTTTCGGAACAAATCGGAACTTTTTTGTAACACGACAAAATGTACGCAAAATGCCCACAACATTACTAAACGTCAAGTGTTAAACAGTAATACAGCCATTTTTTATTTCATTCATATTTTTCTCAGCTCAAATACACCTCATAAGTAGGAAAAAATTATACAACAACATTACCAAAAGATGGAAACTATTAGGAACAATTCATTAGAAAGATACGGTTTCATGAAAATTCAAGTCTTGAGCTGTCGATTTCAGATACATATGCCGGAAATATAACGTTATCACTGACATGTCCTGGAATGTCACCACATTTTACTTATTCCAAAAGCCTAAGAAACGATCCTATGAGCTCTCTTACTGGGAAAAAGAAGTTTGAATTTTTCGTCCATGTCGGAGATTTTACATAAGTCGTTCCACTGTGCGGCGTGGCGCTTAGCGTATTAAGTGACAAACACGAATTCAAAGTTGTAACCGTTCAAATTACGTTGTTAAGTGATTATTTACTTTACTTTATCAAAACTCTAGAATTCAAGTATGCTACCTCGCGGGGGCCGGCTACTGCCCCAATTTGTTGGATTCGTGCCTCCAGGCACTGGAAAGCGATGGAATTTGAACAGGTGAAATAACGTCGGAGACAATTTTCCAGGAACAATATGGCAATATATTCTTAAACCTTCTTGGAAGTGCTATTTACATTAGTTCGTCCCGACACGGCAAGAACGACAAGGCAATAAATACCAAGGTGTCGACGCGTAGGATAATCGATATCTGCGATTCGTCCCGGACCCCTTTAACGCGTAAACACCGCGTTTTTATGACGCACGCTCGCGTCTCGCCCAACTGCCTCTACGCCTGGTTCCTTGCTTGCTGGTGCGAATTCCGTCGCTTCGCTCGCGCTTCGCGATTTGCGATTTCGTAACTTATCTCACCACCTACGTACTCGGCCGCCCATGCGTACGAGTACGTCGGCAGTAGACGTTCACAAAAACCCCTGTCACTCCACGCAACCAGGGAGTTTACCCTTCGGCACGTTTGTGGCCTCCGGGCACTCTCCGTGGAGGTAGCGGCAGAACAACAGGGATCGTGATTAGTTCGATCGCCCTATCCGGTTGCGTATGCCCAGTATGACGATCGCGGATAACCCGTAACGTTTCCTCGGTTTGAGCGAGGTCAGACCTGTCACACCACTCAGGTACTCGTCCGTTCTACGTGCGAGTGGAGACCCACACGAGAACCCCGTCAATCCACGCTACCGAAGAGATTGCCCTTTGGCACAGTTTGTGGCCTCCAAGCACTCTCCTTGTGGGCAGCGGCAGAATGGCGAAGAACGTGCGACGCCCGAGAGCTCGATACAACCCGACAGAACCGCACGTGCTGTTCGAATGACCTATCCGCGAGATATACGAATGTACGACGGTGGACGTGTCAAACCATACATCTACTCGTCCGAGTTCTCGTGCGAGTATTCAAAATGGTGACGCGCCCAAAGACGACAATCACTCCACGCAACCAAGGAGTGTGCTCTTTAGCACCGTTGTGGCCTCCGAGCACTCTCTTTAGAGATCGCGGCAGAGTAATTGCGACTGGGCTTGTCCAATCGAGTCATTTGCTGGCATACTGTACGCGGATTTTAACAAAACGCAAGATGTTACTCACGAAGCACCTGCTCAGAAATTTAATAATTCTACCAACTTGTTCAACACCTCGACAACGGCGCAGTCACAGCCCAGGATCACGATGCAAAACGTCTTAACTGTCGGCAGTGCCACAGTGCGGTTTGCATCTGTGACTCCTCGGTTTGAGGCGCTTACGCGTCGAGGATAGAACGGCGGTTTGACTGTTCTATCGGGTCGGTTTGACCCCTCGATCGCGTAACGTGTTTCGCCGAGCAGATACTTCGCGAACTTCCTACTAGGACCGCTTCCAGACGCAGAGTGATCTATCTGCCGCTCGCATCGACCTCCTTCGATCGCTATCGAGTGGGGATCGATGCGTGCGCAATTAGACGCATGTCGCAGTATCTCGCGGTTCTTTTCTATTTCCCGACTCGCGAGCGCCGTAATGGAATGTAGTGGTGGGGATGATGTCGCTGTTCCATATACGCGATGTCAATATGTAACCGACACGGTTACAAAGTAAATTAAAATTAAACATTTTACTTCGCATTATATTCTGGAACAATTATTTTTCCATGATAAACATAAAATATTTCCTGCATACTTAAAAAAAAAATTCTATTTCTAATATTACATAAAGATTCACTTTATAATGAGAAAAAATATTTTGTTCATGATATTAAATAAATATTATCTGCATATTAGGAAAAAATATTCCATTTCTAATATTAAATAAACATTTGTTTTATAATGAGAAAAAAATGTTTCTTTCATGATATTAAATAAATATTATTTGTATATTATGAAAAAATATTCTACTTCTAATATGAAATAAAGATTCATTTAATATTTAGGAAAAAATATTCTACTTCTAATATGAAATAAAGATTTATTTAATATTTAGAAAAAAATATTTTTCTCGTAACATGAAATACATATTTCCTGAATATTTAAAAAGAAATATTTTTTACTGAATATAAAATAAATATTGTATGTATATTCGAATATTAAAAAAAGATTGAATTTATGACACGTGTCATAAAGATTTCAAACGCATACAATGTAGGAACACGCGAAAAAATTCAAGATTATTCACAAACGAAGACATATTGAATCGATTACTTTTAACATCTGATTCATACATATCTAGCATTAGAACAAAATCATACAGAAAAAAAGTCAGGCTATTAGAAACAGAAGCTTTAGATGTAATAAATATTTAACATAAAAAGTGTAATGAAAATAATAGTAACAGTAACAACAACAACAACAATTGTGATACAATTCTTCTTTAACCTATCCGTAGGTTAGCAATTCAACATTATCTGGTTCAAGTTGCACGTTAATATCACATACGGTTTAAAAGTTTAAAAGGAAAAGGAACCACTGTGGCGACGGCTCTCTTGCTTCGCTGTCAGCTTCTTCGTGCAACATTGTAACGGAGATGGTTTAAATGTCTACCGGTTAAATGTTATGGGTAGACTGTGGATGTTTATGCAATTTCAATTTTTATAGACAATTTTTATGTCATATGACATACAAACGGAATGACGAGAACCTCTGATTTCGTATGGGTGTCAGTAAAAAGAACGGCGGGACTGCCAACAACGAGAATTCACTGCACAGGTATGTCATTTTAGAGTAAAGATCATGTACTCACCAACTCTTGAAACCATTGAGCACGCAAGAAACTGTCCTTTTTCGGGAAGGTGTATAGATGATGTCCTCCTTGTCGGCTGTTGCTGCATCCCTGGTACATGCACCTGTCCTGCAATCTACTGGATGACTCCATATCCTAAAGAACCTGAAACAAACTATGAAAAAACGCACAAATCCGCGAACACGCACAAATCCGCGAACACGCACAGATCCGCGAACACGCACAAATCCGCGAACACGCACAGATTCGCGAACACGCACAAATCCGCGAGCGCGCAAAAATCGGCAAACTCTTAATTCAAAAAATTAAAATGTGTTAGAAGGAAGTTTGGAAACGGTTAATAGAAGACAGAAAAAAGTCACAAGATTAGAAGAAAATTAAAAATTGAGAAAAGTTAGGAAAGTTAATAAAAGAAAGAATATGATTTAGCTTTCTATTTCTCGAGACCGACAGCTATGCAAAAAAATGCAGTGCTTCAAGGTGCGATGTTTTAAAGCTAGTGAAGACATTTGTCTAGATTTTCTTTTGCTTCTTTCGTAAAGTGGGGGGGGGGGTGGATCGGTACCCCCACCCTTCCCTCCTTAGGCCTCGTTCAACATGGGGAAAGCCGCGCGGTTACAAAGTGCGCGGGTCAACTGCGCGGTGCTTATTTAGATTAGCGTCTTCATATTTGTTCACACTTATCCACGCGGATCGTTGATCGAAACGAAGAAATTAATGACATTTTACGAAAAAATTAACTTTTTCATATCGATTCCTTAAAAATTTGTAACAGACCTGGACGCGCCAGGCCTGTTACGAACGGACTCGCGCCACCGCGACCAACCCCGAACATAGCCGACGAACCCCGAACGCCACCGATCCCCGAGCTTCGCGCCCCGCGTCTAGAAATCGGCTCTGGCGGGAAACGGAAACCGCCATTGCCCCCGAAATTGGCGTCTCGGATGTGAGACGTCACCGGAACTTCCGCCGCGAACCACCCCGCACCGAGCCCCTCGCCCTACAGCGACGAGGGCATAAAGGGAACCCCCGAGCAGGCACGGGCCTCTTTCGTTCGCTAACCATCGCGCTACAAAGATTCACACACACACACACATCCTTACGTACACGTCGCCACGGTACCCGTACAAGTAAGTAGTCCGTTATCACTCCGTTGTATCTCCGTATCCCGGTACACCGCGTTGACCACTTCCCATTTTCACTAATTCTCCGATGGCACACATCCGTGGCCATTTCCCGCCCCGTTAACCGTCTCCTGGCACGCAGCCGCGGCCACTTTCCCGTCCCGTCCACCGCATCCCGGTACGCAGCCGCGACCACTTTTCCGTCCCGTCCACCGTATCCCGGTACACAGCCGTGACCATTTTCCGTCTCGTCCACCGTATCCCGGTACACAGCCGTGACCACCCTTGGCCCCGTTAACTCTCCGATGGCACGCCGCCGCGGCCCTTCGCGACCCGGAATCGCGTACCGCGTGGGCGAACCGCGGTTGCCCGATCGCCGACTCGACGAATCGCGATCCCGAGACCCCGCGACGTGATAACACGACCCGAACACCGCACGCCGCGATAACGCACGCCGCGATAACGCGCCCCGATGCCGCGAGCCGCGATAACGAAACACCGCGACACCGAACAGAGAACCGTAGCCGGAAAACATAACCCGTCACGTATTATTTCGGCACCTCGCCCTTATCACTCGCGTAATCTCTGAACCCTGGCACGGCGAGCTCAATCCGGCCGCGAGTGCCGTCCGTTGCAACGAGCCCGCGGAAAACCACGCTCGTTACATGGCGCCCGAACAGGGACCGGTTAATTTACATTAATCGGTTATTACGTTGCCGGCAAAACTCTCCGCCACGTGGCGTCGAGAGAGGTTATCTCGCCGCGAGAAAATCACGTCGCGCACGCGCCGCTCCGCCGTAGCGCGCTGGTACACGCGCGCCGCCGCGCGTCGCGGTCGCGAAGGAGTGCAGGTAGACGGGCGCCATCTGGCGTCCGCCGGCCGTACCACACGTTCGCGAAGGAATTTCACTTTCGTCGAGAAGGAAAATTTTTCGGAGGCTCGTACGACGTTTCCGCGGACGCGAATCGCGGAAACGGGTAATCAGATCTGTTACCAGGGGCATGGAGCGACTCTTGGACCAGAAAATCGCGCTCTCGGAGGAAAGGGACGCCCGGGGGAAACGGATGAGCGACCGTTCGGCGAGGTGAAAATCGCTCTCCCGCTAGGATCACGATTTCCGGAAACCCCGCATGCCGATACGGGCCCCGCCAGCCGCCGCTAGGAAAATAAAGCCGGATTTACGGAAATTCGGATCCCCGGAGCGGGACCGACAGCAGTGGGCTGAGTGTATCGGTCGGCTACTCGACACCGCATACGACAATCTGGCGAACCCAGGAGTTCTGACCAGGAAAATGACGGCAGAGGCCAGCAAAGTCATCAAGGGCGACGACCCGGACCGATTCGTCGACCGGGCCCGGAATTCCGGGATCACGAGCGATGGCTCGGACCCGCACGCGTTCTTGGAAAGGCTGGCTATGCTCCAGCGGAATCACGCGATCCCCAACGCGGACCTACTTCGGGCAATCCCCGACTTACTTCTGGGCGAGGCCCAGGAGTGGTACCAGAACTACGCCGATGACATTGCCACGTGGGGCGAGTTCTCCGACGAGTTTTTGGCCGCATGGGCGGCGACTTCGTCGCCAGTCCAACAGCGACGAGCGGCCATGGCACGGCTACAGCAGCCGGGAGAGCCGTTTGTCAAATTTGTGACCGCAGTCACAACACTGATGCGACGGGCGCAGATGCCGAAGGACAGCTGGCTGGAGGTCATTTATGACAATATGCTGCCCCGGTACCAGGAGCTGTTCCCGGTGGACACGATACCGGACCTGAAGACTCTCCAGAGGCGGGTCCAGAATATCGAGCAGCTGGACGAGCGGCGTAGAGAGGAGCAAGCCAGACGCGTGCCCGCTCACGCCACACACGTCGAGCCACGGTACGCCGATTCGATGCCCAGGCGAACAACCAGGAGTCCGAGCCCGCGAAGGGCCCCAGTACGAGACGGCGACCGACGCCCCGATACTTATGACCCGGAAACGCACTGCTGGCGGTGCAAGCAACGCGGGCACCACCGATACGAATGCCGGAATGCCTACCGGAGATTTTGCTCCCGTTGTGGCCGGGATGGGATTTTGACCCGTGATTGTCATCCGTCGGGAAACGGAACAAGGGGCCCGCCAGCACGACCGGCGCAAAGGGAAGAACGCCGGGCCCGCTAGGAACAAACAAGATGAACATCCGGTATGGGCCGCGACCCACCATAGAAATTGAAATGTTCGGCCGGACCATGGAGGCGCTCCTGGACACAGGGTCCCAACTTTCTTGCGTCAACGAGGGAATTCGCGACTGGGCCCGAAAGAACGGAGCCCCGGAGGAAGAAACGAGCGATATGATTAACTTGGCAGACGGAACCGACACGCGGCCCGCCGGCACGCTCCGAATTACCTTCCATACGAATGGCCGCCTCTACGAGGAAAAGTTCACCGTGTTGCCAAGAATGAGCACGCCGGTACTCCTGGGCATCCATACGATTGCGGCCCTCCGGCTATCACTGACCCCGCCGCCAGAGATCGCCGAATGGCCAGTGCCACAGTGCACGAAAGGGAAGGCACCCGCACCGTGCCTGCAGATGGGCCTGAGAAAGTTGTCAGCCGAAGAGGAGGCCCATTTCAAGGAATTTCTGGACCAAGAGCTGGCCCGATTCGAGACCGTGACCGGCCGAACCAAGCTGATACGACACAGAATTAAACTGACCGACGACAAGCCGATCAAACAGCGATATCGGCCTCGGAATCCGGCGATGCAGGCGGTCATCGACCAGGAGGTACGAAAGATGCTGGATGAAGGGGTCATCGAGCCCTCCAGCAGCCCCTGGAGCTCGCCGGTGGTCGTCGTGAGAAAGAAAGACGGACGACCCCGATTCTGTGTCGACTTTCGGAAGTTAAACGAACGGTCCGAGAAAGACGCGTACCCGTTGCCGCACATCCAGGCGACATTGGATAAATTACGCGGGGCCAGGTTCCTCACGACCTTGGATTTGAAAAACGGGTACTGGCAAGTCCCACTCGAGGAAACAAGCAGGCCGCTGACCGCTTTCACCGTTCCCGGGCTCGGGCTGTACCAATTCACCGTCATGCCCTTCGGACTGCACTCCGCTCCAGCGACGTTCCAGCGGCTGTTGGACAGAGTAATCGGCCCCGAGCTGGAGCCTCACGCATTCGCCTACCTCGACGATATCATCATCGTCAGCGGAACGGTGAACGAACACAGAGAACATCTGCGTGAGGTCTTCCGCCGATTGCGAGAAGCCGGACTGAGACTGAACCCGGAGAAATGCCGTTTCTGTGTCGACAGCCTCGGTTACCTGGGCCATATCGTCGATGAACAAGGTATCCGAACGGACCCACAGAAGACCGCTGCGATCGCGCAGATACCAACACCGAGAACGGTCCGAGACGTGAGGCGATTTCATGGCATGGCATCATGGTACAGGCGTTTCGTACCCAACTTCGCGGAAATTATCGAACCGTTGACCCGGCTCACCCGCAAAAACGCCAAATGGCAATGGACAGACACCGAGGAGCAAGCTTTCCGAACCATGAAAGACCGGTTAATCGACGCGCCGGTACTCGCCTGCCCGGATTTTGAACAGCAGTTCACCCTCCAGACCGACGCCAGCGATCACGGGTTAGGAGTGGTACTCACCCAGGGCCCGGAAAACAACGAACGGGTCATCGCATACGCGAGCCATACGCTCAACGAGACCGAGCGGAAGTACAGCGCGACCGAGAAAGAATGCCTGGCCGTCGTATGGGGCATTAGGAAGATGCGCCCATATTTGGAAGGGTATAAATTCACGGTCATCACCGACCACCAAGCGCTCAGATGGCTCCGCCAAATAGACAGCCCGACTGGAAGACTAGCCCGATGGGCCCTCGAGCTCCAACAGTACGACTTTGATATCCGGTACCGACCCGGAAAACTAAACCACGTGGCCGACGCTCTGTCCCGTATCCCGCCGAAAATCGGAGTAAGCGCACTCCGCCCGACGCAGAGCACCGACACGTGGTACCGACGGATATTCAAAGCCGTGAAGAGCAATCCGGCCGCCGAACCGGATTACAGAATCGAGGGCGGACGACTGTACAAGCATATCCTCCACCAGCTGGATAGCAACGAACCTGAGCCGAGCACGGCCTGGAAGCTGTGCGTGCCCAAGGAAGAACGGAAGACGGTACTGCAGAAATACCACGACGACCCCACCGCTGGTCATCTGGGGGTCGCAAAAACTACGGTGCGGCTGGCGCAACGCTTTTACTGGCCGGGAATGTTTCGGGAGACGTCTCGATACGTTCGCCAGTGCGCAACGTGCCAGGCCTACAAAGCACCACCGCAAGCTCCACCGGGCAAATTGCATGCTAACCCGGGGGACGAGCCGTGGCATACCGTCTCCGTGGACCTCATAGGCCCATTACCGCGTTCGCGGCGCGGCCACATATGGCTGCTGGTTGCTCTCGACCGTTTTTCCAAATGGATCGAGCTAGTTCCGCTCCGCAAAGCAACCAGCGAAGCCGTCGCCGCTGCGATTCGCAAGGAAGTAATTTTGAGGCACGGGGCTCCAAGGATAATGATCTCCGACAATGGACGACAGTTCATAGGAGAACCAGTCGTCACCCTGCTTCGAGACGCCGGGACAACGCACCGAAGGACACCGCCGTACGCGCCGCATTGTAACCCGGTTGAGCGAGCCAACAAGGTCGTGAAGACTATGCTCGCCCAATACACCGGGAAACGGCACAACCGATGGGACGAAAAACTGGACGAAGCCCGGTTCGCGGTTAACACCGCCCGTCACGAATCCACCGGATACAGTCCAGCGTATATCAACTACGGAAGAGAACTGAGGGCACCGGGACAGGAGGCATCGACAGGGACCGCTGTCACACCCGCGCCGCAGCGCTGGAGGAATCTAAAGGCAGCCCAGGAACTAGCACGGATCCACTTGGCCAGGGCCTTCGAAAGGCAAGCCAAGTACTACAACTTGCGTCATCGGGAATGGCAGCCGGCAAGAGGCGAAACCGTGTGGAGACGGGAACACACGCTGTCAAATAAGGCAGAAGGGGTAAATGCCAAATTGGCACCCAAATACAGTGGGCCCTATACCGTGGGACGGATAGTATCCCCGGTCATTGTGGACCTCCGGGACCCAAAGGGCAGTTGGGTCCGGCACATCCACGTGCAGGACCTTAAACCGGCACCAAAAAGTACTACAAACATACCGAGGCCCGACGCAGGGGAACCCACACGGCGTACGCGCCAACGGTCCACTGCGAGGGACGCTCGGCCGCCACTACCACCCCTTCCCACCAACTCCCGGCCAACTTCCAGGCCTCGAGGACGGCCCCGTAAAATAATCGTTCCTGTCCACTCTTTCCGCAGATCGCCCAACATGAGCTTATGGGACTGGGACTTACCGTCCCTGTTCGAGGAACCGGACCTGAGCCGACGCCCGGTGACCCCGGACATCCGCCTACCCCAGACGACCGGCACCTCTACGGCACCTGACCACCCGGCCGGGGGCAGCACGGATGAGGAGGCATGGGAGGACGCCCGAACCACCGAGCGGGAAACGAGCCCGTCCCCGCCACGGTACCAGCCGCCCGGCCCGAGCGCAGAAGCAGGGAAAACCGCGCCAACGGTGGCCATGGCCACTTTGACCGCCGCCCCAGAGGCCGCCGCTCCAGCAGCCGCCGCCCCGGGCCCTGAAGCCGCCGATCCAGCAGCCGCCGCCCCGGAAACCGCCGCCCCAGCAGCCGCCGCCCCTGAAGCCGCCGATCCAGCAACCGCCGCCCCGGAAACCGCCGCCCCAGCAGCCGCCGCCCCGGAAACCGCCGCCCCAGCAGCCGCCGCCCCGGAGACCGCCGCCTCAGCAGCCGCCGCCCCGGACACCGAAGCCGCCGCCTCGGTCCCCGAAACCGTCACCCCGGTACCCGAAATCGCCACCCAGGACCTCGAAGCCGCCATGCCGGAAGCCGTTGCCCCGGACCCCGAAGCCGCCGCCCAGGTGGAACCCGATAACAGCGACGCATCCACCGACGAGGATCGCCGGCGGAAGCGAGACGAAGGAGCCGAGGAGCGCCGCCCGGCACCCCGCCTAAGGAGGGCCGACTCCATTTCAAGTTTAGAGTCGGTGGATCTGCGCGGCATAACACCCCGGGCAATGAGGGTACCCACCTACGGCGGCGCCCCACCCCCGGAACCACCAAGCTGGTGGACCCCTACAACATCCCCCGAGCCGCGCCCCACGAGGACGCAGCAGCGCCGGGAAGATCGCCGAAACCGGGCTGCCCGAAGGGGAGGCCAGACGACGCCGACGCAAGGACCAAGCAGAAAGAGACAACCCAAGAGGGAGATGTCCCACTGGGACGACCCCCTCCCCACCGTCGGCTACACGACCCTAGCGACGCCCCCGCGGCCGGAGGGAGGCCCCCCAACCTGGCTCCAACCACGAGAGCTGCCGCGGCACCCTCCTCCGCCGACGCAACGGCAGGCCGCAGCTGCCGACGCCGCTACGGAGGAGCACAGGTCAGAAGAAACAGGACCACCGGGAAACAACGGGCTCCCGGTTAAATTAGAGGACACCTACCCGCATATGCTTGCCCCGGTGCCCTACACGGGCAAATGGCCGGAGGCGCCTAGCCAATGGTTCATCCTCCCGAATGGGAGGTGCTGCGAAGTGCCCCTGAGGCACATAAGAAAAAGGAGCAGCTATGTGACGGTGCCTCCCGGGGAGGAAAGGTGGAAGGTCCTGTTCGACCGCAGTGGACGAGCCGTACACTGCGTGCGAAGGGCCCCCTCGACACTGGACCCCGCCCACCTGCAACCCGAGTGAGTGGTGCGCGGAGACGAACGCTGAGTGCATCGCGTCGTGACCCAACCCGAACGCTTGAGTGCAATCGCGTCGGAAAAGTGTTTCGAACGCTGAGCGGATCGCGTCGAAAGTGTACATAGTTTAGGGATAGTGTAGTTTATAAGGTAGTCCGTAAGATAATATAAGTCCCCGCTAGAGGTAGTCGTAAGTAAAAATTTTGCGCGTTTTTTTTTTTTTCTCTTTTCGCGGTTCCGTTTTTCCCTAGTGTTAAGGTAGAATAAGTTTAGTATGTAAGTTACATTGTAATTAGTATGTAAGTCTATTGTCGCGTAGGCCGCGAGGCCATAAACGCAACGGCGGAGAAGCCACTCCGCCGCCCGTCGGGAAACCGAATCCGTAGATAGCCGAAAATCGGCCCGCCGATAGCGGAAAATACCGCTCCGCCTAGAAGCTAGAAATAGAACAGTAAAATGTTATCCGCAAACCCGAGCACGGGCAATTGATTATCGTACTCCGTTAAGCCAGTCAGGCCGCCGCCGACAGGCACGACAAGAGAATTTTTTTTTTCTTTCGATTCGTTTTGATTATACGATCCGTTGTACGACTAAAGTAAATTGTTAACGTTTCCGTGAAGTCAGTTAGGCCGCTGCCAACATGCGCAGTATTATAGGTTATTGTATTATAGATTATTAGAACTGTGTTGTCCGTATACGACAATAGCGGAGGAACCGCTCCGTTTAGAAAAGTTGAAATGTTATCCGCGAACCCGAGCACGGGCAAAGTAGTTTTTCCGTCCGCTAAGTCGGTCAGGCAGCAGCCGACAACCCAGTCAACATATATTTGATTTACTGTTTTCATACCGTTCGAAAGGGTTAAATGTTAGCCTCAGTAGACCGAGAAGTTATATTTTTGTTAAGAACCAACAACGACTGAATAGCTATAAGTTATTGTTCATAAAGCGACCGAAAGACTAGGAAGTTGTCTTCCGTTCACAGACAAGGTCTGTCCGATTTATTGTTACAACCCAACCGGGTGACTGAGAAATTATGTTGTTACTTGAGATGAAGAAATTATATTTTTTTTTGTTGTTTGTAATAAATGGGTCTACGGTTCTCTCGCGCCGCGACGAAAGGGGGGGGTGTAACAGACCTGGACGCGCCAGGCCTGTTACGAACGGACTCGCGCCACCGCGACCAACCCCGAACATAGCCGACGAACCCCGAACGCCACCGATCCCCGAGCTTCGCGCCCCGCGTCTAGAAATCGGCTCTGGCGGGAAACGGAAACCGCCATTGCCCCCGAAATTGGCGTCTCGGATGTGAGACGTCACCGGAACTTCCGCCGCGAACCACCCCGCACCGAGCCCCTCGCCCTACAGCGACGAGGGCATAAAGGGAACCCCCGAGCAGGCACGGGCCTCTTTCGTTCGCTAACCATCGCGCTACAAAGATTCACACACACACACACATCCTTACGTACACGTCGCCACGGTACCCGTACAAGTAAGTAGTCCGTTATCACTCCGTTGTATCTCCGTATCCCGGTACACCGCGTTGACCACTTCCCATTTTCACTAATTCTCCGATGGCACACATCCGTGGCCATTTCCCGCCCCGTTAACCGTCTCCTGGCACGCAGCCGCGGCCACTTTCCCGTCCCGTCCACCGCATCCCGGTACGCAGCCGCGACCACTTTTCCGTCCCGTCCACCGTATCCCGGTACACAGCCGTGACCATTTTCCGTCTCGTCCACCGTATCCCGGTACACAGCCGTGACCACCCTTGGCCCCGTTAACTCTCCGATGGCACGCCGCCGCGGCCCTTCGCGACCCGGAATCGCGTACCGCGTGGGCGAACCGCTGTTGCCCGATCGCCGACTCGACGAATCGCGATCCCGAGACCCCGCGACGTGATAACACGACCCGAACACCGCACGCCGCGATAACGCACGCCGCGATAACGCGCCCCGATGCCGCGAGCCGCGATAACGAAACACCGCGACACCGAACAGAGAACCGTAGCCGGAAAACATAACCCGTCACGTATTATTTCGGCACCTCGCCCTTATCACTCGCGTAATCTCTGAACCCTGGCACGGCGAGCTCAATCCGGCCGCGAGTGCCGTCCGTTGCAACGAGCCCGCGGAAAACCACGCTCGTTACAAATTTATACTGCTTATTAAACGTCCATCACCATTGAAGTTGAAAACTTCCTACTTCCTTTACTGCTTATATTTTATCAAAATGAAACCGGTACTTATTGTCACGTCGGACGACCGACGTGTGGTAATGTAGATTACAGTAGGTAACAATGACCATCGATAAACCATCGACTGTCGTACACCTTAGAGTAAGGACCGTATTCTTAATCCGACCAATAACCACTGTATTAATATTAAGCCTATTCTTTAAGTTTCTTATATGTATAACGCGCCTCTCGCGATATTTTCCAATTCCGCCTCACGACGCGCGAAGACGCTCGCTATTACGTCACCGCGTCCTAGCGAGCCCCACTCTCGCGCCAGGCGCGCGTCACGCGCCCCACCATCGCGCTAGCTGCGTCATCCGCCCTCCACTCGTACGCCGAGCGAAGGAGGTCCGTGCAGCCTCTCGTACCACCAATCGTGCTCGCGCCTTAGTCGCGCCTACATCTCGCTTTCAACATAGCTCTTCTATATCTCGCGATTACTATTTCATAGCGTTTCCATATCTTGCGTCCATATTCATTATTATATTATACCGCGTACTCTTAAACCGTTCATATTATTAGTTACTTGTATTAATTCAGTTACCGTTAATAAATTCTAGTTGTTATACCAAATGTATCTCGATCATTCTAACGCCTAACCTACGCGAAGTGAAGTGTCTCGCGATTCGAAATCATATTATAATTAATCCAACTATTTCCCTCGTCGCACGCCAGAGCCCACCAGGCAGTCTCGGTGTCTCGACGGAAGTACGCGCGTTGAAACCGAATCTCCCCTTTTCACGTGTGTCTGAGCCCACCAGGCAGTCTCGGCACGTTAAACGGAAGATTCCTCGCATGCATATCTCTATACCATTAAACCGTGATTGTTTCAACAAGTACACTTCATGCCGCGCCGCGCAGGACGTAAATACCAATTGAAACGCCTTGCCCGCGAATACGCATCGGACGTAAAAAGCTATCGTTTCAGCCCGTACGTTGGCATTTGCTCCGCGCCGCGAATAAGTCGCGAAACCGTGTGTTCCGCGAGAATACGCATCGTGGCCGGTCCAGCTCCAGCCCCGCAGCAGCAGCAGCAGCCACGACAGGAAGTCAGGCTTCCCTTGCGAGAACGCAATCACGTCAACCCTTTGAAGCCATGTTACGTGTTGGTGCCCATTACCCTTCCGCCAGTCATCCACGACGTCGCCCGTATACCTGAAGGAGACCCGAAGAGAGAACTGTACGCGAGGACGAGGGCCGTTGGCGTAAACAGGGCTATAAATCAACCTCCCGTCGGTAGCTGTAACAGGGCAGCAGCGTCAGTAGCGGTAACAGGGCAGCAGGACAGCGCAGGTAAGTGCCGAGAATAATTATATCGCGAATCCCGAGTCATACGACGGACGTACGTGCCGCGTGGACCAGAGTCAGGGCAATTAACGTCTCGATCCGCGGTATCCCTCGCGATCCCTTTTTAAAAAGACGAACGCGACCCGCGGGACGTAACAATTTGGTGGCAGCGGTGGGATCTGCCTGACATTCGTGATGACTACCCCGGCCGATAACACGCGCTCTCGCGCCCTTACACAAGATGAACTCGCCGCGTTACAAATACAATTAGAAAATAAAGAGATCCGTCTCCGCAGAGAAGCCGCCGCGTCAGAAAAGGCTCGCGCTCGCCTCGAAAGCGAATGTAAAGCAGCCGAGCAAGAAATCATGCGCGCTCGCGAAGAAGAACGCGAAGCAGCCCAGAAAGAAATCGCCGCCTTGCGTAAAGAGCTCCTGGCCCTAAAAAACGAAGAAGATAATTTACCGGGACCCTCGGGACACGATTCGAATCTACCGCGCCTGCAATTGTTCGGGAATAACGACGATGAAAACGCGAACGTTTTGATTAAAGCCGCGATAGACTCTGTTCCAAATTACGATGGAAATAATTTACCGGTGCTTCAATTCACACGCGCCTGTAACCGCGCGCGTGACCTAATACCAAGGCATGCCGAGAAAACGCTCTCGAAATTAATAATCAGCAAACTCCGCGGTGCAGCCTACTCCGCGATCGAAGATAAAGTCTTGAATTCCATCAGTGACATTTGCAATCGGTTAAAACTTGTTTTCGGGTCGGATCACACTGTAGACCATTACCGCGGCGAAATGACTAATATAACCATGAAGCCGCAAGAACATATTTTAACGTTTATCAGCCGCGTCAAAGATCTAAGATCCGCTATTATCGACTGCGACCGGGACGCAGACATTCGCGACATCGACCACCTTACACGTCGCAGTTTCATTCGGGGAATCGTGCCAGAATTAAGAACGGAAATTAGACACATGAGGAACGACCCCTTAGACCGCGTATATGACGAAGCAATTGTATTTTATAAAGAATTCGAGCAAGACAAAACCCGCTACGGCCATAAGCAGGTCAGATTTCTCGAGCGAGAGCCGCGACCATTCCCACGCGATATGCAATCGGCCGGACGGGATGTTTATGCGAGCCAGCGGTCACCGTCGCCTTATCGCGCGGACACATATACAAACGGTCCAGCATCGAGCGGCTATCGCGCGCCGCCTCACGTAAACAGGACGCGTGACGAGAGACCGCCAGAGCTCCCACGGCAGAACTCCTATCGCGACGCCGCTATCGCGCGAAACAATAACACCGACACTCGGCCACCTCGAGATACGTACACACCACCGCAACGCCGCGAGGACAATCGAGCAGTACCACGTGAACCCGCGAAATCATGCAACTACTGTAAGACGCCAGGGCACGATATTCATGAGTGCCGAAAGCGCGAGTATAATAATAAAATGCGCGAACAATCGGGAAACGGAACAGCCCTCCCGTCCGCGTCGAATCCCCGACGGGAGGCCAACCAGGTCGGACGGCCGATCCGAGCCATAACGAGCCAACCCGAGGAGACTCAATCCGACGAGTCGCACGAGTGACCATCCGTCCAGGCGATGATGTCCTAGTTATTAAATTAGATATACCAGAATTAGAGGATAAGGCAGACCTCCTTGTAGATACCGGGGCCTGCACCAATATAATCAAATTAGCTCTGCTTAAGCCGAATATTTTAATTAATAAGTCTGAACGCGTTATTTTAGAAGGCATAGGAGAAGGAACTACGACTTCCCTCGGCGTGGCACGCTTAACGTGCCTGGGGAAATCGATCGACTTTCAAGTAGTCCCCGATAATTTTCCAATTCCGACCGACGGACTAGCCGGTTCGGTATTCTTACGAGAAGGAGCGGTTATATCATACCCGGAAAATGCTATGACATGGCGTGGGAACCGCCTTCCATTCCTTTCCACGGGCAGACTCGCGGTAAAGGCTCGCACGTCCGCGTATGTGATCATGACAGCCGTCGGACCCGAGTGCGGGTATATCGCGAGAAAAGAATTGTCGCCCGGCGTTCTAATTCCACACTGTGTTGCGCGGATCTCTGATGGCAAAACGATTTTAAAGGTTGTCAATACAACCGAGAACGACGTCGACCTCCCCATGCCGATCATGGAGCTGGAGGAGGTTGAACAGATCGTGGATGCCGTGGAATCAAAACCGCGTCAAATTTTTTCTATTTCAAATTCTAATTCTAATTCAAATTCTAATTCAAACTCTAAATTCAGCTCTCATATTTCTCGTATAGAAGAGATTAACGGCATTATTAGCACGAATCATCTATGCGAGGAAGAGAGACGGCATGTTGACGATATCATTCAGGCGCACCACGACCTTTTCCACCTTCCAGGCGACTACCTGGGGAAAACCAACACTGTGCGCCATAAAATTATCACGACGGACCCAATGCCAGTCCACGTTAAACAATATCGTTATCCGCCGATCCATAGGGAGGAGATTAATTCCCAAATGAAAGAATTACTCGCGAGCGATGTAGTAGTGCCCTCAGAATCTCCTTACAATAGCCCCTTGTGGATCGTGCCCAAAAAACCAGACGAGCATGGTAACAAGCGATGGCGCATGGTCATTGACTTCCGAGCTCTAAACGAAAAAACTATTCCCGATGCGTATCCGCTGCCAAGCATCCTCGAAATTTTAGACCAGCTTGGTTCAGCCAAATATTTTAGTGTTTTCGACCTAGCTAATGGTTTCCATCAGATCGGTATGGAACCCGAAGACGCGGCCAAGACTGCTTTTTCCACGCCCTATGGGCATTATGAATATCAAAGAATGCCATTTGGTCTCAGGAACGCTCCGGCAACTTTCCAGAGATTAATGGATAATATTCTCTCTGGGCTCCAGGGCACGGAACTCTTCGTGTACCTGGATGATATCGTGATCTACGCTCGAAGTCTTTCCGAGCACCGCGCTAAATTCGAAAAATTAGCTGGAAGGTTGCGGAAAGCTAACCTAAAATTACAGCCGGCGAAATGCGGCTTCTTGCATCGTGAAGTGGCATATCTTGGCCACGTCATCGGCGAGGAAGGCGTTAAACCCTGCCCTAATAAAATCGTCGCGGTACGAGATTTTCCGCGACCCAGAAACGTGAAATCAGTTCGAGAATTCCTAGGTCTCGCGGGATACTACCGGCGATTTATCGATAAATTTTCGCAAATTTCGAAACCTCTTACGATTCTACTGAAAAAGGACAGGAAGTTTGAGTGGAATTCCGAGCAAGAGGTTGCATTCAACACACTTCGCGAGATACTTACCACGTCTCCATTATTACAATATCCCGATTTCTCTCGCGAATTTAACATTACTACCGATGCATCCGGTTACGCCATCGGCGGCGTATTAAGTCAGGGAGATTCCGGCAAAGACAAGCCGATCGCTTACGCCTCGAGGCTCTTGCATGGGGCCGAACTAAATTACTCGACGATTGAAAAGGAATGCCTTGCGATTGTGTATTGCGTACAATATTTCCGCCCCTATGTATACGGTCATAAATTCAATTTAATTACGGATCACCAGCCTTTAGTTTGGGTGAACTCGGTAAAAGACCCGACCTCCCGACTCTTACGCTGGCGACTAAAATTGGCCGAATACGATTATAGAGTTACATACAAATCAGGAAAAACAAATTTAAATGCCGACGCACTCTCCCGAAATCCAGTACCAATCCTACCATTCTCAGTCGCTTCTGATCCCCCTGATTCACCCATATTCGATCCAATTCGCCGAACCGCTGTCTCTCCTTCGACTCCACCATTTTTATCCGCCGAAGATAAAACCCCGCGAATAGATGCTCGATCCTTACCCCTTCCACTGAGTCAAGGCGCCTCCCTTCCAATCACGGCGACTCAACCGCCATCGCGATCTACGACGCCCGTCCCACCAACTACCCCCACTCCTCGCTCGTCGCACTGCGACCAACCCTCGCTATCCGCTCGCCACGACGCCCACTCTTCCGTCTCTGCCAATCGCTCTCCTCTATTCACCGACAATATGGACGACGAAGCACTCATTGAACCAGCATCCATACCATTAATAGACACACCGCGACGCACACTTATTCACACCCGCGATAGATTAATAATGCGTAATGACAACCTCGTAGGCTTTGTTACACTTGACGGACAACCACTAGACACAGGCACGACAGATCTAGTTCTCAATAATAAAATACCAGTGCTTAACGATGTCACACTCCACCGAGCCAAGGTACTAAATTACAATTCTAAGAAACTAATCCTCCTTCCCGTCAAACAATCCCCGTTGCACTCCGCTCCATACGAAGACATTATCGAGTGTCTTCGCTCCCTCGTCGACGTAGTTACCGAGTTACAATTACCAACCTTTAGTATTTCTAAATCCGCAGTCGAAGACGTCTCTTGGCCAACGTTACAAAAATTACTCTTACAATTTTTCGCCCCCACAAACGTTCAAATTTTCTGCTGTTCACACGAAGTGACGATCCCCACGACCAACCGTAGGGAAGACATATTAATCGAAAATCATATATCTGCGTTCGCCGGTCACAAAGGCGTAACCAAGACCTACAGGAGAATCAGAGAAAAATACTTTTGGCCAACACTAAAGAAAGACGTTCAAAATTTCGTAAATTTTTGCACATCGTGCCAAAAAAAGAAACTTGTGAGAGTGAAAACACGTCAACCCATGATCCTCACCGACACGCCCGGTCGAGCCTTTGACAAGGTTTCAATGGACGTCGTTGGCCCCCTTCCTACCTCTCCCAACGGCTACACGAACATCCTCACCATCCAAGATCTGTTGACCAAATATTCCCTCGCTGTTCCTTTGAAATCCACTACCGCCACCGATATAGCTGACGCATTCGTTATAAACTTTATCTGCCGCTTTGGAGCCCCCAAAGCCATACTTACCGACCAAGGCACGAACTTCCTTAGCTCTTTAATGAAGGCCGTAGCACGCAAATTCAAAATATCGCAATTTAAGACGACGGCATTCCGACCTCAGAGTAACGGCTCCATCGAGAGGTCTCATCACGTCCTGACGGAATATTTAAAACAGTACATTCAAAAGGGAAATTGGGACGAATGGTTGCCATATGCGACGTTCAGCTATAACACCAGCGTGCACGAAGGCACGATGTTTACGCCCCACGAATTGGTGTTCGGCACAATAGCCCGAACGCCGACCGCGGATACAGAGAAATGCAATCTGACCAACGAATCCTACTCGAACTACCTGCATGACCTTCAAAGTAAAATAGCTGAAACGACGGTGGTGGCCCGGGAGAACCTCAATTCAGCAAAGATAAAATCTAAAAGCTATTATGACCGTAAGGTCCGTACCGAATCCTTCGCCATCGGAGATCAGGTGTACCTGTTAAAAGAACCTAGGAAGAATAAGTTCGACGACGAATATACGGGTCCGTATCGTGTCCTCGAGACCTTGCATAATAATAATGTAAAAATTAGTTTTAAAAACGGTAGCCGCATAGTTCACGTAAACAAATTAAAGCGAGCGCCCCCTCTCCGTGTGCGAAGCACAACGGCCACACCGATAACCCCCGCCCTCTGTTTCTGGCACCCCAGCGTAAGCGAAAGCGAAAGGCACCATGTGTTGGGTGAGAAAACTTCCAACACCCGCCAGCCACAAGGGGATAAAGTACATGCAGAACTTCGACCAATACTCCTGCTACGACGGCTTCGTCCACGCGACCAGCGAAGGAAAGGAGCTGTGCCAAGGGTGCCGACGCAACCACCCAGAGGAAATGGAGAAGTTCTACATCGTCCATCAGGCACGAAAAAGGATGAAGAACTCCTGCGACGAATGCTACAAGCCGATTTGCAGAGTAGTACCAGTACTTCACTGCACGTACTGCTCGATAAAGGTCGCCGAAGCCCTAACGGAAGAGATATTCTCCAGAAAGGACGAAGAGGAAGGAGAACCACCCCGACGACCGGTAGTAGGAGCCACAGCAGGCCCCATACATCAAGCAACCTCCCCCACATCCCACACATCAGGTATGCCCCCTCCACGCCCTCCGATAACGACGACTATATATCCGCGGGCGCACTCCGAGAGGGTCAGTCTTTGACCGACATCAAAGAAATGAAGATCTCTACAGCAACCTTGACAGCAGTCAGCGTCTTCCACGTGGCCTCGGCCATAATCGGATATGATTGCGGGGGATCAACTCTGAATATCACTACCTTCTCCACCGTGGACAAACCAAATTGCGATGCCACAGATACAAACCCGATCAGTGAGGAAACAAAAATCCAGCTACTCCAAATCTCTGAGTTCAAGGACACGCCGACAATCCAATGTAGAGTTGAAATCGACAGAACGATATACTACTGCGGGATGCACTCCCACGTATCTATCGTGCAAAACGGACGCCAGCAGTATATCCTGAGCACACCTCAAGACATCTGCAAGCAGATGCATACCTCGGGCACACTGTATCTTCCACCCTTCATTCAGATCGCGGGTCTCGCCTCAAATCATACCACGTCACGCAGCATCGCACTAGCAGGAACAGTGCGAAATGACGGAACATGCAATGGCGCAACCTACAGCGATCCCTTTGGTACCTGGACTGATGTCGTGGTGCAAGCCGTAGTCCGGATAACACTAAAGAATTTCCTGGCTCCCATCAAACTCAGCTCCAACGAGATATACCTGCCCTCTGGACAAAAGTGTGGCTTACAAAAAGAACATTGCCTCGACTCCGAGGATGGTTACACATATTGGAAAAGTTTACCTGTGGACCGATGTGAGTTCGAAAAGTATCAAGTCCTCTACGAGGGAATGGCAACACGAACTCAGGCACCAGAGACCAATGCCATATCTATTTACACGGTAACAGCAGATGAGATGGCATTTTCACTGGCCAGCTCAGGCCGAACCTCAGTATGTGGTTATATACTGATAAAAACCGAGCACCCGAAACTCCTGATCCTAGAAACGCAAAAGGAAGGGAAATTCAAAGAAATCGAGCCAATCCACGTGAATAATCTGGACATATTCACATATGTAAACGCCAAATTTGTTTACCTTGAACGTCACGTGAAGAGCCAAGTAGTCTCATTATATCGCAACACATTACAGCAAAAATGCAAGCTGGAAAGACAGATCTTGAAAAACGCTGTCGCCTCAATCCACATCGACCCAGCCGAAGTTGCCACAACGCTCACCCGAGAGCATGGCTACATGGCCATTCAGGCGGGGGAAGTCATCCACTTGGTGAAATGTATCCCAGTCGAATGCACTCTCCGAAAAACCGACAACTGCTACGAAGAACTGCCAGTCAGCTACAGGAACACATCGTACTACTTGACCCCGAGAAACCACATCCTGACGACAATGGGGACCCGCAGGAAATGCAACGAACTGATCCCGACTGCATACAGACTCCAAGGTACATGGTACAAGATGCTCCCAAACCCAGTCGAGAGCGTACCATTTCCACCAATACAACCTCTCACAGGAACATCTTGGAAGTACGTGGATCCGCGAAACATCGCCACCGGAGGCATTTACTCCTCCGAAGATATCTCAAAATTAAATGAACATATTATGTTCCCAATTGAGAAGACCGCAGTCATAAACTCCCTCGCCCAAGGAGCCTCAGGCAGGACCTACGAGGAGGGATCGGCTTCTCTACTACACTTAATGGACCAGGCAACGCTCGAAAAGATTGCTGAGTCCACGGGGAAGAAGGTGTGGACCAAATTCATGGAATTTGGATCCGCGATTGCCGGCATCATCGGCATATACGTAGCGATTCGACTCGTCAAGATGAGCATCAGCATCATCCTAAACGGCATCGCCCTGCACGCAGCCTATGGTTGGAGCATTCAGCTGTTGGCAGCCTCCTGGAGTGCATTGGCACACTTCTGCCTATATTTGAAGAAGGAAGATAGTGGCCCAGTGCAAAGACAATCCCCTGTGAAAACCCAAGCCCTAGAGTGCATACAAGTGAACACTGCCCCCAGTGACCTCCCGAACATTGTTGTGCATAACCCTGACGCCACAATCACACACGATTCTTCCCCCAGTGCGGTGCGAACGAACAATACCTCCAATGTTCCGCCCACCATTGTGGTAAATAATACAGCGCCGAACCCTATAACTAGATCATTAAGACGAACAATAACATTTGATACCGACGATGAATGATTTTTCCCCCGTAAAAATCATTGTTCCGAGGGGGGAGGTGTCACGTCGGACGACCGACGTGTGGTAATGTAGATTACAGTAGGTAACAATGACCATCGATAAACCATCGACTGTCGTACACCTTAGAGTAAGGACCGTATTCTTAATCCGACCAATAACCACTGTATTAATATTAAGCCTATTCTTTAAGTTTCTTATATGTATAACGCGCCTCTCGCGATATTTTCCAATTCCGCCTCACGACGCGCGAAGACGCTCGCTATTACGTCACCGCGTCCTAGCGAGCCCCACTCTCGCGCCAGGCGCGCGTCACGCGCCCCACCATCGCGCTAGCTGCGTCATCCGCCCTCCACTCGTACGCCGAGCGAAGGAGGTCCGTGCAGCCTCTCGTACCACCAATCGTGCTCGCGCCTTAGTCGCGCCTACATCTCGCTTTCAACATAGCTCTTCTATATCTCGCGATTACTATTTCATAGCGTTTCCATATCTTGCGTCCATATTCATTATTATATTATACCGCGTACTCTTAAACCGTTCATATTATTAGTTACTTGTATTAATTCAGTTACCGTTAATAAATTCTAGTTGTTATACCAAATGTATCTCGATCATTCTAACGCCTAACCTACGCGAAGTGAAGTGTCTCGCGATTCGAAATCATATTATAATTAATCCAACTATTTCCCTCGTCGCACGCCAGAGCCCACCAGGCAGTCTCGGTGTCTCGACGGAAGTACGCGCGTTGAAACCGAATCTCCCCTTTTCACGTGTGTCTGAGCCCACCAGGCAGTCTCGGCACGTTAAACGGAAGATTCCTCGCATGCATATCTCTATACCATTAAACCGTGATTGTTTCAACAAGTACACTTCATGCCGCGCCGCGCAGGACGTAAAAACCAATTGAAACGCCTTGCCCGCGAATACGCATCGGACGTAAAAAGCTATCGTTTCAGCCCGTACGTTGGCATTTGCTCCGCGCCGCGAATAAGTCGCGAAACCGTGTGTTCCGCGAGAATACGCATCGTGGCCGGTCCAGCTCCAGCCCCGCAGCAGCAGCAGCAGCCACGACAGGAAGTCAGGCTTCCCTTGCGAGAACGCAATCACGTCAACCCTTTGAAGCCACGTTACGTGTTGGTGCCCATTACCCTTCCGCCAGTCATCCACGACGTCGCCCGTATACCTGAAGGAGACCCGAAGAGAGAACTGTACGCGAGGACGAGGGCCGTTGGCGTAAACAGGGCTATAAATCAACCTCCCGTCGGTAGCTGTAACAGGGCAGCAGCGTCAGTAGCGGTAACAGGGCAGCAGGACAGCGCAGGTAAGTGCCGAGAATAATTATATCGCGAATCCCGAGTCATACGACGGACGTACGTGCCGCGTGGACCAGAGTCAGGGCAATTAACGTCTCGATCCGCGGTATCCCTCGCGATCCCTTTTTAAAAAGACGAACGCGACCCGCGGGACGTAACAACTATCTGTACCTCTTCTCTACAACATCATGAGGATAGGAATCGTCCCTGTCTCTTGGTTAAACAGCATCACACTTCCTTATATTATACGTCAATTACACACATATTGTAAAAACGAGAATGGTAGTTATATTTTTTTTAAGGAAATATCCAAATTAGGAAGGGGGTCATTCCATGTGAATTAAATCATTTTTTTGGCATTATGTTTCGAATTTGGGTGAAACTGAAATATGTTGCAGTACGAGCGAAAATGGGAGAGGGGTGGGGGTTGAGCTGTCATTTTGTAATATTCGAAATTGTTTAAATGATATAGACCATCAAAGTTTGCTATTTTGGATGAGTTTTAGGAGAAATTTAAAATTTTCACGTAGTGAGAAAAAGAACACGGGAAAGGTCATTTAGATATTTTACCTAAACTGTTATAGGGTGTTGTGCGCTCCGAGTATACAGTAAAGGTTAATGCCATATATAGTACAAAGGAGATTGGTTTTTCCAAGCCTGCCGATGAATAGCGGTCGATCAGTCGATTTACTTGCAATTACCTACCTGAGCCGCCGAACGCCGCGCCCTTCGTCGGTCTTACCTGGCCGCAATTTTTTAGGCTTCGCAAAATTAAAAAACGAAATTTCGAAGGGGAAGCATCGAAGTAACACTTTCTATAAATTAAATTTTACCTCTTTAAACGTTTCATTTCAGTTTTTTTACAAGATGACAAAGGTCGTAATATATAGTATGTACATAATTTCAAATATAAAGTACATATTTAGAAAGTAAAAAATAGTTCGGAATAGTATATTTAAACAATTACGTTTTAATAAAAAGATCGATGAGAATTAATTAAAAATTATTGTTTAACAAATGAAAACAAATTTTTAAAATTATTTTTAGTGAAAATTTCATTGAAATATCTCTACTGGTCCAAAATTTATAATAAAATATCAATAAATTCTGCGATCCGGGTTTGTAAATAGAGTAGCTTGCAGAGACGGAAAAATTTTCCGGGTTTCCTCCGGGAGCGTACTCGCTGCCGAAGACAGGCTGAATCCCAGACGTTGGCCCGAATCCCAGTACATGGTCGCGACCAGTTGTTTTGGTGGCTGTCAAATAATTTAGTTTGTTTCAATTTGGAGCCTTTCGTGTTCCACGTCAGAACAATGAGCGAACAGAGAGTTAATCGTGTTCGATAATTGAGAGAAGATATATATATATATATATATATATATCCTTAAGAGATAATATATAACAGATATATAATATGTAACAGATTATATATATAATGTGTTCTATTCTAATTTCTCTATATCTATATTCTCCTTTTGTATTATACTTATTTCCTTCTTAAATTAGATAACGTTTCTGATTTTATTATATTCATTGTATTGTTTATTATCTGTATTGTATTTATTACTTTATTTAAATAAGTAGATAATACTCATTATTTTGTTGTTCGAATGACAGTAAAAGAAGATTGTTACCAAGGTTTCTTAGAATAAATAATTGCTGAAGTTTAAAAAATAAAGTTTTAGTACCTTTAGCTCGCTCTTTTTAGAACTTAAAAACCGGTCCCTTACAATTAAAATGGATTACATTAATCTTCCTTGATTAACCCAATTTGGATTGTGGATAAGGGACGGTGTGTTCGAATCCCTGTTAACGAAAAACGGAATTTCCGGTACGAGCGATTGAAATCCAGTGATTTTGAGGAGTTTGACCTATACGGCATTTTTTGTGTTCCTTTACTTATTTTAGCCTTGGAGTCAGGTCTGTGGAAGCGACACAACAGCGATTGTTAGCGTACCATAAAACTCCAGATGTGACAAAGAATACAGGTAAAAGACTGAAATGTGGAAACAATGTCGTTTTCTCAATGATCGTCGCAAAAAATTGTTCTTCTTTAAATATGGATGATATTATAGTATTGAGTTGTAAAAGAGAGTTAAACAGAGCTGCAATGCAGTCCATAAAAAATTAGTAGAACAGTGAAATAAAGAGTAAACTAGAATGTTTTGATATGTTTTTGAAGTCATCTAGTAAAAATCCTATGGTGCCGAGGTGGAAAAAATGAAAGAAACATTTTTTAAATTAATAATAACAGTAGCTAAATATATGAAAAAATTTAAGATAGTGCTGATGACAATAGCTCATTATTAAATTAATATTCAGTATGCTCGCTTTTTTAAACGTCGATATGAAATTTGTATTTGTTCGAATTTTTCCGGGTTTATCATTTTTTACAACTAGAGTTTGTAACTATAAAATTGGAAAAAATAAAATACGTATCATTACAATTAATATTATACTTAATTTATATTAATTATAGATTTTGTACACACCATTTACATGTCAGTTACATATTTCATAAAAAACAATTAAGCTGTACGTTCTAATCCTGGTTAAAAAAATAATGAGCGTTCGGTTTCAAGACCGTCAAGAGACGGCCCTGGTTTTGCTAAAAGACGGCCGGGGTTCTGATCCAGAAAAGACGGCCCAGGTTCTGTGCTATGCTAGAAAACGGCGGACGACCAAAAATGAAATCATGAAAACCCGGCCATGAGCACTCTCCCTTCCTCTCTGCTAATACATACCAGAGAGGAAATGAGAGTGCTCACGCCCGGGGTTTTAGTGTCCCCGGTATAGTACTGCCCTCTAGTCTAATTTTTAGTCTCGACCAGAATCTGCATCATCTTTAGCCTGAAACAGAACCTGCATCATCTTTTTAGCCTGCACCATAAATTGCATCATCTTAGGTTGGATCAGAGCCTACATCATTTTTTAATATAGAAATAGCATCCACGCTGGCATTATTTGGCATCTGCTGCTAATATCGAATAGAGAAAAAATTCCGAAGATTATAAAGCACGTTTTGTTCTCAAATTAATTTACATTTTAAGTAACTTTTGCAACAATTGAGGTAATAATATAAATTATAATAATTTAATATTCAATGTGAGGCAGACCTTGAGATCATGTTACTTTGTAAGAGAAGAAGAACCGATCTTTGTAATAGTAGATTATGTTAAATAGCATTAAATAAAACTCTTCGCTAACCAACAGTTTCGATCATATACATTTTCCTACAATATCTTTAATGATGTCAAAGCTTTCAAAAGGATTTATGAAAATATTTTTAGACTGTGTGCAGTCTTGAATGGAACCGCTTGAAATTAATTAGAACTTACGTCGGGTGGAAGCAAATGAACGTATTTGATCAATCAGCTATCGAACGACACACGAATATTTATGAGAGAATAAAAGTAGGAAATAGTAAGAAATCCGACGTCGCGCATTGTAAAAGTAATCAGGAGCAGTCGTGTCAGGGTGAAGTGTGGCATTTCATTTATCGCAACTCCAAAAGGCAGGATTTTCTACCGTTTGCATATCGGAAAACATTCATATTAGATCGATACGAATCTCTAATTCTTACTGTATCACGCGAGCAGGGAAATATACTTGGCGGTCCCTACTATTATTACAAATTCGAACATTGCAAAATCAGTTTTCCATTGTGCAACGAACACTGAATTCCATCGACAAAATTACTGCACGGTCTATGCGCAAAGATACCCCGTCTTTTACGGGTATCGTGTATGTCTTCTAACCCGATCGGACCACTACGTTAAAAAAATACATGCCTTGTGAAACGCAGTGGTAAGTTCCTTGCATTTAGCGCTCACACACCATCAAATGGCCAAGGTACACGTCGCTACGTTCAGTTGAACCTACAGTGATTTCCGCCATCGTAAGGCACCTCAACACCATGGCTCGCACCGCATTAGATGCTAATACAATGGTCACCATGGCATTGTCGTGCGTACCACCACAGGTGACGTAACTTAATACGTCTTCTTTTTGTGTATGGTACGGTCATACGAAAACGGATACACATGTTCCATTGCTGAAACGGCAAACGAATCGTGTATTAGGGCACACCGCGCGGAATCGAACGTAGCAACGTGCACCGTGATTTTGCGCTAACTGCGATCTTAGAACGTACCAATACGTTTCTTTTCTCGACGTGTAGTGGTCCGGTGGACACATGCTCCACATTTCGACGGTAGCAAAAACTTTAAACTTGAAATACAGAACTCGAGCTATATTACTCGAAAATCTATACAACAAAATCTCTAGAATTCAATGTTCGTATGCATTCTTGCGCAACTAATTCTGCAATGTTAAACATTTACTTTTATATACGCGGTCGCGAGTATAACCATTAAATCTCAGGTTTTACGTTTTCCAATATGCAAGAAAATAATCCCGCCCTAATACAACGCGTTGGTATTTTTCGCAACACTAAGACAATCGCGACATCAAATTCGCAACGCTAATTTCTCAAATAGAAATGTTTTTATCAATTGATTCGCGAGGCATGCAGGAAGAGTGACAAAGTCTATTGGTGAAGAGACCCGGCTCATCCACCATTTCACTTTGTCATTAACAAAAGCGGTAAGTAAAAAAATTCTGTTTTATTTTTTCGCAATGCTAATTCAACCCGTTGTGATTTTTTCGCAACTCTATTCGAAAACGCGAATGCCTGCACCACACCAGGGAGGGTTCGTTGCAGCTCGAGCATGGGCGCCTGAAATATCGAAAAAGACTCGAATGCAAACGTGATATTTTCTTGCTGCGCAACGCTAATTCAATGAACAGAAGATCGAAAACAGACTACATTACTACAAAAATTCTTATCAAATCTTTATATCTTAAAAATTGACTCAACTAGCAATCAAAATTAAATGAAATTGAAATCGCGATTTAATTCGCAACACTAAACTAGAAACAATCTAAATCGCGAGTATCTTCGCAACACTAACTTTGATCCTCTCTGTTCAAAATCGTTTAATGCAATGCGTGTTTTTTTTTTTCGCAACGCTACTGCAAATCGCGGATGTGCCCATCTCAGCTGTTCGTTGGGGCGGCGAGGCCTGCCCATGTATACAACTAACTACTTTTAAAACTACTTCTAGCATTTCTACAGACGAGTACAGTGACAAGGTAGTAATGAAAACAATATGCAGTTGATGCTCTCTTGATTGACAGTTTGTCCGTCCTCTTCTTTTTCTTCGTGGTCCTCCAAACATCTGAAACCCTACACGTGCTCGCAGGGAAAACGATCGACGACTTCCGAGACGAATCACAAGTCTCGAGAGAAGCCGATCGATTCCCTGGTGCAATCGAGCAGGTGCGCAACGTTTCGAGGCCCATATCCGCGCGCGTTTACGTTCGCGTCCGCGTCCGCGAAAAGCTATGCGAGCAAGAAGAATCGAAGACGAATCATCCATCGAACGTCATGCCTCGTTCGATTTCGATTCGAGAACGAAACTTCGAGCTCTTCCAGGAACTGACTACCGGTCGAATCGCGGCCTACCCGAAAGAGAAAACGGTAGCCAGCCCCGGCCCCTGCCTACTTAAAATTAACATTCACACCAAGAAGGTAAGTTACCTAACTCTACCTAGTGCTATATTTAAAAAATGGCAAAAAACACAAGCTAACCAACACATTCACGCAACGATTCCCATTCAGACGCCAGGGTGCAAAAGCCTAATACCTAGAGAGCACGTCCCGGGACGCCTCCGACACCCTAACGTCGAAACCTCAAATAAACACAGTTAAGGTACGTACCAGTTTCACTGAAATCAACTGATAATGGCAGTGTCCTTTGCGAGATAAATCGGTAAATTGAAATGACAGTCTATTATCGAGAATGAATTAAATTACGTGTGCAATTCTGAATATTGCGGATTTAGTTTTCGAAAAAGTTACGCGCCAACATATTCCACGAAGATCTATGTAGCATGTCACAGATCGACAGGGATATGCGTTAATAAATCTAATTGAAAGAACCGACGCAATTCCACTGCCTAATCACACACACACACCCAAGTGGAAAATACGTCGTGCACGATACACTAACCATTGTCAGTCGCCACACATATATATTATTAATACAATATTCCATGTGCCCGTTGCTCTCACCCTCCCGAGTAGCACCTGGGCACGCGAGAGGATTTGAGCAACGAACAGGGAACCTCAATATCCTGAAAATCCTAACTAAAAGAATTCATTAGTATACGGGCTAATATTTATACAAACTTGCAAAAAAAAAATTGAATTGAAATTTAAAGGTATTTGAAGATATTTAATCATTCAAAGAATTAATAGAAAACATTAATCGTTAAGCAAAAAGACAAAGATTTTAATTAATTTTATTTATTTATTTGAAATTATTAATAAAATATTAAAGAGCCCTCGGTCGATCCTTTCAACAAAGCAAAGTTTCGAAACTATTGAAAGAGTACTATACTAAATGTAATGTACTCGAGAAAATAATCCAAGTTAAATTGATATGTATATATGCTTTGTCTCGAGGAGCTATCCGTCGCGAATCGTCTTTTTGTACGCAAGAGACCCAGTACTTCTGAGCAATTCGAAATAATATTAGAAAACGATCTGTATTGAATTTTAAATGAATTTAAAAAATCAATAATTATTTTAAAGTTAAAAAGCAACTTTATTTCATTTCAAATATATTTCAAAGATAAATAATTATTTTGATAATAAAAAGTGACTCTAGTTAATAGTATACCAAATTACGGAAGATTTTTAACTTTTCGAAAGTTGGTGATACCATTATCGAAACTGTTTCATTTAAAAAAGAACGCGACGTACAAAAAGACCCTACCTACCTAGGAAACAGATTACTACCCGTGGAAAACGCCAGGCGTTTTCCACGGTCACTATGCTCGTCAAAAAATCAACTATTATACTAATCAATTGTAGTAATAAAAAATACAGTTGTTTGTGCACTTACTACTTATTGGTGGGGATGCGAAAGCCGCGTTAGAGTCCTGGAATCAAAAAAAGGAACAAGATGTTAAAAAACGATTCGTATAATTCCATCAATAAGATAGTTTAAATCGAAATATATGTCTTTTGATACTTACATTCTCTCTCCCTTGAAGAAAGCACGACACGACGACTGTCGATCTTAGGTAACGATGTCGTCATTGGTCATCGTGGTAAGAAGCCTCAGGCATTCAAGTAGACAGCCTCGAAGAATTCGAAGATTGAAATGAATAATATAAATATGCAATGATAAAACATAATGAAATTAAAAAAAAAAGCATTTAGGTCGACAGGATTCGAACCCTGGTCGTTCGGCACTAAACTAGACTAATCCTCAGCCGTGAGAACGCCTTCGACAATATGCCTCTTTGTTTATGACACCCCCAAGCTAAAGGACTTTCCCTTAAGGAGGGGCAACGCGCTGACAAAAACACATGGCCTGTCTCGACCATTTGCTTACTTTGATTTTTCTAACATTCGGCCATACTAACGATAGGTCTGTCCTCAGATTTACAATACAATTCTCTGTTGTTTTTTTTCGTTTACAAAACTTTTCGTTGTGTAGACTTGGCTGAAAATAAAAGTTGTTGTCGTAACGCGATACCGCCGTATCGCTTACGATCAACTATGAATACCGTCGTATCCCTTCTCGGTTTATGATGCACATTGCATCCTTTGCTCATCACCATCCTGCCTGAGACACACTTTGTGTCCGTTCGGTTTGGTGTCGAGTCTTACTGGGGTACCGTTGCAGCCCTCTGAGTGATTTTTCCTCGTTTGTCTAAGATACCGTTGTATCTATCCTTGGCATTTGTGACACACCTCGTGCCGAGGCTGAATGCCGTTGCTGATCTCAATGTCCTGGCGATCGCTTCATCCGGTACGCCGAAAATCACCATGTCCACAATCTTGCCGTCCGGTAAATTGATGTCCAGGCGCCTTATGAGGTTCAATTTTTGGAAGCAATAATCTCCCAAGGACTGTCCTGGTCTTGTTTCATATAAATCTGCTTCCCGGAGCAATTTCGAAAATGGCATTGTCCGCCGAAATTGCGCAACAAGGAACACTTTCGTTTCCGACCAGGTAATCGCGACTCGCATACGCGTATCGCACCACTGGCGTGCGTGCCCCCGTAAACGTGTCGCGATTAACCGCATCACGCTGAGATCGTCCAAGATGGTCCACAGTTTTTGGAAAGATTACCACAACGCATAACTATAGCAGTCATGCAAAATCAAACACTACGATGTATGGGAGATATAGATGAAATGCTAGATGTTGCTTATATTTGGAAGCACAACGGTTTACGTATTAGAGATGAAGATCTAATGAATAATCCAAGACTGCATATAGACGGCGAAGAGCTGAATATAATAACTGCCACGTTTGCTGAAGCTGGAGAGTATGAGTGTATTATTAAAAATGCTGTAGGTTAAATTTCTGGCAAGACAGTAGTAACAATAGAAGGACCACCAGGACCTCCTGGAGGTGTACAAGTTGTAAATATTGTAAAAACTTCCACAACTCTACGTTGGACTGATGGTGCTCTTAATGGTAGACCAATTACAATGTATACAGTAAGCGCAAGAACCAACTGGAATCATACATGGTTCAATGTCATAGAAAGTATGTAAAGATTTATAATTTGTTTGTTCCAAATTCCTATAATATACATTCATTAATGTATATATTCTTTCAGATATTACTGCCATTGAAGTAGATAGATACAACGGTAGAAAAGAGGCATATTTAGCAAACATTTTAAAACCTTACACTACTTATTCATTTGCTGTATCTGCTTTTAATGAATTAGGATACAGTTTACCATCATCGCCTTCTTCGCAGTATAGCATCCCATCGGATATACCAAGTAAAGTTCTATCAAATATAGATGGAGGAGGTGGGAAAATTGGAGATCTGACTATCAAATGGGATCCTTTACCACCATCCGATCAAAATGGTCCTGGAATTTACTACAAAATATTTTGGCGTCGAAAATATCACGAAACGGAGTTTCAGTCATTGTCCTTGAAAGAATATGGCAATGTTGGTAGAAGTGTTGTACAAATACCACAACAATATTATTATACAGAATACGAAGTTAAAGTCCAAGCAGCTAATAGTTTAGGGTTTGGACCAATTTCTGACGCAGTTACGATATTCAGTGCAGAAGATATGGCTCAAGTAGCTCCGCAACAGGTACTTGCGCACAGTTACAATAGTACTAGTTTGAATGTTAGTTGGGCACCAATTGAACAAACTCGGGAAAAAGTACGGGGCAAGTTAATACGTCACAGAATAAAGTACTGGAAAGAAAGCAATCGAGAAGAAGATGCAGTGTATTATTTGTCTCGAAGTACAAGAGCTTGGGCTCTTGTAGTTGGTCTACAGCCTGATACATATTACTATGTTAAAGTAATGGCATACAATTCTGCTGGAGAAGGTCCTGAAAGTGAACGATATTTGGAAAGAACATATCGAAAAGCACCACAAAAACCACCATCTTCTGTTAATGTGTGTTAAATAAATTAGATTGGATTTCACTCTAACACTAAAATAGTAATACTTTATTTATTACATAAGTGGAACCATGATGCTTGTTAGCGAAGCGTTCTAGTCCGACTGCTTTTGTTTCTACATTCTCTGAATACAATGCGTACGCGTGTGTTTGTGATGGCGTGATGGCGCCACGAGTATCGATATAGATGCTGAAATATTCATCATTTACAACACGCCTCCTTGAATTTTCAACATCATACTATTCATTTAAACTTAAATTATTTTTAACGCTTTTCTATTCTTAACGAGAATTTCACTTTGTCTAGACTTTTTGTAAGTATATCAGCTAGATTAGAATCTGAATCAATTTTTACAATATCTATTATACCTTTTTCATAATTCTCGTTAATAAAATGATATTGTACTTCAATGTGTTTCGAGTTCTTTGTATAGTTGCCAAATTTACCTATAGCTATAGCGCCTGAGTTATCTTCGTATACTTTGACAGGTTCTGTAATTTTTAAATTAAAGGATTCATTCAAGAGGTTTCTTAGAAATAAAATTTGAGTTACGGCTTCAGATAAAGCAACGTACTCGGCAAAAGTGGAACATTTGGTCACAGTATTTTGTTTACGTGCTTTCCAATATACTACATTTCCATACAATCTTATAATGTAGCCTGTTGTAGATTTTCTATCAATATTGTCACCAGCATAATCAGAATCTACCAAGCAATTTAAACTATCATTTTTTATATTATCATCAGAATAAGTTAGGTTCAGGTCTTTAGTCTTGTACAGGTACTTTAAAACTCTTAAAGCATATTTAAAATGCGTGGCATTGTAGCAACTTTGAAATCTACTTAGATAATTTATGCTATATGAAATATCTGGCCTCGTACCCGTACTTATGTACAGTAGTTCTCCTATCAAATTTCTATATTTGATTCTTTCATCGATTTCACTTGCCTGTTCTAATTTTAAATTTCTCTCCATAGGAGTATCATACAACCTTGCGTCTTCTAGATTGTATTTTACAGCCAAAGATTCAATGTATTTTGTTTGACTTAATGACATTTTCTTTCTATTATCACTATAATCAACATTTATTCCTATATAATTCTTAATTTTTCCTAAGTCTTTCATGGAAAATTTTTTCATCAAATTCGCTTTCACTTCTTCAATTTTATTTTTGTTTTTGCAACAAATTAGAAGATCATCAACAAACACTAGTATATATATTGAATCTTTGCTTGTATTGTTTACGTATAAACAATAATCATAACTACTTCTTACAAAATTCAACTTTTCAACACACTGATTAAAACAATCATACCATGCTCTTGGACTTTCTCTAAGACCATATAGAGCCTTTTGCAGCTTGCAAACCTTGTTTTGACCTGTTTCATAACCTTTCGGTTCATAAATATAAACTTCTGATTTTACTCTACCGTTCAGGAAAGCAGTTTCGACATCCATCTGATCAATGTATAAATTATTCGCACAACAGTAACTTAACAGGACTTTCAAAGTTTGCATTCTGCTTACAGGTGAATATACGTTTTCTAAATACTCTTTCTGTTGGAAGCCTCTGACAACTAATCTGGCTTTATGCGTCTTATCGTCCTTCTTTTTGTATACCCATTTAACATCCATTACCTTTTTATCTTTGGGTTTGTCTACAACAATCCAAGTTTTGTTTTTTTTCAAACTTTCTATCTCCGAGTTCATAGCTTTTTGCCAATTTTTTGACTCTTTGGAGTTTATCGCCTCCTCAAATGTACTTGGCGCGTTCGCGTTCACATAATTAACATATATAAAATGAGCAACGGGATTACCAAATCTCTCAATAGGTTTAACTATTCTATTTGAACTTTTTCTCTGTACTGCTGCATTATTTGTATTTTGTGAATTTACATTATCATCAAAAACATCATTATTATTATCCTCATTACTTGAACTCGATTCATTATCACTATCATTACTGGTATTTGATTCATTTTCTGAATTTAAACTTAAACTGTTTTCATCGTCATAATTTGAATCTTCGTTTTCTACAGGTTTTTGTAAGCATATGAGTTTTTTTACCATCCTCAATTACTCTTACATGCCTTGCATTTATGATTTTATTACTTACAAGTACTCTATAGCTATTTTCGTTATAACCTACAAGTACGCCTACTTTCGCTTTATCATCCCATTTATTTTTCCTTAATTCTTCTGGGACTTTTACAAAGACTCGACTGCCATATATTTTAATATGTTTCACACTTGGTTTTTTTCCAAAGAAAATTTCGAAAGGAGTTTTATTTTCATTTGTGTTTGCTATAGTGCGATTTTTTAGATAAGCGACCGTTTTCATAATCTCTGGCCAATATCTATGATTTATCTTGGCTTCTTTAGCTAAACATCTACCCATATCCATTGCGGATCTATTATATCGTTCAGCCACACCATTTAATTCGTGAACATATGGTGGGCAAGGTAAAATTTCAATACCTTTGTCTCTCGCAAAATTATAAATTTCTTTGTTCAAGTATTCCTTACCGTTATCGCATCTTAATTTCTTTATTCTTTTATTAAATCTGTTCTCGACTAAATTGACAAATTCTTTGAAACAATTGGCTGTTTCTGATTTACGTTTAATACAATAGATCTTAGTACACTTACTGTAATCATCTATGAATGTTAGGAAATATTTTTCACCGCCATTGCCTATGGTTCGGTGAAGACCATTTAAATCTGTATGGATCAATTCTAAAATTTCACACGTTCTAGATCTATCATTTTTAAATGGAATTTTTGGCATTTTACTTTCAATACAATTTGCACAAGTAAGTAAATTGTTTTCTAATTTTTCAGGTAAACCTTCTACTAATTTAGAATCTACAAGTTTACTAAGGTATTGAAAATTTATATGGCCTAAAGCTCTATGCCATTTTTCCTTTTCGCTAATTTTTGCTGTATTTGCATATAAATCTTTGGTTTCATATTCTATTATAGTACTTTTCATTGAATACAAGCCATTAACTTTGTTGGCTACTGCTATCAACTTTCTATTGCTATTATATATTTTAGCAGTTTCATTTTTAGCTATTATAGTACTATTTTCAGTTATTTTAGAAAAACTAAGCAAATTCTTTTTTATTCCTTCGGCATAATATACGTTTGTTAATTTAACTTTAACTTTATCATAATGCGTTTCAAATATTGTATCAACGGTGCCTAGTTTTGTCGCTTTTACACATTTGCCGTCTGGCAACTTAACGCTTACAGGATTTCTTAAAACTACATGTTTACAAAAATATTTATCACTGTTTACAATGTGGTCTGTACAGCCACTATCAAGCAACCATTCAATTTCGTCCTCACTGACACTTTCTCTGTTTTTTATTGACCTTTTTACTTCACTAACACTCACTTTCAACACTTGTGTTGCCCATGCTTCATGAGCATCTTCGCTGAGTGGTCCCTCTGCTTGGTGATAACCACATGAGCTGCTTCGACCTCGTCCTTGTTGTGAAGTCCCTCGTCCTCGGTTTCGTCCTCGCCATGATCCTCGCGGGCTCCACTGAGCTCCTCTGCTCTGGTAGCGTTGAGTCCCTCTGCTTCGTTGACTCTGCTGTGTTTTCCAGTAGTTCTTCTGTATATTTCCAGTGTCGCCGCTATCATAGTATTCTCTCGTTCTCGCATTGAACGTGCTTACGTTTGGTTTTCTCTCGCTGTCATTTTTAGATAGGTTCTTCTCCTTTATCTTAGACTTGACGTATTCAACTGTCCTTTGATCTTCTTTTACTAAGTCGATAAAATCTCCTATATAACTGTAACTAGGAGGTAGAGCTTTAATCAGATGTCGTAACTTTTCTTCTTCGCTCAGCTGTCCACCAGCTGATTTGAACTCATTGCAGGCCTTTTCAAAATCCACAAAGAAATCTTCTACTGTGTTATAGTTTTTCAACTTGACTTCTTCTAGTTTCCCTCTATTTATAATTTGAAGTGATGTTGATTTCGTAGAGTATATACTCTCTAGCTTAGACAACATTTCAAACGTTGTAGTGCATTCACTTATATACTCTAATTGTTTATCTGATATTGCACTTATCAGTATTGCTTTTGCTTTAAGATCACTTTTCTTCCAAGCTGCTTCATTTTCATCTGGATTCCTTTCTCTTTTTGCTTGCACGACGCACTCTTTATATTCTAATATAGTCAGCAATCTAAACTTCCAACTTTTAAAATTTGCTCCATCGAATACTGGAATACTAATATCTTCAATTTTTGCTTGCTTGGCCATGATTTCTAACTCTTTATTCCTTATATTGCACTCAATATCACTTTTTAAGAGTAACACCCTTTTGGTTATTTTAAAAAAAAATGTCTTCTAAGACAGTTTCTATCTTCTCTGCTCAACACAAACTCTTCGCTTTTTTAAAAAAATCAATTGATTTTTTGTCTCCGTTTTCTTTAACTACTAGGTTTTTAAGAGTTGTTTTTAATCTAGAGAACATGTGCCTTGCCTCGTGTGCCTAACATCAAAAATCGCCATGTGCCCGGCTTACGTTATATGCTCGCCACGTGCTCTCTCTTTTGATCCTCGTGCATCGACTATTTGCACTCATTTAATTTTTACAGTTTGTTCAGTCTTAGCTTGTTTAACACTTGTGGCATTATTTTCCACTTATATTTTTTTTTCTTTTGCACTTTTCCTTTATTTATTTAATAACAACCACTTTATTTGTACTCACTATTCTTTGTGAGATTGTTAGAGCAACAACCACGCTCTGCTACCATGTTAAATAAATTAGATTGGATTTCACTCTAACACTAAAATAGTAATACTTTATTTATTACATAAGTGGAACCATGATGCTTGTTAGCGAAGCGTTCTAGTCCGACTGCTTTTGTTTCTACATTCTCTAAGTACAATGCGTACGCGTGTGTTTGTGATGGCGTGATGGCGCCACGAGTATCGATATAGATGCTGAAATATTCATCATTTACAACAATGTGTATGGTGTAAATCCTTCGACAGTTAGGGTTGTGTGGCGTTATGTACAACCAAGTTTAGAAGAGGAACCATTAATAGGATATAAAATACGTGTTTGGGAATTAGATCAAGATATGAGTACAGCAAATGATACTATTATAAGAGGCGGTTCAAAATTAGAAGCCGATATTATCAATCTCAGTCCTGGCAAAGCATACCATTTACGTGTACTTGCATATAGCAATGGAGGTGATGGGCGTATGTCAAGCCCAACATACACATTCCAAATGGGAGATGCAACAGCTTTTAGAAGTACTGCCAGTAACAAAATCTTGGATGCCGCTCTTGGCATATCTTTATTAATATTTCTACGCATTTATGAATTCTTATAGCATATGAATGCCTTTTATATAGTGTGCACTCAACGGACGTAATATAACAATAAACGTTTAAAAGAGTATACTCAGGAGAATAAGATTTCTATAAGTGGACAATAATTGAATTACAATATAGTTCTGTTATTTCTTGTATGTGGTAGAATACCATTTTCTTGTCTTGTTTTTGGATGGGGTAGAATTAATTGTTAAACAAGGGCAGATCATTATTCGCAAGATAGAAAATAATAGCATTCCGCAAATTGCCGAGATTAACTTAGAATACGAGGTTAACGGGGTAGACGCGTCTTACATTACAGACACTAAACATAAACAAATTTATGCACGGTTTGAGGAATCTCATGGATTTATAAATGGAGCACGCAATGTTTATGAGAGAGCTATTAATTTTTATGGAGACGAAAGCTAAGACGAAAAATTGTTTATTGGGTTTGCGAAGTTTGAGGAAGGTCAAAGAGAACATGATCGAGCCACAGTAATTTACAAATACGCATTAGATCATATTCCAAAAGAGAAGACACAAGAAATTTATAAAGCATATACTATACATGAAAAGAAATATGGAGATCGTTCAGGTATCGAGGACGTGATAGTAAGCAAAAGAAAATATCAATATGAGCAAGAAGTAAGAGAAAATCCTTCCAATTATGATGCTTGGTTTGACTATTTGAGATTAGTGGAATCTGAAGGAAATGTAGATGTTATTCGAGAAACTTATGAACGTGCTATAGCTAACGTGCCCCCAACTAAAGAAAAACAGTTTTGGAGAAGATACATTTACCTTTGGATAAATTATGCTCTTTTCGAGGCGATGGCTGGGAAGAAATATTCGATTTTGTTTTCCCAGAAGATGAGTCACAAAGACCTAATCTTAAATAACTTGCATTTGCTAAGTTCAAGAATAAAGCACCTCCTGAAATTCAAATAACAGCAGAGCAGCTTTCACGGGAGGCTAAAGAGAGAGATTTTGAGATTTTACCTCCGCCACCGAAACAAAAACCTGATCCTCATGAGTTAGCTGATTTTCAACACAGAAAACGCAAAGCTTTCGAAGATAATATCCGTAAAAATCGTATGGTAATTTCAAATTGGATAAAATATGCTCAGTGGGAAGAAAGTCAAACACAAATACAAAGAGCAAGATCTATATATGAGCGAGCCCTAGATGTTAATAATAGAAATATTACATTATGGCTAAAGTATACAGAGATGGACAATGCGATATCTGAGGTCAGATATTCTTGCAGGATGGCCGAGTGTGGGGTGTAAATAAATAGGTTAGCATTAGGATACGAGCGTCTAGGTTTAAGTACTTTATAGCCTGATCATTTGGGACACAGATGGTTCGCAGGCGAGCGGCGATGGCCTGCAGAACCGCGTCCCAAACCGTCGCGGATAAACCGTTGCGTTTATTACTCAGGTATATCGCGGGAGAGAAAGAAAAGAACGATGGGCACCGAGACCCTTGATGAAGGAAAAATGCGCAGAGTGGTTCCGAAAGCCAAAGCGAGCAGATCGAACTACAGTGTAGAACAGCGTGGTACAGAGTAGAACAGCGTGGCACCGAGTAGGCTTGTTTGATATAGTTTAGTTTAGCTTAGTTTAGCTTAGTACCTTTAGTTCTTAATAAACTATAGTTTTCCTTGTTCATCTTACATACGAACTTGATTTTCACCTAAACCTTCCAATCCCACAATATATATATATTTTTATATTGCAAAAACTAAAGAGAAACGGCAATAACGTGGATCTGAATAAGTTGTTCAGAATGGGAACATTTGTTAGGTTCTCCCTGTTTCAAATAACCTTACCGTTTTTTGACATAGCAAATACTATGACATAGCATGTAAGTGTAGGGTTCGCCTTCGGTCCAAACTTTTTGGACCGGAAGAACTAGTCGTCGATGCCTCTAAAAGAGTTTATTTTTATTGGTAACAAATACATAAATAGGTCAACGATTATTAAACTGTTTACTAACCTAAAAGAGTAATCGAAAGTACTGTCCTTATTTTCCTCTGTACCCTTGTCGCTAATTTCTGTCTAGTCTATTCTATTCAGTCTCTTGTCGCTAACTTCTCTCTAGTCTCTCTCTATCGCCTGTCCCCCACCTTCTTTTCTTTACCGACAAGCGATCGGCATTTTCCGGAGAGCTCGCGGCAGCGCCGCGCTATTCAAAGGAAGGGCTAAGCACTTTACAAGCATAACATGAATAATCATGTTCTCTTGATTCTAAACAGCATACCGTCGTTAAAACATGAAAACATGTCAACCTCCCTGTTTTCTTGAATACAGCAGATAATAAAGCTTCACAGTTCGACGCGGTTGATTTACATTTTGCTATCATATTCAAAGTGATTAACGGTACACGGCGATCAGAAATGCATTTGCGAGTAGAAAAGGTACGACCACATGTTTACTTACACATTCCTATCGGAACACCGCCTTTGCCAGAGAACTGATACTCTAAGTACCATCATGTAGTCGAAGAACGAAAAAGAATTTTTGGAACAAACGGTACTCAAACACGGTGTTATTACATGGCATGTACTGTATGTGACTCGCACGATGTCCCGTGAAAGGAATGCGGAGCTGATTGGTCAGAGTGGAAGGCGCACGCCTCGTTTCACGCACATTTTCAGCTCTAGCGAACTATTGGTTAAAGCGATCGCGTGTCCTCTGTAGCGTGTGACATCAAAGACTGAACATTAGGACTATGGGAGCATCAATGGTGGGGACAGGCGGAGCGAGCGAGGTTCCCCTTTGACCCTGTGCCGAGAGACTTCTTCTGAGGCACGAACAGTACATACATACATACATATAGTGTTCTTACAAGAACATTACAGCTTTCTCCCTCAAGTCGTTCTACGACTGCATCGGTGGCATTTACAGATTGTCGCTATTCCAATGAACATAGATCTTCGACCATGGTCTTTTACAACTGTTTGAAGATTTAATTTAACTTCATTAATTACTCACTTTGGTAACTTCAGTTACTAATGGTTCTGCAATACAATTGTGACGCAAAATTGCACCATGTAAATTATCGAATGAATCGTTAAGCGTGTTTCGAAGAAACTGGCCATGCGATGCAGCATACTTAAATCGCTGATAGTAACGAGTGAATCGGTGAACATAGAACACGCTCACATACCATTTTATTAGAAGAGTTTAGACATACGTATTTCTCCGATGATTACTACGCTGTTTGTCTACTGTTATCTTTCGCTAAATTGCAGAAGCATTCTGGAAATATAATGTTTTAGTAAATTATTGAACACAAAATTAGTTGAACACGTGAAATGAGGAGCTTTGACTAATTTACACGGCGGTAGCGATCATTTCTCCACTAATCTGTATAACCTGTGAAGGCGGAATATCCTCTCTTCAAACCTCATATACACGCAAGTGGAACGTCTATGAGGAAAAACAACAACACATTGTCTGAATAATACAGAAGCAGGCTGCGAAACAAGATTCAGACGAAACCAACGAGCTAACAAACAAACTGAAAACAATCGTGGATGTTGCAGCAAGAGATTCCGAAATCTTCCGAACCAACCAGGGCCAATGATATCAGGAGACTGCACGGTACATCGATGGAACTGCAAAAATGAACTAAAAAAGCCATCGTAACCATCGTGCACTCAACGCAGGTAACAAGAATCCAACTATCGAAATCATGGTGCTATTAAAAAATTTACGAGCGAAATCCCACAGAAGACGTGTTAGAAAAGTAAGAAATAGTCGTGCAGCCTGGTGCCAAAACAACACTTATAGAAGAAATCAAATGTACATTCTCAGCAATCAGCGAATTCCGTTCCATGGCGGGACAACATATTCAAACGTCTTATCCAACGATCGGAGAAATTCTGCTGTTGCACTGATCCCAAACGTGATTAAAAAAAAAAAATCGGAAAGTTACAATTACATTTTGTGCGAGCTGTTCGAAGAAACAACCAGCAAAAGACTCGAATGGATTCTAAGAACAACGAAATGAAGAAAAATGTTACCTGATTATGGCTGGACATTGCAAAAGTATGTGATGCGACGTGGAAGCCAAATATCACAAAATTTTTACGACTAATTCCTCACCAAAAAACCTATACAAATTAGAACCAACGTATGGGTTCAGTATCTATCATCGGAATAGAAAAATCTAAAGTATCCGGTCGAAGCATACCTCTTTGTTTATGACTCGACACTTGCACGCATCGGAATTTCGACATCATACTGGAACACCTACAAACATCTGCAAATCACCAGATTAGATTCAACATATCTGTTTTCATCAGTTTCGATGATAGTGGACGATGTTCAGGAAAAGGTGGTTGATGAAACGATTCCGACTCTACCATTCAGTTGCTTATGGAATTATAGAAACTACGTTGCACCCGTAGTGCAAATAATAAAAGCTAAGTTATAAGTTACAACTATGTCATATCAGTTCGTAATCTGACGCTAAAAAGAGAGTTTCTCGGGTACAGGACATGCCGTCATCAAACAATGAAGACACAATTTCCAAAACGAATGTCAATTTTTTGAATTTGTGTATACGCACTTTCGAATGGCATGAAACTTGTATACCCCGAGTAACATTCGCAACCTCTAGTGATAAACTCAGAATACTTAATAGCCTGTAATAGTGATCAAGGAATGTGAGAAACTATATTAAAAATTCTTTCGAAGCTTACAAATCCCAACAAGAATTTTGATACTTCGATTCCACCACTATAAGGCGTAGCCCGCAAGAAACAAGCAGACGTCGTCACCGAAGAAGATGAATGGAATCAGATTTGTGATTCAAGGAAGAGAGCAAATACGTACCAAAATATATTCCATACCACCATCATTTACGACACCATTCTCGATAAAATAGTCCTACTTTATTGCACCTTCTAAAAAAACCGATCAATGACGACTAGTATGCCATACGACATATACAATACGAGTGCAAACAAATCGGACATCAAAGAGGGAGCATCAGCAGAGAGCTAGAGACGACGCTAAATATCTGAAAACCACGTGTAAATCACAGTCAAATTGCGCAAAATTTTTAATCCATAGTATAAAACATTATATTTCTTTCATAATAATTCTCATAAAATGTGTATTGTCAGCGAAACTCCTGTTCACCTATTACACCTTAGCAACTAGTTCGCTGAAATACTTAGCGGACACAACTTTTTTAACTTTCAAACAGCGTTTAATATGGTGCAATTAACATTTCGCTCAACCTCTTTTTTATGCGCGCTGCTCTCCTCACTTGGCGGTAGAGCGTGGCGTCTTTTCAGCTCCCAATAATGAGGGAAAAACTTGAATCTTCGAAACGTTTAATAATGTGTCATTTTGCGTAGCAAACTCGACAACTCCTATTTCTAAATTTTGAAAAATTCCTGATCAAACGTTGATTCTCCTGGTCTTCAAATAATTGTGACTGATCTTTATAGCGGAAAGTGCCATATGTTAGCTTTTGTTACTATACAGTACTGGGCTAACTTCGCAACGTTTTTTGGTCAAATACTACGAAAACAACCCTAACATGATAAAAAGTCAAATATATGTTTTGAAATTTCTTCCATTAAACACGAATCCTAGATGTTGACCGAAGAACGTTTTCTCTGTAAACGATTTTATTCCCCTACATTCTACTCGTAGATGCAAACGGAAAATGCCCATTCGATATTTCGAAACGACCACAACCGTTCACGATCTTGCACGAGCACGAGCACGAGCACGAGCACGTTTGAACAAGTTCAGAGAAGAAATTTCAGCCTGCACATTTCATGTGATCTCAATGACGAGATATTTCTCATCTAAATTAAATCGTTCTACTCATCGCGGTACATCTACAATAGTTCAGCTCAAAATTAACACGTGTGGTTGTGTGCTACGACACGTCCTTCTATGTAAATTCTTTTGATCATTTACCAACGAAACTCGTGTGCATCATTAATATAATTATGCATCGTTAATTGAATTCAAATTCTCGTCCGCACAAAGCTGAACTCATATTCGGTACAGCTCAAGCGAGGTCGTGACTAACGTGAGATCCCGCCATCTTGGACCCGTTCCACGAGTCGTCCATCATCACATGAACAAATATGCAGTCTAAGTGTAATTTCGAACATATATCCATCCAATCATTTAAAGCACAATTAATCAGCCACGTTAGACACTCTATCCATTGTTATTATCTTTAATTGAAAATGAGTGGAAAGAAATGTTATCTGCTGTATTAGAAATGGTAATTATACTATTGTTACTTATGGAGAAGTTTTTCTCTACGTTCATTTCGATTAGATGTTCAACTGTCTTTTCTGAGAACGAAAAGCGTCTCAACAGGCCCTCTTTATTAACGCGTTAACTGCCACGTCAGTCACATATGACAGTGATTTTTGACCGGGTTTAGAAATACATTTTTATTATGAGATATCCAGATAAAACGAATTTTATTGGAGTCTTTCGAATTCAAAAGGGTTAACACAGCATCTCCTATAATACATTTTAAATGTCTAATTGTGGTTTCATTAATTAAATTACTCCTTGGCACTTAATGTGTTAATAGAAGATACAGTATGACTTCTTTATATGAAATTCTTTAGAACACTCCCTTCTGGCATCCATTAATTAAGATTCTGATGGGAACAAGCCCGAATAACCTTCCATTAACCACTTTTAACGAAAGTCTAACTCAGGCCTGGTTTTCATTAGAAGTGACAAAAAATGTGAGTGCGACCCTACATGATCTCAAACTTTAAACAGAGCACCCCTTTCATTTTCAGGATATATAAACCCGCTCATTTCATCCTATTCGGTCAGTAGTCGGTCAGTAATCGTGCAGTCACGTGTAAAGTCACATCGCGTTACGCGCTGTCACGTTGCCTGGGTTTTCCCGCCCCGACGGACGGCGAAAACCTGGGCAACTACGGGTTTTATGGTCGTGAAGCCGGGCCACGCACCGGCCGCGCGGCACGCACTCTACCCGCGACAAACAGCACGTCGAAAAGTCGGTTTTCGCGAACTATTTGAGGAACGAGTCCTGATAACGGGCGCCAGGCATCTAGAGATGCCACGCGAAACTCAACGGGATTTCTCCGAGACGCGACAAGGAATTCCGACTTTCCGACGGCCGCGCGATATCTGGGATAGCTCACCCGGGACCAGGGTTCGACGAGAGGAGTACGGGACGTTCCCCGCGGCGGGAAGGTTTCTCAAAGAACTCAGAGGCGAATTATGGGCTGTACAACGTTTATTTAACGAAGGTGGTACAAGCGGCTGTCGGTAGGAAGACCGGCAGCCGTATGAAAAGTAATCCCGCTCGACGATAGCTGGTAAACGGCGGATTCTCGACCGCTCACGCTTTTATTGCTCGATTTTCGCGTCGGACACGACTCCGGGCGCGATGTTCGGCACCGTCGTTAGAAATTACATGAGCGAGGTCGGATCGTGTCCCGGTGTTAAACGCGTAACAGAGAGTTTGTCGATTGTACCGGCAGCAATAGTCGAACTTTATGGACCCGGTCACGCCGCGTCGTCCCACCGTGGGCAGTCACTAGATTTACGGCAAAATATTGGGATTTCTCCCCGCAAAAACCGGCAGCGTGTCGAGCCTTCCGCCAAGACGCGATTTCGCGTTACAAAGTCTGCCCCACGCTGTATCCGGCCGACGGTTCCGGTTCATACGCGAATTGCTAGCTACGCGATTTACAATTACCCGGAAACTCGTCGTCAACGACGCGAAATGAGGTCGTTCGCGAAACGTCCCCGAGCCAACGCGAAATATATCGTCCAAAAGAATGCTATTAACGAAGCCTGACCGGCGCTTACCGAACGGCAGCTCCTCGAATCTACGGCAGCTTTCAGATGTACGGCAGCTAGACCCTCGAGTAGTTCGGCAGCGATATTACAAAGGGGCACAGATCTTACTATTCGATTGGGTCTTAGGCAATGGTAAAATTGTCTACTACTCGCGATAGATTTCGGCACAATCCCCTAGTTCGGCAAGGCTCGAGAACGCGGAAGTGAGGCGTCCCCCACTTTCCGCATTTTTCCTACCCCGCACGACGCTCGGAACTAGCATAGTTTTCGGCACGGCAAGGCCGTGCTCGGCGGTTCGGGAACCAGAACGCTCTGCAATCGGCAGCGATCGAGATCTCCGATTGGTTAATCCTCCCGCGGAGGAAGATCCTGGGCCAATCCCGCGACGCATTTTCTTTTATGGCGGGCGAGGCAGCTACGAGGTGGAGACGATGGTCTTCTCAGCTGCGTATTTCCTCGGCAGCTCCGCCGGGTTCCTTGACCCGGGCTCAGGATTTCCCTCGTTGTCCAGTGGCGGGTATCTTCCCGGAACGTCCTGGCAGCGTCTCTCGGCGGGACATTCCTCCGATGGCCGAGTAGGAAAAGCCCCCCCCCGGGACCCGGATACGATCCTGCAATTCGCGTCGCGCCAAGTGGCGCGGCGTTCAAAAACGGATTAGCGCTGTCACCTGGTCTTTAGAGACCGTCCCAGGGAGAGCGCTCGCGGGTGCCGATCGCTTTTTGCCCGTTTTGAAGGTGGCCCGGTATTCCGCTAAAAAACTCGGGGGGACGTGGCAACTTTTGCCACGTCACAGCGCACAAGAGGTAATTCTAGTAAGATCGGGTTAATTCGGGTGATCCGTCCCCCCTAATAGCGCAGTTTCAGTGGGACGTATGGGGGTTGGAGCGTAAAGGGTCCGGGGGCCCACCGACGACCGTCCTTTACCGGTGGCAGTGTCTTTTCCTGGCTGTAGCGGGGACCTTAGGGTTACCTTTCCATATCCTATCCGGTGTAGTGGACCTACGTCTGTCTTGATGAGGAATTCTCAATCTTGACCTGGCGTCCTGACTTGGCCAATCCGTGATATTTCGACAATCCCATGGCATAGACCACCTTGTCAACGTGTTCTCCGATTCTTCACCCGACATTTCCGCAGCTGCTGTTTCCGACCATCTCCTCTGAAACTGCACAGAGAATAAAGGATATGCCCAGATTGCACGCGACGTCTTATCATTAGATTTACCGGCTATTTAAATCAATCAATCAATCTTTATTTTTTTCCCCTTAGGGTTACAAATCCAAACACAATTAACACACCTGTCTTACATCTATACTTAAACTACCGCCCCTACGCAACAAGAGAGAGAGAGAGAGTAAATTAGCGTCGTTTTTCCTTACAATTAAAAACGCATACATTATAACTAAAACGGTCATCTAAAATATAAAAAAAAAGAACAAATATATATAAAAAACAAAATCCGATATAAAATATATATAACATAATGAAATATAAACTGTAACGCCGTCCCTTTTTCCACGCTTGTCGAGGCGGGAAGCGGGGACGACTCCGGGAATTTACGGGCGTTGACGCCGGGCCGCGCACGGCCGTGACGATACGCGGTCCTCCCGGTACAAAGAGCTATCTCGAGGGTCAACCTTGGTTTTCACGAAATCAGCTGATGGCTGTTCGGGCGCCAGGCACCGGACGGGTGCCGCACAAAAGTCGCGAAGGGCACCTTCGAGACGCCGCGATAGAAGGTGACACGAATGGGGTCCAAGGGTCGGACACAGAGGGATCGAGGACAGCCCTCACGGCAGGGCGGATCGCGTAGGGCGAAAGAACGTGTTGGACAATTCGGCTCGATATAGTATTTATTTCTCCCGATAAATACAGGCGTGCGGCCACGTGGCCGCTCCCGGAGCCCGCGCTCTCATACACTTTTGCGGCTGGTGGTCGGCTCGCGGCGCGTGTCGGTCGATATGATCTCTTTTCCGCGCGCGTACAGTTTCTCGGTACGCTGAAGGCCCCGCTGGGCGATATTCCGCGGAACGCAGATGGACGGCGCGATACACGGACTGTCGTGGATCTGTCGCGATACGGTGTTATAACTGGGCCGAACAATACGCCGAAATCCCGAGAATACGATCGACGATCGATCACGCTACGACTTCGACGGCGTTTCCCCGAGGAAGGCTTCCCGAACGATATCCTACAAGAGCTATCCCGAAATTCTCCAAAAGCGCCGACGGTTCGGCGCGAGACAATTGGCTCGAGACGTATTTCGTCTCGGCACACCAACGGGGGAGAACGTGACGGCTGCTTACGCCTCGTCGAGGGGAGCCGTCCCGTTCTCTCACGAAATTTCACTAAATGTTCCGATAACCTCTCCGAACCAACTAGCACGAATCGTTCTCCCGACGGGAGAGCTCAAAAGAAGGAGGGACCACTGCGTGGACTTACCGTATTCTCGATACGCGTCTCGTTACACCGACGCTGCTCGGCTTCGGATCTCTCAACGGCCGTGGGCTCGATATTGTCTGGATTTCTCTCCAGCTGGCACTCTCCGGCGCGTGCTACGGTATTAACTCTCGCGTACTCGCGAGGGCTCGCCAGGTCGTAATCGCGGCCCTTTCTCGATTTTGTCACGATAGGAAGACGAGCGCGGAACGGCACGATATTATCCCACGCGTGGTCGCACGACAGTGGCCCTTCGATTTTCGTCGCGCGATCGCGAGGACTTCCGTATCCCCACTCTCGCGCGCTAGTGTCGATTTTCGCCTAATGGGGCGCGCTAGTTACGAGTTTCCGGGAAAGCAGGGGCGCATTCTCGACGGGTCCCTGGGCCCCGGACCCCCGCGATAATTTCTTCCGAATCGCGGAATCAATGGGTCAGTTTCTCGCTGACCCGATGAGGTGGAGGCACTCCCTTAGTCGGAGCCCATATTCCAATCCTAAGGGGAGGCGGCTGCAGATTTAGGGCGATCCTTTCTGGTCGCCGTTGTTCGTGAGGGCTCCTTCCCTGCCGCTCGCCTCCTGGCTGTCCGGCCTGAGTACGTTCCCTCATCCTGTCACCAATTGTCACCATCCGTCGCAAAATTTGCAACGTCACAAAACATATACCAAAAAATAAGAATAACATATCAAAATGACATACGTCCTGAAATTAGAGATTATCTTAACTCTTAAAAATTAAAACAAAAACAAAAACAAAAAATGCATTCCGCTTTCTCACTCTCATACACTCTCATTCATTCATACATACACCTCTCCTCCTTCCTCCCCTACCACCCATAGGACTTCCTTTTCCTTTTTCCACTTTTCTTTCCATTCACACCTTTCCCTCTCCCATCCTTTTTCTCCACTCTTCCACTCTCCTCATCCATTCCTCCCCTCCTCCATCATCATCCAGCACCTCCCCCATCCTCTCTTGCCATCCTCTTTCCTCATCCACCCGCATACATTCCTCCCATACATGCTCCCAGCTCTCATCCCTTCAACCACACACTCTGCATTTCCTTTTTTCTTCTTCCATCCAGTATTTCCCCCCCCCCCCTCATCTCACTTCCCAATCTAAACCTTGCTACTCTCTGCCACCTGCTCTCCCCCCACCCTTTCATCAAATATCCCGGTACCCCCTCTCCCTTCACCATTCCATACCATTTGTTATACCTAGAAGCACTCAACTTCTCTCTTGTTTCCCCTCTCTGCCTTTCTTTCTCTCTTTTCACTAACTCTTCACTCAATCCCTCTTCCCCATTTTCTATCATCTTTTCCACCTCCCCCATTCCCCAGCCCCTCCCTTCGAAGAATTCCCTTCTTTCCTTCTCCCATTCATCCACATCTCCACCTCTCCTATCTCTCTTCCGCATCTCCTCCCAACACACTCTAGCTAATTCCCCTCCTCTACCCTCCCCTAGCCTTTTCTCGAAACCCCATTCCCCTAGCATTCTCCCTTTTCTGAACCCCGCCCTGCCCCTCAGTAGCTCCCTTTGCACCTCCTCCCTCACCATGTATCCCGGTGTACATCCCTCCACCCCCAACACCCACCTTAAAAATCTCTCCTGAACCCTCTCCAACCCCTCCCTCTCCTTCCATCCCCATATTTCCACTCCATAGCTCAATACAGGCCATACCAACCTGTCAAACAACCAAATTCTTCTTCCCCAGTCCTTCCCAAACCTCCTCTTTCCTATTCCCCACACCTGACCCATTATCGCCGCACCCCTCCTCATCCTCTTCGCCACCTGCTCCTCTTGCCCTCCATCCCTCCTAATTATGTACCCCAAATACCTGTACTGTCCCACCTCCTCCACATTCCTACCCTTCCACCTCCACGTCACCTTCTTCCATCTTCCCCCTCCCCTCCTGCACCTCATCACTTTAGATTTCTCAACATTTAACACCAACCTCTTCTCCTCCAAATATCTTTCCAGCACCCTCATCATCCCTTTCATCCCCATTTCCTCCTCCGCCAGCATCGCAATATCGTCCGCGTAAGCCAGCGTGTACACTTTCCTCCCCCCCACCCTTACCCCTCCCCATCCCCCTCTTTCCAAGACCTCATCCACATCCGCCAGCAATAGGGTGAACAGGAGCGGGCTCAACGGACACCCCTGTCTCACCCCTCTTGCCGTCCAGAACTTTTCCCCTTCATCCTCCCCCACCCTAACTCTACCCCTCGTCTCTCCTAGCACCTCCCCACCAACCCCTCTCTCACCCCCCTTTCCCTCATCGCCTGTAACAGCACCTCCCTGTCCACCGAGTCAAATGCTGCTTTCAAATCTACAAAAAATATGACTAGCTTTTTCCCTTTCCTTCTCAATCTCCTGTTTATCAAGTAGTTTAACACATATATGTTATCTACACACCCCAACCCCTTCCTAAAACCCACTTGACTCGGCGGCAACATACCTTTCTCCTCCACCTCCTTCCTCAACCTCTCTGTCAGCACTGCCGCATATATTTTATATGCCGTTTGAGTCAATGTGACACCTCTGTAGTCCCCTACCTTTTTGCTCTCGCTTTTTTTGGCCACTGGCACCACCACCCCCTCCGTCCAGTCCTCCGGCCAACCTTCTCCCCTCGATTTACCGGCTATTTAAATATACCTATTTCTACCAAGACCAGACAGAATGACTGGTCTTTAGAAAAAGTGCTTAGTGGTGTTTCCAGTCTTTATTTACTTTTATAAAATTACAAAGAAAGTCGAATAATATTAATCGTAATACAAAAAGAAAGAATTGCTAAAGTTTGCTTTTTTGGATGAATTTTAGGAAAACCGCCTACACAACACATTTTATACCACAGTTATTATTAAGGATAAAGACATTGTCTTTTTTTAATCATCATCGTAAAAAACTTTTTCTTCTTAAATAATTTATCATTTTATATTCGAATGTGATTTCTTAATGCAAACATATTACTAACATCTTTGTTTTGCAAATTTTATATGGCCACATTTTACGATTCTTCCGGTTTGAAATTCCGTTTTTTAATTCGCGGAGCCTCAAAATTATTTATTGTACTATTTATTATTTTGGGTACTGTAACGCCGTCCCTTTTTCGCCGCTTGTCGAGGCGGGAAGCGGAGACGGCTCCGGGAATTTATTGGCATTTACGCCGGGCCGCGCACGGCCGTGACAATGCGCGGTCCTCCCGGTACAAAGACGATTTCGCAGGTCAACCTCGACTTTCACGAAATCTGGTGTCTTACGTTCGGGCGCCAGGCACCGGACGGGTGCCGCACAAAATACGCGGAGGGCACCCTCGAGACGCCGAGATATTACGAGGCACGAAACGGTTCCAAGGTTCGGACACAGGGGGATCGAGGACAGCCCTCACGGCAGGGCGGATCGCGTAGGGCAGAAGAACGGGGGAGACAATTTTGGCTCTATTTGGTCTTTATTTGAGACGATATTACAAGCGCGAGGCCACGTGGCCGCACCCGAGAGCCCGCGCTCTTCATACATTTTTGCGGCAGGTGGTTCGCTCGCGGCGCGTGTCGGTCGATATTATAATTTTTCCCGCGCGCGTACAGTTTCTCGGTACGATATGGGCCCCCGACGGGGCGATATTCCGCGGGGCGCAGATGGACGGCGCGATACGTTGACTGTCGTGGAATCTATGTCGCGATACGGTGGTATTCCCGTGCTAGACAATACGGCGAAATCCCGAGACTACTATCGGCGGTCGATCACGCTATTACTTCGACGGCGTTTTCCCCCCGAGGAAGACTTCCCGAAAGATACTCTACGCTATTTCCCGAAATTCTCCACAACGCCGACGGTTCGGCGTGAGCACAATGGCTCGAGACGACGTTCGTCTCGGCCCACCAAAGTCGGAGAACGCGACGGGCTGCTTACGCCTCGACGAGGTGAGCCGTCTCGTTCTCCCATGAAATTCCCACTAAATTTTCCAAAGCCTCTCCGAACCAACACGTACGAGTTTTCCTCCAGACGGGAGGGATACAATGAAGGAGGGACCACTGCGTGGACTTACCGTATCTCGATACGCTTCTCGATATCCCGCGGGCGGCTCTCTCCCGTGTCGTCCGCTGCCGTCGGCTCGAGAATCCTTGGTGCTTCCGGGTGGCACTATCGGCACGAGCCCCGCGATTCAAAGCTCGCGTACTCGCGATAATTTTGCGGACGCTATACGGTGTTCGGCGTTCGCGTGCTTACGATAATTATCCGGACGATCGACGTTCGCGTACACGCGACAATTGCGGCGGACGACACTCGGCAGATAGGAAGCGATCGCGGAGCGCTACGGTACTCTTCGCGTGGTCGCACGACAGTGGTCCTTCGATTTTCGTCGCGCGATCGTGAGGACTTCCGCATCCCCACTCTCGCGCTCTAGTATCGATTTTTCCCTACTGGGGCGCGCGGGTTGCAAGTTTTCGGGAATGCAGGAGCGCGCTCTCGACGGGTCCCTGGGCCCCGGACCCCCGCGATTTTCTCTGCGAAATCGCGGAAACACCAAACGGTCAGTGTCGCTCTGACCTGATGAGACGGCGGCACCCCCTTAGTTGAAGTCCATTTCCAACTCTAAGGTGAGGCGGCAGCAGATCTAGGGCGATCATCTCCGATCGCCGTTGTTCTTTAGGGCTTCCATCTCGCCGCTCGCCTCCAGTTTGTCCGGCCTGAGTGCGTTGCCTCATCCCTCCACCAAATGTACCGGTACCGGATTTTCTCTTTCCCTGCTCGGGTTGACCGTACTTTGTCGCGTGCTCCGTCTGCATCCTCACCTGGAACTTGCCACGCTCGGCACGCAAAAAAAACTCGTCGTGACTCGATATCGGATCGATCATCCGCTTCCCCGGGGAACACCCACGCTTTCCTGCGGTCGAAGTCGGCGCCAAAAGGGCAGCCCGGTCCCTTCGACGCTAAGGGGTAGGCGGACCAGTGACGTCGCAAAATTTGCAACGTCACAGTACATAAGTGAGGGTTGACACCGTCTGCCCTAAAGTAAAACTTCTCACGCAGTAAAAAAAAAAGAACACGGGGAAGGTCATTCACGTATTTTACCTGAACTGTTGTTAGGGTGTTGTGCACTCCGAGTGTACAGTAAAGGTTAATGCCATCCCTAGTACAAAGGACATTGGTTTTTCCAAGCCTGCCGATGAATAGCGGTCGATCAGCCGGTGCACTTGCAATTAGCAAGTGTCAGGGTCATTCCACACGAAATCGGACATTTTTCTGCATAGTCTGTTGGATTTTGTAAAAATTTGAATATGTTGTCTTTAGTAACCGAAGAACGAATCTCAAAGGATATTTTGATTTCTTAAAAATGGTTGATTTTACAAACAGATGAAAATGAGGGTGCTATTAAAAAGTTTGGAAAAAATGGGGGCATAGCCCCAATTGTTCTCATTACGCACTTGGTTTTGTATAGCACGGTGCAGCGTTCGCTACAAATAATTTAAAATTCGCGACGCATATTTTTACACGTCTCTAAAATCTGCAGTTTTTCAGATATCGAAAAATCCTTTGAGTTTCGTTGATAGGTCACAAAGGACTAAAACATACATATGTCTTCAAATTTGCAGAAAATTTGAAACATCACTCCCGCAAATTTCGATATCGCGTGAAATGACTCAATTACGTAATAGTTTGTAGAATAAGAAGAATAATTACACATAAATGAAATCGTTTGCTTTGCAATACGAAAAAATGTTTCTGGAAAACTTTAGAATTCTTATCCATAATGACCTACAAATTCTTTATGTCTTACGTTGTTCGAAATCGATGATTCCGAATGGGAGTACCGTATTTTTATTTTCGTGGGCCTTTTCTCCCGTCAAAGTATGGTACGGACGGCAATAATACAGGTAAGAAGTGTTGTACCGTTCGTTCGTTAGCTTAAGCCCATCAATTTTATGACAGGAAAGGTCAGGTGTCGGAGTACCAAAAAATGAGGCTAGTGCAAAAATTAGTTTCAGCGACGAAATGTAAATTATTTTATGACTACCACCCCCCGAAAACACGAACGAAAACGCGCGGTCGACACGTGCTTGATGGGACTACTCGAAAAGCATAATAGTAGATACCTATCATTTTTACCAAGAAATTTGCCAGGAAATATATTTAAATGACGTCACAGAATCATAGCAATTTCCCTGTAATTTCTTGGATTTATCTCTTTCCTTGCAATTGTCGAGAGGAATATCGAGAAGTAGATAGTATAGTATTTAAATAACGAGTTATTTAACCTATAATATAAGTGCATTGAACCTAATCCCGATATAATCTGCTGTCGATCGCTGCCACAGTCTTGCCCGCCGAATTGTTTAAATTTGGAGTACTCAAATACTGCACGCACGAGCGACAGCTGAATAGCAGTGGGCTAAGGTGTTGACTGTTATACGATTGCATGGGACGAAAAGGCACCATTTTGTATGGGTCCGAGGCGGTGACACAGTATTGGTGCGAGGTCGCGAAGAATGTTCCCTGGTGGGAATGCGGTGACGTATCTATACCTTGTCCAACGAGACGATGCAGTAGACGTAAACATAGCCACTCGAGTGCGACAGAGTTGATGTCACACTTCCAAGTTAATTGGCAAAGGACATGTGCTAGTACTTCACTGCCTCGTCTGGTTGGGCAGAGTGTAGATACAATTGCGTGACTGATTGGATCAGTGTGGAAGAGGCAGGCCTCGTTTCACACGCATTTCCAGCTACAGTCTAAATATTGGCTACAGCCGTCACACATACTCTGTAGCGTGTGACGTCGAAACCCAAATACAGTAGAGATTCTACTGAAGTCAGTCTTTTGGTTCTTTTTGACTGACTTGTGTAGTGAACGTCGGAGGTACTCGCCGGCGTCACGAGGTGCTGACCGCGACCCTCGAGAACCGTTGCGGCCACCACATTGTCGGCTATATCGGTGTGAGACTAGAAGACCACTACTAATCCAATTACAAAACTTCTTTATTTTTCGTTATATTTTTATGAAACTTTTACCAACATATTCGTGGCATTTTTCTGATTAAAATGATACCAAATATGATATAATTCCGATGTTATTTACTTGTGTAACAAGCGATAAAAGTTTCGAACGCAGAGGACAGCGTATGGGAAAGAAAGAGACGCAGAGAGTCGCGGCCGCCGGCAGAGAACAAAGCTCGCGTGAGCGAAGGCCTTTAAATGAAAACTTAAATATTTTTATTATGTAATGAACGTAATGTGTAATGTGTAATGAACGACGGAAGTCTCCGCATAACAATTACATTAACGAAAAATGAGTGCAAATGTGATCCAAATTATATCGCGTTTGGTATCATTTTAATCAGAATAATGCCACAAATATATTGGTGAAAGTCTCATAAAAAAATAATTAATAATAAAGAAGTTAAATTTTTCATTTAAAGGCTTTCGCTCACGCGAGCTTTGTTCTCTGCCGGCGGCCGCGACTCTCTGCGTCTCTTTCTTTCCCATACGCTGTCCTCCTCTGCGTTCGAAACTTTCATCGCTCGTTACACAAGTAAATAACATCGGAATTATATAATATTTGGTATCATTTTAATCAGAAAAATGCCACGAATATGTTGGTAAAAGTTTCATAAAAAAATAATGAAAAATAAAGAAGTTTTGTAATTGGATTAGTAGTGGTCTTCTGGTCTCACACCGATATAGCCGACCCGTGTTGTGACCGCGACCGACGGTTCTCGAGTGGTGTGAGGTGTTCCACTGTCATAAGTAGGGAACGTCGGTACTGACTTCAGTAGAATCTTTACTGTATTGGGACTACGGGTGCGGCTGAGGTGGCACTCTGGCGCTAACGATAGACTCCCCCAAAATGGTGACCCTTAAGAAATGGCGAAATGAAAATTATTCCCGGACGGCTGAGGAGCGGTTACTAACAGCGGCTGGGTAATTGTACCTAACGTCTTTATACCATGTACAAACATAGATGTGAACCCGCCACAGGATTTAGTACCGTTATGAATTATTAATTGAGGAAATTCACTCTTCACCAATAATATACATTGTTGGAAACATTAACTATCAATGCTCGATGGACATAGCGAGAAAGTAGAGGATTCGCGAAAGAGAGTATATTTATGAAAGAGAGTATAAAGGAAGTGTACACTTCCCAATGTACACTTTCTAAAAACAAATCACTTATTTAAAATTGGCCCAAACGTATTGAATTTGTTGGAAATGATAGGATTAATTTACCGAGTAAAAGGATTCATTTATTTAGGTTTTAAACCGCATGGAGGAAGATAGGCGACCAATTAAATCAACCAGGTTAGTATTAAATTCATTTTAATATTTCAATAATACGGAAGTATAAAACTAACTCTAACTTATATTCTAACTTATACCATATGCCTAGACTATATTTACACCCTAACCCTAGATTACATGGACGCTGAAAATAATTCTTTAAACCTATCTCTTATGTTAAATGCCTCTCTTGTTGAGTTGCCCCGTGGAGTATTCAACGCAGACCAGCTTGCCGCCTGCGCTTCGGGCTCCTCCGGCGGCAAACTGGTCGCTGCCGATCCCGGGCATCTCTCATATTTTCTTATGTAATTGTGCAAGATGCACGTCGTCATAATGATGTAATCGATATATTCTGGCTTCCCCTGAATCCTTCTATTATACAATCGAAATTTCTGCGATAGAATCCCGAACGCATTTTCGACCACGCGTCGGGCGAGCGAAAGTCTCCGATTATACTCGATTTTATCTTGGTGGCCTTCCGCTACTCTGCCCGGATACGGCCGCAATATTTTATTCCTGAGGGGGAATGCCTCATCGCCGACGAAGACGCAGGGCGCGGATGACGTGGTTCCCGGCAAATTAGCATCCGGCAACATCCGGAAGGAGCCATCGCACATCCCCTTTCCCAGCATGCACTGTGCGAAGATGCCTCCATCGCTGTTGCGCCCATACGCTCCCACGTCGACGGCAATGAAGTTGGAATTGGCGTCAGCGACTGCCAACAGCACCACCGGAAACGTCCTCTTATAATTAAAATACAGCGACCCAGAGTTCGATGGGGCCTGGATATTGACAATGGCCCCTAGGCAATTCGGGAACCGGCATTTTTCCCAGAACAGCTCCCTGATTTCCTCCCACATTTCTGGGGTGGGTAGTGGAATCGCCTCTCTTAAGAGCTTCTCCGTGATGGCTCTGCACGTTTCCTTGACGATCCCCTCTACGGTTGAACGGCCCATTCTAAAACTATAACTTATAGTTTTGAAAGAGTCACCCGTTGCCAAGTACCTGAAACAATGATAAAATGTTAATTAGACAATATTTCTGTTTACAGCCTGGATAATTTCGTGGCTATAAATGAATGTTATAGTCGTGTTCTTGGCATAACAAACTATTTATTCACACTATTTACAGCTTCGTTATTCTCATCCGCCGAATTAACCTTGGATGAGTCTTTTATTTTACGGAACAGCGAACTGGAGCGGTGAGAACTAGCGTATTACAAAGTAGCGCGGTACGACTTAGCGCGAATTCTGATTTAACAAGGCGAGGCCTTTATACTTGCGCGTTTACTTTTCTTCGGAGTTTTCAAGTTGACTGGTTGCCAGTTGGATTGATTCTGGTTTGCTGCCCCGAGGTTAGTTAGTTCGTCACCTCGTGTAGGTGGTGAAAATTCGTGGGCATGGGCCCGTGATGGGAGTAAAACTCTTCTGATTTGTCGATCAGCCTAAGGGAGAGGATCTTCTGGAACCTCCCTCTTTGGTGGTGGAAGAAATCCCTACCTTAGGCCGATGTACGGGAAATTCCCAAAAAGCGCGTTTATTGGTACCTCGGAGCAGCATGTATTTTCAGCCAAGTGGCTGGGTATTGTTGGGGCCCGAGTGGCCTACGTACGCCGTGCTAGCCGAGTGGCTAGCAGCTAATTTATTGCCCCTTAAGGGGCTGGGAAAACGCGCATTTGCTGTCTCTGGTTTTCGTCCGTTTGACGAAAACCAGAGACACGGTTCTTGGGGTTGTAGCGCAACCCGAGCCTACCTCGCGTCGTGCGGAAGAGGATTTACGACCCCTTGGCCGCCGCGTGTAGTGGGCCATAAGGCCCGCTGTGTCCGAATCCGGGACCCTCAAGTAACTCGCGGACGGTACACGGAGTGAGGGTCGCACGGATTGACTTATGGCCACTTTTCCAATGCCATCAGCTCGAATCCTCAAGCGCCTCGCGTGCGGTATCTCAAGGATTAGCATTCTTCGTGATTAGTCGAAGGACGGACAAAAATCGGAAAAGGGCTCTTTGCGTAATGCGTTTTGGGACGAAAGAGCATGCTTCGCGCAGCTGTGGCATCCTCGATTGCCACACGGCCGGAAATACGCGGATTGCCTGCGACGAATCGGACACAGCCGAAGCTTGCAACAACGCCAAAATGGAATTTTATTTCGGTTTAAAGGAAATTAATAGGAAACATTTATTAGACTCTGTTCAGCATCTTCATCACGAGTCTGACTCGATATTGTAGGGCAAAGGGTTAAGGATTAAGAAAAAATAGATAAGAACCAACCCTATTGTGGGCTTACTTACCTCAAGCAAACTGCTAACCGTTCCTCTGGCGCAATTGGTGTTTTCCAAGACGTAGAAATTTTCGTTATATCTTGCCTAATCTTCTCCAGCAAACTGTTGAAGCAGCCTCGGCTCATCCGAACAAGACAAACTCTCCTTCAATCCCTCGAGTTTGCCACAGCGGGTGGACACCATAGCGTCTTCTTCTTTGACGTCTTCCCTCCTGCTCCGACCGGCGCCGCTGGTACACTTGGCGCAACAGACCTATCTGTTCGCTCAATTGTACAAGTATTGTTATCAATTGCACAGCGGTCAACATTTTCTTCTCTCTCAATTTACTGGATGGTTTACTACATGGATACTGGTTTGTGCTTTGGCCAAAAATGGTGCTCAAATCTTGCTTCACAGCCCTTAAATACACAACCGGCATTTTGCATGTTAGTATGTTTTCTTTTAAAGTTTTACGTACTGAAGACACAGTACCAACAGAGTACAGTACCTTCTTAGAAATCTCGCGATGAGAAAGCCCAGATGTTATTAACTTTTTAATTTCTGATATTTTACTTGCTTTTATTGGTCTCATTATGAAATATGACTAGAAATATTTTTTTTCATTTATTATTTTATCACAAACGTATTCTCGAAAGTTTAAAAATGACGTTATGAGTTACCAGTAATTATATTTGTGCTAAGGAATGCCAAAAATATAAGAATTTTTCACAAATTGAGCTTAACACAAATAATTGATCAAATAATACACAGAATATAATTCGTAATACACGTTCGTTTTGTACGATTACAGGGCCTAAACTGTCGTGAAGTACCGACGCAATGTTAACATTTGTCGTTTATATATTAACAGTCTTAAGCAAGATTCTAAGAAAGGTGTACTGTGACTTGTTTTCTTTTTGTTCGAACATTTGATCAATTGTTTGAGTCACTGTATAAGGGCAAATAAAAAAGGCAAATCGGGCAGCGTCGATGACAATCGCCGTTTATTCATCCGTACCATCCTTTGCGCTCGAGGCGCACCTTTTTGGGACTGCTAGGTGTGACCGTGCAGGTTTTATGATTAAGGGTCGGTGTTCGATTCCTAGTGGAAGCATGCCTCCTTACAGACCATCCCGCGCCTTCTTTATTGTATAAAGGCCCTTTTCCGATTTTTTGCTGTCCTTCGTTTACCTAGAAGAACGCTTAGTCCTCGAAATGTCTAAAACGTGCATTCGAGGGTTTAAGCTGACAGCATTGGAAAAGTGGCCATAAAGTCAATTCGTAAGACTCTCGTTCCGAGTACCGATCGCGAGGCACGCGAGGGTCCCGAATTCGGACGACAACGGACCATTGTCCGTGACACGCAGCGGCCAAGGAAGCGCAGTCCTTGCGTCGCATCGCCAGGCCTCATAGGCCATATTTCACAAGGGCGCCTGTTTTATGTCTAACGAGACACACTCGGGTTCGAGCCTACGATTTCGCATCCCCTTGGCTTCGTGAGCGTACTCAGGCCAAGGGGGTAATAAACCACGTTCGGCCCACTTGGGCCAGCCAGCACGCGGGCCACGCGGGCCATAAATTTCGAAGGCCACTTAGGCCGAAAAACAGACGCACTGTCCCGAGGTCCTTCAAACGCACATTTTTCGGGATTTCCCGTCTTCGGTTGAGGAGGAGCTTCCACCTCCACCAAGGGAGGAAGATCCTCCTCCTACAATCTAAGCAACGAATGGGGTGCTTTTTTCCCCCAAAATTGGGCCTATGCCCACGAATTTCCTCGTTACACGAGTCGACGATAGAACGGACCTCGGGACAGCAAAATCAGAATTCGTTAGATTCTCGTAGAGAGAACACGCCCGATCTCTTAAGAGCATAACACTCTCGATTCTCGCAAGAGAAAACCAGTCATTGTATACCGCGCAGTTTGTTCGTGCATCGCACCTTCTCCATCATTATCTATATTGTCTTTTTTACCAGTCGCTAGTCCATAATTTAATTAATCACCTAAAGTTAATTCGGCGGGTGATCGCGTGGAGTTTAATCAATAAATTGTTAAGAACAATGCAGTTTTGTTGACTCACTAAACCCACGGATTTTTACAGTCGGCACGATCTTTCAGAAACTCGGGGGTTTATGATGCCATCATTTGCTGAATTGCTAAAATTTTCAAGAATAACAACACTTTCTGGAATCCCAGATATTATTGCTATATCCCGTACATTGTCGAAAAATCCGAACATTTTTGGGATTCTGAATATTCTCGGCAATCCCAGATATTTTACGAGAATCCCCAATATTTTCGGGAATCCCGCACACCCATAGCAAAAATTTCACGACGGCCCGATGAAAACTCGCTAAGCACCCCGATGCAGGTACGTATAACTGTTCTTTAGCTTAATGGAATTTCGTACCGTACCCCGTACCCCCCGTACAGAGCTTAGCTACGAGGTGACCTGCGAGGAGAAATTCGTCGGAAAAATCAGTTCTAGTTCTGACAGCGTGTTGATAACTAGCTTCAAAACCATGCAAGACGAACGTCTAATCGAGTGTGTCAGGAGTCGCGAGTTTTTGTATAACCTTCGCCACCCCAAGTACCTCGATGCGAAGTACAAGGACGCAGCATGGAGGGAGATAGGCGACGAACTAAATGTACCAGGTAAGTAATCACTGTTGTTACGAGCCAGGGCTTCGTGCAACGCGAGAGGCCGGCGAGGGGTTTATTGCCCCAGGAATATGGTTTCAATTTGTTAGTGAGGTACGCGGACGAACCCAATGCGAAATCGGGGAGCCGCTAGGATAGTCGACGTCGAGGACGAACCTGATGCGAAATCAGGGAGCCTCTAGGAATGGAGTCAAACGCAGACGAACCTGGTGCGAAACCAGGGAGCTGCTGGAGGGTGAAACTTCGTGAACGAACCCAATGCGAAATTGGGGAGTCACTGGGAGGGACACGCAGACGAACCCGGTGCGAAACCAGGGAGCTGCTAGGATACGGACGAACCCAATGCGAAACTGGGGAGCCACTAGGTTGGAGAAATCTTATTGGATTTAACGGTTATGATTGTTAGTGGGCCTCGTAACTTATATATACAGTGACTCGCAATAATATTCGGACGCTTTTAACACTTTGGCGTCCGCACGTTTCGTAAAGATTTGTTCGTTTCGCGCCGGCACCACTACCTCTGTTACTTCGCTCGGCGCCGGCTGGTTTTGAGGTTATTGGGAGATGATTTTTAAGTTTTTCTAATCTCATTGGTAGTGGTCACGAGTTTTCAATCCGTCTCACCTATTTTTATGAAAATGTACATATGTAAATAAATTAAAAATTTTTTTTTTAATTTAATTTTTTTTTTTAATTTTTTTTTTTTAATTCTTTTTTTAATTTAATTTTTTTTTAAATTTAATTTTTGTTTTTAATTTTTTTTTTAATTTTTTTTTTAATTTTTTTTTAAATTTTTTTTTTAATTTAATTTTTTTTTTAATTTAATTTTTAATTTTTTTTTTGTAAATTTTTTTTTTCCGCAATGTCGATTGGAACGTCGGACAAGTCGTCCGCGCATTCTTCGTAAATAACAGTATCTTCTCGTTCGTCTGCCATGATAAATGTGTACAAATACTCATAAAAAAAACACTCGCTGACGTATGTAACTTATTCCACAGCTGTACAGCTTTATGGTAAAAATACTGTACCTAGAAATTTTTATAGTAAATTGAATTTTTAAATTTATGAGGATGAATTTAAAAAGAAATTTTTATAGTAAATTGAATTTTAATGAATTATTTAGTAAAAATTATTTAAAAAGAAATTTTTATAGTAAATTGAACTCCGAGTTATTTAGTAAAAATTATTTAAAACGAAATTTTTATAGTACATTGAATTTTTAAATTTATGAGGGTGAGGGTGAGGGTTTCTGTAATTTTCATTACAGTGCCAACTGCCGGTAGGCGAAGGTCACCACTGTGGTGTCGCCGGCCGTCAGGCAATACTTTGCGAAAGTCACCACTGTGGTGTAGCCGGACGCCATAGTGTTAAAAATCGTATAACTTTGTTAATATTGAACCATGCGACTTGGATTTTTTTTTAAGTTAGCACAATTGATTTGCCATATAAAATGAAAGGAATTTTTCACAAAAATTGCAATTGGTCGAAATTGCAGAGAAAATACTAAAAGTTGTATTTTGCAACTTTTTTATGCGGGCTTATATTAAAAATTTAAAAGTACGATTTGTAGATCTGTATGAATTATACATATTCTGAGAATTTCATCAAAATCGGTCAACGTTGCAATGAGCTGCAGATGTTCCAAAATGATCACATAAGGGCGAAATTCCCTGACAAGGCCAAAATTCTGCGACTTTCGCCCTTAAGTTTTCATCGTTAAACGTTTGTAGGTCAGTGCAACGTTGATCGATTTAGATAAAATATTTAGAATATGTATAATTGATACAGATGTACAAAACGTACTTTTTAAATTTTTAATATAAGCCCGCATAAAAAAGTTGCAAAATACAACTTTTATTATTTTTTCTGTGATTTCGAGGAATTGCAATTTTAATCAAACATTTTTCTCACGTTATGTGGTGATCCAATTGTTCTAACTTCTAAAAAAAATCCAAGTCGCATGGTTCAATATTAACAAAGTTATACGATTTTTAAAAGCGTCCGAATATTATCGCGAGTCACTGTATATATATTTTAATTGATACAATCCGAGCGGTAAGATTGTATCGTGTGGGAACGTTCAATTACTAGATTATTAGGCAATAATTAAGAGTTTATAGATTTCACGATTTTACAAGACAAATATATTCTGTAATACGTTCTGTTACAAATGTCTGTGTCGCGAATGAGTTTAAGGATAGTTTACAATTAAATATGTTACCTATGTTGCACGGTTTTGACGCACTGGCAATGCGGGGTCAGGGTTGTGTTTGATTCGAAAGGGACTTTAACCCGATCTCACTAGAATTGAACTTGAGCGTGTAACGCGACGTGACTCTAACGTGATAGCACGATCGTTGAATCTTGCGGAACCGTTACTGTACGCAACTAAGATCAACCGAACCGTCGTCAGACGTTTCCAAAAGCACACTGAACCGTCGTCTGACGTTTCTAAAACTCAACTGAACCGTCGTCTGACGTTTCTGAAGTAAAACTGAACCGAAGAGGATGAAAACGAGCGGGTTTATATACCTTGAAAATGAAAGGGGTGCTCTGTTAATGTTTAATGTCACGTGGGGTCACACAGATGTTTTTTGTCAGTTCTAACGAGACCAGGCCTCAGTTACATTTTTCGTTAACAAAGGGGCTAGTGGAAAGGTTATCTGGGCTATTTCCAAAATAATTAACGGATGCCAGAAGGGTGTTCTCAAGAGTTTCATAAACAGTCGTACTGTTTTAAAAAGGGGTCTGTTGGGACGTCTTTCGTTCTGGGAAAAGAGATTAGAGTTTCGTAAACGAAATGCATCTGGAGGAGACATCTCCATACGTAACACTGTATTTTAATAGCAACTTACTTTACAGTCAAACCTGTTTTTGTGTAGTTCTTCGAAACCTTTACGGGACCAATTGAAATTTCCGACTTTAATTCTACGAATGATTTAAATTTCTCCCTGCTTAAGGTGGGAATACTGAATCAATATTTTTTTTTTTGCCGTTTCTTCTGTGCGGTCTCTATCTACAAAAGCAGGTTTGACTGTATACATTACTGACCCCCATTCTATTACGTTGTTCCGGTGTACCCTACGAGCTCCTTGATGCACACGGACAAAAGGTTAATTGTAAAATATTTCTGTTCTAGCGCTAACGTGTAAAAAACGCTGGCAGAATATCCGAGATCTGTATAGAAAAAAGAGGATGAAAGAACGAGCGGTGCAGAGTGGTCAGGCGGCGAGCACCGCCCATAGAAAATATAGGCATTGGGAGAGCCTGCAATTTTTATCCCCATATTTCGAAGAAAGGATGATGATATCGAGTACTGGGGGTTCCCAGAGGTGAGAAATGTTTAATAAATATTCAACAAATAGTTTAAATTCTATTAACAAACGAAAAAATTATGAACATATACTAAATATTTAAGGGTTTAATATTTTGTGGGATTGTCATTTGATTTTGCAATAGCTTCGAGTCTTCTTGGCATGGAATGCACTAAGTTGGATGTTGTAGCAGGCTATATTTTATTCCACTCTTCTAGTAAAGCTGCTTTTAAACTTTCTTTAGATGAAATATTGTGACGTTTTTTCCGCGAAGAACTAAGCTAACCTTAAAATTATTACGTTCTATTTATTCTGTAAGTCTATCGGGCACCGATAAACCTTGAACATTTAAAGAAACATAATTAAATAATCAAATCGGCTTGATTAGTATTTTTACTATGTCAACGTATTACATCTTAAAGTATTAACCACATTCCGCAGCGCGTCTGTTCGGCGATCGACTGTTCATCTGCTTATATTAGGTACGCTCCCGGTATACGTATACATTTTTCTTTACTTGAATAGTTCTGTTTTTATGTCTAACTATATAATAATCAATGGTATGTTTGTAGATTTTTTTAGAAGCAATATCTAAATATTAAAAAAATAATTTTAAGGTAAAATTCGCAAAAAAAATTTTGGAGCAAATGTTAACATCATCAATTTTTAGTTACACATCTTCTTTATTGGGGTAGTATTAAATATTTTTTCTGCAGTTGATCTATACGTGTCTTCCAGTTCTGAATACTCCGTTATAGAGAAAACGGTTTTGTAAAAGTTTTGTAAAAATGGATGGACAAAGTGTCCGTGTTTTATTATTTTGTACCTGTAGCCCGTCCGTTTACCTTTCCCTTTATGTTCACCTTTTCTTTTCTCTACTCGCTTTATGACTCTGTCGATCATCAGTACCAGGTAACGGATTACTAGGGTTAGGGAATCTTATCTTACAATTATTTTTTTAATATTTAGATATTGCTTCTAAAAGAAATCTACAAACATACCATTGATTATTACATAGTTAGACATAAAAAAAGAATCAATCGAGTAAAGAAAAATGTATATGTTAGAAATATGTAAAGACTATGTAAGAGACTCGTTCACTTCAAAAGTTCTGGGGTAAGTGCTGCGATGTCCGACACAGTCCTCTCACCAAAAGGCACCCTTGCCTTCCCCACTCCGTGGCCAGATCCTCTTGGAACAAAGTCCCAATTCATCGGGGCACTGCAACCTTGGGTTGCATGCCCCTGCAAGCAGTCACTCGTCACACCCTCATAAACATTACCTTGCCGAACGATAGTGGATGGCCCAAAGTGCCCATCCGCCATCGCCCGACGACAGTTCTGTTTAGTCTCAAGCATCCCTATTCAAGGCGTCACGTAGGCTCAGAACCTACCATAAATCCTTCGAATCCTAAGGGTCGCTTCGGTATTAGTTGTTGACTTGACTTTAAACATGTTGACGCTAACATATACGTATACCGGAAGCGAATCTAGTATAAGCAGATGAATTTAAATAAGCAGTAAAACTTAAATTTAAATTAAAATTGAAATCAAAATTGAACTTAATATAAAATTTCTTTCACATGGCATTTTTACGATAACAATTTTTTATTTCTAAATAGTTCATATGTACATTCACATTAAGATAGATTAAGCTAGATTGCCTTACATCATATTTTACACAAAAAAATTCGGTTACTTAAAAAATTCTTACAGTTTTTTATCCTTCTCCTTAAATCAAACTCGAGAGTAAAATTTAAATTTAAATTAAAATTAAACTACTTTTATTTCTAACTTACAGCTACCTTATTTTCTATCTCTTACGCCAAACGCTTATACCTACTTATACCTATTTACACCCACTTATACCTGACGCTTACATCTACTTATACCTACCTAGACCTACTCATACCTAACGTGTATACCTATTTATACCTACTTACATCTATTTATGCCTAACGCTTTGAACCTGCTTATTCTAAATAAACAGTAATTAGCAAAACTGAGTCCACATTATTCGAAACAACATAACTTTCTAAAAATTAGATCAAATGATTCGAATTGTATTGAGAAGTTAGCAGGATTGGCTCATTAGACGAGGCGCGGGAAAAGTCTTTGGAAAAATTTCAGTTGGTTGGAGTCGCAAAAAGAACAGTAACAGTTGGTTCTCTCGGCATTTTTGCCTAAGCATGTAATGAAAGTTTGAAACATCTGTTTAATTCACTCGAATAAATTATGTCCATGCTGGAAATGCCACAAGTTTTGAATAAATAGTTTGATGCGATTATCATCCAAAACTTGTGACATTTTCCAGCATGGCCACAATTTATCCGAGTGAATGAAACACTGTTTTAAATTTTCAATACATGCCCAGATAAAAAACTGGGAAAACCAACCACTACTATTCCTTCTGCGACTCCAACCAACTCGAAATTTTTTTCAGAAACTTTCTTGCACCTCGTCTAATGAACTGATCCTTCTAACTTCTCAATGACATTCCAGTCGTTCGATCTAATTTTAAAAAAGTTATACTGTTACAAATAACGCGAACTCAGGTTTGCTAATTCCTGTAACTCTTAAAACTAACTTAAAACTAACTTAAAACTAACTACATACTTTAAATATTCGCTGTTTGGAAAAAGTTTTTAAATCTTTCCCGCACGTCGAAGGCCTCTCGGATGGCGTTGGATCCGTGGTGGCTCAGGTTCCTCATGATGCCTTCACCCTGGGTCGTCGCGTCCGTTTCGATGGGCCATTCCATCCCACCAGCTGCCTCGTGTGTCCGTATATAATTGTGCAATGCGCACGTTGTAGTAATTATATGATCTGCGTTGTCTGCTGTTGCCTGAATCCGGCGGCTGAATATCCGGAACTTTTGTGTCAATATGCCGAATGCATTTTCAACGACCCGCCGGGCCATCGATAATTTTTGATTGTATCTCGTCATGGCGGCGTCCCCCTCTGCGCGGCTGCCCGGGTACGGCCTAAGTAAATTAGTCCTTAGCGGGAATGCCTCGTCGCCAAGAAAGACAGACGGGGCACTGACCGATGTGCCCGGCAAATTAATGTCGGGCAACATCGGGTAAGCCCCGCTCATCATCCTTCGCCCCAATTCGGACTTCGCAAAAATCCCGCTATCGCTGTTGCGCCCGAAAGCGCCAACTTCGATGGCGATGAAATTTGCGTCCGCATCAGCCAGGGCCAGCAAAACTATGGAAAATGTTTTCTTATAATTGTAAAACATTGATCTAGAGTTCGCTGGGGCCTGAATTGTAACATGTTTCCCGTCTATTGCCCCCAAGCAGTTCGGGAACCCGCATTTCTCCCAAAACTGCTGCCGGATATTTTCCCACTTCTCCACGCTGGGCGTGAATATTGTTTCCGGCAGCAGTGTTGAGGTAACGATGCGGCACGTTTCTCTAACGATCTTATGCACGGTTGAGTGGCCCATTCGAAAGCTGTAGCTTAATGATTTCAGCGAATCTCCCGTAACCAAATATCTGAAACCGTGATAAAAGTTTTTCGGTTTATTGCCTGTATAAATATCGTCTTAGCAAACGCAATAAAAAAGTGTTTATAAAATGTTTTTAGCTGCAAACCCACTTACCGTAAACATACAGCTAATCGTTCCTTCGGTCCGATTGGCTTCTTCATCCTGGTTTCTTCTCGGACCAGCTGGGGCCCTATTTTTCTCAATAGGTCCTCGAAACAATTCCGGGACATATGGAAATACCCATAGAAGTGGTCCTCCATGTCTGTTAGCATCTGCGTGATTAATACGCAGTCACCTTCTGTCTCGCGATTACGTCACAAAGGGTGGACTCCGTAGTGGCGCCTCCTTCTCCGCGAAACCTCCGGGTCTCGCCGCTGCTGCTCGTCTTCAAGATTCCGGACATTGCGCCGGTACACACCAATTGTATGCACAATTGCTGCTACCGTCACCACGGCCGACGTTAAATTCGAGCACTCCATACCAACTAAAGTCGCGAGCTATACAAAAAACACTCTTCGATGGTAGGCCAAAAAATGGTGCTGAGATCTTGCCCTGCAGCGCGTTATATGCTTTTTCGGTGTACCCTCCCCCACAACGACATGGTGGGGGTGGATTTGCTTTTTAAGAAAATTTGCAGATTGCTGTCGGCATGCGGACAGCAATAAATCATTTGGCCACCAGATTTGCCGTTTTCCCCGTGCGCTTTACAGCCAAAGCATCGGTTATTTTTTCGCCATTCCAAGGCGAATGGTTATGACAGAATAAATTTTCCGTGCGCCACCCACGGTCAAGGACTCCCAAGACGGCACAAAAAAACAGAATCTTCAGAGTGTCAGCCGTATTCACCTGAGTTGTTTGGCAAATTAACTTACGCACGGAATTACAAGCACGCGACCAAGGCCAGGTATAAGAATCCCTATCGGCAACGTACCGATCATAAATCAAGTGCGTCATAAATCGAAAATCCTTCCGAATTTACCTGCCGATTTCGTAATTTTTAAGCCAACTAAGAGCAGCACATGTTGAGCCCCGTACACCGTTGGCGCACAAAGATTTATAACCGTAGACGCCTACAAAACAAATGTTGTACGTACACTCTCGCTTTTCCAATTTTCGGTTTTGGTCGTCGCTAATACACGACAGCGGCCGCTCTGCATGGATGAGATAGAATTCAGAAGTTCTCCATATACATTTTTTCGTGTCGTAAGACAAAACGATGCAATTTACGTGGAATTAATTCTTCCTATTCTACAAATTATTATGCAATTGAGTCATTACACGCGATATCGGACACTCTTGTGAGTATTGTTTCGGATTTCTTCCACTTTCGCTTGGACTACAACGTATTTCAATGTCGTTAAAATCCGAGACATATACCCCAACAAATGATCGAATGCACATGGAATGATCCCCTTCGTAGCAAATGTGGCTGATTTCTCTTAAAAAAAAACCTTCATTTTGAGCAATTGTGGCGCTTTGCTGGAATGGAAGGCGCTATGCGAACTCTGTGGATGGTATCTGGTCGGCGTGTGCCACGACAGCATCCGAACAGAATCCGATTTCGGGGTGTAGAAAAGAATATTGCTCTTCTGAATTGTAATATAAATCTTAATCATAAAACCTGCACGGTCACACCTAGCAGTCCCAAAAAGGTGCGCCTCGAGCGCAAAGGATGGTACGGATGAATAAACGGCGATTGTCATCGATGCTGCCCGATTTGCCTCTTTTATTTGCTCTTATACAGTGACTCAAACAATTGATCAAATATTTGAACAAAAAGAAAACAAGTCACAGTACACCTTTCTTAGAATCTTGCTTAAGACTGTTAATATATAAACGACAAATGTTAACATTGCGTCGGTACTTCACGACAGTTTAGGCCCTGTAATCGTACAAAACGAACGTGTATTACGAATTATATTCTGTGTATTATTTGATCAATTATTTGTGTTAAGCTCAATTTGTGAAAAATTCTTATATTTTTGGCATTCCTTAGCACAAATATAATTACTGGTAACTCATAACGTTATTTTTAAACTTTCGAGAATACGTTTGTGATAAAATAATAAATGAAAAAAAATATTTCTAGTCATATTTCATAATGAGACCAATAAAAGCAAGTAAAATATCAGAAATTAAAAAGTTAATAACATCTGGGCTTTCTCATCGCGAGATTTCTAAGAAGGTACTGTACTCTGTTGGTACTGTGTCTTCAGTACGTAAAACTGTGAAAGAAAACATACTAAAATGCAACGCGCGGCGGCCGCTCTGCATGGATGAGTTAGAATTCAGAAGTTCTCCATATACATTTTTTCGTGTCGTGAGACAAAACGATGCAATTTACGTGGAATTAATTCTTCCTATTCTACAAATTATTATGCAATTGAGTCATTACACGCGATATCGGACACTCTTGCGAGTATTGTTTCGGATTTCTTCCACTTTCGCTTGGACTACAACGTATTTCAATGTCGTTAAAATCCGAGACATATACCCCAACAAATGATCGAATGCACATGGAATGATCCCCTTTCTAATGTGGATACTTCCTTAAAAAAAAAAAAATAACTATTCTCGTTTTTACAATGTATGTATAATTTACGTTAATATATAAGGACGTGCGATGCTGTTTCACGAAGAGGCAGGAACGACTCCTATCTCCATACCGTTGTAAAAGAGAGATACCGATAGTTTACCTAGGGAGCTGTAGAGCTCGTAAACCTTTTTTTTTGTGCCCCGCACAGCAGGGGGGTGGACCCAACCGGCCGCCGTCAGAAAATAGTCGACGGCCGGCGCCGATCTTGGCCAGATCCTCGGTACATAGCTTTTGCCTAGAATCCGTACCTAGTACCCACCGGCCGCCGGCAAGTTTGAATCGACCCTTACCCTGCCCGTGACCGTCACGGGATACACTGTGAAAGGGTTTTAACGTGTTAAATAACAGATACATCGGTAGTCCCCGAAACTACGTGACGTCTTGAATAGGGATGCATGAGACTAAACAGAACTGTCGTCGGGCGATGGCGGTTGGGCACTTTGGCCATCCAGCTATCCGCTCGGCAAGGATATGTGTTTACGAGGGTGTGACGAGTTGCAGTGGCATGCAACTCAAGGTTGCATTGCCCCGAAGAATTGGGACTTTGTTCCGAGTGGAGAAGGCAAGGGTGCCTCTGGTGAGAGAACTGTGTTGGAGAGCGCAGCACCGTCTCAACCTTCCTAACATACACGTATACCTACAAATCGATAAGGATAATTTAAAAAATAGGGCGTTTAGTTATAAATTACCTTGTATTTTTTTAAATACTCGGAATATGAACATTAACACTAAACTTACGGAGGCACAAAACATATAAACGTGAAACGTTTTATAGAAGGGAGAAGACTGAATTTATTTAAACTTTGTACGATTTTCACTATAATATATGCTTGAATAAAGAGGTCAATTCAGTAATTTCCTATAAATACGTTTTTATAATTTCAATAATTGTGAAATAGAAAAGCGGTGGTTTGACCATGGTAGGTTTAGTGTTAAATGTCAAGAGGTACGAAAAAATTGATGATCAAAAAATAAAATAACTAAATAAAAAAAAAATAAAAATAAAAACAAATAAAAAACAATTTTAAATATTATTTTCAGACAGTAAAATTTAAAGAGTTAGAAGCCACGTTCGCCCCCTCGACCACCCCGTCGTCCGCCCCTTCTTCTGCCTCGTCGGCCGATGCCTCTCAATTTTTTAAAGATTTCCCACCTTGCCTCACGCCTGATTTTTTTCTGCAACATATAAAGTACATTAAGGGTTTATATACAGTTAGGAGGCCCAAAAAAAGCAATTTTTTAAGAATTTTTTCTGAGAAGACCTTTACATCTATTAATGTAAAAATTTGTACACATATTATGGTAACTTTTAACTGTATTTTAACATTTTTTATTTGTAAAAATAATAATTTTGAAACCTGCTATAGCTGATCTCCTGGAGCTCCTCTCAAAAAGGCGCTTTGCGGTGACCACTATATCTCTGGACTGGATCGTCAAAAATGAAAAAACCAAACTGATTTCGTTAAAGAAATGTATAATCTAGTAATTAATCGAAGAAATAAGCAAAATAAAATTTTGTGACAAAATGGCAGCTTTTCAAAGAAAAAAATCGATTTTTCACAAAAATTTTGGCCTTAAATTGTTCATAAAAAAAAATATTCATCGGAGAGAAAAAAGCTTCGATTAATTACTAAAAAATATACTTAAGAAGCTTGTGTTAAAATTTGAGAGTGATCGGTTCAGCCGTTTCAGAGAAATCGTGGTCACCTACTTTGAAAACATAGTTTCGAGAAAAACGCGTCGAAAGATCGCGTTGAAATGCTCTGACGCTCTCAAACGCTATGACACGTATTTACAAATATGGGTGTAACTTCGAAAATAATTGCCGGATTGACTTGAAATTTTTTGTGCGTATACTTAAATATATGTACAGGGTGTATAAAAAGGTTTGATTTTGGCAAGCGTAGGCGTATTCTACATCTTCGGATCGATGAATATCTGTAAAAAAAGTTGCCGCAAAAGTGTCCTTGACCTTGAATTTCAAGGTCAAATTTTTTTTATTGCATTGTATTCTACTCATCATGAGGATAAAAAGTGTCAAAGGAACCATGGGTCAAAACTTGACCGTTCTCATAAAAAATAATATTACAGTTATTACTAATAAAGTAAGCAGTTACTATTATTATTATTATTATTATTATTATTATTATCAATTACTAACGTAATTGATCACAATCAATATTACCTTTCAAGTCATGAAAGATGTTCATCTTCTATTTCTTCTTCTAAGCCAAAGAACCGATCCATTCTGATTAATATTGCTTAACACATTAAGGACCGCTCACGAGTTTTCTCGTGTTTCGCGTCCCATTTGTTAAGGGGGCGCGCACGAATTTGACCTTGACTTCTGTCCATATACATTTACGTGTAAAAAAAGTTTACAAACTGACGCTTCAATATAGCAACGAGCAGTTTAAAAGTGGTCAATTATGATTCCTAAAAGTCCTAAAATTGTCTGTGCAGAGCCCAAATTGCGAATTTCTACCTCATCGTGGAGTAATTTGTAATATTCTGCCGAAAATTCGCTTTCTGAAGAAAGTATGACGTCACAAGATGGCTGCCGCTGAGCGTTTCTCTTAATTTCGAGAGATTTAGAGTTCATATCGAAAAAAGGGCTCTGCACAGACAATTCAAAGACATCTACAAACACGGTGGTGTGCATTTTTAATTGATTAATTACTTATTAAAGACGTAATTTGTCAACTAAAAAAGGCACCATTTCGCGGTACTGTTTACTAGCGCCACGGTCTCTCCGCGGCAAACACTGTACGTTGCGATAGAATACGGTCGATAATGCAGATCAATAGTACAGGTTTACGTATGTACGATATGTATGCTGACGAATATTGCAAATTACTCGACTCTGAGGCAGAAATTCGAATTTTGGCCTCTGCACAGACAAAGCTTGAACCCTTGGGAAAGACAATTGACCATTTACAAATTGCTCATTGCAGTATTGGAGCGTCAGTTTGAAAACTTTCTGACCCTTGCACGTTTCGCTTCGCATCGTGTGACGTCATGCTTGCTTCGAACGACTCGCGACAGGCCGTATGCTGTCGAATATTGCAAATTACTCGACTCTGAGGCAGAAATTCGAATTTTGGCCTCTGCACAGACAGCTTGAACCCTTGGGAAAGACAATTGACCATTTACAAACTGCTCATTGCAATATTGGAGCGTCAGTTTGAAAACTTTCTGACCCCTGCACGTTTCGCTTCGCATCGTGTGACGTCATGCTTGTATCGAATGACAAAAATCGAAAAATCTTCTTTTTCTGCCAAATAAAATATTTTCGAGCCTTCGGGTCACCGATTCGGTTGAAACTTTGCACACTTATAGATCTCGTTCTCCTGTTCACAAATATATACCATTATAGGAGTAGATGGCCAATAGTCCTGTCGACCTAAATGCTTTTTTTTAAATTTCATTATGTTTTATCATTGCATAGATTAAATTTCACGCATTAAATTGAATTACAAATAACATGTATTTATTTTCTAACAGAAGTAGAATATGGAAAGACCGTACTTGTTCAAAAAAGGTAGATGAACTTATTTCACATCACATAAACGTAATAGTAACTTGTTGAAAATCCGGAAAATTAACACAAAATATTTATGAAGAATTCTTAAAATTTAATATATAAATTACTATTACTATTTAATTACTATTGATTATTATATAATATATAATAATAGTAAATAATCCTGTTGTTAGAAAATAGATACATGTTATTTGTAATTCAAAATGCACTTTAATGGAATTAATAGTATAAATATGCAATGATAAAACATAATGAAATTTAAAAAAAAATGCATTTAGTCGGCAGGATTCGAATCCTGGAATCTCCTTGTAAATATCGGAAAGAATTAGAATTGTTTCATGCTGTGCGTGTAACTTGAAGCGTTCAAATATTTAATTATTTTTATTGTGATTGTGTTCTATATAAATATACGTTTATATACGTATATAAAACTTCTCGGTAAACTTTGGAAATCGCTATAAACTTTTATTTAAATATTATATAATATTATTCAAGTTTATTTTATCTTGGGATATGGGATTTATTTCAATGAACACACAGTTGATTTTAAAAGAAAACTGTTTTATTCAAAGATACGGAAGGATTCTGTTAGCTCTTGATACCTCGACTCTCTGGACGAGACTAAAGAAAATGTGCAACGGAAAAACCGTTGCTTAGGTTTGAAACCCGAAACGCGAAATAGCCTGGGCCTGCAAAGACAATTTATGACCCCCCGACCCTTAAGAGTCAGGGTACTGCCAGAGACCCATTGACAATGAAAATAACCAGGACCCGCGTCCTGGTCCTCTAAAGTGTTTCTCAACACAAAGATTATTTTTGCTTATATTAGATATGAAAAAACCAACACGCCTCCTCAAAAATGAATCGGCTGTGTTTAGATGTATCTCATACATACATTTGTTATAAGCTTATATATATATTGTGACGTGGCAGAATTGCCACGTCCCTCCGAACCTGTGGCATAAGACCGGGCCCCTCTCTGGTCGTATCAAATGCGACTTCGGCACCCGCGAACGCTCTCCCTGGGACAGTCTCAACTGATCAAGGGCAGAGAAATGATGCGTTTTAAACGCCGCGCCACTTGACGCGACGCGAATTCCAGGATCGTATCCGGGTCCCAAGGGGACCCGGACTTCTTTCCCTACGCTGCCGGAAGCGGGAAACCTCGGAGAGAGGCGCTCGAGAGACGTGGCCAAGAAAACCCCCCCCCCCCCCATTGGACAGCGAGGGAGAAACCGAGCCCAGGTTCACCAGCCTGGAGGAGCCGTCGAGGGAACTCGGACTGGAGAAGACGATCGTCTCCACCTCGCGGCTGCCTCACCCGCCAAATGCCGAGAGTCCGACGCGGGATTGGCTCGGGATCTTCCTCCGCGGGAAAACCGCCAATCGGCGTCCAACGGCCAAACCGATTGCCGAACGTCATGGTCCCCGGATCGTCGGGCGCGGCCCTGCCGCGCCGAAAATCGCGATAGGTCCGAGCGTCGCGCCGGAGTAGGGAAATTTAGGAAAACGGGGGACGCCTCGCTTCCGCGCTGCCGAGCCGAACCGAAGTAGGTCACTGTGCCGAAGACCTTCGCGAGTCGTAGTAACTTAAACATTGCTTAAGATCGAGTACTTTGTTAACCAAGAACTGATACCACTTGAGAGTTGCTGCCGGAAGTAATTGAGCGGAGCTGTGCCGATTGGTAAGTCCCGATCAGGCTTTCTCTCTTTACGATTTGGTGATTTCTGATTTCGTGTTGGCTCGGCAACGTCTTGGTGAACGACCGCGATTCGCGTCGTTACGACGCCTTCCGTTGCTGCCGGAAAAGCGCGTGGGTTAGAGTTACGCGTGGGGCACGGGAGCGTCGGTCGTCGTACGTGCGGGTTGGGTTTGTAACGCGAAATTATTCGTATTATTCGAAGTATTCGCGGGGAATCCGTAGGTCGACGATTTTGGTGGGGAGAAATCCCAAATTAATTGGCGTTACCTAGAGACTGCCCACGGTGGGACGACGCGACGGTGCGAAATCGCCGTTTCCGACTGATATTCTTCGGTACGGTCGTGGAAAACCTTTTGCGCGTGTAACATCTGGACACGGTCCCATCTAGCTCGACTGATTGCCAATAACGACGCAGAACATCGCGTCCGGGGTCGTGTCCGACGCGTACATCGAGCGATAACAGCGCGAGCGACCGAAAATCCGTCGATTGTTAAACATTCTCGCGCGGGCTATTTTCCTACGGCTGCCGGTTTTGCTGCCGACAGCCGCGTGTAACCTCTTAGTTCAATAAACTATTGTAAAGCCCCTAGTTGGCATTCAGATTCTTTGAGAAACCTTTCCGCCGCGGGGAACGTCCCGTACTCCTCCTCGTCAAACCCTGGACCCGGGTGAGCTATCCCGGATATCGCTTGTCGCGTCTCGGTGAAATCCATTAGAGTTTCGTGTGGCATCTCTCGATGCCTGGCGCCCGTTATCAGGACTCGTTCCTCAAGTAAAGTTAGCAAAAACCGACTTTTCGACGCGTCGTTTGTCGCGGGTGGACTGCGTACCGCGCGGCCGGTGCGTGGGCCGGCTTTACCGCCTTAAAACCCGTAGTTGTCCAGGTTTTCGCCGTCCGTCGGATCGGGAAAACCCAGGCGACGTGACAATATATATAATTTTTTTTTTTTTTTTTTTATTTACGTATAAGTACCATTACTCTAAACATTATTAAATTAGGTATCAGAGAATTAATATTGTCCTTCCTTATCTTTCCTGGGAACTACATATGGTCCAACATTTGTTGCAAAGAATCAGGGAAACCCAGAAAACCTGATTAGACCATCCAATAATAATAAATTTCAATAAACATACATATATATTTTTATTATAAAATTAAACAATCTATTGATATATTTTTTTTTTTTTTTTTTTTATTTTAATCCCATTCCATCTCGGAGCTGTAAGAATGTGACTGCAGGTAGCGGCTTTGTTAAAATATCTGCCAGTTGATTTCCTGTAGGAACATATTTTAATCTGATTATATTATTCTCGATTTGTTCCCTGGAAAAATGATATTTAATATCTATATGTTTTGATCTTTTGTGGTTTGTTGGATTATTTGCAATACTAATACATCCATTATTGTCTTCATATATTGTGATTGGTTCGGAAATATTTATATTAATTGTTTTCGCTAATGATCGTAGCCACAATGCTTCTCTAACTGCCTCAAAAAGAGCCATATATTCAGCCTCAGTAGACGAAGCAGCTACAGACGTTTGTCTTCTTGTAGACCAGCATATAGTACACTGTTCAAATAATTTAAATAAATAGCCAGTAGTACTTCTTCTATCATTTCTATCACTTCCTCCCCAATCAGAATCAACATAACCACATAGAAGATCATTATAGTCACCCTTGCATTGATCCTTTAAGATATCTGAGTACCCGCTTTAAACATTGCCAAAGTTCTTTATTGTTCTTAGTTAGATATCGACTCAAAATATTTACAGCTGTGCTTATATCGGGTCTAGTACACAGCATTACGTACATTAAACATCCGATAAGATTTCGGCATGGAGCCTCATGTTTCTCATCAGAATTCAATGCCGTATAATCTAATTTATTTTCCAGAGGCGTACTAGTTGCCTTACAATCAGTCATATTAAATTTTTCTAAAATCGTCTTAATATATGCACTTTGATCCATACATATTTTATTTTTGCTTCTTTCAATTTTGATACCTAAGAAAAGTTTAATATCTTTCAAATCTTTCATGCAAAATTTATTCATTAAGTAATTTTTAAAACTATTCATAACTTCAATATCAGCAGTAGCTATTACCAGATCATCTACATAAAGTACAACATATATATTTCGAGATACATCTCCTTTATCTAAAATATATATGCATCTGTCAACTGAAGAGTTTTTAAAACCTCTTTCTATAAGCGCTTGTTCGAAAACCTCAAACCAGCATCTTGCTGCTTGTTTAAGTCCATATAATGCTTTATTTAATCTACATACTTCATTATTGCTACTTTTAATTCCTTCAGGAACTCTCATGTAAATTTCTTCTTTTAACGTACCATTTAGAAATGCTGTTTTAACGTCCATGTGATGTACCAGCAAATCAAACTGATTTGCAAATGCCAAAATAAATCTAAAACTTGAAATCCTTGCAACCGGTGCAAATGTTTCATTATAATCTACTAAATATTGCTGACTAAAACCTCGTGCAACAAGACGAGCCTTATATTTTAATGGATTTCCATATTCATCATTTTTAATAGTGAATATCCATTTACAATCAACAATATTTTTATTATTAGGTTTCGGTACTAGAGTCCATGTATTGTTAATTAAAAGAGAATTAATTTCATCTTTAATAGCCTGTTCCCATTTCATTTTATCATCACTATTTTCGATTTCATGATATGATTTAGGAACTTCATAAACAATAGACTGAGCGGATAGAAGATAATCATCTGGCATTTCTTCTTCATTATAAGAAACAGTTGGACGATGTTTGATCCTCTCACTCCTCCTTAATTCGGGAGACAATTTTCCTTTTTCATTATCATCATTATCATTTTTGTTACTATTACTATTAAAAGATTCATTGCACGTATCTGTTTCTATTACAGATTTATTAAGTTCATTACTTAATTTGGCATTTTCATTTGTTTCGACTACCTTTGTTGTAGTTGTATCTAATTTATAATTATTAGATTTTTGAGAGATTACTGATTTAGATTTATCAGTTTCAGATCGAACCATTACTGGCCTTGAAACTACAAAATTAGTTTCATCCATTATTACATCTCTCACTACATCAAACTTACCAGTTCCAACATTCCATACTTTATAACCATTTACTTCGTATCCAACTAGAATACCTTTCCAGGATTTATCATCAAATTTTGATTCTCTGGTTTTATTATGAACATACACAGTTGATCCGAAAACCCTTAAATATCTTAATTGAGGCTTTTTCATATGCCACATTTCATATGGTGTTTTTGATTCTTTCAAAACCTTTGTTGGGGTTATATTTATCAAATATGTATGTTCCGTCTCAAGACAAAACAAATGTTTCGGTACAAACATCTGGGTGGCAGACTGCAGCTTACCTCCAGTCTGCCACGTTTTCAATGCACTAGCATTTATGGTAGCGGCCTGGGACAAATTTTACAACACCTCACCGGGCCCAGGTTTATAACGCCTTTCCGGACCCTTCGAGTGAGGGTACCACGCGGCCACCTCGGCACATGGTTACCCTCTCCCGTTGGCAAGGGTAGGCGTCAACGAAAACCAATAACAATGATTGACCAATTACAACCAAAACTAGAAGACAGAGATTCTTAGACCCCACCCACAGCGAGACTAGCTGCAAGCGGAGAAGAGACGACAAGTCCAGTCCACCAACTAGCCTGAAACGAACAAGTTTATCTCCGAGCAAGCGTAGAGTCACAGTCCTCCACCAAATTCACACATTTTAGTTATTCGGTTCTGTTAGCGTCAGAAGCGAAAGTGCAACCGATACGAACAAGAGTGTTCTTTGCACCAGCTGCACCATTCAAAAGGTGCACGACTAAACATTGGTCCTTCGAGCCGGATCCACCCTTGGAGCGACGGTTCACCACCAAGACGGAGCGGTCCAGTGTCCAAGATCGGATCTATCTTCCCAGCATCCACCAAGGAGCTACAACGGGAACTCCAACTTTGGCAAATCTTCCCAGCATCCACCAAGGAGCTACAACGGGAACTCCAACTTTGGCAAGTCTTCCCGGCATCCACCAAGGAGCTGCAAAGGAAGCACCAAGCGAACAGCCCATCCCAACGGAGACCAACAACGTCACATTGGGAGGCCTACTACAATTCCTGGACGACTTTTCTACGCTCACCACCTACAAGCCGCGGAGATCGGTGCAAATTTTGCCCAGGTAAGAGGTTGACTCATCTATCCTTCTATTCTCTCCGATTCCATACTACCCGCCGACAATTCAATCACAATGGCCGATACGATGAAAAGGCTTATCAGACAACGAGGTTCGCACAAAGCTCAATTAACGCGACTAGTCAATAACGTACGTTCCTTCGACGATGCTGAGGACGTAGACATGCTAGACCAGTTCCAAAAGAAACTAGAAGAAATTTCATCTAATTTTGCCGCGACTCAACTAGAAATCGAATCCCTAGAAGATAATTTGGACAACGAAGACATTCGCCAAGAGTTTGAGGGAAACTATTTTGAATGCAGCAGGGAAATCCGCAAGATCAGGCGTACATTTAAGCCCCCGGTGACCAATGCCAACAATCCTACAAATAGTAATACAGCGGTGCCTTTTAACATCAATACACAAAGTATTCTACCCAAAATTCAAATTAAGCCATTTGATGGTAATTTAGCAGAATGGAATAGTTTTCGCGACATGTTTACCGACCTAGTGCATAACAACAACTCGCTTCCAATAGTGCATAAATTCCACTTATTAAAATCTTATTTAAAGGGTGACGCGCTTGTAATAATAGAATCTCTAAATTCTACCGAGGAGAACTATGTCGTAGCATGGAATCTGTTGCAAAGGAGGTTTAACAATCCGCGGAAAATAATACAAGCTCACATTCGAGCGTTGTTTGAGCTCCCACAAATTCACTCGCACAATTTACAAATTTTACGTACGTTGACCGACAAGGTGGAAATGCATATTAACGCACTGAAGGCACTGGAACAACCAGTTGATTGGCATGAAATGCTCATTTATATTGTAACCGCAAAACTAGACAAACATACCCGACTTCAATGGGAACGTTCAGTAGATGAAGATAGGATGCCAACAATACAAGATTTAATTAAATTTCTAAACAAGTTTGCTCGCGACGCGGAACCCCTGCACCTAACAAATTGCAGACCGTCAAGCCTACCTAGGGACGGAATTCAGGTAGCCAGATACGTTGAGCGTCCGCGGCAGGTACACGTAACCGTACGACCCCAAGTCAATTGCCCCGTTTGCAGCAAAGGCCATTATATTCAATATTGCGAACAATTCTTACAATTAAAGCCACAAGATAGGGTAGCAGAATTAAGGAAGCATAAGCTTTGTCACAATTGTCTCCGACCTGATCATTCGACTATTCAATGTCGATCAGGTAATTGTCGACAATGCAACAAGAAACACAACACCCTGTTACATTTCGAGCCTTCAAAGACGGAACGCGCGACGGTATCAAACCCCGTAGCATCTTCCACAAACACCGTGACGCTACTTTCGCTCGCGCAATCAGAGCCACTGTTAGCTACCGCACGCGTGATCATCTACAATCGTGAAAACAAGGAAAATCAATGTAGAGCGCTACTCGATTCTTGCTCTCAATCCAATTTTATGACTGAAACCCTCGCGAAATCGCTAAAATTAAAGTTTCACAACCTCTCTCTGCCGGTTTCCGGGTTCGGGGAACAACAAAGTCAAGCTAGGTACTACGCAAAGACTAAATTCAAATCTAGAACGTCCAACTTCACCGAAGAAGTAGCATTTATAGTCGTTCCAAAAATCACAAGCCATCTACCGTCCTACCAAATAGATCGGTCCGGAATCCCCATACCGAGTCACTTAAAACTTGCAGACCCCGAATTCCACGTACCAGCTAGTATAGACATTTTTTGGGAGAATATCTGTACTACAAACTATTAGGCAGGAATCAAATTAGATTACCAAATGGAAAGGGCGTAATTCAAAAGACAGGACTAGGTTGGGTAATTTCGGGTCAGGTAGAATTAAAGCCAACAAAAAGGGAAAAAACGGTTTGCCACATAACGAATCACGCACTAAGTGAGCAACTAACAAAGTTTTGGGATCTAGAGGAATGCGAACCGCGTAGACATTTATCTGCGGAGGACAAACAATGTGAGCAATACTTCGCGACGACCACAACACGCGACGAGCAGGGCCGTTATATCGTTAGATTACCCTTTAACAACAAAACCGAGATGTTGGGAGAAACCTACAATCGTGCCTTAAAACGTTTTCATGCGTTAGAGCGACGACTACAAATCGATTCAAATCTCAAACAGCAATACAAAGAATTTATCGACGAATACCGTAAATTAGGTCATATGTCGGCAGCAAAGCAAACAACAAATTGCGATGGGTTTTATCTACCGCATCATGCTGTGGTAAAAACCACCAGCAATACAACAAAACTACGAGTAGTATTCGACGGATCTGCCAAATCTACCAGTGGGTTATCTCTCAATGATACTTTACTGGTAGGTCCGACTATTCAAGATGACCTCTTCCAGCAAGTAGTCAGATTTAGGATCCACCAATACGTACTAACAGCAGACATAGAAAAGATGTTTCGACAAATTAAAATACATCCCGAGGACGCGAAATTTCAAAAAATTTTATGGCGAGACAACCCCAATGAACCCATAAAAACATTCACGTTGGATACCGTTACGTACGGAACGGCCTCCGCGCCGTTCCTCGCGGTTCGAACCCTAAAGCAATTAGCAAGGGACGAGGGAGACTCGTACCCGCTAGCCGCCGCGGCCCTCGAAAATGATTTTTATATGGACGACTTACTGACGGGCGCGAACACAATAGAGCAAGCGGAAAAACTTCGGGACGACCTATTACAACTACTTAGCTTAGGCGGTTTCAATTTAAGACAATGGGCATCAAATCAACCGTCGTTAACTAAACATTTGGACCTCGCCTCAGACACCGTACATTTCAATGCATCTGAAACAAAAAAGACGCTAGGCATCTGCTGGAATGCAAAAACAGACACGATCACATACAATGTAAACCACATTCACAGTACCAGTCAAGTAACAAAGCGGGACATTTTATCAAAAACAGCCCAGTTATTTGACCCGTTAGGTTTGCTCGGACCCGTAATTATAAAGGCAAAATTTATAATGCAAGACATGTGGAAGCTAAAATTGGATTGGGACGAATCGGTACCACAATATATACACACCGCGTGGATTGATTTTCTTTCACAATTACCAAATTTAAACAATTTCAAAGTACAACGCAATATAATGGTGCCAAACCCGGTACATCTCCAATTACATGGATTCTCAGACGCAAGCGAAAGGGGTTACGGTGCATGCATTTATATTAGATCCGAAAATGAAGAAGGTAGAGTAGAAACGCATCTTCTCTCGGCAAAATCTAAAGTCGCACCATTGAAGTCGGTTACATTACCGCGACTAGAACTATGCGCAGCAACGTTGTTAGTGCAACTATACAAATCAATTTCCAATACGGTGAAACTAAAATTTGACAAAATCAAACTATGGACAGATTCCACGATAACGCTACATTGGATAAATACCTCTCCGCACTTACTAAAAACGTTTGTAGCTAATCGCGTTGCGGAAATACAATCGCACACAGAACCACATGATTGGTCAAATGTGATATCCTCGGACAATCCTGCAGATTTCATTTCTCGGGGTCAAGTAGCATCTCAGTTTATACATAACCATAATTGGTTACATGGGCCTCCTTGGCTAGTACAACCCGAAGCTTCTTGGCCGCACAACCCTATACTTCCAATAGAAATTCCGGAACAACGCACTATCGTGGTACTAATAGCGAAACCAAATGCAGATGATAAGACTCAACTATTCAATAAATTTTCATCATTTCCAAGGCTATTGAGAGTAGTTGCATACTGTTTACGATTTCGAAGTAAACATACGGGGGAACTATCAATTGCAGAGTTACGACAATCGCATAACCGCATAATAAAGTCAATACAGGCTCAACAATTTCATAAGGAATTGAAACAATTGACACAGGGTAGCGCAATAGACAAGAGCTCTAAACTAATCAGCTTAAACCCCTTCATTGATTCCGATGGTATTATGCGTGTTGGAGGTAGACTTAGGAATGCAAAAATTAAATACGGACAAAAACATCCCATTCTGCTACCAAAGTCAAATCATATCACGTCGTTGATTTTACAACAAGAGCACGTCAATAATATGCACACGGGGGTACAAGGCACATTATATTCGGTACGACAACGGTACTGGCCCATTGATGGCAAAAATACCACCCGTTTCACTATTCGGAAGTGTATACGATGTTTCAAGGCCAACCCAAGAAATTCACCAGACTACCTGATGGCTGACCTCCCCAAGGATCGGGTAATACCCGCTCGACCGTTTGAAAACGTTGGCATTGATTACTGTGGGCCACTATTCGTCAAAGAAAAACGTTTCCGAAACCAAAAACGATTAAAGTTCTATGTCGCGGTCTTTGTATGTTTTCTAACAAAGGCGGTTCACTTAGAACTAGCCAGTGATCTCACTACCGAAGCATTCCTAGCAGCATTCAAAAGATTCTCATCGAGGCGCGGCAAACCAAAAAACGTATATTCCGACAATGGAACGAATTTTATAGGAGCGAAGAACCTACTTACAGAACTCTTTAATTCCCAAAATCATAAAAAACAAATACAACAATATCTAACATCGCAAGCCGTAGAGGGGCATCTATCTCCACCTCAATCACCTCACTTCGGTGGTCTTTAGGAGGCTGCCGTAAAATCATTTAAGCATCATCTGATACGCACAGTCGGTGATACACTACTGACGTATGAACAATTGAACACGTATGTAATTGAGATCGAAGGCATCTTAAACTCCAGACCGCTAACTCCCTTGTCACCCGATCCCAATGACCTGCAAACGTTGACACCAGCCCACTTCCTCATCGGCGAGTCTCTTACCTCGTTACCTGAGCAAAATTTTAGTGGTACACCCTCCAATCGATTGTCTCTATGGCAACACATTCAACAAATGAAGCAGCATTTTTGGGACAGATGGCACAAAGAATATTTGAACGAGATAAACATCCGTACAAAATGGAAACAAGGCGGAGGCGACAATCTAAGGGTCAACGATCTAGTCCTTATCCGAGATGAAGGACTACCTTCAATGCGGTGGCCAATTGGACGAGTATTGGAAGTACACCCTGGAGGAGACAACGTAGTTCGCGTCGTGACTATCAAAACTGCGAGCGGAATTTATAAACGATCCATAAAAAAGATTTGCCCCTTGCCAATTGATCTTGTATAAACTGTAAAAATTCAATCGCTTCAGCACGTACACATTCATATGTATATATTATTCTATAGGTTCAATTTTTAGCATACATAACGATACTAACGCGTGCGTGGCGTACATATACACAATTTAGACTATATAGCGGACAACTCTAGACGTAATGCATTGTACATATCTATTTTATAGTACTAGGATTAATTAGCACTAAGTTGCGGCACTATATTTCTGCGCTATTAATCTTAACTGTTGTAGCTGGTCTCCTGTGGGTACAAGAGAGTCTCGGATCCTGTCAAGTCTCTTTACAAATTTCGAACGTGACCGTTCAAGGGTGGCGGCATGTTCCGTCTCAAGACAAAACAAATGTTTCGGTACAAACATCTGGGTGGCAGACTGCAGCTTACCTCCAGTCTGCCACGTTTTCAATGCACTAGCATTTATGGTAGCGGCCCGGGACAAATTTTACAACACCTCACCGGGCCCAGGTTTATAACGCCTTTCCGGACCCTTCGAGTGAGGGTACCACGCGGCCACCTCGGCACATGGTTACCCTCTCCCGTTGGCAAGGGTAGGCGTCAACGAAAACCAATAACAATGATTGACCAATTACAACCAAAACTAGAAGACAGAGATTCTTAGACCCCACCCACAGCGAGACTAGCTGCAAGCGGAGAAGAGACGACAAGTCCAGTCCACCAACTAGCCTGAAACGAACAAGTTTATCTCCGAGCAAGCGTAGAGTCACAGTCCTCCACCAAATTCACACATTTTAGTTATTCGGTTCTGTTAGCGTCAGAAGCGAAAGTGCAACCGATACGAACAAGAGTGTTCTTTGCACCAGCTGCACCATTCAAAAGGTGCACGACTAAACAATGTAGCTGTTAAAACAGCTTCTCCCCAAAAGGCTTTGTCTAAACCAGCTCCAGCTACCATAGCCCGAGCCTTTTCCGTTATGGTTCTTACCATACGTTCAGACACACCATTTAACTGTGGAGTACGTGGAACTGTTAAGTGGTAGCTTATGCCTTTTTCAACGCAATAATCTTTCATTTCGTTTGATAAATACTCCCTACCATTATCACTATATAAATTTACTACTTTTAAATTAAAGTGAGCTTCACTTTTGGCAACATAATCTCGAAAGGCAGAAAATACATCTGACTTCCGAGCAATTAAATATGTAACGCAATAGTGAGTATATTCATCCAAAAATAAAACAAAATAATTTCTTTCATTAATTGTAGTTGGAGTGATTGGACCACAAACATCTGTATGGACAATGAATAATGGGCGTCTTACATGACTTTTATCTTTAGCTTTTCTAAATGGTAGTCGTGCTTGTTTACCGTTTACACAAGCTTCACATAAATTATCATTTACTTTAACTTTTTCTATTTGCTTTATATCCGCAAACATCTCTTTATTCTTTAATTCTAAGAATTTATTTTTACCTATATGCCCTAAGCGCTGATGCCATAATGTATAGTTATTCCTTTCAGCACTAGTTGCTTGAGCAACACAATTTTTAAAATTCAAATTAAGCATAAATTCAATAACATTTAAGTTGTTCGAGGGCTTACATGATATTACTACATTACCATCTTTATGTATTTTTACTCCCTGTTCGTCGAACGTCACGCTCATTCCTGCCTGCTGAATCCTTCGAACCGAAAGTAAATTGTACGGTACATCTGAACAGTAGAAGACGTCCTGCAGCGTCCCTTGAATGCCCATATTGGTGATGATATTTATAGTCCCCTTCTTCGTTGCACTAATGTATGTACCATTTTTCGCGACGGAAATTTTTATTGGCACAGGAATTTCTTCAAAATTTTCGGCTACATCTTCTCTGTTTATGATGTGATCCGATGCACCCGAATCTAATATAAATGTAATCTTATCTTGTTCGATTTTGTCCTTCTCTTCATATTTCCCCACCATAAATGCAATATGTGATGGATCATAATTTGTAGAGGATGTGTTATAGTTTACTGAAGATGTAGATGGCTGCATCACTTCAATTGTCTGAGCCATTTTCTCACTTTGAATATTTGAATGTTTCATCTGTCTTTTATAATAATAACAGTCCTTTTTAATGTGGTTTGTTCTCCCGCACTGGTAACAACCTTTAATTTGTCCTTTAAATTTAGACGACTTATTTCTATTATTAATATAATGATTTTTAAAATTTTTCGAAATTTTATAATTGTTCCTCTTTGTTTTATTTATTTTAAAACCTGCACTCAGTGCTTTTAAGCTTGTGTCCCTATTTTCATTCATTAATTTTACTTCGTAATCCAGTAATCTGGTTTTTATAAACGCCAATGTTAAATTATCATCTGCTAATGTTTCTATCGCGGTTATTATACCATTATAGGACGCAGGTAAAGTCATTAATAAATTTGACACTTTGTCAGTTTCTTTCAGCACATCTCCCGCTGCTGAAAGCTCCGAAATTAATTCATCAAACATTTGGAAAAGTTTTATGAGTGGCGTATCACACTCGAGTTTTAAATTTAATAATCTCTTTTTGACAGCTAACTGTGTAACTACACTCTTTCGTTCATAAATAGCGTCCAAATCGTGTAGCACTTGCTTAGCACTATTTACACATTGCACAAAGCTATGAAAAGAATCTGATAAATACTCTACAATAATGTTTTTCGCAATTCCTTCCGCTTCTATCCATTCATCATTTAATTTATCCGGAGTTGGCTGATCAATAACTTTGATCACCTTAGGTTCGGTTAACAGTGAACGAATTCTAAATTTCCACACACTGTATTTTTCACCATTAAACGGTTGAATGTTTCTCTTTGAATTTGCCATTGTTTTATCGTCTTTATATTTAGCTGTACACTTAAAACTATGCACACACACGAATATATATAATGATTATAAGTATCTTATTTATCCTTTACGGTCTTTTATTTTATATGATACACTACACATATAATACACAATTAAACTGAGTTTAATACGTAACTGGGCCCATAACCTCTTGGGATATGGGATTTATTTCAATGAACACACAGTTGATTTTAAAAGAAAACTGTTTTATTCAAAGATACGGAAGGATTCTGTTAGCTCTTGATACCTCGACTCTCTGGACGAGACTAAAGAAAATGTGCAACGGAAAAACCGTTGCTTAGGTTTGAAACCCGAAACGCGAAATAGCCTGGGCCTGCAAAGACAATTTATGACCCCCCGACCCTTAAGAGTCAGGGTACTGCCAGAGACCCATTGACAATGAAAATAACCAGGACCCGCGTCCTGGTCCTCTAAAGTGTTTCTCAACACAAAGATTATTTTTGCTTACATTAGATATGAAAAAACCAACATTTTACATTTAGTCTTTAGTTGTATATTTGTATTTGTTTGTTTGTTGACTTCAGATTCGACATCATTCAGATTCGTAAAAAAAATATGATTTTTGTTTAATTTTTAATGCGGGATAATAAAAACTGCAGGGGTAATGTGACAACGAGTCCTGCCTATATCTACGCGCCCGTGGTAATGTATGTGTTAGCATGTGTTGGTCGGCTGAATCGGACTCGTGAGGCACTGGAATCAGTTTCACGAAACGCTTGTACATTTACGAGTTTGATGACATGGCAACAGTGAGGCGAAGGATATGTGGCAACCATGTCTAGTCGCTAGCTTTCTCTCTCAATTTTCGTTTCTCTCTTCCGCTACTACTCAATCTTCTTACCGATACGTCGTAGACGCGAAAGGGGGCCCGCACGAATTTGACCTTGACTGTCACGCCATTCTCGCACTGGTCCTCGAACGGCCAGTAGGGAAAACAGATTGTGGAATTTTCTGTGTGGAACTACGTCGCGTCTACGACGTATCGATAAAAAAGGGTATATGAAATGCCGACTGTGGATGGTAAGAAGATTGAGCAGTAGTGGAAGAGAGAAACGAAAATTGAGAGAGAAAGCTAGCGACTAGACATGGTTGCCACATATCATCCTTCGCCTCACTGTTGCCGTGTCATCAAACTCGTAAATGTACAAGCGTTTCGTGAAACTGATTCCTGCCTCATGAGCCCGATTCAGCCCACCAACACATGCTAACACATACATTGCCACGGGCGCGTAGATATACGCAGGACTCGTTGTTACATTACCTCTGCAGTTTATCGCTAATATCTCTGAAATGACATTCAAACGGCGGTCACGTGTATGCAAACGATGAGGAAATCATTTGATTTATATTAAATTGAATCAGTTTATTCTTAACATTATAAGGATTTTATACATATTACCAGGAATGAGCCGGAAAATTCACTTTCTCTCAGAAAGAAAATTATATTCAAATACCATTTGAATGAAAAGCAGCTTTTTCTATGCTACGAAGCGCATAAAAAATTGAACAAAATTTATCATATTTTTTTTTACTTTAGATGTCAAATCTGAAGTCAACAAACAAACAAATACAAATGTACAACTAAAGACTAAATGTAAAATAAAGTTTGTAAATGTAATATAAAGTTTCTAAATGTAAAGTAAAATAAAGAGAAGTTTTATATACGTATATAAACGTATATTTATATAGAACACAATCACAATAAAAATAATTAAATATTTGAACGTTTCAAGTTACACGCACAGCATGAAACAATTCTAATTCTTTCCGATATTTAGTCGTGAGTTCAGTATGATATTTTTCATATAAAGTTCATGCTACGGTTTATTTGCATTTGTATAATATGTAGTAAGCTATCAGTAATTGGAACTTCGATACTTCAGTCACGACCAAATAGTCGAAAAATTAAAACCGTACCTAAAATTTCAATGATATTAATAAAAAAAAATCGATATTAAATTTGCACAAAGAAAATCATATGTATTTATCTGCATATACTGAGTTGGTTGTGTAATAAACTTCCGCGCTTTTCGTATTTTATTTAATTCCTGCAATTTTGTGTTTCGTCGCGCAAAGTATATAATATTCATTTGCAAGTCCTTTTCTTGCTTTACAAACCTATCTGCCTCAATTTTTTTCGAATTATGTAATTGTAAACAACTTTCAGGCTTTTGAAAAATTAGATAGGTTTGCAGAGCAAGAAAAAGACTTCGTGAAGCGCACGAGATAATGACGGAACGTGATCACAAGCGATCGGAGGTAGTCGGTAGTTTGATATTTTGGAATATGGAAACGGTGGCCCACGCGACAAATACGGCACCAGACGTAACCATAAACATTACGTCTGCGTTCGTTCACCCGGTCCCGGCGCCGAGCTCGATCAGGTGTGCTATTGTCAACGCCGGGACACGGTCGCGCAGAGACATTTCTTGTGGGGATTAGCGGAAGAACTTTATGGCCCTAATAAACAGCCGTCGTGGCTCGAGATGGTTTGGCGTTACCGGCGTTACCGGTAATCGCCTGCAACGTTATATAGTATTGTCATACTTATACTTATCCTTCATTTCAGGGATCAGGAACGGAAGGTTGCTAAAATAACTGTAACTAAATACTTAGTAATAAAATAAAATATTTTATTTGGCAGAAAAAGAATACCAACATTCGCTGCTAGGATAAGGAAAACTGCCAAAACCTTATCAGTATTCATACTACAAAACATACATTTTAAATATATTACAAAATGTATTATAACATAAAAAAAAAAAAATAGAATTATTGTTTTTCTATTTCTAAAAGGTCCCCCTCAGCCTTCCTATTGAAGTAGTCCGCATGAGTCTCATCTGTAACATAACATAAGTATATGAATAAACTATTGAAACATATAATACATAAATTCGTATAATTGTGTATACATACCGGGCCTGAGATGCGCAGCTGGATGGTCTGGAATCAATTGACAACACTCTGGAGTCTATCAGGGAATCTGCAAAAATAAATAAATTTGAACCGCTGAAATAATCAGCGGTTTCGCACACTGTTTCACAGTGTGCGGCCCGACGACATCGCGTCAGGAAGCTCCAGCGATTCTAATGATTCGCGAGCTAAAGCATGATGCATTTTGCAATTTTGTACCGCTGAAATAATCAGCGGTTTCGCACACTGTTTCACAGTGTGCGGCCCGACGACATCGCGTCAGGAAGCTCCAGCAATTCTAATGATTCGCGAGCTAAAGCATGATGCATTTTGCAATTTTGTACCGCTGAAATAATCAGCGGTTTCGCACACTGTTTCACAGTGTGCGGCCCGACGACATCGCGCCAGGAAGCTCCAGCGATTCTAATGATTCGCGAGCTAAAGCATGATGCATTTTGCAAATTTGTACCGCTGAAATAATCAGCGGTTTTGCACACTGTTTGACAGTGTGCGGCCCGACGACATCGCGTCAGGAAGCTCCAGCGATTCTAATGATTCGCGAGCTGACAATGATTGGTTTTCGTCGCTCTATATCGGAGGGCTCTCGAATGGCCATACTCCTATTGTGTCGACTATCAACCATTTCCGGCAGCATGCAATGTATGTAAAATCGCGACAATTTTGACTGCATTTCTTGCTGCCAAAATTTGTCGTCTCTATATATCTTTAGCGATAGTAAGCCTTTGCGTGTCCAAACACAAAACAGGCAATACTTTCTTCGCGTTATGTGCAGCTGCCCTTGCACTTGATAAAAATAATAACTGTTTTTGTTCATTACAGTACCCGCATCATCCGCAAATATTTTGCGTACTGCAGGTACTGTTTTTATCGCTACTTCTGGCGATATATTTTCTGCCGTTTTTGGGCATTTTATTTCGACAATACCGTCGTCATCATCGATTACGCCGTCCGGAGAAGCTCCCAAAAATGGGATTGAAGCATCAATGAAGAGGCCACATTTTCTTATAGTGATGCCTTCTTTCTTCGAGAGTTCTTCTCGGGCAATGTCTTCGCACTGCCGCCCATGTTCTATGGAAGGCAAGTCCAAAACTTTTGGATATAAAAGTGACTTCACCAAATTACCACACGGCGTTTTTTTCAAACGTCGGCACACTTTCCCGAAGTTTGATGCCGTGAGTAACTTTGATTTGTACATTTGCCACTTTTGACTCTTGGCTTGTTCTGTGGTTTCCTTTTCAATATTTTCTTTGTTATTCTGCCAATCCTGCAGTATTTCCATGTGCCTTTCCTTCTCTAGGTTGAACACATGTTCCTCCATGTCCGGTTTTTCTGCGTTGGGTCCGTAATTTTTGTCTCTCGTCGTCTGTGAAAACGGCTTTCGCGCCTTCTTTGGCGAGGACTTTCGCTTTTCGTTTCTGTGTTGATTTTTCTGTTTTCTTCGGTTTTCCATCGCTTCCAAACATTTCGGCGGCTCCTTACGCTTTGCACGCATTATGCTGGACAATACTTCTTCTGTGTTATACTGTATAACAGCAGCGGCACATCTCGCGGTATATGAGCCCCTCTGACTCCAATTTAATCTTTTGCCGCCAGTATATTTCGTTATAATCGAATTGAAGCTCTCCACCGAGTTGTTATTGCTATTGTATAACAAACTTTCAGCGTGAGCTATAAGCGGATGGAAGATATCTTGAATCTTTTGATATATACCGATTTCTTTTAGATGCGGCACCATGTTTTCTTCATCGTTATTTGCGATGCGGTCGCAGAAATATCCGAGTCTTCGGCACTCTTTGTGCTCTCCAAAGACGTGGCTAGGAATGTTTGTCAAATCTTTTTGCAAGTTATTTATCTTGCGATTTATCGAAACATTTTCCTTTGCTCTATATATTGCAGCTTTCGTTACATCCGTACGCATTCTGCGAACGCTGTTTTCCACGGCTTTTCTGTATTGGCCAGGCGGAGTCTTCTTTGCAATATCTTTTAGTTTATTGCAGAAGTTGCGTAGCAAATGGTTCGTGCATTCAATCTTTTTCACACGAACCATCTCCGCTTTGTATGGATCACAATCTAAAATTTTCTTGTATACGCTGCTGTCGCCGTCAGCAATCAGTGTCGCATACACGAGACCTCTTTTTTTAATGCTGGTCTCGAAGCCATCAGCAATTGCGTCGCTCTCCATTTTTGTCGACGTTTGATGCCGTCCCCAGTTCTTGAAGCACGAATGTTTCTTCGTCTCTTCGTTTCTTCTGGCAGCGTTGTGGCAAATGACGCACATCTTGTTTTTGACACCAATGAATAAAACTTTTTTGGTGTGGTACCCAATTATTGCACCTACACCGGACATGGAGTCATACTTTCCAGTACGGTAGGATCTTTTCATCCAACTACCGTCAGCCACGACGGGGATGAAAGGAATTCCGGAAGATAAAACGTCGCCTCTTTCAATGGCTAAACGTTTTTCTTCCTCAGCCGCTGCTATCATTTCTGCTTCTGCAGCATTGATGCAGGACTCCACGATGTCGTCATGACATTTTCTGTATGTCCTTCGAGACATGCATGGGATGTTCATTGCTGAGAACATTTCTTCCATTTGCGTGTAACCGCCTCCACTAGTTAATGTACCGGCGACCGCACTGGAATTTACATTCAAGGTAGTAGTGTCTGCGGATTCACTATTTATTTCCGCTTTGTACTTGCACATCTTGCATTCAATCTGTATTTTTGTAATAAAGCCCAAGCGTCTCATGCCGGTTATGGTTAAATTCGCCATGGAACATGTCAAAGTTTCCGAATGGCTTTCCAGTTTTTTTATCTCCTCGAAGATGTGCCGCATATCCACGATACTCAGCTCCGTGGTCGTGGATTTATCAGAGGTTTTCTCCCGCGTTGATGACCCCGCGACGAAACAGTCTGTGTCGCTGGTCATTGATTGTGTCACATCCATCTTCTCGGGAATATCCTTGATTGATGGTTGCTGCGTTTCTGGATAATTTACTTCAGGCTTGGCTTGCGTTTCTTGCATTGCTGCAACCCTCTTCATCGCTGCTTGCTTACGTCTGTAAAGGAATAAACAAAATTGGACATAACAATCAAAGAAAAACGGCCAGAATTGGCAAATCGCAAAGGGATCATAGAACAAAATGCAAAATATTTTATTCATTAAAGTTCATTGTTTCAATAAAAAAATTGGATTTCACCTAAAAATACCGAAATTACTTTCTTGCCAACCTAATGCAATATTATTAAATATTGATATCAATCTACACGCAAGAGATAATATTATTAAACTACACTCATCAATCCACAACCAATTATCAGCGGCGGAAGAGACAAAGGACGCCGCGGAGGAACATACAAAGGAGGCCGCGGAGGAGGCCCCAAAGGGAGAATATACATATCTCATAATCATTATTATCCTCAATAATCAGTATTTTTTTATATTGTATTTGTTTTTGTATTTTTTAAATATTTTTTTTTGTATTGTATTTGTATTTTTTCATATTATTGTATTTTTATTATTGTATTTTTTATATTGTATTTGTAATGTATTTGAATTTGTTTTTGTATTTTTTTATATTTTTTTGTATTGTATTTGTATTTTTTTATATTATTGTATTTTTATTATTGTATTTTTTATATTGTATTTGTAATGTATTTGAATTTGTTTTTGTATTTTTTTATATTTTTTTGTATTGTATTTGTATTTTTTTATATTATTGTATTTTTATTAATATATGTATTTTTTATTCATGTATTTTCTGTTTTATTGTACATATATTAGTAGTAATTCTAAAAATAAAAAAAAAATAAAAAAATGTTCAATAAAATATTACTTCTTTTCTCCTTTCTTTCCTGTATGTTTTCCTTTTGACGCTCCATAAAGTTTTCAAGCGAAACGTGCAAGGGTCAGAAAGTTTTCAAACTGACGTTCCAATATTGCAATGAGCAGTTTGTAAATGGTCAATTGTCTTTCCCAAGGGTTCTAGCTTTGTCTGTGCAGAGGCCAAAATTCGAATTTCTGCCTCAGAGTCGAGTAATTTGCAATATTCGTCAGCATACACATCGTACATACGTAAACCTGTACTATTGATCTGCATTATCGACCGTATTCTATCGCAACGTACAGTGTTTGCCGCGGAGAGACCGTGGCGCTAGTAAACAGCACCGCGAAATGGTGCCTTTTTTAGTTGACAAATTACGGCTTTAATAAGTAATTAATCAATTAAAAATGCACACCACCGTGTTTGTAGATGTCTTTGAATTGTCTGTGCAGAGCCCTTTTTTCGATATGGACTCTAAATCTCTCGAAATTAAGAAAAACTCTCAGCGGCAGCCATCTTGTGACGTCATACTTTCTTCAGAAAGCGAATTTTCGGCAGAATATTACAAATTACTCCACGATGAGGTAGAAATTCGCAATTTGGGCTCTGCACAGACAATTTTAGGACTTTTAGGAATCATAATTGACCACTTTTAAACTGCTCGTTGCTATATTGAAGCGTCAGTTTGTAAACTTTTTTTACACGTAAATGTATATGGACAGAAGTCAAGGTCAAATTCATGCGCGCCCCCTTAAGGACCGCTCACGAGTTTTCTCGTGTTCGCGTCTCATCTGTTAAGGACCGCTCACGAGTTTTCTCGTGTTTCGCTGGGATCGGTTCTTTGGCTTAGAAGAAGAAATAGAAGATGAACATCTTTCATGACTTGAAAGGTAATATTGATTGTGATCAATTACGTTAGTAATTGATAATAATAATAATAATAATAATAATAGTAACTGCTTACTTTATTAGTAATAACTGTAATATTATTTTTTATGAGAACGGTCAAGTTTTGACCCATGGTTCCTTTGACACTTTTTATCCTCATGATGAGTAGAATACAATGCAATAAAAAAAATTTGACCTTGAAATTGAAGGTCAAGGACACTTTTGCGGCAACTTTTTTTACAGATCTTCATCGATCCGAAGATGTAGAATACGCCTACGCTTGCCAAAATCAAACCTTTTTATACATCCTGTACATTACGAAAATGAAATAAAAAAAAAACCGATTTTTTGAAAATTCTAACTGTATATAACCCCTTAATAAAACTAAAAGTAACAAATATGTCCAGCTGTGTCGAATGCCCGAACGATACAAGCTATTCGCACAGAACTCGGCTCGAATATTCAAGCTTGCCCGTAGACCTTGTAGGAACGTATGTATGTAATTTTGGTAATTGTGCATAAAAGGTTACACCTCACCGATTTCGACGTTTTTTAGGATGTCAGGTTGAAGATTCTGAAGAACATTTTCCTATAAATGTAACCGCCGCTCAGCTTTAGTTTTTGAGATATTCACGAAAAATTACAGCTACTGCCACATTAAATTTTGCCTACACGTGCATGCCTACAGATACATTGTATATACAGTGTACATGAAGACGATCGTCTAACGATCTATATACCGCGTGAACTTTTTATAACAAATGATGATGAACAACCAACAATGATGAACACACCCACCTTCCCAGTGATGCTGAGAAGGTGCTCACATCAAACAATAAACATTATATTATATTATTTAATATAGTTTAATATTATTGAATCATCAGAGTTGATCGCCCGAAAAAAAAGTAATCCAAATCAACACTAATTCCACTCGTTAGCAAATTCTATAATATAACATAATACTGTTTAAAAAGTAATGCTGAATATCTTAAAAACTAAGGCTGAGTGGCGGTTACATTTTTGGGAAAAAACTATTCAGAATTTTAAGTTTTAAACACATTGAACATATTGAGAATTTTATCAAAATCAGTGAGGTGTAACCATTTGTGCACAATTACCGTAATTTCCGTAACTCACCACCAGATCGTTATGAGGATTCGAAGGTGTTGGCGGTTCCGGGGCCGGGAGCGGTGTTGATTGATTTTCCGTCTTTGTTGTGAACAAGTATAAAACAATGAAAATATTATCACACAGTACAGTGTTCACTCGATAAATGTCCAAAATATTTGATCTGTAATTTCTAGATATTTATCGAGTAAGCAATCAATAAATAGGTTTGGGACGAAGATTTGTAGAATATATACTTACTGTGAGTGAGTAGGTGTCCAAGTGCACTATGTAAATGTTGTCGTCGCACGTCGTGTCAGACGTCAACCACGAAACCTCTGACAAACGTCTTTCGCATCAACGGACTTTGAGTTTTGAAAAATTGGAATCCAAAATGAAATTTTCTTTAGCATTATATGTACTTCGTCGAACAATGCAATTTTTGTTTGACATCCATTTGTTTGATCGCATGCTGTATACGTATCTTTTGATAATGTTTGTATTATTAAAAATGTTGTTTTTGTTTGTTATTGTTGAAATTTTATTGTCCTAAAATAATATGATAAATGGATAACTTGTTACTTATGTAGCACTTTTCAAGAAAATTTAAATCACCGATATCTTTGATTTTAAATTTCTTCGTATATCTTGAAATATTTATAACATGAAGACTAAATGTCAAGAAATATGAAGAGATTTATAACCAAAGACATCGGTGATTTAAATTTTCTGGAAAGTACTACATAAGTAATAAGTTAACCATTTACCATATTATTTTAGGACAATAAAATTTAAACAATTAATTAAAACATTATACCAAAATGATACAATTATTACGATAATTATCAGTGGATAGGCATCATTTTTTAATGAATTTTATTAGTGCGAATTTGATCCCGATATCTTTTATGGTTCAAGAGTTATTGTAAAATGTCACGAAATTTCTCGATCCAGCACAGTGTGCGGCCGACCAGCATTCGCTTTAGATAAGTTTTTAAATTTCGTCAATTTTGAAATGTAAAAAAATTTCAAACTTTTTAAAAGTACCCTTCTATGAAAAGATTGCATTTATTTAAAACAATTACAAAATAAATGGTGGAAAACCCATTTTTGTCGAATGAAAACATTTATAGTAGATACTCTTAGGTTTTCACTACAAACTCGTAAAAACTCATTCTCATCGGTTTGTTCGTTTTAGTCTGATAATTTACTGAAAAAAGGGTGACACTTCTTTTACACATCTGTGTGTCTAGAATTGTCTAGACTGCGCTGCAATCGAGTGGGACACTGTCATTTTTAAGTTATTTATTGGCATGCTTGGCCCGAAGAATTCATTACGGACTTGGGTACGGCTAAAAGTTTAGTGTCCTGTTTCGAAATGGGAAACAGACCAGCCGTAATCCAGTCAATGACAATTGGCGTATCGTAGGCCCACACTTAGCGAAAATACGAAACCAGTTTCAGGGAAAGATCTTTGAACAAGGGATCTTTGTGCAGCGTACGTATACATGTTACACGCACATCTTCAACCAAAAGAAACTATCACATGTTTTGATCTTTTACTATCGAGATATGTAATTCCGCAGGGATCGTTGTATGTGTATATATATTTGTGGCCGTTTCGACTGCGGCCAACGTAGATAGAAAAGGATAGCATGAGAACACGACCGCGCGGCCGAAGGCGCAACAAAAAGGCAGTGCAATCCGGTGATATTATTATCCGATTTGAACCGTGTTTGGGCTTATTTTGTTCGGCAAAGCATTTTCAATAGAGTTGGTAATCCAGGAAACCGTAGACAGAACAATGCAGTGCATGCAATAACTATGTAGGTGTACGTAATATATAATATAAAAAGTTTTTTATATAATTGTCTTAATAACTTAATATCTAGCGGAATACACATGATGAAAATCAATGACATTTCCCTTTATTGTAAAAACTTTTACTCACTGCAAGACGTGACGTAAATTGTTTAAGTAATAAAAATGTGTTTCTTTAAACAATCCTTTAAGTAATAAAAATGTGTTTCTTTAAACAATCCTTTAAGTAATAAAAATGTACTGGTTTAAACATCTGTTTAAATAATACAAATTTAATTGTTTAAACAATAAAAATGTATTTGTGTAAATAATAAAAATTTATTTGTTTAAACAAACGTTTAAACAATGAAAATGTATTGGGTTAAACATTTGTTTCAATAATAAAAATGTATTTGATGGAACAATCGGTGAAGTAATAAAAATGTATCGGTTTAAAAATCTGTTTAAATAATAAAATTCATTTGTTTAAACAGTCGTTTAATTAATACACATTTACCTATGTAAACATCTGTTTAAATAATACATACCTATTTGCTTAAATAATCATTTAAATAATAGACATTTAGGTGCTTAAACATTTTTTTAAATAATAAACATTCATTTGCGTAAACAATCGTTTAAACAATAAACCGTGGTAAGTAGTACGTATTTACGTATTACGACTTGGCAACGTCGGATAAAAAGGTCGTTTAAATGAAATCAAATACTAATTCGAATTAAAAATACATTTCATGTCCATCTGTTCCAAATACTCGTCTCGGATGAACGCATCAAGAAATAATTTGGCTACATCGCTTCAACTAATGAATTAAAGTGACAAATAAATCTCGCCGCGACATCTGGGTTAAAATGAATCTCACGATTCATTTTGTATTTCGTTCGAACGAGGCTCAAATACATTCTCGGCGATCAATTGACTCCAGCTAAATCCGTCAAATATATGACGCTACAGTCGACTATTCCAATTGAATCGTAGAAAATAATCTGAGAGGCAGGTCAAATAAACTCTCCACGCCAGACGTTCGTCGGATGAAAATACAGATACATTGTCGCGTTTCATTTGCTTCAAATAAAAGTCGGAAAATGCGGAGTATTTTATTTGAAATGTATTTAAATAAATTTTTATCCAATTACTGTCCATCTTTGATTGCAACTAAACCTTCATGCGACATTACCATGCATTAGAAACTGCTTCGTGCGACATTTGCATAAACAAGAATCCGTTGAATTCTATGGAAAATGTGAAACAAATAGTTTTTATTTTTTGATCTTGCCAAAGTAGTACATATAATATGGAACGAGTTTTTGTTGCGGCCACCGGCCGCGCGGTCCGTGGGTACATGCTGTCCTTTTCTATCTGCGTTCGGCGCGGTCGAAGCGACGCAGAGTGGTTCAGAATCGTAAATTAGGTGGACAAAATTCGAAAAATTGGATGATACGGAATGATTTAATGTTTTATCTACCGATAAATGAATACTCGTCTGAATCCTATTCAAAATATGGCGGTTTTCGATCATGTAATAGTTTAGAATAATTGAATTATAAACATTCAAGCGTTGATGCTCTCTTGAAACAGTAATCAATCGGTTTATGTATGTTACGCGACGATTGAGAATGCATACTGTGTATATTTTCTACTGAAGATTTATTTCAAACGAATAATGAATTCTTAATAAATAACAGTGTTAACTGGTATTTATCTGCTTTTTTGTTAATGTTTAAGCATTTTTTATTCTTGCTAAAGGAGTGATTTGCTACTACAGTTTCACGTAAACACATTAGATATCTCTTTAATGAAGGTTGTTTAAAACATGCTGTAACTTTTTTAGTGCAAATAGGTGCATCAAATTTCTTTCAACATCGATTTCTGTGACCACTATTGTTATTATTAAACTAAAAACATGCATTTTTACATATTATAAAAACCGTTATCAGAAGCTGTTTCATCCAATAATTAAATAATTGCTAATAAGCTATATAAATGTGTAAAAACAAAATTAAACAAAATTTAATGTAAAGAATTTTTAGAGCTCCTTTCTTTATAATTACTTTTACCTAGAATCCTGAAATATAAACTTTTATTGATTTCATTAACAATAATTCTTTAATTATACAGTTTCGTGAGTATGTTTCTATAAAATTATTTATGTAATATTATGTTCTAAATCAATTGAAGAATTTTCGGTTTTATCGAATAAAACACCCCGCATAAGAGTAGCTTTATAAGGGTAGATTTTTATATTAGCAAAAAAATAATATCAGATTCGGATTCTACGAATTGAAAACTCTCCAAAACTGCCTTCTTTATAATGTAAAAGAAACCATCTTGTGCTATTATGTATACACGCATGTATGTCCGTTACGCGAGGAAAAAGTGTCGTTCCTCGAACAATGTTATAACGTGCGGTTGTCGTTCCATATTTTGTCATATTTCGTCAATATCTGATCAAGGATGACTCGCGCTCTAAGGGCAAATACCGCGGAAACCGCGGTTTTACCGGTTTTGTAAAAACCGCGGAAAACCAACAGGAGAGCAGTGGAGGAGTTCCGAGCACTACGGCCGCTACGGGAAGCGAGACGAGCGGCCGGAGGTTTGTTTTGGGAGTAGCACGCCTAGTCTCACACTCATTTTCGACTAGAGCATGTGGTTGGCCGAAGAGGTCACACACACTAATGAAATCGCGTGACGAAGAGTAGGGAACGTTGTTCCGTTGTTCCACTGTGTAAAATCAGTTCTCGCCAGCATGCAGATAGATCAACGTGCTCGTAAGAGTGTGGCCCCTGAATAAACGGAAGGAGGTATGTACCAATTATTATTATTAACTGTTCAACGTTTCGTAAGTACTCTTCTAAGAACCCTCTGTTACATGTCCTAATGTTTTGTTGGTAATTAAAAAAAAAAGCCGTATGGTAAAGTTTGCATTCTTCCTATTTCCTGCCTGTCTCCTTCTCTTGAAACAATTTCCCAACTTCTGACCTCTTCTCCATATATATTCCTACTGAATTTTTCCCATGTTCTACTTGCTAAGGTACATATGGATCTTTCAACTTTTCTTTTCTGCTTGATACATTCTCTGTCCAATCAAAACTTTTGTCCTATTTTTCTCTTTTTCATTACTATGTATCTCCTTCGTCTTCAGATTTTCTTTTAGATTCTTCAAATTGTCCTAAATTTTTTGAATATGTTTTATAAGTTTTGTAGTGCTCAAAATATGACTTTTGAGATGTGTTGAGACTTTTATTAACATTTCTTTTAAACTAAATTTTTTGTTATGTCAAGTTAAATGTTATGTGAACTTTGTACTAATTTTTATTACATTCGTAGATTGGGATAAATGCATCGACTGCATTTGCCGTGTTGCCGAGTTGGTGGTAGCAGGTATTTAGCAGATAATTCATCGCCGGTGAGTCCTTTCGATTATGCTTTTTTTAAGCTGCTTTTAAAATATATACTTTATGAACATTTAGCGTTGCATTTAGATGTATATATATCAAAATTGTGTAGAATTACAATTGAATTACTCCAGGAATTATAATTACAAAGTAATTGAATTAAAAATTTATAATTCAGTTCAATTACATTGTAATTTATAATTCCGATCTTCATTCAAATTAAATTACAATGTAATTTGTTCGAGATTCGAACGTTAACGAGTTAGTATAATTGCTCTTCAAAACCGAGCTATAAATAGCCCGTTCATTGTTCGTCTCTCGAGCATGTTGTCTTCGTCGGCGCGATCTCTTCTGCTCCGTCCTTCCTTTGTCTCGCTCCTGCTCCGTCCTTCGCTCGTCTTTCTTCTGATGTTTTCCAAAATTCAACCGTTCCAAATTCAAACGTTCCCTCTAGATCCTTCGATCGCTCCGACGGAGACAACGGGTTCTCGTCGATCGAGCAGTCGTCTATACGCACTCCGCTAACACGCGTCTCGTTCACGCTCTCTGTACACTCTGATTTATCTACGTTTTCGCGGCAGCCTCGCACGAGTTAAATCACGAGTGTCGTTCTATAATCTTATAAATTCTATTTTCGACTTTCGGTTACTGATACAGGCTTTATACGGGCTTTCTTCAGTTTCACTATTCGCCTTTTCGTCCGCGTCGCGATCCGTCTCATCTCGCGTGCAAGATTTCCGTTCTTCCGCAGTCAAGATTGTCCGACGCGCCGCTTGCAAGATTTCCGCTCGTCCGCGGTCAAGATTCTCCGACGCGCCGCGTGCTAGATTTCCGTCATCGTCGTTGTCCCCGTTTCTGTCCGAGCGCCGATGTATTATACGTTTTATTGTTTGGTTTAAATAAATAACCGTTGTTCCGTTTACTTCGTTTCTTGCAAGTTCCGTTCTTGTCCCTCCGGAGTATCTTCCTTCTTTCCGGTTTTCTCATTCCGCGTCCACCGCTGGACGGTCCCGGCAATCGGCAAATCGCCGAACATAAATTTGGTCCTTCGAGCCGGATCGTGAGTGAGTGGAAAGGACACGAACGTGACCATGGCGGAGCTCATCGCCACGCAAGAAACACTTAAACGCGCAATCGAGCGATCTCTTTCCAACCTCAAGAAGCTGGGCAAGACGAACTGGACTGTGGCTGGGATTCACACTCGTATGAATCATCTCAAAACCCAGTGGGCGACTTTCGAAGCCAACGATGTGAAGATCTCCGCTGCCATCCCGCCAGAGGATCAACCCTCCATGGCCTACTTCAAGGACAACCTTCTCGAGACTACGGAGGAGACGTTCCTGCAGACTCTCACCTTCATGAACTCCGCCCTCGCCGATCTTACTCCGAAAGAAGTGAGTCAAATCTCGTCGACCGAGACTCCAGGTGCGTTCGCTCCGCCCGTCGCGCATCTTCCTCCGATTCCTCTCCAGCCTTTCGATGGCAGGTGCGAGGAATGGGAAGCCTTTCGGGACCGCTTTCAATCGCTTATCATAGCGAATTCTTCGTTAAATAATTTCTCGCGGATGCATTACCTCGTCTCGTCGCTCACCGGTCGAGCACTCGGGTGCATCAGTAACCTTTCCGTTACGCAGGATAATTTCGCGATCGCTTGGAAAACGCTCACGTCGCGGTACGATAACCCTCGGCGCCTTCTCGCGAAATACCTAACAACGTTATTAGATTTGCATGCGCTCAATCGCGAATCTGCCTCGGAGCTGCAAAACTTGCGCGATCGCCTCGCTATGACCGTCTCGTCGCTCCGAAATCTTGGGAGAAGCGCCGCCGAGCTTTGGGACGATTTCCTTGTTCATCTTGCGGTACAAAAACTCGATCCAGCGACGCGAAAGGCCTGGGCTCTTCGGGCAGGCGACGACACGAAGTTTCCTTCCTTCGAAGAGTTTCAGACGTTCATCGATACTCGGGTGCACGCGCTTGAAGACTTTGACTCGGGCGCGTCCGGCAAGATGGGAGCCTCCTCCTCATTTTCTGCGTCTCGACCTTCGCGCAATCCAGCACACTCTCACTTCGCGACAGCGTCAAAAAATTCGCAAGGAGCCTGTCCGTTATGTAAAGCTCATCATTATTTAGGCTATTGCTCCGCGTTTCTCGCGAAGAGCCCTCGCCAAAGACTCGATATTGTAAAGAGGTTATCGTGCTGCCCCAATTGTCTTAGTTTTAATCACGCGATCTCGTCTTGTGCCAGTATAAACACCTGCCGCATATGTCAGAAGCGACACCACTCGCTCTTGCACGACGAGTCGACTCCTGGTGCTCGGTCTTCCGCAGAGCCGTCCGGTGTTCGCGAATCCGTCTCCGCTGAAATCAACTCGCATTCCGCTACCGCAGGTTCAGCGGTTACCGGGTCGTCTGTGCTATTAGCTACCGCGCGAATTCAAGTAAGCGTTCCCTCCGGTCGCAGCGTTATCATTCGTGCGTTAATTGACCAGGGCTCCGAAGCCAGCTTTGTGGCCGAGTCGGTTGTCCAGCTTTTGCGAGCGAAACGTAACCGTGTCGTCACGTCGATTTCTGCCGTAGGCGGTGTTCACGCTGGGACTGTACGCCACGCAACCCATCTTATGGTGTCGAATCGCACTTCTTCCGCGCCTTCTGTCCCGACCACGGCGTTGGTGCTCGGGTCAATGTCCACGTACAAGCCCTCGCGAATCCGAAGTTGGCGTACTCTCGCGCATTTAGCCGATCTTTCTTGGGCTGATCACGACCCTTCTAGTTCTGACCCCATACAAATGATTCTCGGAGCCGACGTGTACCCAAGCATCATTCTACACGGGCTGCGTAAAGGGCAAACTGCGCAACCGATCGCGCAAAATACTATTTTTGGATGGGTCATTTCTGGACCCCTTCCTAATTCATTGGACCGCGGTTTCTCCCGTCGTTCCGAATCAGTCTCGGATGCAACGCAACTGGTCTCCACGCACCATTGCGTTCACTATGATTCTCTCGATGCTAACCTCCGCCGTTTCTTGGAAATCGAGGAAATCCCACATGCCTCTCTTCTAACTCCTGCTGAGAAACAGTGTGAGCGATATGTTCGAGACTCTACGACTCGCACGACGGACGGTCGTTATATCGTTCGTCTTCCTTCTCGATCAAACCCTCCGCTGACGATCGGGCATTCGCGTCAGACTGCAGAACGGATCATGTTCCATCTCAATCGCAGACTTGAGTCAAATCCGAACCTTGCCGCTGAGTCTCGCGACTTCATGCAGGAATATGAACGGCTTGGCCACATGCGCCCCGCTCCGTCTTCGCCAATTGATTCTCAATCTGTCTACATTCCGCATCATCCCGTTCTACGCGAAGGTAGCAGCACGACGCACCTGCGCGTCGTGTTCAACGCTTCGAGTGTTACTTCGAACGGATCATCGTTAAACGATCATCTTTTACCTGGTTCGACACTACAAACCAATCGTTCTTCAGATGCAAAATGCATTTCGTCTTCTGGCGAAATCACTGGTTCATTGCTCGCCGGCAAATCGAAGGTCGTTCCATTCAATCCTTTGACGATACCACGTTTAGAGCTGCAAGGTGCTTGTCTTTTGATCCGCCTTATAGAATTTGTTCTCGAGTCATTCGACTTTCGACCAACACCTTGCGTGTGTTGGACTGACTCGACGGTCGTGCTTCACTGGATATTCCAGCATGCATCGCGATGGAAGACGTTCGTCGTTAATCGCGTCGCAACAATTCAGACTCGACTCCCTCAAGCCGAGTGGCGGCACGTCCCCACCGAATACAATCCCGCCGATTGTGCCTCTCGGGGTCTTCTGAGCGACGACCTTCTACGCTCCGATCTCTGGTGGCATGGTCCATCCTGGCTGCGTCGCGAGCGTTCCGAATGGCCGAATCGTCCACTCTTGGTCACCGACGACGTTCAACCGGAAGCCAAAGTCGTGTCGGCACGTGTGGTTACCACTTTTCCACGGTGGGATCTGGAGAGCCGCTTCTCTTCGTGGCCGAAGCTCATCCGCGTCACCGCGTACATGTTTCGCTTCCTTCACGCTTGTCGCAAAGAACCATCGGCTCCTCGACAATCTTCTCCTGTCGGTCGTGCTCTCACCGCAGCGGAATGTAACTCGGCGAAACTTTGGTGGCTTAAATATCTCCAATCAACTCTTTTTCCTGTTGAGCTTGACGCGCTCCGCCACAAACGAGATCTGTCGTGTAAAAGTTCCATCTTATCTCTCAACCCATTCCTCGATAACGATGGACTTCTTCGTGTCGGTGGTCGTCTACACCGCGCTCAACTATCGTTCAATTCCAAACATCCTATTATTTTATCGTCTCTGCGGATCGGGCAGCTAGTATTGTTGCGCAACCCGAATCTCCCTCCGTGCAAGTGGGAGCTCGGTCGGATCACACAGCTACATCCCGGCGATGACGGTCACGTCCGCGTGGTCACCGTTAAGACCTCGTCCACCGAATTGATGCGACCGATGGTAAAATTATGTCCGCTTCCCATCGATAGCGCGTCTCCATCAATGTAAAAAAAAAAAAAAACTTTTGTACATACATATATACTTAGTTCTAAGCCTTGCGATAATCTTAAGTTTCTGCGTTAATTTTAGGACTTCTGAAACCGAGGTTTCAGGGCTGGCGGTATGTTCGAGATTCGAACGTTAACGAGTTAGTATAATTGCTCTTCAAAACCGAGCTATAAATAGCCCGTTCATTGTTCGTCTCTCGAGCATGTTGTCTTCGTCGGCGCGATCTCTTCTGCTCCGTCCTTCCTTTGTCTCGCTCCTGCTCCGTCCTTCGCTCGTCTTTCTTCTGATGTTTTCCAAAATTCAACCGTTCCAAATTCAAACGTTCCCTCTAGATCCTTCGATCGCTCCGACGGAGACAACGGGTTCTCGTCGATCGAGCAGTCGTCTATACGCACTCCGCTAACACGCGTCTCGTTCACGCTCTCTGTACACTCTGATTTATCTACGTTTTCGCGGCAGCCTCGCACGAGTTAAATCACGAGTGTCGTTCTATAATCTTATAAATTCTATTTTCGACTTTCGGTTACTGATACAGGCTTTATACGGGCTTTCTTCAGTTTCACTATTCGCCTTTTCGTCCGCGTCGCGATCCGTCTCATCTCGCGTGCAAGATTTCCGTTCTTCCGCAGTCAAGATTGTCCGACGCGCCGCTTGCAAGATTTCCGCTCGTCCGCGGTCAAGATTCTCCGACGCGCCGCGTGCTAGATTTCCGTCATCGTCGTTGTCCCCGTTTCTGTCCGAGCGCCGATGTATTATACGTTTTATTGTTTGGTTTAAATAAATAACCGTTGTTCCGTTTACTTCGTTTCTTGCAAGTTCCGTTCTTGTCCCTCCGGAGTATCTTCCTTCTTTCCGGTTTTCTCATTCCGCGTCCACCGCTGGACGGTCCCGGCAATCGGCAAATCGCCGAACATAATTCGTAATTGCAATGGAGTACAATTACAAATACTTTGTAATTAAATTACATTAATTGCGATTTACGATATAATTAAATTAAAATTGAAAATTAAAGAATAATAAAGTAATAGGTAATAAGAGGTTGAAAAATCCATGTGAAGGTTTCGAAGAGAAGGAATTTATTATTTATAAATTTATAATATCTGAACAAAAATAACTTCTGCGTTACAAATTTTTTAAATTTCAAACATAAATATAAAAAGCAGAAAGAGCTATACATAATTTGGAGAGCTTTATTTCAAGTATATGGTATTTCAATTACACATCTGATTAAAGTTTTTCAATTATATTGTATTTCAATTAGTAATTAAAATTAAAACAAGCAATATAATTCCAGCATTAATCTTTCATCAAGATATTTCAACAATGGATATTTTGGCATTACAAAGGAAAATGAAAGCTGAGTACACTTGGACACGTTATTGAAGGCAAGGCCGAAGTCAAGCAAGGCGGGAAACACTTTAAAATTTGTTTACATCAGAAATAGGTAAGCTTTTGTATTCAATTTTCCTTATTAAGCATTTCCTTAAGCGAAGTCTTATGTAGAATGCATTCCTATACAGTAAATTCCTCCTAGATAAAGGATTTATCACATAAATACAAAAATAGAGCGTACAAAGTACCCGCGTCGGCACATTTTCAAATTTAAAAAAAATAATGTTTAATAAAAATATAATTGGCTATATGGATATGTAGAGGAGAGTCCCCTTTATCTCTTGAATCAAACATGAATTTCTCGCGTGTTTAGTTTTTGCGTGACACGTTATTTTTTATCAAAGTCGTGGATTTTTACAAAAACCGATATTTTTCGAAAACGTTGCCTAATAGAGCAATTCTGTTGGCGGATTTGGTTTTGGAATGACAAAGTGTATAAGAATCACCCAACTGGTATTGCAAAATTTTTTTGGCGTTGGACAGTGTAACTGTTATGACAAATCGAAATGAACTTCTCTCACCGATAACCGCTTTGAGCAATCGAAAGAGTTTTTCTTCATCGAAAACAGTTATCTAGGAGGATTCAATTTTTTGGACACTAATAATTGTTATTTGTAATAATTTTAATTTTGTATTCTAATAATTTTTTATTAATGATTTTTATCGTTGAAAATTTTTGAATAACTATCATTTTTGGCCCCTGTTTTTAATACTTCCTCTTAACTATTAAAATTGTAACATGTTACTTATGTTATGCTACTTGGTGATCTGTTCGACAATATTTCATTATCTTCCTATTTTACTGGTTTTTACTTTTACTTTTTAAATATTTTAATAACCTGAGTGTTTAGCCTGATAAGTAATGTTAATAACATAAAATTAATACCGTGCTCAAGTGAATTATTTATTTTTCATCGTTTTCAATTAATTCTCGAATCGTGTTGCCTTTTTTAATATGCTATTTTTCAAATCTGTCATTCTTTTCTAATTTTTTTTTTTCATGAGGTAATTTAAATATAATATAGAGTTGCGTATAAAAATTCAAGTGCACGGGAGCTTTACATATTGTTGCGGAGGTTTCGGCTCCGCTTCGCCGGCGAACACATCTTGACAATAAATACTACCGAAACACTACTAATAACTATAAAACTCTTTATTCGTTGTCAACGGACAATGTCTAAAATTATGCTATAGGCGCGTGCTCTCGCTTCAACGACTCGAGAGAATCTGTAGTCTTTCTTCTTCTTAATAACAACCCCGTTGGCCGGATACCACAATATCGATTCGACGGCCAACTTCTCTCGATCTCCGCAATCGACAGCTTCCATCGTAACAATATTATAATATTTATTAAATTAACGTCACGAAAGCAGTGCACACTGGTCGCGTTTGTTTTGTATTTTTTTTTTTTTTTGAGACGTTGATTTCTTCTCTTGTAGTTTAGTGTTACGAGAAATGGTCCACTCGGGTTTATTTGCAATATATATCGACTGGACAATTATTTTTCAAATATGTTTTTTTGTAATGTGCCATTTTTGAAATGTGTTCTTTTTTAAGTGTACTGTTTTTTAAATATGATTTTTCAAATATGATATTTTTTAAAGATGTTATTTTTCAAATATGGTATTTTTTAAATTTGCTATTTTTCAAATCTGTTATTCTTTTCTAATTTTTTTTTTCATGGACTAATGTAAAATTAACATAGAGTTGCGTATAAAAATTCAAGTGTACGGGAGCTTTACATATTATAATATTTATTAAATTAACGTCACGAAAGCAATGCACACTGGGCGCGTTTGTTTTGTATTTATTTTTTTTTTTTGAGACGTTGATTTCTTCTCTTGTAGTTTAGTGTTGCGAGAAAATGGTTTTTTTGAAATATACATCGAGTGGACAATTATTTTTCAAATGTATTATTTTTCAAATATGTTTTTTTAAACGTGCAATTTTTGACATGTGATGTTTTTCAATTATGTCCCTTTTTAAATGTGCTGTTTTCGAAATATGCTATTTTTAAAATATGCTATTCTTTAAATGTTGTTTTTCAATTGTGTCATTTCTTATTTATTTTTCTAAACAAGTTCTATATGTAGACCGTTTATTTTGAAAGTGGTGTAAGTCCTTTAAAAAAAAATGAGATATTATGTAAATTATGCTTAATTTAGTGTAAACTTTTTGTTTATAACTAGTTAGTATTTAATATTATTAGTAGTAAACTATCTTAATGATGGAATTTTACGAATCATTTGTTAACATCTTGTTTCTTATTTTGATTCCAGGACTCTAACGCAGCTTTTCTCGCGGACTCACACACTCATGGACTCTTACAACAAGTAGTAAGTCTACGAACAACTGTCTTTTTTATTACTAGAATTTATTAGTAGTTGATTTTTTGACGAGTATAGTGACCTGTAATAATCTGTAACCTGTTACAGAATCTGTTTCTTAGGTAGGTAGGGTCTTCTTGTACGTCGCGTTCTTTTTCTTAATGAAACAATATCTATAACGGTGTCACCAAATTTCGAGAAGACAAAAATCTTCCGGAATTTGTTATACGATTATTAACTAAGAGACAATTCTCAATGAAAAATTTACTTTTAAATTAAATGAAAAAGGTATTTTAAAATCAGTTTCAATTTATTGAAAGCATTAGATTTTACGTACAAAAAGACGATTCGCGACGGATAGATCCTCGAGACAAAGAATATACACATATCAATTTAAATTGTATTATTTTTTCGAGTACATTACATTTAGTATAGTACTCTTTCAATAGTTCCCAAACTTTGCTTTGTTAAAAGGATCGTCTGAGGATTTTTTAATATTTTATTAAAAACTTTAAATAAATAAATAATATGAATTAAAATCTTTGTCTTTTTGCATAACGATTAAAGTTTTTTAGTAATTCTTTCAATTATTAAATATTTTCAAATATCTTTAAATTTCAATTAAATTCTATTTGCAAGTTTGTACAAATATTAGCTCGTATACTAATGAATTCTTTTAGTTAGGATTTTCAGGATATTGAGGTTCCTTGTTCGTTGCTCAAATCCTCTCGCGTGCCCAGGCGCTACTCGGGAGGGTGAGATCAACGGGCACATGGAACATTGTTTTAATAATACATATTGTTGGCGATTGACAATGTACCGTATCGTGTATCGTGCACGACGTATTTTCAGTGGAATTGCGTCGGATTTTTAAATTAAATATAATAACGCATATTCCTGTCGATCTGTGACATGCTACATAGATCTTCGTGAAATGTGTTGGCGCGTAACTTTTTCAAAAACTACGTTTGCAATATTCAGAATTACACACGTAATTTAATTCACTCTCGAAAATAGATTATTATTTCAATTTATCGATTTATCTCGCAAAGGTTACTACCATTGTCAGTCGATTTCAGTGAAACTGGTACGTATCTTAACTGTGTTTGTATGAGGTTTCGACGTTAGGGTGTCGGAGGCGTCCCGGGACGTGCTCTCTAGGTATTAGGCTTTTGCACCCTGGCGTCTGCATGGGAATCGTTGAGTGAATGTGTTGGTGAGCTTGTGTTTTTTGCCATTTTTTAAATATAGGACTAGGTAGGTAGGTAGCTTACTTTCTTGGTGTGTGTGAATGTTAATTTTAAGTAGGTAGGGGCCGGGGCTGGCTACCGTTTTCTCTTTCGGGTAGGCCGCGATTCGACCAGTAGCCAGTTTCTGGAAGAGCTCGAAGTTTCGTTCTCGAATCGAAATCGAACGAGGCATGACGTTCGATGGATGATGCGTGTTCGATTCTTCTTGCTCGCATAGCTTTTCGCGGACGCGGACGGGAACATGAACGCGCGCGGATTAGGGCCTTGGAACGTTGCGCACCTGCTCGATTGCACCAGGGGAACGATCGGCTTCTCTCGAGACTTGTGATTCGTCACGGAAGTCGTCGATCGTTTTCTCTGCGAGCACGTTTAGGGTTTCAGATGTTCGGCGGACCGCGAAGAAAAAGAAGAGGCCCGACAAACAGTCACGCAAGAGGGCAGCAACTGCATGCGTTTTATCATTACTACCTTGTCACTATACTCGTCAGTAGAAATATTTGAAGTAGTTGTAGAAAAGTATTTAGTTGCATCAATGAGCAGGCCTTGCCGCCCCAACGATCAGCCGAGATGGCCACATCCGCGATTTGCAATAGCGTTGCGAAAACAAAAACGTGTTGCATTAATGAATTTTGAACAGAGGATCAAAGTTAGTGTTGCGGAAAGAATCGCGTTCTGCATTGTTTAGAATGTAGTGTTGCGAATGAAATAGTCGCGATTTCCATTTCATTTCAGTTTGATTGTTATTTGAGTCAATTTTAAAAATTAAAGATTAAAGATTTTGTAAAAATTTAGTATTCTTTTTTTCAATTCTCTGCTCGTTAAATTAGCGTTGCGCAGCATTAAAGTATCGCGTTTGTGTTCGAGTCATTTTCGACATTTCGGGCGCCATTGCTCGAGCTGCAACGATCCACTGGAAAAGTGGTCGCAGCCGAAACGACTGCCCTGTGGTGTGGTGCAGGCATTCGCGTTTTCGATTAGAGTTGCGAAAAAATCACAACGGGTTGAATTAGCGTTGCGAAAAAATAAAACAGAATTTGTTTAGATACCGCTTTTAATAATGACAAAGTAAAATGGTGGATGAGCCCCGGGCCTCTGCACCAATAGACTTTGTCACTCTTCCTGCATGTCTCGCGAATCAATTAATAAAGACACTTCTCTTTGGGAAATTAGCGTTGCGAGAATTTGATATCGCGATTGTCTTAGTGTTGCGAAAAATACCAACGCGTTTTCTGAAGGCGGGATTAACATGCATATTGGAAAACGTGCAAAACATGATATTTAATTATTAGACTCGCGACCGCGTACATAAAAGTAGATGATTAACATTGCAGAGTCGGTAACGCATAAAGCAAGCGAACATTGAATTCTGGGGATTTTTTTCTTAGATTTTCGAGTTATATTCCTCGAGTTCTGTATTTTAAGTTTAAAGATTTTGCTACCGTCGAAATGTGAAGCATGTGTCCACCGGACCGCTACACGTCGAGAAGAAACGTATTGGTACGGTCTAAGATCGCAGGTAGTGCAAAATCACGATGCACGTTGCTACGTTCGAGTACATTACATTTAGTATAATACTCTTTCAATAGTTTCGAAACTTTGCTTTGTTGAAAGGATCGTCCGAGGGTTTTTTAATATTTTATTAAAAATTTCAAATAAATAAATTAAATGAATTGAAATCTTTGTCTTTTGTCTTAACGATTAAATTTTTCTATTAATTCTTTGAATGATTAAATATCTTCAAATATCTTTAAATGAAAACTACCATCGCCGGTACAAAATCGGTCGACGATGGGACTCGAGAGCCGTCGCGGCCACACCATTGTCGGCTATATCGGTGTGAGATCAGAAGACCACCTCCAATTACGAAACTTCTTAATTTTTTGTTACATTTTTATGAAACTTTTACCATCATATTCGTGGCATTTTTCTGATTAAAATGAAACCAAATATGATATAATTTCGATGGTATTTATCTGTGTAATGAACGATATTAATTACTTCCCATATCAATTACATTAACGGAAAATTAGTGTAAATGTGATCCGAATTATATCGAGTTTGGTATCATTTTAATCAAAATAATGCCACGAATATGTTGGTGTGAGTCTCATAAAAAAATAATTAATAATAAAGAAGTTAAATTTTTCGTTTAAAGGCCTGCGCTCACGCGAGCTATGATCTGTGCCGGCGGCCGCGACTCTCCACGGCTCTTTCTTTCCCATACGCTGTCCTTCTCTGTGTTCGAACCTTTTATCGCTTGTTAATAAGTAAATATCATCGGAATTATATCATATTTGGTATCATTTTAATCAGAATAATGCCACGAATATGTTGGTAAAAGTTTCATAAAAATATAATGAAAAATAAAAAAGTTTTGTAATTGGATTAGTAGTGGTCTTCTGGTCTCACACCGATATACCCGATAGTGTCATGTTACACTCTTCGGCTGCGACGGCTCTCCAGATTCGCTGTCAGCACCTCCGTACAACATTGTATTTCAAATGGGACGCTCGGCCAGAACCTCCGATCTCGTATGGAAGGCAGTAAAAAGAACCGCGATTGTGTTCAGCCTTATACGTTAGTTGTTGTTATTTATTATTTAAACAATTTTTATAATGTTTCTGTATTCATTATTTGAATTATTATTTCAATAATAATTTATTATTAAAACAATTGTTTAAACAAATAAATTTTTATAATGTATAGAAATTTGTTTCTATAAAAAAATTATTTTCTCATATACTAGTCTGTTTTAGCCTTATCGTTCGTGAACAGCTATCGTGCCGTCGTCGCGTCGCACAGTGGGACGACTTATGTAAAATCTCGGACATGGACGAAAAAATCAAACTTCTTTTTCCCAGTAAGAGAGCTCATAGGATCGTTTCCTAGGCTTTTGGAATAAGTAAAATGTGGGGACATTCCAGGACATGTCCGTGATAACGCTATATTTCCGGTATATGTATCTGATGTTACGAGCCAGGGCTTCGTGCAACGCGAGAGGCCGGCGAGGGGTTTATTACCCCAGGAATATGGTTTCAATTTGTTAGTGAGGTACGCGGACGAACCCAATGCGAGATTGGGGAGCCGCTAGGATAGTAGACGTCGAGGACGAACCTGATGCGAAATCAGGGAGCCTCTGGGTATGGAGTCAAACGCAGACGAACCTGGTGCGAAACCAGGGAGCTGCAGGAGGGTGAAACTTCGTGAACGAACCCAATGCGAAATTGGGGAGTCACTGGGAGAGACACGCAGACGAACCCGGTGCGAAACCGGGGAGCTGCTAGGAGGTTGTGTAAGCAAGTATGGGTAAAAAGCACAGACGAACCTGGTGCGAAACCAGGGAGCTGCTAGGATACGGACGAACCCAATGCGAAACTGGGGAGCCGTTAGGATGGTATAATATTCGTGGACGAACCCAATGCGAAATTGGGGAGCCACTAGGTTGGAGAAATCTTATTGGATTTACGGTTATGATTGTTAGTAAGCCTCGTAACTTTATATATATATTTTAATTGATACAATCCGAGCGGTAAGATTGTATCGTGTGGGAACGTTCAATTACTAGATTAGGATATTAGGCAATAATTAAGGGTTTATAGATTTCACGATTTGATATCAAGACAAATATATTCTGTTATAAGTTTTTGTTACAAATGTCTGTGTCGCGAATGAGTTTAAGGATTATAATTTGAGTATGTTTTACCTATTTTGCTCGGTTTTGACGCACTGGCAATGCGGGGTCAGAGTTATGTTTGATTCGAAAGGGACTTTAACCCGATCTCACTAGAATTGAACTTGAGCGTGTAACGCGACGTGACTCTAACGTGATAGCACGATCGTTGAATCTTGTGGAACCGTTACTGTACGCAACTAAGATCAACCGAACCGTCGTCTGACGTTTCTAAAGTACTACTGAACCGAAGAGGATGAAAACGAGCGGGTTTATATACCTTGAGAATGAAAGGGGTGCTCTGTTTAAAGTTTAATGTCACGTGGGGTCACACAGATGTTTTTTGTCAGTTCTAAACGAAACCAGGCCTCAGTTAGATTTTTCGTTAAAAAGGGGCTAATGGAAGGTTATCTGGGCTATTTCCAAATAATTAACGGATGCCAGAAGGGAGTGTTATCAAGAGTTTCATAAACAGTCGTACTGTTTTCAAAAGGGGTCTGTTGGGACGTCTTTCGTTCTGGGAAAAGAGATTAGAGTTTTGTAAACGAAACATCTGGATGGAGACATCTCCATACGTAACACTGAAATCGACAGCTCAAGACTTGAATTTTCATGAAACCGTATCTTTCTAATGAATTGTTCCTAATAGTTTCCATCTTTTGGCAATGTTGTTGTATAATTTTTTCCTACTTATGAGGTGTATTTGAGCTGAGAAAAATATGAATGAAATAAAAAATGGCTGTATTACTGTTTAACACTTGACGTTTAGTAACGTTGTGGGCATTTTGCGTACATTTGGTCGTGTTACAAAAAAGTTCCGATTTGTTCCGAAAAATAGACTTTATAAGTGTTTACAGTTGGTATTCAGTGAGAGAAATACGCAAAAATCATATCCGACTTCGTCCGATTCTTCCCGGAAATCATGTTTGAAGAAGTGGTGTCTAGAGTCAATGTCCAGCAAAACGCAGTATTTGTTGACTATGTATGCATTTCTTAATTCTGCTATTTTCGATCAGTATCAGTTCTCAGCTTTCCGTATCCGTGTGCAGCGAATAGTTTTGGAAACTGTTGGAATTGTGGATTTTCATTGCATGCATATGAACGAATTAAGATTGTAAATTATAAAAGGAGGGTATTTATTCCATATTTCTATGACTTGTTACAAGTTTTACATACAATTGTAGTGTTCTGTGTAGAATACTTAACAACAAAGATAACGAAATAATATAAATAAGGAAGACAACGAAACAATATACAGGGTGGGGCATTATAAACAGGTCACCTGAATAACTCGCTTACTTTTAAAGATAGAAGAAAATTCTTCAGACCAAACTTAATTGATATCGAGGCGCTCGTAATCTGATGTCATTCATTTTTTAGATATGACAGTAATTTTATAGATGGAGACGTCAAGGAGATATGAAGGTCAACTTCATTTTTTTTAAATGCAATGAGATATTTTTTAATTCACCAATCGACGCAGCTGGACATCCACTATAAAACGAACGGAATGCTGCGATCAAAGGCGTGTGTATTGAATAAGTGCTATGTTTTAAGTGGAAGCACAGGTGACTGTTTGGGTAAACACAGATAATGAGTACACCACGTGATAGCATGTTTATTTATCTACAGTACCGGACAAATGTATTCGGACAAATGATTTCTGTTAGTTTTTATAAATAAGTCACCATATTAATATAAAATGAATTGAGCAGTTTATGAAGGTCAAGGTGATAAATAATGTATGTGTTGCGGGATCACGATGTACAGTGGGTACAGACGTGTTTGAGGAACCAATAATGGACCACGATGTAATATATGAATAACTATTTAATTAAATGAGAATATATAAAATACTGAACTTCTACACTCGGCATGGCTCTGTCCTCTATCGCCCGCTTCGACAACCACCTCGCGTCTCTCGCACCCCACTCTCTCTCCTCTCCTTTATGGTGCATTCACATTGACAGTCACTTCGCTACAAATTCCCCTTTGGCTTTCAATGTGAATTCACCTCTTATATTCAACTTGTCTAGGTTTTTCCTTAACTTATTTGCATTTAACGCTTTTGTCATAATATCGGCTTCCATATCCTCGGAGTTTACATGTTCTATTACAATGTTATTCTTCTGTACCTCGTCTTTTATAAAAAAATATTTTCTGTTAATATGTTTTGTCCTATTAGTAACCCTATCCTTGTGAACCCAATCCATGGCTGCTTTACTATCAGTGTTTACTTTAATTGGCGTTCTATTTCCGATATCTGTGCCTAAGCTTTCTAATAACCCTTGAACCCATTTTAACTCTTGCACTCCCTCACACATTGCCATGAGCTCGGCCTCACACGTAGACAGAGCCACTAAATCCTGCTTCTTACTCCTCCATCCTATTATATTGTTCCCTAATTTAACAGTATATCCACTAAATGACTTGGCATCTTTTGTACTGTTCCAACTCGCATCTGTGCTAACGGTTAATACATCACTCTTGGCATCGTATGTTAATCTATAGTCTTTGGTACCCTTTACATATCTAAATATTCTTTTTAATGCGTTCAAATGAATCTGACGTCATATCTTTCCTATGATAGCAATCTCTCGCTATGTGGTTACTCCTCCCACATATATAGCACGCCCCGCGCTTTCCTCTGTTGGCTGGATGTCGTGTTACCTTGTAAGCGTTCTCCGTCTTCTATGCTTCGTTTCTACCATGTGTACCGTTCTGATTCTGTCGGCTTTCTTCTTCCGTTAGTATACGTTTAATATCATCTAGATTGACCTCCTTTTGTGTTCTCAACACTGCTGCAGTTCTCTCGTACCTAGGATGGATTCCTCTAATCATATGGTAGCTTACCTCACGTGGGTCAAATGGAGATCTTATTTTGGCGCTTTTGGATGCGATATTCCTCGTTCTTGTAACATAATCCATAACAGATTCGTTCGCATCCATTCGTATATTCTTTAATTCCAGTCCAATCTCAATTTTCTTGTCTTGTATATTACCTTCGTGTAGTCTTCTTAGTTCATCCCAAACCTTTTTTGCCTTGGATTCCTCTAAAAATTGACCTGCTTGCTCGTCCGACAGTGTAACAATTATCAGTCCAAATGCTTCGTCATTTTTAGATTCCCATATCTGTCTTGCTTTCCCTTGAGCCGATTCCAGATCGTTCGACACTGGTGGTTCGTTACCTTCGATTACCTCTTTAAATAATTTTCTCGCTCGTAAAACTGCACGTACTTTTAACGCCCATACATGGTAGTTCTTTTCAGTTAATTTGTCTATATTTTTGCTTGATACGCTTAACTCAGCCATGGTTATTTCTATGGTTCTCGACACGTGCTTATTCTAACCTCTAATCCACACGTGTACACCGACGAACCACGCTCTGCTACCATTAGTGTTCGGGATCACGATGTACAGTGGGTACAGACGTGTTTGAGGAACCAATAATGGACCACGATGTAATATATGAATAACTATTTAATTAAATGAGAATATATAAAATACTGAACTTCTACACTCGGCATGGCTCTGTCCTCTATCGCCCGCTTCGACAACCACCTCGCGTCTCTCGCACCCCACTCTCTCTCCTCTCCTTTATGGTGCATTCACATTGACAGTCACTTCGCTACAGTATGTAAACCAATTTAGCAAATTGTAACATAAAATATATATTTTGAACAATAAACAAAACTTTGATTGACAAAAGTATTCGGACAAAACTTATATCTTGAGAAAATTATAATATAAACGAATTTTATTCATGAAAATAAAAGAATAAATTAATATTTAGTAGAATAACCTCTAGAATCAATAACTGCCTGCATTCTTTTGGGCATAGATTTAGCAGTATTTAGAAATTTTTTTCCTCGTGAGCTAGCTTTCAACTATTAGAAAACAAAACACAGAGTGGCCTTCTTCTACCAACAATGTCACAGTGTAGTGAAACAAAAACATTTCTATCCGAATTCATTTGTCGCGAAAATCATCCGAAAATCATCAGTAGCTACACGTACAGCGGTACGCGTTTAACTTATCGCTTTTACATTGAACAATTCTCGGTCCTGGCTGACCACCATGTTCGCGACAAACCGTGATTTATATAATTTATTGGAACATCCTGGTGATTCACAAAATTGTGCAATTTTAAAAGAGGAAATTTTACGCACCATCACCGTTCCTGCGAATGTTTCTAGGTGTAACATAATACTCCTAGAAAATAAACTAAAAATATTTTGTGCACATTTAAAAAAAAAGTGGGTGCAATGTAGTCATAAGAAAGCATTTTTTCTTTCAAGAAATGAACATTGGCTCAACAGAGTCTTTGAGTATCCCGAGGGATTTCTTCAGTCCTCTGTTGATAACAATTCGCTCAAGCCCTTCGGTGAACTCTCTGAGAGGCAAAAAAAGCGCAGGACTGAAGAGTTGAGGGCAAGCTATTCAGGGGAGGAATTACTTTTTGCCGCGACAATGAATTTGAAGCAGGAAGGTCATTGTCTTAAGGCAAAAATTGTTAAAAAAGTGCTTGACTGTTCAGACGATTCGGAGGAATTAATAAAAATGTGCGAGGATGGTAAGAAATCTGACATTTCGTTCTCAAGTGAAAATACACTTGCTCTAAATACATCTCTCAACCTGTCCAAGTCAAAGTACTTCATTTTGAGAGATGCTACTTTGAAAGCAGGATCAACATTATTTCCCTCATATTACCAGCTCAACAAAGCCAAGAAGGAATGTTATCCAGAAGAACGTGAGGTAACTGAGTTGGGAGCAAAGATACCTCTTCAATCTCTTCTGAACCATACAGCCTCGAGAATTGTATCTATCACCCCCATGGATAAGAGCCTAACAAACAGGAAATGCCTAAAGCTTATTTCAAAATGGGGATGTGACGGGTCAACTAGCCATAGTGTTTACAAACAAAGTTATTCTTCGAACAGTGGCACAACTGCGGATGACTCAGCGTTCTATTTGACTACACTAGTTCCAATCAGGTTAATCGACACAGACGATTCACGCATTGTTTGGGAAAACCTGAGACCCTCGTCGATTCACTTTTGCAGACCTATAAAATTCGTGTTTTGCAAAGAAACTCCAGAAACAATCCAACTAGAACATGAACGAATGGAATCAGAAATTGCGTCGCTAGTCCCTACACAGATTAATCAAGTTAAAATAGAACACGAACTTTATATGACTATGATTGATGGAAAAACAATAAATGTGTTGACTGACACAAGTTCATCCATGCGTTGCTATGTGTGTGGTGCAACACCATCAATGATGAACGATTTAAAACAAGAACTCCTAATGCTGAACACTACAGGTTTGGTATTTCTCCTCTGCATGCAAAAATTCGATTTTTCGAGTGCCTACTGCATGTTTCTTATAACCTTGGTTTCAAAAAGTGGTCAGCAAACACAGATTTGTACAAGGAGCAACAGCAAGAAAGAAAAATAAAAATACAAAAGGAGTTTAAAGATAAGCTGGGTCTTCACGTTGATCGAGTAAAGCAAGGCGCTGGAACTTATAACAATGGTAACATGGCACGAATGTTTTTTGACGATCCCAAAACTACAACAAACATCACTGGACTTAATGAAGAGATAATTAGAAGATTTGCAGTAATTTTACAAGCGATTTCTTCACGTAAACCGGTTTGCCCTAAAAAATTTGGATTATTTTCCCGAGAATCCGCAGAGATTTACGTCGAACACTACGGGTGGTATCACATGCCAACAACTGTACATAAAGTGCTGATCCATGGGGAGAAAATAATCGAAAGTTTTATTCTTCCAATCGGAAAATTTTCGGAAGAGTCTCAAGAGGCTCTTAATAAAGTATTTCGCCACTGCAGAGAGTTTAGAGCCAGAAAAATGTCACGAAAATCAACAAATGAGGATATCCTGAATAATCTTCACGTCAGCTCTGATCCCAGGATTTCTACACTGAGGCCACACGGTTTTTTTCAAAATTCTATGACAAAGAAGTTATTCCCAGAAACCCAAACGTTGCTTCTTGTTGCTGATGATGTCACCGAAGAAGATGACATAGGTTCAGATTTTTTGGACGCTTCGCTAAGATTTGATGAGGTAGAAGAACAAGATTATACGTTGGAGAACCCGAATTGCTAGAAGAAACCGACATGCAATAATAAGATGAAAGTTAACTAAAGGTACCTCATTTTACTTATATCATTTCTGAAGTTTTTCAGTTGCTAAGTAGAGATTTTATTTACACCTACAAAACATTAAACAAAATTAAAAAATTAAACAAAAACTAAATTCTATTCATTCCTCAGTACATATTTAAGTAACCCTTAAATTTTTTATGTGAAAATAAAAAATCCAAGATTATTGTTCTATGAATGCGCTGTAGCTTCTTTCGCATCATTCCTATCATCTAACGGACTTCACCATTCGATTCAGCACGAAAAAATACATAGAGTATGACCCACATTTTAATTTTTATTAAGGAATAACTGGATGAAAAAGCCATGTCAAGGGAATTGCCTGTTTCGTCCCACTGTGCGTCGCGTCGCGTCACTAGACAACGCGTCCGCGACAATGTTGTTTACTCGTCCGTAGACTAGACCTGACTACACTGAGTGCAATGCATTTTCGGTGTCAAAACATCTGCCTAATAAACTCCTTTTAAATTGAGTAGCATGAGAAGAATAGAAAAAGTCAGGACGTGCAGGTCGTAGGAAGTGTAGGCGTAGGTCATTGGATTTGTCTTGATAAATGTCGACATAATACAGGAAAACATAGGGTAGCATTTGAAAAACTAAAATCGACTTAAAAATTTTCCGCACAACCTACCCTGCAAAAAAATAACGTACACCTTATTATGTCCCTCTTCGTACAAGTTATTTCTAAACTTTTTTTTACAGATGTGGTCTTTCACGAGATATTTCAATTCTTTTAGATAAATGAAATACAGTTTGGTTATAAACTGTTAGTTATAAACGATTAAAAGTGCGATTGTATGTCGAAAATCGTAGAAAACTGCAGTTTTTGTCACTTTTAATCGTTTGTAATTCGTAAACGAATTATCCAAAATTTATGAAACTTTCAGCATGGATATAATTTATAAGACACCATCGTGTAACCTTCACTAAGCACAAATAGAATCCACATTATTGGTAACAGCATAACTTGATTCTATTTGATTTGATCTAATTTAAAAAAGGTTATGCCGTTGTTACGTGCTACGTCTCCCTTTGGGATTGGGCGTAGCCTGACGAGAGAGAACGGACGAGCGGTAATCCGTTCTCAGGGTGGGAGTCGCTGATATCGCAAATGGAGAAACCCAAGAAAGCCGTCGTGCAAGGAAGGGAGAAGCGTTTAGACAGTTCTTTTGGTAAAATATATATATTTATTCTAAATGACTTGATTTTAGGCATACGAACAAAATTAAAATTTATACACTATAAAATACATATAAAAACTAAGAGTAATGAATTGCACAAAAATGTCTTAATAATTACTTCGCTGGATTTACGAAAGGGGGGTCGGGGAATAATCTTTCTTGGTAGATTCTAAAACGGGGATCCGTCTCCGGAATTTGATAGGGGTTGGGGATGCTCGCTAGAAAGGAGGCAATGGGGGTGAGCACCCAACCGGGGGGGAGTGGCTGTGGCGATGATGGCGGATCAGCTCCTTTCGCTGCTTCTTGTTCCCTCCTGTTCTGCTGGTTTCGGCGGAACTTCCTTCCTCCGCGGCGGACCTTCCTTTTTTCCTTTACTTCGGGGTTTGCTCTGGTTCTTGTTGTGGAGGTCGTCATTTGGTGTGGGTGGGAGCAGGGAGGACTTCGTGCATCGAAGTCTCGGCCGTGGGAGTGCTTGTGCAGAATTTCTGCCAGCGACTATTCCTTACGTGATCCTCAACTTGGCACCGAAGAGCGAGCTGTGCGACTATGGGGCACCAGCTCGGGGAATTTTCTGTATAAGCGGACGCTTGTGAGATTTTTCCGACTTTCCCAATTTCCCTGGGGCAGATATACAGTCGCGTCGGTAAGTAAGTTAACGATCAGTATATTGCACAAAAATTGAGGAAATGGATAGGATAATATATATGGAATTGGTCCATTCTCTTATACATATATAATAAGTTTATCCCTCGGGTTTTTCGGTTTATCTTACGAAATAATAGCCAGACTGAGTTTCACTGTAAACACAAGGTTAAAATTTTATTCGCTATTTGTAACAATTATTTACATTATTTACATTATTTATATTCTTACCTGTAAACACAAGAAACGACATTAAAAGCTATTATTCCACAAAGATTTCTGTGAGAGAGTGACGCTTTATTCAGACAATTCTAATCAATTAGGTTTTGTAATATGTCAGTCCGCTGTTTTCTTTTACAGGCATGCGCAATGCGTATCCCATTCAAACCTAGCTCTAAAAGAAATACGATAGATCCACATACGTTCTATCGTATTTCTTTTACATCTCCCCCCCTCGGAGTGGACGATCACCAAATTCAAATATTTTAATTGGCATATGGGATTAATTTTGTCTTATGGAAAAATTTCGATTCTGTTTTCTTATGACCTGTATCTATTTTAAAGATGACGTTTGATATTTTATCTAGAATTTTGAATGGACCTATTTTTAATTCATCCGTTTTTCTCCTATTCAATTTATTGCCATTTTCTACGTATACTAGATCATTAACCTTTAGATCGTATTCTTCTCTATTTTTATCAAATATTTTTTTGTTATAGTTGTGAGATTTTTATGAATTTTGAAAAGCTATTTGTCTATCTCTCTGTAAATCTTCTTTTGATTTTTCTCGTCGTAATTCTTCCGGTAAAATGTTGGTATCCTTCGCTTCCAGCAAATATTTCGGTGAGAATGTTGTTACTGTGTGTTCAGTTTCGTTGTAGATTCTCGTGCATTCGTATGCTATGCTAGTCCACGCTCTTTTATTTTTTTCTTCATTTATTCTGCACCGAATTTTATTTACTAGAGTTTGATTAAGTCTTTCGTTTAGGCCGTTTGAGAAAGCTGCATTAACTGCTGTGAATACTATCGGTATATCTTCTTGGTTTAGAAATTGTTTGAAGTCTTTTGAGTTTATTCCAGGGTATTGGTCAGATAAGATCATTCCTATTTTTTCATTTTGGGGTATTTGTTTAATCAGTTTAATAAAATCGTTTGCTGATTGGGTTTTTGACGTTAGAATATATGCGTATCTTGTGAAGTGGTCTACAAGTAGGTGCAGGTATTTTTTTGTAGAACGTACTCCTCCAAAACCTCCAATTGTGTTATTTGATACAATTTCAAAAGGACGAGTAGCTGGACCCAGATGTGACATTAATCCGATTTTAAATTTTTTCCTTGATTTGTTTCTTATGCAAACTTCACAACTGTTACATATTCTTTTTATGTTGTATGTTAAGTTTTTTGATGTGTAATATGGTTTTATTTTATTTTCCATCTGTTTTATTCCCAAGTGGCAGTATTGATTATGTACTTTTTTGATGAGTTTTATACTAAGGTGTTCAGACAGTAAAATCTTATCTTTTTTCCTAATTTTTTTATAGTATATGTCGTTTTCCATCAATAATTTTTCCTTATTATTTTGTATATTTTTGTTACTAGATTGATCAATTTTAATTTCTTCTAATTTTATTAGATTTACTGTTTTAATATAATTTTCCTCATATTTACTTTGTTCTAACACCGGATTTCTGCTTAGTGCATCTGCTTCTACATTTTGTTTCCCGGGTGCATATATTATTTTAAATTCATATTGTGATAAATCGTTCGTCAGATCTCCTAATTCTTCATCTGTCCTGGATTTTATATTTAGTCTTTCTAACGGTTTGTGATCTGAAAAGACCGTGAATGATTTGTCCACTAACCAATGATGCCAATATCTTATCGTCTCTCTAATTGCTAGGCATTCCAGGTAAATTGCTTTTTTTTTCTTTTGGCTGTCGTTCAATTTCCTGGAAAAATACGCCACTGGTTTTTCTTCTCCGTTTTCCTGTGGTTGTTTGAGAACGGCTCCGATACCTTGTAAGCTTGCATCAGTGTATATGTGTATTGGTAAATTTGGATCAAAAATTGCCAGTATAGGTTTTGAACACAATAGTTCCTTCATTTTTTCGAAAGTGTTTTTACATTTTTCATCCCAAATGAATTTTTGATCTTTCCTGAGTAGATTATAGAGGGGATCTAGTGTTATCGAAAAATTAGGTATGTATTTATTATAAAAATTTATTTTTCCAATAAATTGTCTGACTTGTTTCTGTGTTGTTGGCGTTGGGAAATGTTTTATTGCAATTAAGTTGTCTTTCAAAGGAGTGACTGAGTCATGCTGGATAATATGACCCAAATATTTAACTGAATTTTGTGCAAAGGTGCATTTCGATAGTTTTAACCTGAATCCTTCACGTGCTATTGCATCTAATAATCGTTTTAGATCAGTAATGTGTTCTTCGAATGATTTTGAGAATATTAATATATCATCAATATAATTTACCGCGAATCCATTCAGTTTATATTTCCTAATGATACTACTCAAGATTCTTTGGAAAATCGCAGGTGCTGTCTTTAAACCAAATGGTAGGCAAGTCCATTGATAATGTCCTTCCTGTGTCACGAACGCTGTTTCCCTTCTGTCTTCAATCCGGAGTGGTATTGACCAAAATGCCGAATTTATGTCTAATGTAGAGAAATATCTACATCCTCTTGTTTTCACCATCAGGTCCTCAATCATAGGGAAAGGCTGTGACTGTGGAACTACTATTTTATTCAGGTCGCGAAAATCTATGCATAGCCTTGCTTTTTTTCCTTCTTCTTTTTTGAAAGCTAGTGTCACTGGAGCAGCAAATGGACTATAGGATTCTTCTATTAATTTTTTTTCTAATAATTTTGATACTTGCGATTCTATCTCCTTTTTGTCTTCAATCGTGCATCTGTATGGCCTTTTGCAGCAATATTTATCAATTATTAAGTCGATGCGAGCTTCGTAGTCTTTTACAGTTCCCACGTCATACTTATCTTTCGCGAAAATATGTTTGTATTCTTCTATTAGTTCATTAATTTCGGTTTTTTGTTCTAAATTTAGGTTAGTTACCATGATATTAAAATCTTGTGGTCTTATATGCTCGTTGAAATTTATTTCAATTTTTTTGTTTGTGCTATGATCCCTTAGGATCTTTTCCATTTTTTTATTTTCGATTTCATTATTGCCTTGAGGCATCTTACCTTTACAATCAGGCATTTTTATTTCATCTTTTGAGGCAACATCATTTTGTGGCTTCATTTTCTGACTAATCTCTAATTCTTCATTCTGTATTAACCGGAATTTTTTTACGCAGTCCAATCCGATTAAAAATTCATGATCAAAATTTTCTCCCTCTATTACGAATACCTTCATTATTTCTTCTATATTGAAAATTTTTATCTTCAATGATACTATGCCTAGAGTTTTCCTCCCACCATTAATCGTCTTCACCTTACTATGATAATTATTTGGTCTATTCCTCCAGTGTAATAGTCTTGAATTAATTATTGAAATGTTTGCACCAGGATCATATATTCCTTGTATTTCTAATTTATCATTGATTGTTACTGGTATTTTAATTAATGGTGGTAAAATTAGTTTTTTGGATCTATGTTCTCAAATTCTGCTTCAATTAAATTATTATTTATTTCTTCTTGAGTATTTTTCCGTTTATCTTCTTGTTTGTTTTTAAACCAGCATGCAGATTCAGGGTGAAATCTTATACCTTTGTTCTCTTTTTTGCATATTGTGCATGGTGATTTGTTGTCTTTGTAATTGGTTTTAAAAGTCGTATTGTTGTCATATTTTTCTTTCGAGTTTGTTTTTTTTATTAAATGTTCAAGACCTCTGATGTTGTTAAATAGATCATTTGTTGTGTCTAATTTTTCTCTATCTATTTTGTCTGTTATAAAGTTTGGTAGTCCTGTAGCAATGAGGTTAATAAGTGTTTGTGTATCTATAGATTTATTTATTTCTAACAATAATCTTTCTTTTTTCAAAGCATATTCCAGTATTGATCCTTGTTTATATCTGTAATTAAATGCGTATCTGACTGGTGACCATCCTTTATTTGCAAATGCTTCACACAAACTATTTTTCCAGATGCTCCATTCAGACTTTATTGAGTTTTTAATTATCATAGAGTTATACCAGTCCATAGCAGACTCTTCCATAAATAATTTGAGCATTTCAATTTTATCCATATCTGTAATTACTTCTAGTCTGGTGCATTCACTTTCAAAATTATCTAGCCACTGGTGAACATTTGTAATTTTTCCTGAAAATTTTTCTGATACAAATTTTTCTACTAGTTTTAATTTATTTTGTTGCTGTTGTCTGTCTCCTTTATCGTTTACTTTCAAATATTCTAATAATTTTGTCAAGTTTCCTTCTTTAGTTGCCTTTTCATCATTTTCTTCAGCTTTCTCTAGCAGAAATCCCTCAAACTGAATATTACCTTCATCAATATAGGTTTTCTTTAATTCATTTGTTAAGGTGATCCAAACTTCCCTTTTCTCATGTCTTTTCCTCAAAGATGTCTTCACTTTATTCATAATTTCGCATTTTAAAATTTCTTTGTGTAGGCTTAGAGGTTGTAATTCTTCTGGTATGATATAAGTTTGCTTGGTAGGAGTAGAAATTGAGGTTATGGCATATATGTTCGTTTTTGGGTCGTCTGGTTTCGCTTTTATCGTAAAATTAAAACATAGTTTTTCCATTGTTGTTTTTAAATAGCTGACAAAATGTCGTTTTATAATAAGTTTATCCCTCGGGTTTTTCGGTTTATCTTACGAAATAATAGCCAGACTGAGTTTCACTGTAAACACAAGGTTAAAATTTTATTCGCTATTTGTAACAATTATTTACATTATTTACATTATTTATATTCTTACCTGTAAACACAAGAAACGACATTAAAAGCTATTATTCCACAAAGATTTCTGTGAGAGAGTGACGCTTTATTCAGACAATTCTAATCAATTAGGTTTTGTAATATGTCAGTCCGCTGTTTTCTTTTACAGGCATGCGCAATGCGTATCCCATTCAAACCTAGCTCTAAAAGAAATACGATAGATCCACATACGTTCTATCGTATTTCTTTTACACATATATTTAGTACAGTGATAAAATGAACAGATGAGTGTACAAAGATAACATAATGTTTCACAAGTAAACAAAAGGAAAATAAAATACGGAATATGACTATAATAGTAGGGTCGGAAAGTAAGTTAACGCATGTAATATTTTACAATAAATTATATTTTAATATTTAGTATGGTAACCTTTTGCTACTATAACAGCTCGTAGACGGTTTGGTATACTTTGGATTAAATTTTTAATTATATCTGGACTAATATTGTTCCATTCATTGTATAAAGCTTTAATAAAAGTTGTTTTGTTTTTCCTGTCATTCACAGTTACATTTCTTTTCAAATGGTCCCATAAATGCTCGATGGGATTCAGATCCGGACTTTGTGGGGGTCATTCCAATATGTTTATGTCGTTATTTTTAAAATATTGCATCGTTATTTTTGTTTTATGTTTAGGATCATTGTCCTGTTGAAAGACATAATTTTCTAATCCCATTTTTTCTGCAGAAATAAACAAATTATTTTGCAATATTTCAATGTACTTTATTGCCGTCAATTTGCCGTCTATGATGACCAGGTTTCCAACACCGTGTATACTAAAACACCCCCACGTCATAATAGAGCCACCTCCGTGTTTAATGACTGTTTTTACATGTCCCCTTTTAAAACTTTCGTTGGTCTTCCTCCAAACATACTGTCGCCTATTATTATTAAGGATTTCAAATTTCGACTCGTCACTCCATATAACCGATTCCCAAAACTCAATTGGCTTTTCTAAATGTTCTCTTGCAAATTTCAGGCGTTTCAGTGCATTAGTTTTTGAAATTAGTGGTTTTCTTCGACACACACGGCCATGTAAACCTGCTTCTCGTAAGCGTTGTTTAATTTGCGTTAAACCTATTGGCAGTTCTAAATTCTCTTTTATTTCACGAGTCGTTATTAAAGGGTTCTTCTTTACTTCGCGAACGATATAATTATCTTGACGTGGCGTTGTTTTACGTTTTCGCCCTGTTCTTGGCAGAGATTCAGCATTACCTCTCTCTTCAATCCGGTCACAAATTTTTTTAACTCCTACTTTTGAGATTTTAAACAGATCTGCAATCAAACCCAAAGAATATCCCTCCTTCCTAAGCTCGCAGATCCTCAGTCTTTCTTCAACAGATCGTTCTCCACTTCTTACCATGCTTAAAAAGATATTAATCGGTATTAGGTTAGATAAGGTTGCACATACCGATAAATGCTTCGTAAGTATTTCAATGTCTCCCAAAAAAGGTATAACAATACATATTGCACTGGTTATTTACAAAAACCCAAGAATTATTCAGACGTTAACTTACTTTCCGTCGATGAAATGTGTTCTTCTTGAATTGTAGACGTCGTAAAATGAAGATTTCTTTGTTGAAAACAAATGCCGTCAATAATAACAAATGACGATCAATAGTATTGATCAATACTGCCATTATTGGTATACTCAATAGATGGCTCTCATTACTTTTTACATAATAGATATCTTTACGCAACGCGTTAACTTACTTACCGACGCGACTGTAGCTGCAGCTATTCATTTTTGGTGGCGAGAAACTGATTGTCCCAAAAGTCATCTGCCGGTTGACTTTGGGACTATTGCGGGGTAGTATTGGTGTGTTGAGGGTGTAGTGAGCTCGGTACTTGGTAAAAAGGGTCCTGGAGGTCAGGCTGATTATTGTCTTGGTGTGAGGGAGAGGGTACAGCACTTGAGTGGGTAGCGCGCCAGGCCTATGCTGGCCGCGCGAGAAAAGGATCGGGACGGTTTCGAGACGGAAGATCGGGCACGTGCATAAGAACGTGACACTGTTTCAAATAGTGTGGATTCAGTTTTGCTCTTCACTGTATGCTCAGTGAAGGTTACAAAGTCAGATACACGTCGGTGTCCTTTTACACGGTGGATACGTACAGTATAAAAAGGCCGTGCAAAATAAGGAAACAGGATGGAATAAAAATATAAAACTTGTGCAAAAAAAAAAAACGAAATAGGGAGGTGGGTACTACACCACAGCAAACTGTACAAAAACCAATTAATGCATTCGATCAAATTGCATAGAAATGCGTAAATTAGTAAGAGATTGGGTGAAGGGTATACTTACAATGCTTTCTCTTTGGTAGCAGCGTGCTTTCTGAAGATTCGGCGGGCGATTTTAGCGTATTTGGCTTCCCTCTGAAGTTATCTCTTCTTTTAAAGCAATTTCTGCTTAGATGATTCCTTGAACCGCAAGTAAAACAGCCAACACAATCTTGCTTCTTGTGCCCTTTTCTGCCACAACCATAGCAAACGATATCTGTATTCTCGTTCGCAGAATTATTTTCACTCGTTTTAAATGGCTTCCTTTCAAATCTTGATTTTGTTACTAACGCGACCGTTTCTTCTTCAACAGATTGTTCTTCTGTCTTCATTTCTTCAGACATCAATCTGGCTGTTAGACTTTCAAGATTTTTTTTCGATTCTTCAACAGAATCCTACGCACTGTGAAAATGATTAAATCTTTTCGGCAATGTATGATACATGAAATGCGTGTCACGAGCATTGAATCTGGCACTTCACTACCCAAACTCTTCATCTTCGAAGCCAACTGCTCGACTTTTGATAAGTTGTGCGTAACGTTCTCATTTTGTTCCCGCTTAAAATAAAAAAACTGTTTTTGAACCAAAGACAGATTTTCTTCCGACTTCATGTCGTACACAGCGTTCAGCTTCTTCCACATTTCCCTGGCAGTTGTGCAGCTTAATAGCTAATCCAATGGTTTCTTTTCCGCTGTCGTAACAATTAACTTTCTTGCAGCCTTGTCTAACTTCAAAAATATCTTCAGTTTTGTTTGGAACTACATACACGGTCTTGCATATGTTTGTTATGTCTACCGCCCGTATCGGATCGCCCTCCTTCAGGCGATCTAAATATGGCACCAGGGCCAATAGAAATTTTTCATATAGCTCCGGGCGGTCCAAAAAATCCTTCCTGTAGCGAGACATACCGGTAGGATACTGAAGTCCGCTGGCACAAGACGGGTATACATAGGCATGCACGTTCCGCGTCATTGGTCGCGCATGCGCAGTTGACCGTGCGGACCGACCATACGCTCCACTGACATTGCTGGGCATAGTTGTTCTTTGGTACTCTACACCGCCCAGGAAGGGTGACTAAGAAGGACACGATTGGCCTTACCAACTCCATTCAGTCACCCAAACAATCCTCCACTCATCCAGTATCAGGAGCCGACGGCTCTGTCGGGTCAGACCTTGTACGGGCCACGGCGGTACTATAACACGAGGTCATACCGTTAAACCGCCGCCAGTTCAACCACGAGCCCCACAATACGCGAGTCGTAAGTCCCCGGAGTTGGCTCTTGGTGAGACCAAGCATCCGGAGCTCGCGTTCGCTCTGAGAGCTCCAAATTCCCCTCCATGAGATCGTAATGGAGGTAAATCCGACATTAGCAGCGAGTACTCCTGCGCGTTCCGCAACACGGTTCACTAGATCATTATTAACACCATACTTGGCCACCTTCCTAGCATGAGCCGGATTCAACGCTGCTTCGCTAGACACAACCTGCGCGTCAACTACGAACGCCAAACCATCTTTGACGATCGTAAGGTCGGGTCGTCGCCTCCCGGCAGATGTCGAGAAGGCTAGCTCCTTGTCCACTTGCCATCCCTTCTGCCGGAGGGCACCAGCGACTTGACGGCAAAGGTCGTTATGCCGTTGGATCCGTCCACCGTGCGTCCTGAAACAACGCTGCACGCAGTGTGCCGGGGTTTCCCTTTCGGGATACCCAGCACGACATTGTACAACGAGTTCAGGTCTGCCACGGGAGGTTCTCGCTCGAGACGGTAAGCAGTTGGCGCGAACGTGATGGTGGTAGTGCATATAGTCGCTACCGGGTATGGCTGAAGCGCCTTGGTACACCCAGTGCGAAATCAAGCGACAGGAGGCCGACTCACGTAGTCCTTTCCCGTCTCAAGAGTCGTGCAACGCCGCAGCGCAACTCCGCCTGACCTCAGCGGTGGAAGTGACACGTTCACCTCGGTAGCGCATCTGGTCTTCCGACCTGGTGAGCTGGCGAGCCATGAAGTGTGACTCGGCGGCAGCTCTAGCCGAGGGAAGCGCACTTCGACAAAGCCGCTGAAGTCGCTGGTATCGGAGAATAGGGATGTGCGTCCTAAGCACGGACCTATTTTCCGGTCCGACGGACGGAGAAACCCCGGGCAACTACGGGTTTTTATGGCCGTGAAGCCGGGCCATGCACCGGTCGCGCGGTACGCGGTCCACCCGCGACAAACGGCACGTCGCAAAGTCGGTTTTCGCAAAATTTAGTCGAGGATCGGATCCTTACAATGGGCGCCAGGCACCGAGAGGTGCCACACGAAGGTTTTCCGAATCTATTCGACATGTTATCCGATTCCGACTCAACGACGGCCGCGCGATATCCTGGACGGCTCACCCGGGCCCAGGATTCTAGCGTGGAGGGGTACGAGACGTTCCCCCCGGCGGGAAGGTTTCTCACAAGAATTCGAACGAGAAGCCGGGCTTTAACAATCATTTATTAATTGTCGATGATATACAAGGCTGCCGGGAGGTATTCCGGCAGCAAATTACGTAAAGCCCGTGCGATACAATTCTTTTACGACGGATGTTCGGCCGTTCGCGCTTACTTCGCCCGAGTCTCTTCTAATCGCGTCGAACAGGGCCGCGGACGCGATGTACGGCGTCCAGGACTTCGATTTTCGGACGTTACTCGACCCTGATCAGATGTATTACGCGGAGGAGATTTTACACGACTGTAACCGAAGAATACTATTCAGAAACGGCGATTTCGCACCGTCGCGTCGTCCCACCGTGGGAAGTCTCTAAGTAACGCCAATTAATTCGGGATTTCTCCCCACCAAAATCGTCGACGTACGGATCCCCCGCGAATGCGTAATTTCGCGTTACAATCCTAACCCGCACGTTCGACGACCGACGCTCCCGTGCCCCACGCGGAACTCTAACCAACGCGCTTTTCCGGCAGCAACGGAATTCGTCGTAACGACGCGAATCGCGGTCGTTCACCAAGACGTTGCCGAGCCAACACGAAATCAGAAATCACGAAGTGTTACAATAAGAAGCCTGATCGGGACTTATCAATCGGCACAGCTACAAGCAGCAGCTTCTGGCAGCACTCTCTAATAGTATCGGTCGGTGTTCTAACAAATTACTAGATCTTTAAGCAATAATTGAGTGACTACAACTCCCGTAGGTCTTCGGCACAGTGACCTACTTCGGCTCGGCTCGGCAACGCGGAAGCGAGGCGTCCCCCACTTTCCTAGTTTAACCTACCCCGCGAGACGCTCGGACCTATCGCTAATTTCGGCGCGGCAGGGCCGCGCTCGGCAGTCCAGGGGCCCTTGACGTAAGATGGTCGGCACCGATGGTGACGCTGATTGGCCGCTGGTCCCGCTGAGGAAGCTCCCGGGCCAATCCCGCGTCGCACCTTTGTCTTCCGGCGGGTGAGGTAGCCTCGAGATGGAGATGTTGTTCGCCTCCGGTGCAATTCCCTCGTAGGCTCCTCCGGGTTGGTTAACCTGGGCCCGGCGTCTCCCTCGATGTCCTAATGAGCGGGATATTCTCTGGATGGTCCTGTAGTGTCCCTCTCCGCGGTCTCATATCTCCGGCAGCGTAGGGAAAATACGTCCGGGTCCCCCTGGGACCCGGATACGAACCTGGAATTCGCGTCGCGCCAAGCGGCGCGGCGTTTAAAACGCCTCATTACTCTGCCCATGGTCAGCTGAGACTGTCCCAGGGAGAGCGTTCGCGGGTGCCGAAGTCGCATTTGATACGACCAGAGAGGGGCCCGGTCTTATGCCACAGGTTCGGAGGGACGTGGCAATTTTGCCACGTCACAGCACCGGCAAACCGAGCCCGCCTTCTGGTATCGGCGCATGGAAATATACAGCAGGCGCATCATGGGGCATGTGCAGCGACGTACGTACTGCCGTACGAACTTGTACATCATGCGCTAAGTGTCTTTGCACCTGCTCCTCCAACTACCCAAAGGTGGTAGAAACGCGGCAGTAAATAATCTTTCAGCAGCGTCAAGCGCTGCTGAGGCTTTAAAGGAGCTTTCTTAAGCTGGTCTAGAAATGTTTGTAAACTCTGTTGTTACAGGGTAGTGTCGGACTCCCGCGAATTGCGGCCTACCCACTAAAACCCCTCCTCACAGCGACGATGGCTGCCGGTTGGCATATTGCCCGTTAAGAGGTGGACTGGGGACTCCAGTAGGCGCTTAGCTAGGACCTTATAGAGGTGGCGGAAGTCACTCGGCTCACCAGCCCCATCCTCCTTAGGAACGAACACGATCCGACTGATTAGCATTTCCGGAGGGAACCCACCCGAAGCTAGCACGATATTGAAGAAGAGAGCTTTAATGCTCGCCGGAACTGCCTTCCATTGTCTCGTCGTGATACCATCAATACCGGGTGCCGAAGAGTTGGACATTGTGACGTTGTCCACTTCGTCACACGTCACCGGATTCCACACGTACTCCTGGGAGGGCGAAGGTGGTGTACGTAAGTTGTTCGTGACGGGAGAAGACTCCTTAGACACGAATGGACCCCAGTGCGCAGCCATGGTTGCCACATCTGGAATCCGTGCCTCAGGTTTCCCGTCAAGGATCTCCCTGGCGGCTCTAGACTTGTATGTCTTAATGAGCCGTTGTACGCGGGCATACTCCCGGCGACGTAGTCGATTCTTCGGCACCCTGATGGTTGCATCCGGTCTTTTCGAACGCGGCCGTTTCGGTGGAGGAGCAGGGAAGACACCCTAAACCCACGCGCGGAGTTCGGCAGCAACATCACTCCCGTGGAGAAAGTTGTTAGAAATTCTCACGAGAGTGAGAGTGCCGAACCCCCGGATCTGCCGGACCACAGAGATTAGTTTCTCTATGGCCGGGCGAAATCCGTCGCGCAGGGAATCACGCAGGGTGTCACTCCCTTGTGAAGAACGAGGTGGTGGCGGATGTGCGATCGAAGGGGAGTGCGGCCATGAGGTGTTGGTTTATGAACCGCACTCCCTGGGCGACAGCTAAAGCCTCCTCTCTCGCCATCATGCGCAGTTCTTCGGCGCTCCATCGCTTCTTCACTCGCTCCACGTCAACTTCCGCGTTCACTTGGTTCGAATGCATGCGACGTCGGTGTACTCCCAAACCAATCTTGGTTGAGAAGGAGCAGTCGCAGTCTGGGCATTGATAGCCCCGTATCGGATCGCGCACCCTATCGGGTACTGGGTCTCTGGTGTTCGGTGGCAATGGTGGCGGTGGAACATCGGCCGGGGGATGACGAGTTGGGGCACGTCGTCGCGAGGGATCTGTGGGTGGCGGGGGATCTGTGGGGATGTCACGGCCTGGTCTACAGGACAGGCGAACCGAGGCCCTCGCCGGAGATTATATACTTGCTTCTCATGATTTGGGCCTGTAGACAAACCGACGCGACGGGCTGGCAACCCGCCGCATCGGGGAGCTCGAGAGCTCCAGCCTCCCCCGGACGCTCAAATTAAAAAAAATTTGAGCGCCAACTCACTCCGGCCCAAAGGCGGGGGGAAGGCGCATGGGTCCGAAGAACCCTCAGAGTGGGCATTAGGTCGCAGAGGCAGTTCTTAGCTTCCCCCCCGGAGGGGGTACTGGCGGCGGGACCCACGAGAAGGGGACTGATTGCTAAACTATGACTTTTTTTTTTTTAGATGGAGAAATGCACTCGCATACCCACAAAGGGGTTATGTGGGACTAGTCCTGTTGGTCTGGATTTACCCACTAAAACTACATCGTCTCTCATCCCAACTGGGTGAGCCGCGGCTTTATTTCCTGGTGCCGTCTTAAGATGCTGGGGCCCAGGTTGCCCTTAGCAGTTACCACAGACCGGCCGTCTACCCAACACCCTCCCTATCCACTCGATGACTGATGTTCGTCATCTTGTTCCATCGTGTCCAATTTGTATGCGATCCTTGTAGGGCTCTTGTTGTGATGGATTTTAAGAGCCCTTTAAGTCCCAATGCGGAAATCGATCCAGCCGACAGCGATGACCACACGCCGCGCCAGGAGATCGTAACTGATATTACTTTGACCTTGTCTGTCAAAACACCAAACTCCTGAGCGACGCAATACTTCAATTGGGAGGTGTCGTATTTGGCGACTTTCCTCGCATGAGCATCATCAAGTGATGTAGCCCCACTGACGACCTGACTGTCAATGATATTGACCGCTCCATCCTTAAAGGCCACCAAGCCAGACTTCTGCAAGCCCGACTTCAGAAGATAATGCAGGTTCTCTCTAACTTCCCACCCACTCTGCCTCAAACAAGACGACACAATCCGACATATGGCATCGTGTCGGAGTATTCGACCTCCGTGAGTCCGATGACATCCCTGCACTATGTGCGCCGCCGTCTCCGTTACGGCACATCCTGCACGACACAACACAGGGACCCCCCCGGCACGGCGGCCTCTTGATGTTCTCACTCTGGTGGGCAGGGCATTAATACGCACGTGATGGTATTGCACGTAATCCCTGCCAGGAATTCCCGCAGAGCTGGCGTCTACCCAGGAGCTGCAACTGACAGTATACACGGCGCGACAGAAGTACTGGATACTGGGCATCCGCGATACACAACCGAAAGCCTTCGGTTGGTCCAAGCTGTTTAATAAACCGACCGTTGACCTTAAATGTACTGGAGGATAGTATTTTGTACTTCTTCTCCTTACCAGCAATCTGGATGGACATAGCCAGACACTTGTCGGAGTTAAACTCCAGACCATATTTCCGTGCCTCTTCCTCAACCGTTCGAAGCATATCCTGCATTCCAATCCGCGCAGCGGAGGACGCGAATAGAATAAGATCATCCGCGTACGCCAGTAAATTGATCCTCTGTTCCTTGAGGGTATATCCGATCTCTTCGGGTACAGCTCTTATTACCCGGTCCATGACGATGGAGAATAACAAAGATGACAAGGGATCACCCTGTCGTACACCCCTTGTCACATCAATCGGGTCAGATGTTTGACCATGAACCTGAATTACAGTTCGGCTACTGCAGTATGTTGATGTTATGTACTGCACAAAGAGCTCCGGGAGTCCTAATTCCCTCAATGCCGATGTTATAGCATGGTGGCTAATACTCTCGTACGCCTTGGCTATATCCAGCGACATAACATGGAGCTGCTTTAGGCAGTCCTTCGCGTCGTGGAGAGCCGTTGACAGAACAAGTACGTTCTCAGCACAGCCATCGTGTACACCTCGCTGACGCTCGTCGATGAGATTGGCTTGTGCAATTCTCACCGCTGAGATCTTGTGTAACTGACGAACGACAACTGCAGCCACACTAATAGGATGGAACTCAGATGGTGTCGAGCTCCCGTCCTTTTTAGGGATAAATACCGTCCTGCTGACGAGGAGCTCGGATGGAAATGCTCCAACTTTAAGGACGATATTAAAGAACAATGCTCTTAGGACAACTGGCATACTCCTCCACTGTCTACTCGAGATGTTGTCGAGTCCCGCTGCCGAGGAGAGCGGAATTTCATTGTTCTCAATCTCCCCGTCAAGAATAGGCTCAGAGATCCAACGCAGACTCTCTTTCTCTTGAACTGGATGATGTTGTTCAACGGGCGCCGAAGGACTGGTGAGTATAGGTGACCAAAAATTCGACCATTTCGTCAACCGATGGTGTTTGAGCTTGCACCGAGCCATCCAGTACAAGCCTGGCTGCACGAGTCATATCCTTCTTCCAGAGTTCCTGCATTGCCGCATACTGTCTTCTTCTGACACGCCACCTCGGCTGGGGCTTACCAGGTGCAGGCCCAGGTGGTTTGGACAGTGGTGTTCTTCGTCTCGTTGAAGAAAGTGTCGGAAAGACTCTTTGAAGCCACAGATAGCAATTGCCCGATGTTGCTGGCTCTCCGTCGAGAATGAACCTCGCAACACCGACAAGCGTCTCCGCCTCATGGGTTTTCACCTTTTCAGCCGAAACCATCAGGGTGCGAATGGCGTCAATATAGTGGCACTGGTGTTGTGGTGCGGACGCTTGGTGCTCCTGAACTTGAGTGGGCAAACTCGCAGACAGATGATCAGTGTCAAGATGTTCAGCAACACTAGCTGAGAGAGGCCACGGGTCATCAACAGGTTCACGATCGCTGTATCTTCTGTGCACTGATCTTCTGTGCAACGAGGGCTTTGTACGTCAACTTCTTTGTGAGACCCTTGAGTCGATCGAGACTAAATCTATTTTCAAAGGCCTCCAGTAGGTGTTCGTTCATGAACTTGACGTTGCCTCGCATACTTTTTTTTTTCCGTGAGGAAATGTTTTATACATACCCCGACTCCCTGGGGGAAGCCGGGGTTATGTGGGAGTCTCCCCAGGGGGGGGGGTGAACCCCCTGGGTACTACCCACTAAAACCTCACGCCCACCTAAGCTACATGGGAGGTGCTGGATCACGCGAGTACTCAACAGGACACCTCCCAGCTAAACATACTATCCCCGGGGGAGGGGGTGTTCCCCTCTCCCATGCCCTACGCTATTAGACCCCGGGCGGAGGGACCCGCCCGGTGTCCCCATCCCTGGAGCCTTCGAATTGAGCTTCCCGAGCCCCAGCTCGGTCCACTCACAGCTCCCGGAGCCTTCCTGTCTCGGTATCCTGACGGAACCAGCTCCGGCCGAGTGAGGAAGGCGCCGCTCACGGAAGGAGGGGCCGTCGGAGGCGCGATCCGGCACGCTCCGACCCCTCCTAACCCTAAACCCCCCACGTATCCCACACCCCTACTATTCGGGGAGGGACGGAGCGGCCCCCCCACACCGAGTTCTATCTCGGGGGGTGCCGACCGAGCTCGGAGGGAGCTGGGCTCCCCCCAGGGGGCCGGGGTCAGCTCGTCCCCCGGTCCCCTGAATTCGCCGCCCCACTTGGCGGGGGCGCATCATTTCTCCGAGAATCTCCCGGAGAGATTTCCCTGACGCCCCCCCCCCGCCGAGTGGGGGGCCGGCGTGGACGCGGAGGACGGTTCGGCGCCCACACCCTCCTCGCCGAGCCCGGGTCACGTTCCCGGGCTCGCTCGGCGGCCTCCTTCTGCGACATAACGTCCTCGCAGAAGGAGGCCACCGCTTTCCACGACCCCTCGCTGTTGACCATGTGGTCCACCATGGCCCCCAGCGAGAGGTCCCACCCGCCCACCGCGGCTAGGAGGACACGGCGCGGCTCTGCCCAGGCTGGGCATTCCTCTAACGTGTGCCGCGCCGTGTCCACATCTTCCCCGCAGTGGTGGCACTGCGGTGTCGGCTCCCGCCCCATCTTGTGCAGGTACTCTCCGAAGCAGCCGTGGCCGGAGAGCACCTGCGTGAGGCGGAAGGTCAACCTTCCCCGCCTCCTGCACCACATATCGAATATGGGCAGGAGGGCCCGGACGATCGGACGGTCGGAGGGCTCCAGTAGAGCCCTCCACTCCGAATAAACGTCCGCCCGGGCCTGGCGATTCCGGCCCTCGAGCTCCACCTCCTCCCCGCTCGTGAGTTCCACCCCCGGTGGGCGACGGATGGAGCGGGCGATCTGATAAAGTTTCGCCCGCTCCGCCGCCACCAGATGGAAGGGTGGAATCACGGCGAGGAGTCCCGCCACCTCCCCGGAGACGGTGCGGTAAAAAAAGGAAGGATATAAAAAGAGAGCATCTCTTTGTTGTACGCTACCACTGCAGCCTCGAGCCACCCCCCATTTAGTAGCCCTTTGGATAGTCTGTCCCTGAGTTCAGGTGCCAGATACTCACGGCCGGCCCTTCCGCCATACTCCACACACCCCTGAACCTCCTTGCCCGATATTTCCGAGAAAAGACAAAACAGACATACTCCACTCGCGCGGACGCTTGCAGCCACAGGGCTGGAAATCAAAATTCGTGAGAAAGCGTCACGTGCTCGCCTCATATCTCCGTCCCACCTCCCCTCGCCATCAGACACCGGGATCTGTCTAGTATGTCTAATTCTACTATCAGCTTCTTTTGCAGGCTCTTCATGATCGGGATCGTCCAACCCTCCCTCCCCATTGGCCCACAGTTCCACTGCATCCTTAACTTGCTGTGCGAACCCGCGTCGGTCTGCGCCAGCCCATTCTGGAGCGCGTGCCGCCCAGTTCCTGAGTGTTCCTTCACTTATCCCACGCCCCATGATAGCCCGAGAAATCTGTATCACCCATTTCCTGTTCGTCCTCCCAGTTCCGAGTACGCCCAGAATTCTCATGGGATCGTTCTTAACACGATCCGCCATAGCGGCTGCACGCATCCCCAGAGTTCTAGAGGGTCTGGTATGCTTTCGCTCTTTGCCAGACGCGGTTGTTACCACTCTTCCCTAACATACTAACGAAGTATGGAAATACGGGAACGAATAAAGCAAACACCAAACGTATCGTAGCAGCAACTCTGTTGATAACACTATTCCCTGGGCAATGAGGGATAACCACCGATGAAGCAAACGATATTTCACTCCAATTGTCACCATATGTATCTGAAAGGGAATAAAATGGACGTGTTTTGGAGTACCTGAAAAACACCCGAAAAACCAGGGGGCATAGATCGTCCTACGTCATCAACTGACACCTCCGACACTCCCAGAATTAACGGGTGACGTGCTGGCCAAGTCTAGGTATCTCCCGGAACTGTAGCTCCTTTACACTTCCGAGAACAGGGTTTAACCCTAGACGATTTCTGTCCCCAGCGTGTAGCACTGGGGCGCCGCCGGCTGCTCACAATTCCACCGTATCTCTCTCTCGCCGTAGGAATAAGTTCCCAAAGTGGCCGGTAGGCGCCTGGGCTACAGGTAGGAGGGGTCCCCTTTTTATCGCACCAGCACCACAACGGCTTAAGTTTGGACAGCATCCTTGCGGCCCCGACCTAGCCTTAAGGGGGCCCGCACGAATTTGACCTTGACTGTCACGCCATCCTCGCGATGGTCCTCGAACGGCCAGTAGGGAAAACAGATTGTGGAATGGTTAAAATTTTCTGTGTGGAACTACGTCGCGTCTACGACGTATCGGTAAGAAGATTGAGTAGTAGCGGAAGAGAGAAACGAAAATTGAGAGAGAAAGCTAGCGACTAGACATGGTTGCCACATATCCTTCGCCTCACTGTTGCCATGTCATCAAACTCGTAAATGTACAAGCGTTTCGTGAAACTGATTCCTGCCTCATGAACCCGATTCAGCCGACCAACACATGCTAACACATTCATTGCCACGGGCGCGTATATGTAGGCAGGACTCGTTGTCACATTACTCCTGCAGTTTTTATTACCCCACATTAAAAATTAAACAAAATTTATCATATTTTTTTTACGAATCTGAAGTCAATAAACAAACAAATACAAATATACAACTAAAGACTAAATGTAAAATAAACTTGAATAATATTATATAATATTTAAATAAAAGTTTATAGCGATTTCCAAAGTTTACCGAGAAGTTTTATATACGTATATAAACGTATATTTATATAAAACACAATCACAATAAAAATAATTAAATATTTGAACGCTTCAAGTTACACGCACAGCATGAAACAATTCTAATTCTTTCCGATATTTACAAGGAGATTCCAGAATTCGAAACCTCTGCCGACTAAATGCATTTTTTTTTAAATTTCATTATGTTTTATCATTGCATATTTATGTAGGTTACAATTTAGAGAGTTTAAATGGAGCGAAGCTTTAAGTAAGAATCAACACATATATGATGCAGTAAACAACTGTAATATTAATAATATGTACAAATTAGCGAAGTCCAGAAATATTACAGTAAACGAGTAAGCTTAAAACTAACCTGAATCAATACAATTGCCGATAGCAGACCTTTGTATACATCAATACAATAACATCGATGCTAACAGCTCGGAGTCTAGTTACATACTGACTCTCACGCGCGTGTCGACAAGCGATGAAGCCAAGCTTGATTACGCACAGGCTTACATCCCCCCTTTTTAAGACCGAGGGTCCCTTCCATCGGTGTAAGGAACAATCTTACTAGCATGAAAAATATTTGACTCATTTTTCCTTAATCTACTATCTAACAAGAACATTACATCAGAAATTTTCTCTTTAATTTTAAAAGGACCTACTCTAATTGGATCTATTTTATTTTTATTCAATTTATTAGCGTTTTGTACATAAACTAAATCTCCTACCTTATAATTTATCTGTTTTACATTCTTATCATAATATTCTTTATTCTGATTGTGAATTTCTTTTGATTTCTTGAAAGCTATTTCTCTATTGTTGACTAAATTTGTCAAATTATTGTCGTTCACTTCTTCAGGTAAAAATGAATGGTTTAATCCTGTCAGCAGATAATTAGGAGTAAATCCGGTCGAGCTGTGAATTGTGTTGTTGTAATCCTTTACACATTCCTCTGCTACCTGAGGCCATGATTTATTTTTATTTTCATAAATTTTACATCGTATTCTGTTTACCAAAGTCTGATTTGTCCTCTCGTTCAATCCGTTAGAAAACGCACAATCCACTGCTGTAAAAACCAATGCTACTTTCTGTTTATTTAAATATTGCTTAAACTGTGCTGAATTTATACCAGGATATTGATCTGCGAAAACTAATTTAATACTTCCATTTTTTTCTACTTTCTTGATTAGATTTATAAAATCTTTTGCAACTTGTAACCGTTTATTTCGTCTTTAACGCTTCCTAGCGGCCGAGGCTGCCGTAGCACACCTACAGTCTGCCGAATACTCGGGTGTATGTACGTGTGACGGCAAGTACAAGGCCTCACCCACCCAGCCAATCCTGAGGATCACACCCGTCGTCACTATCCAGTGGGTTCGGGTGTTTTCCGGTATTGGTGGAGTGCGTTCAGCTGCACGTAACCTGTGACCGATTGGTCGCTCACTATGCGTGATCGGCTATGATCACACTTCTTTAATCAAGGGACGGTTACCACCCTTGGATAGCTCGGTTCGTGTCTGGGAGACGGAGAGGTTCTATCTACTTTTAAATCAATCGGAGATGATGTAGGAGGTAGAATGATAGTATATTCTATCCTTAATGTTTTACAAATATATATATATATATATATATATATATATATATATATGCGTTCGCGTGACGCAATACTATTTTAACTTTATAAACTACGCTTTGATCTCCACCCCTTGGTGTGAGTCCGCGTGATATAATATTATTTAAATTCTATAACGCTAATTTCGTTAAACTCTATTATGTTATATATATTTTTAATCACCACCGTGGTGGCACACCCGCTATGTTTTATATTCCTCTACGCCCAGATATTTCGGCTCGGTGTCGCGCTTCGCGTTCGGTACGTTCTACGATTTCGTGGCGGACTTATTTCGACGGGTTTGAACGCGTCACAATTTATTCGAGTGACGGTGGGCCGTCGCAGCACACTTGCACTCGGCTGATTTCTCAGGAAGAGTACAAGTATGGCAACGCGTACAAAGCGTCCGTTACTCTTCCGACCCTGAGGATTGCATCAATCGTCACTTATAGTGGGTTATGATGCCTTCCGGTATCGGGGAGGTAACTTCTACAGCACTAACCCGTACGGATACCACGACGCGATATTCTCGAAGATGTAATAACACTCAGGATTGACACGTTATCCTCGTCTCGTCACCTCACTTGGATTTATTATAATATTTATCTGCTGTCGTGCGGTTTGCACGACCAGCTCCTCGGTTTGAGGTGTGCGCGAGGCGAGGGCAACGTAGTCGGTTTGACTATATCGTGCCCGAGTCGGTTTGACTCTCACCGCCGCGTACCGAAATTTTGGGATCTTCCCGGATCCGCGTGTTCGCCCGATCGCGCCTAGACGTAGAGTGCTGGATCTATGGCTCGCATCGACCTCCTTCGATCGCTATCGAGTGGGGATCGACGCGTGCGCATACTAATTAGTGGGAGATCCTGCGATCCTTTGTTACGACAAGGATAGCAGGACGACGCGGAACGCTGTGGTGGGGCCCCGCGTTACTCAGGCAACGCGTCGCTTGATCGATATGTAATCGATACGGTTACAAACTTGAGTCTTTGAGGTTATTATGTATGCAAATCTTGTGAAATGATCCACCGCCAAATGTAAATATTTTTTTGTACTTTTATTACCTTTGAAACCTCCTATTGTGTCAATCGACACTATTTCTAAAGGTTCCTTTGCTGGACCAAGTTGAGATAAAGGGGCTTTAAAGATACCTATTCTCGATTTATTTTTAATGCAAGTTTCACAAGATCTACAAGTCAATCTTATGTGCTTATATATATTTTTGAAATAAAATTTTTGGCCAAAGGTTAAAATTAACTGTTTTGTGCCTATATGACCCTGATCAACGTGTACCTCGGTGATAAGAAACTTTCCGAATTCTTCAGTAGTCCATATTTTCTCTCTATTATTTAGAATTTTATAAATTATATCATCTTTAATAATGCATTTATCATCAACTTTTAACCATTTCTGATTTTCTTTGATATCGTTCAATTTCAGTAAATTTGAGGTTTTAATCACAGAATCACTGTTTGTATCCTCATGTGAGTCCAAAACCGGATTTCTAGACAAACAATCAGCTTCAGTATTTTCTTTACCCGGATTATATACCATTTCAAAATCAAAATGTGAAATATAATTCAAAATCTGAACCAGTTCCATATCATTACTTTTTTTTATATTGAAATTTTCCAATGGTCTATGATCCGTAAATACAACGAATTTCTTTCCTATCAAATGAAATTGCCAGTATAAAATGGCTTCTTTAATGGCTAAACATTCTATAAAAATAGCTTTCTTCTTTTTCTGAACGTCTGTCAACTTTCTAGAAAAGAAAAACACCGGCTTCAAGGAGTTATCTTCCTGTGGCTGTTTCAATATTGCTCCCACTCCTTTGATACTTGCGTCAGTGAAAATAAATATTGGGGCCTCTGGATCAAAAATTGCCAAGGCAGGAACTGTGCACAAATATTCTTTTGTTAAATTAAAACTATTCATACACTCTTCAGACCAATCGAAGGATACATTTTTCCTTAACAAATTTCTTAAAGGATCCAGTAAAGCTACGTGATTTGGTATAAACTCCAAATAAAAATTAATCTTGCCTAAAAACTGTCTGATTTGTGTTTTTGTTGTAGGTATTGGAAACTTCTTAATAGCCACTAAATTATCGTTTATTGGTTTAGTCATATTGTTTCCAATTTCGTGTCCCAAATATGTTATCTTTTCTTGGACGAACTGACATTTTTTTTTATTCAGTTTGAAACCTTGTTCATATAATGCTTGCAGAACCCGCTCTACATGATATAAATGTTCTTCGTAAGTTTTAGAGAACACCAATATATCATCTATATAATTTACTGTGAAAGAATCCAATTTATTTTTTCTTATCACGCTTGCTAAAACTCTTTGAAAGATAGCGGGAGCAGATTTCAAACCAAAAGGTAAACATCTCCACTGCCAGTGGCCATGATGGGTTACAAAGGCCAGCTTATGTCTATCTTTTGCACGCACCGGAATCGACCAAAACGCCGAGTTCACATCGAATTTTGAAAAAAACTTACAATTTCTGGCGCGTACCGTAAGATCATCTATCCTTGGGAAAGGCTGACTTTCTGGCACTACTATTTTGTTGAGCTCTTTAAAATCGATACACAAGCATGATCTTTTCCCTTCTTCTCTCTTAAAAACCATGGTTACAGGAGCTGCATAAGGACTGCTTGACTCTTCTATTAAACCTGCATTCAACAAATCCTCCACTTGTTTCTCAATTTCTAATTTATCTTGAAAAGAGCATCTATAAGGTTTCTTTGAAATATATCTATTTTCTGTCAGTTTCACTGTGGCTTCATAATCCTTTACTGTTCCTATATCAAACTTTGATTTGGCAAAAATTATTTCATTTTTTTTTATAATGTCTTCTATACTATTAGTGCTTATTTCACTAATGTTACTTTGCTTATCTAAATTTTTATTTTTCTGTTGTTTCTGTGATATCCTCAAATTTTCATCCTGGCAGAGCTTGAATCTAGTCCTAATAGAAATTCACAATCAATACCTTCCTTAACTATGAAAAACGGAAAATCCTCTTCTAAGTTACCGATTTTAGTACGTATTATTGCAATCCCCTCCGTTTTCGCCGTTCCAGCTACGCATTTAATAGTATCTCTCCCACCTATTATTTGTTTAATATTTTTATTATCGTTCATAAAGGTACTATTAACCATGGAGATGTTGGATCCCGAATCATATAAACCAATTGCTGGACAACCATTTGCAAAAAGCTTAATTTTTATAAGTGGGAGAACTATTCGTTTTTTGCCTCCTCATAACTTGCTACTACTTCCTGTAATTCGTTATTATTTGTAACCTTGATATTTTCATTTTTAAAATTTTTAATTTGCCTATCTTTATTACGGCATATACTTTCTGAATGCAATCTATTTTTGAAACCTAACTTATCACAAATACTACATGGTCTTTTTTCACTTAGCATTCTCTTATTTACATTGTCATTTTTCGAATCGTTAATTTTACCGAATTGTTTTAATTTTGACATTAAATTTTCTATATTTATGATGGATTTTCTATCTAACTTATTTTGAATAAATTTTGGTAAACTAATTACAATCATGTTAATTTGTGTGTTTGTAGACAAGCTATCATCCGCTTCTATCAATAATCTTCTTTTCTTTAACGCATATTCTAGTAGCGAGCCGTTATAGAATTTAAAATTATAAGCATACGCTATATCTGTCCAGGACTGTGCAGAGAAGGTGTCAATAAAGGCGTTATTCCATGCCTCCCAATTTAACAAAGAGTTCTGCTTTACAAAAACATTATACCAATCTAATGCGGATTTCTCTAGAAACAATCGTAATACTTCAGCGTATTTATTTTGGGCAATCCCCACTCTGTCACACTCCTGCACAAATAAATTAATCCAAACACTCGCATTTATATTTTCAGTATCGAACTTTTCAATCACTATATCCTTTATCAAAGCACTTGTTTTTCTTTCAATTGTGATTGTTGACTGTTCGTTTAGCCTTGACTCTTGCTCTATATTAGCCTCTTCCAGATATTCGTCATACAACACAACGTTGCCTTCTGTATCCAAGTAAATTTTCTCAAGGTCTTCAGATAAAGTCAACACCACATTGCGAAATTTATTGCGAACCTTCAAACTTTTAACTACGTTTTTAACGATAGGATTTTCAAAAAGCCTTCCATGCTGAGCACTCGTCTGCTTATCTGCTGGAAACAAAAAACTTTCCTCTCGACCAAGCAGCTGAATTCTTTTCACTTTAACTACGGTGCTTTTCGTATCTGCACCAGCCTCCGAGACAAAATAAAACTTTGCCTTAATCTCCATTGTATTGATTTGTAGGTTACAATTTAGAGAGTTTAAATGGAGCGAAGCTTTAAGTAAGAATCAACACATATATGATGCAGTAAACAACTGTAATATTAATAATATGTACAAATTAGCGAAGTCCAGAAATATTACAGTAAACGAGTAAGCTTAAAACTAACCTGAATCAATACAATTGCCGATAGCAGACCTTTGTATACATCAATACAATAACATCGATGCTAACAGCTCGGAGTCTAGTTACATACTGACTCTCACGCGCGTGTCGACAAGCGATGAAGCCAAGCTTGATTACGCACAGGCTTACATTTATACTATTAATTCCATTAAATTGCAAATAACATGTATTTATTTTCTAACAACAGGATTATTTACTATTATTATATATTAAATAATAATCAATAGTAATTAAATAGTAATAGTAATTTATATATTAAATATATATATATTAAATTTTAAGAATTCTTCATAAATATTTTGTGTTAATTTTCCGGATTTTCAACAAGTTACAATTACGTTTATGTGATGTGACATAAGTTCATCTACCTGTTTTGAACAAGTACGGTCTTTCCATATTCTACTTCTGTTAGAAAATAAATACATGTTATTTGTAATTCAATTTAATGCGTGAAATTTAATCGATTGAAATGAATAATATAAATATGCAATGATAAAACATAATGAAATAAAAAAAAAAAGCATTTAGGTCGACAGGACTCGAACCCTGGTCGTCCGGCACTAAACTAGACTCGCTAGTTTCACGCCAAAATGACTCTCCTGACAATCTGGAAAAAATACGGCATTACATACAAAATAATGAAACTCGTCAATGTCTCGAAAACTATTGGCCATCTACTCCTATAATAGTATATATTTGTGAATAGGAGAACGAGATCTATAAGTGTGCAAAGTTTCAACCGAATCGGTGACCCGAAGGGTCAAAAATATTTTATTTGGCAGAAAAAGAAGATTTTTCGATTTGTGTCATTCGATACAAGCCTGACGTCACGCGATGTGTAGCGAAACGTGCAAGGGTCAGAAAGTTTTCAAACTGACGCTCCAATATTGCAGTGAGCAATTGGTAAATTGTCAATTGTCTTTCTCAAGGCTTCCAGCTTTGTCTGTGCAGTGGCCAAAATTCGAATTTCTGCCTCAGTGTCGAGTAATTTGCAATATTCGTCAGCATACGGCCTGTCCCGAGTCGTTCGAAGCAAGTATGGCGTCACACGATGCGAAGCGAAACGTGCAAGGGTCAGAAAGTTTTCAAACTGACGCTCCAATATTGCAATGAGCAGTTTGTAAATGGTCAATTGTCTTTCCCAAGGGTTCTAGCTTTGTCTGTGCAGAGGCCAAAATTCGAATTTCTGCCTCAGAGTCGAGTAATTTGCAATATTCGTCAGCATACATATCGTACATACGTAAACCTGTACTATTGATCTGCATTATCGACCGTATTCTATCGCAACGTACAGTGTTTGCCGCGGGGAGACCGTGGCGCTAGTAAACAGAACCGCGAAATGGTGCCTTTTTTAGTTGACAAATTACGTCTTTAATAAGTAATTAATCAATTAAAAATGCACACCACCGTGTTTGTAGATATCTTTGAATTGTTTGTGCAGAGCCCTTTTTTCGATATGAACTCTAAATCTCTCGAAATTAAGAGAAACTCTCAGCGGCAGCCATCTTGTGACGTCATACTTTCTTCAGAAAGAGAATTTTCGGCAGAATATTACAAATTACTCCACGATGAGGTAGAAATTCGCAATTTGGGCTCTGCAGAGACAATTTTAGGACTCTTAGGAATCATAATTGACCACTTTTAAACTGCTCGTTGCTATATTGAAGCGTCAGTTTGTAAACTTTTTTTACACGTAAATGTATATGGACAGAAGTGAAGGTCAAATTCGTGCGCGCCCCCTTAAACCTAACTCCCCACGTTCTCTTTATACACATACCACTACTACGGACAGTTACCACGTACAGTGTGGGGGGCCATCCGGTTTTGGGGTGTCCCGGATGTCGTCTGCCGTCCTCTGGGAATTACTGCACAGACGCACCACCTCAAACCTTTCGGACTGTCCGAGCTCCCACTCTTTCATAGTAAGCCCCGTTCAGAAACGAGTATTTTTGGCTTATTCTCTACAGGTCTCGAGGATGCCAACCCCCTTACACCATTTGCTAAAGACCCTCTCCGATTTACGGAGAAAGTCAGGGGAACTCCACAATAATATTCTGAAGTTCCACTTTTATCGCACCAGCACCACAACGGCTTAAGTTTGGACATCCTTGCGGCCCCGACCTAGCCTTAAACCTAACTCCCACGTTCTCTATTTATATATTATACTTGCAAGCGCCTCAGCCTTCGCAACCATCTCCGTCTCCTGCTGAGTCCACCTAACCTTCTTCACGGCAACCTGCACCTGCCGGTTGGCCTCTTCAGGATGAGCTCTCCGTTTATGGACTCCTAACAAGGATGTTGTGCCCCATCCGGCGCAAGATGTTGTGCGCCGGTATTGGACTGTGTGAGCAGTTGGGAGTCAGTCGAGCAAACGACACGATCCCGCGTGGTAGCTGTCGTAGGGTCGGCGATCCGAGTGACCCGAGGGCCCGCCGACAGTAGGTCACTTGGCCCACAAACTTTCTTTGTGTTTTTCGGGCCTACGACAATAGAGCTATGGGGGCTGGCAACCCCATGACCCATAATACACCTCCCCCAAAGGGACTAGGACCACTGCCACATTTGTGTGGAGGCAGGTTATTTGGGTGGGCTTCACCGTCACAGCGATCCATTGCTGCTTAGCAGCACGCGCGCGCAGCGGCAGCTCTTGACTCCCCCCCCCCCCCAAGTGGGTACTGGCGGCGGGACCCACGAGAAGGGGGCTGCTTGCTAAACTAAGCCTCTACTTAAGGACTGGTCTCCGAAACTAGGACGGCAAGCCGCCCCGACACCTCAAACGACCTTTTTTTTTATAGATGGGGAAATGCTTTATGCACACCGGCCTGATGTTGTCGGCCGGTAGTGTCGGATTGACCAGAGGCCTTACCGACTAAAACCACCATCTGTCATTATGCCTGGAGGGCAGGCAGCACCCGTAAAATCTGGCAGCTGAGTCGCTTCAGCCAACTCCCGATCTTGCTATTCCTCCTCCTATTCTTGCAGCTGTTGTCCTGCTGAATATTCTATAAGCGTTGATTCCCCCGATGGGGACGCGGGATGATAGCAGCTTCAACTCCGACTTCTTCAAGATCCCCAGTTCAACTAGATCTTCGGCCGAACTTCGGCTCCATACTCCTCGGCAGGATAGCGTTACTGATGTGTACTTCACATCCGATATGCTATATTTCCTTAGCAGCTCGGCGAGTATCGAGGTTCGGTAGTACTCCTTTTTCCTCTCGTGGGCTACAGTGAGGTCGCTCTGTTCTCCCACGATTTGCGCATCTACTACCAGCGCGGTATTATCTTTTTCCGCCACTAAGTCCGGTTTTATTAATCCCACACTGGTTTTTATGTGTGGTTCGTCAAATATTGCATCATATTTCTTTGACAGAGCTCGTTTCACATATGATGCTATTGCGTTATGCCTGGCAATTCTTGCCCCGTTCTATGGCATACTTGGAGGATATGGTTTAGTGTTTCCACCTCACCACATCCAGCTCTGCATAGCCGGCTTTTATTCCTTCCACGGCTGCTCCTAGACTTAGTGGGAAGGGCATTGATGCGCAACTTCATGCTGTGTGATCTGATCCTCAACTAGGAACTATCAGTTCTCAGGCTTACACTCTCTAATCGTCTCAGTTTTAACTCTCACTGACTCAAAGGATACTCTCTTCTTTCTTGAACCTAGGTGTGTACTGGCTTGGAGAGAAGCACTATTTTCACTCGAACTTCGCTTTCTGGCTGTGGATAATCCTGAAGGTCTCCTGCTAGAATGATAGTCTGTGAGCTCAGTCAGAGTCTCTGCAGGTCTTCTAACCTCTTGAGCATTAAGGTCCCGACGAATTAATTATGAATATGGGATGAAGCCACAACCTCTGTCATCCGTGACTATTATAGCTGACTCTGTCTGTGTCGACTGATCAGTCTTGAACACGCAACGAGACGACTTAACACGCAAGTTAATCTCAACCTCCGGTGAAGAAGTCATTTATCTAGAAGTTTGCTAGATAGGTTATTAGTTAATATCTCACGAATTATGTACCCGTCAATGTGTTTGCGGCGATTAATAGCTCACCGGTCGATTGAGACGGTATTGTTTCAATTCGTGAAATTCCGGAGACTCGGTCACTCGTGACTGGTGACAGTTTTTGTAACATGACTCTGCGTCTTTGCCTAATTGTAATTGTCGTCTCAGCCTCTGATCGGCGACAGTGGGTCTCCTTGCTTAACGCCGAACGTCGGGTGGATCTTCTCCGACACCCAATCGCCACAGACCAGAGAGGTGGAGCTGTGTTTGTACACATGTTCTATGTACGCCACCATTAGGCTAGGGATACCCTTGGTCTTGAATGTGTCAATAATGGTCTGATGAGTGACCGAGTCAAATGCCTTGGCAATGTCCACAGAGGCCAGATATAACGGCTTGAATGTCTGCCTGTGGTATCTCAGCAGCATGTCGAACTGAAACGTGTTCTCAGCACATCCATCTACCGGAACAAGAGCTTTCTGTCGTTGGTCTAGAGCAACAGTACTCAGAATCCTACTTGCTAATACCTTGTGGTAGGTCCGAGTTATAACCGATGGGACCGTTATTAGCCTGTATTCACCGGACTCAGCGGCGTTATCCTACTAGCATAAGTAACTGACCGCTCGCAATCACGACGACTGGACATGAAGAAAAGCACACGGCCGGTGCCAAGAAGCTCCAGTGGGATTTTATACCCATCAGGGAATCCTTCTATACGCACGTCAGTATCCGTGATGGGCAGGACGAAATGTCCGTCTTTAGATTCGTTCTTGCTCCAAGGTGTGATGACATAGGTCTCATCTAATTTAAATCTGGTCGCAGACATATCCATATTTGAAGCTAACAAAAATGCTCTACTTGTCACAGATACAGTCGCGCTCAGATGAACGCACTTGTAAGGCACATTAGGCCTGGTTAGCTCAAGATCACAAGCCAATACGGTAGGGTCATTCAAGCAATGAATTTCATCCATAAGGATGTAATCATAAGTCGCGGCGAACTTGCTCACTTCCACTAAGGCCCGCCCGTATGACATCAGAACCGACAATACATTGCCTTCTCCCTGCTCTCCCATATGAGTCTCTCTATGCTGGCCCACCATGTACCTGACTTTATACTTGGATCTGCCAGCTCCATTCGTATCCAACACTTTGCAAAGGCGCTCAAATGCTCCAGTCACTGCCACTACAGTAGGCTGTAATAGCAGTATTCGTGTACCAGGTTTCGAGAGCAAGCAAAGATTAGATGTAAATGATATAGTTTTTCCTGTGCCCGTAGGAGCACTAACCAAAAAATATGACTGACCATCTTTAAGTACAGCGGTTGTCACTTCGGCAGCAGCCGCTTTAAAATATGCATCTGGCACAATCTCAGGCCCAATATCAAGAGCCATCACTGTTAACGCTCGTACTGTAGACAATTGCTCATCTCTTCCATTATTTGGCATTACGCTTGTGGATTCAATGCGGCCTAGCCCGTACATAGAAATCAACTTGCCCTTTGAATTAAATATCGGACATCCAGACATGCCATTAACACCAAGCCATGTGCCAGGTACCCAAGTTGTCCCGGCGGGGCCAGGTGGACCGACGACCGCGATGGGCGTGGAATAGGTTGGACGAGGACCTGTTCCGGGCCGCTGTCGCCGCGGTAACATGGGGGGGGGGCCCAGCCGGCTGGGGAGGCACCGGCACGCGGGGCGGAGCGGCTCCGGGAGGTGATGACGGCGGTGTGTGACACCGCGGTACCCCGGAGCCGGTCCGACCATAAAAGGGCGGCATACTGGTGGTCCGCGGGCATTGCGGAGCTTCGGCGTGCTTGCAATGCCGCGCGGCGCCGGTATGGCCGAGCGCGCAGGAGGCGCGACGACGAGGAGGAGGCGAGGCTCCACCGGGGGTACCGAGTCGCACTCGGGACTCTCCGGAGGGCCATTGCGAAGGCCAAGGCTGACGCGTGGTCGGAGCTCGTTGGCACGGAGGATGCGGATCCGTGGGGGCGCCCGTATAAGCTTGTCATGAACAAGCTGCGCGCGTGGGCGCCCCCGCTGACGGAATCGATGGACCCTCCCTTACTCGAGGGGGTGGTGACGTCCCTCTTCCCGCGAGAGGGGGGACAGCGACGCAGCCTCCATCCGGACCGGGAGCCTCTCTCCTGGTCCGCGGAGTGGGAGGTGTCAGCCGGCGAGCTCGGGGAGGCGGTGACCAGGACGCGGCGGGTGGGCCGCAAGGTCCCGGGTCCTGATGGGGTGTCGGGCCGCGCGTTGGTCTTGGCCTTGGAGGGGGGGCTCGCTCCCGAACTCAGGCGGCTGTTCAACAGTTGCCTGAGGGAGGGAGTGTTCCCCCCACTATGGAAGTCAGGCAGGCTGGTCCTCCTTCCAAAGGCGGGCAAGTCCCGGGACTCGCCCTCTGGGTACCGGCCAATTTGTTTGCTGGACGAGACGGGGAAGCTATTCGAGCGGGTGCTTGTGGGGCGTCTCGTCCGGCACCTGTCGGGGGGAGGAGTCCCCGATCTTAGTGACGCGCAGTTCGGCTTCCGGGGGGGTCTCTCCACCGTCGACGCAATTCGGCGGGTGAGGGCTCTCTCGGAGGCCTGTACGGAGGGGGGCGGTGTTGCGTTGGCGATCTCCTTGGATATCGCTAACGCGTTCAACACCGTCCCCTGGGATAGAATTTCGAAGGCCCTGGTCTTCCACCAGGTGCCTCCGTACCGTAGGAGGGTAATCGGGGACTATCTCTCCGACAGGAGCATAGAGTATCTTGGCCGGTACCGGATGATTCGCAGGAGCGTCGTGCGGGGGGTTCCACAGGGCTCGGTGTTGGGCCCGTTGCTGTGGAACCTCGCGTACGACAGCGTCCTGCGGGAGGGGATGCCTCCCAGTGTCAGCCTAACGTGTTACGCCGACGATACGTTGGTGCTTGCCGCCGGGAGGTACACGAAGGAGGCCGTCTGCCTGGCGGAGCGCGGCGCATGGCGCGCGGTACGTGCGATCCGGTCTCTGGGCCTAGAGGTGTCCGTCGCTAAGACCAGGGCCATGTGGTTTTACCGCCCGGCCCGGCTGGCGGCACCTCCCCAGTGCTGAATCGCCGAGGGGGAGGGAGTGGTCGAGGACGGGTCCCAGATGCGGTACCTGGGACTCGAGCTCGACGGCCTGTGGCGTTTCTGCCGCCATATCGAGTCGCTGGCGCCCCGGGCGGAGAGGGCGACCGCTGCGCTAGGTCGTCTTCTCCCGAATCTCGGGGGACCCTGTGGACGGGTGCGTCGCCTGTTCGCGGTGGTGGTGCGGGTTTTAGTCCTGTATGGAGCCCCTGTGTGGGCGTACGATGTATTGGCCGGGGGGCGTAGTGGTGTGCGAGCACTGCTGCGCCGAATTGAGCGCAGACTGGCCATTGGCATCGTGCGGAGGTACCGCACCATTTCTTACGCGACGGCGATGGTGATGTTGGGGCTTATCCCCCTCGAGCTGGAGGCCCGCGTGTTGTCGGACGTACACGGGTACGCCAGGGACTTCCAGCGGAGGGGGATGGCTCCGGATCGGGTGGCGCTCGATGTGGCGGAGTTCAGGGGCCGCGCTCGGCGGGCCGCCGCCCGGGAATGGCGCGAAAGCCTTCACGGGACGGAGGAAGGAGGGAGGCGGGCCGTTCGGGCCATCCTCCCCGTGTTCGACCGGTGGAACAGGGGATGGATGGGGCACAGGGTCTCCTACCGTGTGGCGCAGGTGATGACCAGACACGGTTACTTCGGCGTGTACCTGTGCCGCATCGGGAGGGAGGCCGAGGAGGCGTGTCTCCACTGCGGAGAGCTGCGGGACACGGCGCAGCACACTCTAGAGGAGTGTCCGGCGTGGGCGGGCGAGCGCCGTGCTCTGCGGCGCGCGGTGGGCCATGACCTCTCGCTTCCGGCTGTCGTATCGGCGGCAGCGGACGGCGAGGGGGCATGGAGGGTCTTGGCCTCGTTCTGTGAGCAGGTAATGCTGCAGAAGGAGGCTGCGGAACGGGATCGTGAGCGAAATCACGATCCCGGCCGAAGGGGCGGGAGAAGGAGACGCAGGGCACGCCCCGGGGGCGTGCCTCCGTTGTGGCGTCCTTAACGAGGGCGGGGGCGCCCTTGGCGGTCTTGAGGCTAGGGATCAACGGTTCCCCTATGCTTGACTGCCAACGGCGTCCCCGGAGGCCGTCAGGCATATCGGGCGGGGGCCCGGATGTCCATCGGGCGGCCTAAATGGGGGGGGGGAGGCGTCACGTCGTCCGTTGCGTGGCGCCTTCGGATAGAGTAGGATCGGGTGGAGGCCGCGTCCTCCACTCAGGGAGGATTGCTAAGGCGGGGGCACACCGGATTGAAATGCGCGCGCGGAACACGGGTGCCCCCAGGAGCCTAGGAACGGAGGGGGAGGAGTTAGTGGGTATACTCGGCCTTGCACCCACCAGCCGAGGAGTCCCACATAACCCGGCCCACTCCCCCCCCCCGGGAGGGGTCGAGTATCCGTAAAGTGATTACCTCCTCGGAAAAAAAAGGTACCCAAGTTGTAAACAACTCATCGATTTCTATAGGCCTCAGGGAATAAAAAACCGCTCCCGGACGAGATTCGTATTCATTTCCTGAGCTTGAAACAATTAAAAATTGTGCCACATTCCTAATAGGACTCACCACACAGAGTATTTCACCCACTTTGGCCTCTTCAACTACCACATTTCTATCACCGTAGATAACACAATCCTCCTTTTGATTGGAGCTAAAAGGCTTATAAGATGACTCTGCATCCTTTTGTGGCATGATCTTCTTCCCAGCCACTCTTATTGAAGACAACTCTTCCCCTTGCCAATTTCCAAGCAGTAGTTTCCCTAAGATTCTCAGGCAGAACCCATGAATACGTATCTAATGCCCTCTGGATATCATCTATGTATAACGAGCACGGTTTTTTCGCGGCTCGTTGCAACGGACGGGACTCGCGGCCGGATTGAGCTCGCCGTGCCAGGATTCGTAGGATACGCGAGTGAGAATGACGGGGGCGAAATAATTGCATCAGAGGTTACTTTTCATCGGTTACGGTTCGCGGCTCGTTCATCGTCGCGGCTCGTTCATCGTCGCGGTTTCGGATCGTCGCGGTTTCGGATCGTCGTGGCACGCGTGTTATCGCGAGGCGCGGGTTATCGCGGTGCGGACGTTATCGTGTCGCGGCTTATCGGTTCGCGCTTTATCGGGTCGCGATACGGCGGGGACACGGCGTCGACAGCGGGCGACACGCGTGGGCGGCCGAGAGCCGATCTCCCTTAGCCTCGGCGGCAACTCTCGTCGGTGCCGAGGCCATGGTATCACGGCTTACGGGCGACCCTCTGCGGAGGGTCGTGGTTTCGGTGGTACGGAGACGCCAGCGGGTGTCTAGACGCACGTTTCCAGTTCACCGGCCGAGCGATAGCAACATCGGTTACGTAGCTCGGCCAGGGTCTCGTCCAGGTGGGGTCGGGGCAACCGCGGTTACCAGGAAAACGGAAAGGACGGCACGAACACCGGAATACTTACGAGGGATCCGTTGTGTGTGCGAGTGTGTGAAAGTGTTTGTCGTGACTCTAGGTATACTAACAAATCAAGCGTACTCGCGGGTGGTCCGGAAGTCAAAGAGGCTCGTGCCTGCTCGCGGGTTCCCTTTATGCCCTCGGCGTTCTAGGGCGAGGGGCGCGGCGCGGGATGGTTTTCGGCGGAAGTTCCGGTGTTCGTATCGCGTCCGGTTCGCGCGTTCTTGTAGTATGGCGGTTTCCGTTTCCCGCGTAACCCGGTTTCTAGGCGCGGGGGCGCGAAGCCTGGGGGTCGGTGTCGCTCGGGGATCGTCGGTTACGCTCGGGGGTAGTCGCGGCGGCGCGTGTCCCGTTCGTAACAGGCCTGGAGTATCCAGGTCTGTTACATATGTAATACGTATTGAATCTCGATAAGGAAAAAGTCCCGAGCGTCGACAACCTCAGTAAAGCTTGACCTATAGTTGATGCATCAACTGGATGAAGCGATATGGGTCTACAACTTCGCGGAGTGACATACCATCCGGGGTTCGTCCTACCCGTTCGGCCTTTCCTCTGTTTAGCTGTGTGTTCGTCAACAACACGCCTTGTTAACCTATTGTCGTAAAGCAATGATTCATCTCCAATTTCAAGCCTAGCGTGAGGCTTCATCTCTTCCAAGAAATCCACAACCACTCTACATCCAGGAATTGTTATTGACTGCTCTACAACATCAGTGCAAAAAATCCAGGCGTTTTGAGGTATAATGGTCAAATCAACGGTAGTCCCACCATGGACAGCCAATATCATCCCAGTATACTGCTTGTAGTGCCTACTCAGCGGCGTTATCCTTTTTTGGGGATCAATACAGTTTTTTAATTCAAGAGCCTCTCAGGTACCTTTCCGCAGATCATAAATATATTGAATACTCGCGAGAGTATTCCAACGGGGACAGCCCGTAGCTGTCTTGCTGTGACCATATCGGGGCCGGGTGCGGTGGTCATTTCAGGAAAGGCCCTTCTGATCTCTTCACTGCCAATCGGACCCCACAAGTTGCTAAGCATTTCTATGCCTTCGCCAACTCCAGGCGTGCTTGTACACTTTCCGGTCATCACAGCTCTCCAGTATGGTGACATTACTGATTCGTCTGGCGTAATGGCGGCCTCCTTGTCCTTTAGGATGGTCCGTAGACATCCAGAGAGGTTTTTACACCACGCTCGTTGAACTCGGGCATACTCCGCCCTACGCCTTTTACGATTTGAGAGCGTTCCGTCTGGGGCTTCTTTCCCTTTGAGCCTTCGTGTCTCTGTCGGTGGTGGAAAAATCTCCATGATATAGGTTGAGATTTCCTCAAAGAGCACATCAGTGTTCCAGCATTGCTGCATATTTGATTCAAGTGCTCCGCGTGGAACTTTTCACCTTCCAACCGCTCCATTCTCGCCACTACTTCTCTGATTCTGTCAGCCAGGGGGGTGCCCTCCTCACCCGACTGGTGTTTTCCGTCCGCCGTTGGTTGTTCTTGCGGTAGCGTATTCAAGGTCAGCGCTTGGATGATATCCACGACCGCTTGCTTGTGATTTTTATAGCGCCGCTGTTCCTTGATTGCCTCCAGTGTTCTATTGGGGAAGAAGGGCAACAGGGCCTGGTTGATAAATCGCTCACCCGCGATGGTAAGGTGAGCTTTGTTGTTTTTGATAAAGGAACGGTGGTGGTTGGATACGAAAAGCACTTCACAAAACAATCGGATCCGAAACAAAAACAGGATATATACTTTATTAATTATAGAAATGAATATCGTCACCCTTGGACGATTCCCGATAAAATACAATAATCGCGCGTCGTGTATACTGGTAAACTAAAATCACGACGCTCCGCAAAATCTCAACTCTGAGTCTGAATTCGTAAAATATCCGCACGTCAATCCCCCCTCTGCTGCGAGGTATCCGCTAACGGGGGAAAAATCATCCCTATTCGCTAGACGACTCGGGGGAGGAGGGTCTTCCTGATCCGTGGAGGAGAAAGTCACTCCTTCAAGTCGTTTTCGTAAACTTCTAAAAAATGCTGGTAAACTGACCCCCCGGAGCAGCGCATTCTTACTATTTTAAGTGGGCCTCTTAATTTATGGCCTCTTGACCTGGCGTAGGCTAAGGGTAGTGCCAATTGCTTATATAGTTTGCACGTGTGCTAGGACCCACTCTGTCCGTTCGGGGCCCTCGCGTACCCGGATTAAGGACCCTCGGTGTCCTTTTATGGCCCCTTTTTCCGAAGTCATTTGGAATGCCGGAAAAAGGGAAAGGCTTCTTCGTAAAATAAATCTGTTAAAAAGTCGAAGGGCCATCTGTGTCGTTTCTAAACGAACGCGCATTTCTTACAAGCTTCCTGCCGTGCCAGGAGCGCAGCTTCCTCAGTAGACCAAGGAGCTTTCTTTGTGGTGATGTTAGCCACCTGTTGTTCGTCGTGCCAGTTTTTGTGTTGTCGCTGCTCATGTACACCCCTCCCTCTAGAGGAAGTGAACGACCTATCACATCCGGGCATCCTACAAGCGAATGCCAATGTGGGGTCAGCTTGATCGTAATCCGCTGTACCAGAAGTATCAGTTGGGCCAGTTGAGCCTGTGGGCCCACCAGCATTTCTTTTTTTCATCCGAGGCTTTTTCGTGGTTTCAGGGTAAACTAATTTGCGGCCGAGATGGCTGGCAACCCGCAAGGCCGTTGATCGCAGAGGCAGTTTTTAGCTTCCCCCCGAGGGGGTACTAATAGCGGGAACCAACGAAGAGGTAACTGCTTGCTAACCTATGCCCTCAGAAGCAGATGCGGCGAGCCTAGCAGCTTAGTATCTATGTCTTTCCAGCATAAGCTGTAAGACATTCTTCCAAGGTTTTATCCCCTTGTTGGATTATTCTAAAAACAAATAGAAATAAGATGTTGATAATTAAGTCCAAGTTGATACCAAAAGAAAGTAAGACTAAAGGAGATTGCATAGCAATCTTATTTTATCATGGTCCAGTCACGATAAAGGAAATTCGTTTATTCTATCGTGTCATAATGAATTTGAAAGTCAAGGTATCAAATCTTATTATGTGTACCGTAAAAAAAAATAATTACAATTTAGTCGATTACTACAACAATATTTACACATATTCAGTCAATTGTTAAAATAAAATAAATTAAAGTCAATAAATAAAATAAATTAAAGTCAATAAATAAAATCCCTTACTTTATTATGTTGGATATGGGTATGTTATATATATTTATGCCTACAAATCATAGTCCATGAATATATTAGCGATTTCAATTGACGCTCTGATCGCCATCAAAGACAAGGTAATGGTATCTCTTTTTGTTATTTTAAGTTCCCTTAGGTGCTTAAGAGTGTAGCTCGGTACTGCACCTCTACACCCTATTATAATGGGTATGACTTTACCTAATTTTTCTTTTTTAAATTTATTTTTCAAGAATTCTGCAAGCCGACTATATTTTTCCGATTTTTCTTCATATGCAGTTTTTAAGTAGTCCCTGTGTTCATAGCGGATGGTGACATCGACTATGTCCACCCTTTCCTCGTTTATTATTACGAGGTCCGGTTTAAGACGACCTGTCTGCAATTCTAAATGAAGGTTCAACGATAACGTTTGCCTTCTTACTTATTCTTTCGGCTAGGAAATCCTTTACCTCGTCATGCCGTTTTATCCTTAACGGCTTCGTGGCAGCGCATAAGCCCAGGATATGCCCTAACGTCTCTGCTTGGCATCTACATTTACGGCAGCTTACATCCGCCATCCTTTTCGCCCGGCTTAGAGCAACCTTAGTACCAACTGTGTTGGTTCTCAGTCTCAGGGCGTCATTGAATCGCGAAGGTTGAAGATGTTCAGGTCTATATAGCCACGCATTGCTTATGGGGTTATTACGGAACTCTCTCACCCCGTGTCCTTGTGACCTGAGTTTCTCCCACTCCAGCGAGACCTCTCTTTTCAGTCTAATTTTCGCCTGCGCTAAATCGATCTCGTTTGCTGGCCAGTTAATTCTTAGTGAGTTGGCCATTTCTTTCAAGGACTTTTCATAATTTAGGTCATCCGCCAGAGCCTTTATTATAGGGTCGTTTGAGGCCTTTAACTTCAGCCCTGCTTTGAGGACCGCAATCTTTATGATGTTTTCCATTTTGGGAATTCCTAATCCTCCATCCCTTTTAGGTGCGTATATGAGCCCGCTAGCTGTACTAACGGGGAGATGGAGGATATCTTTAATATGACCTCGAATGTCAGAATCTATCATTTTTAACGTACCGCTACTAGGAGTGAAGGTCGTGAGTTCGTATATGAATCTCGGCAGTACATATGTAACAATCAATCTTATTTTTTGCATGGGTTTCAGTTTTAATCTCTTAACATTATTAATTATTTTATTTATTCCTGTAAGTGTTATATTTCTGTAGGTATCTCTCCATGCTCCCATTTTTGCGCCCAGGTACGCAAAGGTGTCTTCGGGTCCAATATACTGCATTTGACCACCATCTATATTTTGTGACGTTGCAAATTTTGCGACGTCACTGGCCCGCCTACCCCTGAGTGTCGAAGGGACCGGGCTGCCCTTTTGGCGCCGACTTCGACGAAATAAGCGTGGGTGTTCCCCGAGGAAGAGTAATATCGATCCGATATCGATTACTCACAAATCTTTCGTGTGCCGAGCGGGGCAAGTTTCAGGGTAAAAGACAGGAGGAGAGCTCGACGAAATCCGGCCAACACCACGAGAAAAGGGAAAATCCGGTACCGGTGCAATTGGCGACAGGATGAGGGAACGCACTCAGGCCGGACAGCCAGGAGGCGAGCGGCAGGGAAGGAGCCCTTACGAACAACGGCGATCGGAAAGGATCGCCCTAAATCTGCAGCCGCCTCCCCTTAGGATTGGAATATGGGCTCCGACTAAGGGAGTGCCTCCACCTCATCGGGTCAGAGAGAAACTGACCCATTGGTGATTCCGCGATTTCGCAGAAATTATCGCGGGGGTCCGGGGCCCAGGGACCCGTCGAGAATGCACCCCTGCTTTCCCGGAAACTTGTAACTAGCGCGCCCCATTAGGCGAAAATCGACACTAGCGCGCGAGAGTGGGGATACAGAAGTCCTCGCGATCGCGCGACGAAAATCGAAGGACCACTGTCGTGTGACCACGCGAAGACGAGTGTCGAGATTCCGCGCCCGCTTACTATCGTTGCCATTCCGAGTCGAGACCGGAAAATATTCCGCGAGCAATTATCGCGAGCAAGCGGCTCTTGAACACCGAGTACCCTCGGGGTCAGTATCGCGAATACGCGAGTATTGTATATCGCGTCTCGCGCGGAAAAGTGTCCCAAGAGAGACCCGAGGATTATCGAGCCGCCGGTTGCGGAAACCACAGGGCAGATTCGCCAACGGCCTAGCGAGACGTGTATCGAGAATACGGTAAGTCCACGCAGTGGTCCCTCCTTCTTTTGATCTCTCCCGTCGGGAGAACGATTCGTGCTAGTTGGTTCGGAGAGGTTATCGGAAAATTTAGTGGAATTTCGTGAGAGAACGGGACGGTTCACCTCGTCGAGGCGTAAGCAGCCCGTCACGTTCTACACCGTTGGTGGGCCGAGACGAAATTCATCTCGAGCCATTTGTCTCGCGCCGAACCGTCGGCGCTTTTGGAGAATTTCGGGAAAGCTCTTGTAGAATATCGCTCGGGAAGTCTTCCTCGGGGAAACGCCGTAGAAGTCGCAGCGTGATCGATCGCCGATCGTATTCTCGGGATTTCGGCATTGTTCGGCCCAGTTAGAACACCGTATCGCGACATAGATCCACGACAGTCCTTGTATCGCGCCGTCCACCTGCGTTCCGCGGAATATCGCCCAGCGGGGCCTTCAGCGTACCGAGAAACTGTACGCGCGCGGAAAAGAAATAATATCGACCGACACGCGCCGCGAGCCGACCACCAGCCGCAAAAGTGTATGAGAGCGCGGGCTCCGGGAGCGGCCACGTGGCCGCGCACCTGTATTTATCGAGCAATAAATACCATATCGAGCCAAATTGTCCAACACGTTCTTTTGCCCTACGCGATCTGCCCTGCCGTGAGGGCTGTCCTCGATCCCTCTCTGTCCGACCCTTGGACCCGATTCGTGCCACCTTCTATCGCGGCGTCTCGAGGGTGCCCTTCGCGAATTTTGTGCGGCACCCGTCCGGTGCCTGGCGCCCGAACAGCCATCAGCTGATCTCGTGAGAATCAAGGTTGACCCTCGAGATAGCTCTTTGTACCGGGAGGACCGCGTATCGTCACGACCGTGCGCGGCCCGGCGTCCACGCCAATAAATTCCCGGAGTCGTCCCCGCTTCCCGCCAGGAAACGCGTGGAAAAAGGGACGGCGTTACAATTTATTTCAGGGTTTTTAATGAACCAGCTTCTATTCATAGCCACTACCTGGAAGCAAGTGCACTTGTCGGGCGCGATGGACATGCCCAGTTTTTGGAGTTTATTAATTAATATATGCGCTTGTTTCTTTGCTTCTACAACGTTTTTACCCAGTAGGACTATATCATCAGCAAACGCTAGGATTGCTGCCTTGCCTCCAGGGAGTGAGATGCCTTCTGTGGTTTCTTGCACCTTATCTATGATGTGATCGATCACTGTATTAAAAAGGAAAGGTGACAGGGGATCACCCTGTTTTACTCCCCTTTCTAGTTTCATTTCTATGCTGGTATCCTCAGGTCCCTTTATAGTCGTTGTGCAGTTCGAATACATAGATTTTATCAATTCGATCGCGTGATCCGGAGTACCTTTGACTCTAAGAGCTTCATATATCGCCGCATGAGGTACTGTGTCAAAAGCCTTCGTAATATCAATCGATATCATTACCCCCCCCCCCCCATTATTACTCTTCATCTCGTTGACGGCGTGTTTGAGAATCGTAATGTTGCTTAAGCATCCATTACTGGCTGTGAAGCCTTTTTGACGCATGTTTTGTTTTAGGTTTGCTCTAAGGCGTGCGTCAATTAGTGCCGAGAATATTCTTCCTAGTATGGAACCAATGGTAATAGGTCGCCAATTTTTTGCGTCCTCCATATTTTTGCCTAACTTTGGGATTAGGATTGTCCGGTTTCGCAACCACGGTTTTGGAATGTATTTTTTTACTAATAGAACATTGTATATTTTGGTTAAAATACTACCTATTTTGTTTTTTCTTAGGTGGGCTACCTTAATACCGTCCGGCCCAGCGGTTGATTTGTTCGGTATTTTAGCGATTCTTCCAATAATTTCTTCATCCCTTACTTTATTTATTAGCTGTTCCACTGGAATTACCGCTATTTGCCCAGTTTTTATTATTATTTCTTCCGGGCCCTTTACCCCCCAAAGGTTGTTATACAGTGGTTTTATTGAGTTTATGTCAGGTAACTCTATTGGTTTAATGGTACATTCTAGGTTCCCCACAAGTACCGCTTCCACCAGTTTTTTGGGGCAGTTTTTAAACAAATCCTGACAACGCGCGTATTTTGTTCGATTCCTGTTGTTTTTATTGTTCTTAGCTTTTATATTTTTATTCTGTTTTTTATTGGTTATTCTAGCGCGTAAATTATTCCGGGGTGGCATGTCTTTACTGTTGTTATTCGTTGTTTTATCCTTTACATGTGATTCCTGTGGCAAGAGAAACGGCGTCAGGACCTCCCCGATAAATTTATCAATTTCAGGGCCATATATTGTTTCGTCTGATATTTCGCGAACTTTCTCCCATAACCTTTCTATTTCATCGAATATGACCTTGCATTCATCGGGAAGGTTTTCGGGTCTATGTGCTATCTCTTCTTTGATGTCCTCGAAGGTGGAGTTTGAGATGTCCGTTACCGGTTCTTGTTCAGATAGCTCTGGTAATTCCTCGCTGGAGGAACTATCAGAGCTTATATTTTCGTTATTATCCATTATATTGGTAACTCCCCTTCCAGGGTGTAATCTCCTCCTCTTATCGCTTATCTGCTTCAGTGATTTATTGGGGAGGTATTTGATAATTTCAGCATTCGGTTGTTTTAGATGTTTATATTTATTATTAAGTTCTACTAGCAACGCGGTTTCCTCTACCGTCCACACTGTGGCTTTCCTACCGGCAGGAAGCCTTTCTCTTTCATGCCTCATTTGCCTTTTGTTATTTCTGATGGAGGGATGCCTGTGTCTCTCATGCATGGAGAGTCCAATCTGGGTGTCGAAGGACTCCCCACACTCTTCACATTTATATTTCTTAAGAGAGTCATAGTTACTTCCGCCATTTACCCGCGCTTGTTTGAATTTCTTTACGTTGACATTCAGAGCACTGGGCAGAAATCACATTGCGTCAACACCCGTGGGGGGCCATCGCAAGACCGCAAATTTTAATGACTGTTGTGCGAGGTTCCATATTCGTTACAAGTTGCAGCATGTCTATTATTATCGATATTGTTATCATTGATAAGCAATTGTTTCAAAACTGATAGCAATAATGGTAAAAGATCAGCTAAATCTGAACTCCTGTATGCTTTTACGATATAACGATAAGTCAAATTAGCAGTAAACAGAATTTTATACAAAGGCTATAGCCGGTTTTGGGGGTCAAATCTGCCCTGGAAGGTATTTTATTCTAGTTTGCGCCATTCGATAGACAAAAAAAAAAGATACTTTCCAGCCAAGTTTTAGCCCGATAGCTCATCTGTAAGGGTAGTTATTGAGGAAAAACGAAAATTCAGTTTTTGGCCCATTTTTCCCATTTAAGGACAATTTAAAATTCTGAAAAAAATCTGACACATTTCGGATACCAAACCACATACTTTGAGCCGTTTTCAGATTTTTCCGTTGCAAACTCTGGTTGTAAACATCGAAAAACACGAAAAAAATCGGAAAAAAAAAGATTTCATATGGAAAGCTAAGAGACACTAGAACAGAATTAATTTAGCAATTAGGTATTATCCTAAGTATTATGCTCAATTTTTTTCAAACCCCTGCGTGTGGTGCGTCATAGTAGGAAAAAAGAAAAACCGCTTTTTTCGGCGTTTTTTCCGTGAAAAAGTAAGTTATAATTTTCGTAAAAATATATTATGTAATATTAAACATTTCTAAGTTCAGAGAAACATCGTCCAGACTTTAAAAATTGCGTAGTACAAAAACAACAATTATACTATGCAGGGTATATTCGAATATTTTGAAACTATTTTCAACTTCGTCGGTTGTTTCAGTGGCTATGGTCTCCGACTGCGGAACCGCTGGAGACTTTTTTTAGCAGGTTCGAATCCCGCCGCGGGACAATTTTTTTTTTTCATTAATCAGATGTTTTTTCGATTTCTAAGCTTATGATTGTTGTTACGCTATTGTAAAAACATTTTTTAACTATGTTTAAAATATTTTTTAATAATTTTTCAGAAAAATATTTTTGGATACTTTCGGTCTTTAGTCGTTTACGGGCTGTATTACTTATCTACTTAACATTTTTTTACGTGGAATAAGTGACTCATTATTTTTGTGACAGAACATATATACATGAATTATTATTAGGAATACATATCTGTAATGATTGTAGGTGGAATCATGTATGGCGTTTTTAGTCTTCGTCGCTATCTTCGTCAATTGTCGGTGTTATTTGGTCGTTGTTGAAAATTCTAGTGAGTATCTCTGCTGGCCGAACTATGTCTAAATGATTATTTAGTGAAAAGCGATTACCATTGAAAATTATCTTTAAATCGTCTTCTGTCATTTTCGGAAAATCAAAAATATCTGTGGAAGATATGTTTTTAAATGGCGTTTTTCGCGGTTCCAGTTTTGCGCTTCCACTTGTGCTAAACTATTTATTACTTTATCTTCCCTCAATATCGTGTCAGTTATGTCATCGAGAAAAGTGTGACATCAGAATTTAATCTTTTGCCGAACTTATTATTTGGGAAGCATAAAATATGATTTGACTGTAGGAAGAAGTTTGTTGTCGAGCTGTTTTTGTAAAAGCAGGTATTTTTCCCTAATATGCCATGTATAGTCTAGACAAACCCCACCAACTTTTAGTAACTTTACGAGATGAATTGAACTCCTCAGTAGTTAGTTAAGAACGATTGTCTTTTAGTGTAGGTATGAAAACATAAAAACCACACTCTTCTAAGTGTGATTTAACTTCACGAAAACCGCGATCTATTTACAATACAAACATGTCCCCGTTTCATAATAGCCATTGGGACCTCGAAGAGCGATCTGTATGATTTCAGCATCATTCTGGTTGGCATAAAAAGGTTCGAAGATGTCAATGATATATCCATTTATCGTGTAAACGGTACAAGCATTACATAAAGATACTTTTTTACGATTATATATTGATTGTCAATATTATACAATTTTTTAGCGACATTAGAAGTTTCATGTTCAATGATATGCTCACGGGAAAACATCCTAACACCAGAATGGAAAGGAAGAATATCCTTTAAAAAACAATTCATGACTGTATGAGAAAAATCAGAAACTTGGTCGCGCTCAAGTCGATGCATTTATTCCACGTAAAAAAATGTTAAGTAGATAAGTAATACAGCCCGTAAACGACTAAGGACCGAAAGTACTCCAAAAATATTTTTCCGAAAAATTATTAAAAAATAGTTTAAACATAGTTAAAAAATGTTTTTACAATAGCGTAACAACAATCATAAGGTTAGAAATCGAAAAAACATCTGATTCACGAAAAAAAAAAAATTGGCCCGCGGCGGGATTCGAACCTGCTCAAAAAAGTCTTCAGCGGTTCCGCAGTCGGAGACCATAGCCACTGAACCAACCGACGCTGTTGAAAATACTTTCGAAATATTCGAATATACCCTGCATAGTATAATTGTTGTTTTTGTACTACGCAATTTTTAAAGTCTGGACGATGTTTCTCTGAACTTAGGAATGTTTAATATTACATAATATATTTTTACGAAAATTATAACTTACTTTTTCACGGAAAAAACGCCGAAAAAAGCGGTTTTTCTTTTTTCCTACTATGACGCACCACACGCAGGGGTTTGAAAAAAATTGAGCATAATACTTAGGATAATACCTAATTGCTAAATTAATTCTGTTCTAGTGTCTCTTAGCTTTCCATATGAAATCTTTTTTTTTCCGATTTTTTTCGTGTTTTTCGATGTTTACAACCAGAGTTTGCAACGGAAAAATCTGAAAACGGCTCAAAGTATGTGGTTTGGTATCCGAAATGTGTCAGATTTTTTTCAGAATTTTAAATTGTCCTTAAGTGGGAAAAATGGGCCAAAAACTGAATTTTCGTTTTTCCTCAATAACTACCCTTACAGATGAGCTATCGGGCTAAAACTTGGCTGGAAAGTATCTTTTTTTTTTGTCTATCGAATGGCGCAAACTAGAATAAAATACCTTCCAGGGCAGATTTGACCCCCAAAACCGGCTATAGCCTTTATTGTTTATAATTAATAAATTCTTGCACAATTTATGAAAATATTTGGAGAAAATAACTAATGATTCAATATGTAATGTCAATATATAATAATAGACACGTCGCAACTTGTAACGAATATGGAATCTCGCATAACAACTGTCATTTAGATTTTCGTTGACAATCTTTTAAATATTTTTACAATTTCGTAGCAGAACGTTCAAAGAATCCAACAACAGTTTATATGAATCAATTTCAAGGTAAAAATAGCGCTAAATAGGTATTTCAATTTTCAACAACAATTATTATTATGTTTACTATCGATAAATAAAAATTTATTTATGTAAATTGAAAAAGCACTTATTCAGCTTTAAAATGAGTATAGAAACAAAAAGCATTGTATTTAAACAGAGATGAAATATTCAGGTTGAATTAATCATGTAATGGCTCGTTTGGTTTAGTTTTCCAGAATGCGACTGTAACTCGGAAAGTAGCTGAAATACGCGCTGTGCATTACACGTCAGTAACAGTAAATTGGCAACTATGCGAAGAATATTCTCCGATGTGATTTGGCAACTACGCCTTCGATGCCTGTAATTCAATATAATTCCTAAACTCACCACTCTAAATCGTAGAGGGCATACCAAAACCTCTGATTTTTTGAAGAGTCGGTATTTCAGAACGTGAGACACGAAGTCCCATAAGATGATAGGTCTATCCTATACCTCGTCGGTGATTATACTATTGTTACTTATGGAGAAGTTTTTCTCTACGTTCATTTCGATTAGATGTTCAAATGTCTTTTCTGAGAACGAAAAGCGTCTCAACAGGCCCTCTTTATTAACGCGTTAACTGCCACGTCAGTCACATATGACAGTGATTGTTGACCGGGTTTAGAAATTCATTTTTATTATGAGATATCCAGATAAAACGAATTTTATTGGAGTCTTTCGAATTCAAAAGGGTTAACACAGCATCTCCTATAATACATTTTAAATGTCTAATTGTGGTTTCATTAATTAAATTACTCCTTGGCACTTAATGTGTTAATAGAAGATACAGTATGACTTCTTTATATGAAATTCTTTAGAACACTCCCTTCTGGCATCCATTAATTAAGATTCTGATGGGAACAAGCCCGAATAACCTTCCATTAACCATTTTTAACGAAAGTCTAACTCAGGCCTGGTTTTCATTGGAAGTGACAAAAAATGTGAGTGCGACCCTACACGATCTCAAACTTTAAACAGAGCACCCCTTTCATTTTCAGGATATATAAACCTGCTCATTTCATCCTATTCGGTCAGTAGTCGGTCAGTAATCGTGCAGTCACGTGTAAAGTCACATCGCGTTACGCGCATAAGAGGTAATTCTAGTAAGATCGGGTTAATTCGGGTGATCCGTCCCCCCTAATAGCGCAGTTTCAGTGGGACGTATGGGGGTTGGGGCGTAAAGGGTCCGGGGGCCCACCGACGACCGTCCTTTACCGGTGGTAGTGTCTTTTCCTGGCTGTAGCGGGGACCTTAGGGTTACCTTTCCATATCCTATCCGGTGCAGTGGTCCTACGTCTGTCTTCATGAGGAATTCTCAATCTTGACCTGGCGTCCTGACTTGGCCAATCCGTGATATTTCGACAATCCCATGGCATGGACCACCTTGTCAACGTGTTCTCCGATTCTTCACCCGACATTTCCGCAGCTGCTGTTTCCGACCATCTCCTCTGAAACTGCACAGAGAATAAAGGATATGCCCAGATATCACGCGACGTCTTAAGGGCCAGGGTGATGGCAGATTCGCGATAAGGTAGAGTGCCTACATTACCGTCGAAAACATGGGTTTACGCGCCACAAGTTTTCGTCCTTAAATAAGAATATTTTGTCGGTTGTAAAGGGCTTATTCGAAAGAGGAAGGTTCGATCTATAGCTGGCTGGTCAGGAGGTACCGAGAATATGCAGATATTTCGTAATATAAGCGTTAGAAGTTAGGCCAACAAATTGACGATGTGCATGCGGTTGAATCCAAGAATTTTTATGCCATTGGATGAGTTTTCTGGATGCTGTACTGACTAGCCAGCTATAGAGGAGATCTCCAGCTACAAATTCAGCTATATTTTGTCTCGATTTTCTGGCCAAATAAAGGAGAAAAGTTGTGGCGCGTTTTGGACGTCGCTTTCTAGCGTCAGAATTCATGATATCTGAGAATATCGATAACATAGAGCAAAAATTTAGTTGAGCTGAATTTCATCAGGTGGCGTCTAAGTCGAAAGACTGTCGACGTGGTATTGAAAGAAACTGCAAGCGTAGATTGTGGTTATGTACGACCACAGACGAGGTATAGGAATAGACCAATCACCCAATGTATTTTTCTGTCTCACGCTCGGGGGGCTCTAGAGCCAGGGGGGGGTCCACTCATATGTATGACCTTGGACCGCTTTCAAAAGTTAAGGGAGTTACTCTAGATGGCACCACGTTCACGACAAGACAAGACTGGACAAGACAGTTCCAATCTATGGAGAACATGTTGCATGAGCAAATTAACCTTTTATTTCAGAAGACATGTCATGTCAGAAGACAACGAGTCCAAGTATTCTAACAAGTTTGGAAAATCCACACAGAAGAAGAAAAGTTAAGAAGAAAACCAAGAATCGACGTGGTATTATTATTATTATATCGTTTATATATTAAAATTATGTATGCGTGTATATCATAATTATGTATTAATTTGAGGTTGTCATTATGTATTGCGTTTAAAACATAATTATGTATTACATGTGTAATTATTTATTATTGTTTTAAAAAATAAAGTATTGTTACAAAATATATTGTAACGTGCACGGTTTTCCCGTGGCTCGTTGCAACGGACGGCACTCGCGGCCGGATTGAGCTCGCCGTGCCAGGATTCGTGGGATACGCGAGTGAGGGAGACGGGGCGTGAAATCAGCAGTACAGGTTACTTTTCACCGGTTACGGTTCGCGGCTCGTTCATCGTCGCGGTTTCGGACGTCGCGGGAGTGCGGGTGGTCGCGGCACGCGTGTTCTCACGAGACGCGGGTTATCGAGGTGCGGTCGTTATCGGGTCGCGGCTTATCGGATCGCGATACGGCGGGGCCACGGCGTCACCAGCGGTCGGCACACGTGGGTGTCCGAGAGCCGATCTCCCTTAGCCTCGGCGGCAACTCTCGTCGGTGCCGAGGCCATGTTGTCACGGCTTACGGACGACCCTCCGCGGAGGGTCGTGGTTTCGACGGTGCGAAGACACCAGCGGTTGTCTTGCTGCACGTTTCCGGGTCGGGTATCGAGGGCAACGGCGGTCACCGGCTCGATACGTTTCCAGAGGTTCACCGGCCGAACGATAGCAACATCGGTTACATAGCTCGGCCAGGGTCTTATCCAGGTGGGGTCAAGGGGCAACCGCGGTTACCAGGAAAACGGAAAGGACGGCACGAACACCGGAATACTCACGCTGATATACGTCGTGTGAAACGGTGATAGTGTGAAAAATGAAAGTGTCGTGACTCGAGTGTACTAGAAGCAAGTGAACTTGCGGGTGGTCCGGAAGTCAAAAGAGGCCCGTGCCTGCTCGCGGGTTCCCTTTATGCCCTCAGCGCTCTAGGGCGAGGGGCGCGGCGCGGGGTGGTTTTCGGCGGAAATTCCGGTGTCGTATCGCGTCCGGTTCGCGCGTTCTCGAAGTGTGGCGGTTTCCGTTTCCCGCGTAACCCGGTTTCTAGGCGCGGGGGCGCGAAGCCCGGGGGTCGGTGTCGCTCGGGGATCGTCGGTTGCGCTCGGGGGTAGTCGCGGCGGCACGAGACCCGTTCGTAACAGGCCTGGAGTATCCAGGTCTGTTACAATATGATATCCTTTATCCTTTTTATATCCTTCAGTTCTAACAATAAGTTTCAAGTAATCGTACATCCATGTACAGTACAGTAGGCATATGTGTATGTGCATATGCGTGTATGTATATGTGTAGAATTGTATAGCTATATATATATATAGATTTTAGTTGAGGGAGTTACTCTAGATGGCACTGCTAAGGTCCACACATTATACATGGGAGATGACCCTCCCTGTCTAGAGCCCCCTTACCATTCCGTGTCACATCCTACCGTAACGACCAGAAGCAGTATTGTGAAACCAATATTCTAGAACGGCGCTGTTGCTGATAGAAATTAAAATCTCATGTCGGAGATTCTATAAATGATGAATGAAACAAAAGAATGTTGTGTGCTTTTAATTTCGTTACGCCTGTAACGCGACTGCATCGAAGGAGACATTTCTACGTGAGAAAGCTTATATTCAAGTAAATCATATGCATACATATACTTGTATAATGTACATGTATGTATAGCGAGCATCAAGAAGCATAAATTCACACTCATTATTATGAATTTTTGCTAATATTTAAATATATCAACATTAATGATACTTTTTGGGTAAATAATCAGCCTAATTATGTGTATTTATTTACACTTTATTCCTACACACTTCCTTAACTTCCTTTTCATTCTATTTATGACGTGTTTGGACACATTTTTACCAGAAAAGTATTTACAATTTATTGTTCGTATTTTCATACCATAACAATAAATTATTGCAAAAATTATATTTTCATTAGTAAGCAATGCTTATGAGCTTACATTGTTGTCTCCGGTAGCTGCTTGCCTGGCTGACAATAAGCCATTGAAATTCTCAAGACCTCGATCGGAAGAGAGTACGAAAGGCAACATTGTAACGCATTGCCTATTAATAATGAACAACCAGAACCCAACTGTGTTATTATAAAAAATATCGTAATGAAAATATTATCAGCCGATACGAGATGTTTTTCTGATAAAAACGAATCTAAATTCGCTATAAATCGGAGAATAACGAAGAATAAATTAATATTGAAAACTCTTATGGAAAACGGTTTCGGTAGTGAATCTTGCCTACTCTGGGACTGGACCTTAATCGAGCGACGCCGACTCACAGGGGATTGGGGCTATCCCCTCCGCCGGCTCGGCACCCACTCTGACGTAACGTCGTCTGAGCTGCCTGCTCGCTGTTCAAAGCGTTTCACCGATTACCGCGATCGATTCCCGGTTCGGCGAAGCGCACATTTTGCAACAACATTTAAACTGAAGAAGATTTTTAAGATATAGCCGGATCAGATAATGAAAAGTGCCCCCAAACCTTTATATTTAGTTGTACCATGCTCAACAAAAAATTACAAAAAAATTCATGAGTATTCTGTTGGAATATGAGCTTTTCATACTCTATGCCATGACAATAGCCAATGAGAAGGCGCCCACCGATTTGATTAATCGGCTGTGCTCTCTCCGTTACAGTTTTGTTTTTGCGATGCCACCGATGTTCAGTTTGCGGTGCCACCGATGTTCAGTTTAAACTCTGACCAGGCAACCGACACGACGTGTTCGTTTTGCTATTATATTTAACACCTTTTTTGTAAAGCGGAAAATAAACTATATTATTAAAATATAGACGCGTTATTTTCAATAGGTTATGGGCCCAGGTTCGCAGCCTGTGTAAACTGAATCTTTACTACATAAAAAAAGGTGATATCGATCGTAATCGCGCGCGAAGTGCAGTTACGAGTGAAATAGAGGTTCGGTCAGTTTTTTTTTCTCAAGAGCGAAATCAAGATTTCCTAAGGCCTGTACTGTTTGTGCGAATCAAACATGTCGGATCAAATCTCAACTCGAAACGTGGTGAAGTTTGACGGCAAAAATTTCCCGCTATGGAAATTTCAAATGAACGCCATTTTCGTGGCGAGCGGCATCGACGATATCGTGGACGGCACGAGGGTAAAGCCGGAGGAAGTCGAACAGCTGAAGATTTGGAAAAAGGACAACGCAAAGGCCATGTTCTTGATTTCATCCGCGATGGAAATGCCTCACGTGCAATGCATTTTGACCTGTAGCCACGCGCGGGAAATGTGGCTAAAATTGATCGCGATACACGAACAGAAATCAGAAACGAATAAACTTATTCTGACGCAAAGATTTCACGAATATCGAATGGATCCCAGTGATTCCGTAGTGCAGCACGTGTCCAAGGTTCAAAATATGGCGGGTCAACTAGCGGACGTGGGAGAGAAGGTATCTGACATAGCGATTATGGCAAAAATCTTGGCAAGCCTTCCCGCTAAGTTTAATGCCTTGAAAACCGCATGGGACAGCGTGGATACGGAGAGGCAAACAATCGATAATTTACAAGAGCGGCTCATTGAGGAGGAAACGCGATTCTCCGCCGATGACGAATCTGCAACAGCTTTTTCCGCGATGCGATTGAGCGAGAAAAAGAAGAGTAACAACACCGGCAAGAAACCCAAGAAGGACAAAAAGAATGTCGAGTGTTATAAATGTCATAAAAAAGGGCATTTTGCTTGGGAGTGTCCCACGAGAAAGAAAGACAAAGAAGATACGAAAAATTCTTCGCAGAATTGTGCTTTTGTTTCAACACATGAAGGCGGTCAACAAAAGGAGAGCGTGGCATCGATCAGAAGTATCCAGCGAATGGACATCGGTGACGTCTGGATTGCAGACAGCGGCGCATCAAGACATATCACCTACAGACGCGACTGGCTTCACGAGTTTGTGACATCTGCCGGTGAACAAGTGTTGCTAGGTGATGACGGTGCCTGTGAAGTGTTTGGTTCGGGTTATGTAAACGTTATGAAGTTGGTTGATAATGAATGGTTCCCGTCAAGAATCGACAACGTCTTGTATGTGCCGAAGCTAAAGAAAAATCTATTTTCGGTAGGAGAATGTGCCTCAAAGGGTTTTGAGGTGACGTTCGCAAAAAATAGTGTTATTTTTTCGAGCAATGAGTCTGTGAGAGCTCAAGGCATAAAGCAAGCGAACGGCATTTACAAGATGTTGTTTGTTACGTTAAAGAATGATGACGCGAAAGAGAATGTAGAAGCAAATGTATCGACAACAAGCTTCCAAATGTGGCATGAGAGAATGGGTCATGTAAACAAAGCGACACTGTGTGATATGTTGAATAGAGAGCTCGTATCTGGTATGAGTGTTTCGAGAATAGATGATTTCTTTTGCGACGCGTGCCAGCTGGGAAAGGCTCATCGGTTACCTTTTAAAAAATCGATAGATAGGCGGGATTGGTTACCGGGAGAATTTATTCATACGGATGTCGGGGGTCCAATGTCTGTCGAATCGGTAAGGGGTGCGAAGTACTATGTGATTTTCGTAGACGAGGCGTCGGGTTACCGAAATGTTTATTTTTTGCGTCACAAGTCCGATGTTACGGAAAAATTCAAGGAATACGAACGAATGATCTTTAATAAATTCAGTCGGTCTATTAAATATCTTCGAAGCGATAACGGCAAGGAGTACGTGAATGAAAATTTGAAAAAATACCTTATCGAAAAGGGATTCAAAGTTCGTATTCCGCGCCGTACACGCCGGAGCAGAACGGTAAATCGGAGCGTGCGAATAGGACCATCGTGGAGGCGGCGAGAACTATGTTGCAGGCGAAATGTTTACCGAGGTTTCTCTGGGCCGAGGCCGTCAATACGGCAGTTTATTTACGTAATCGAACGCTTTCGAAACCGCGATTAGATAAAACTCCGTATGAAATATGGAATGGTGTGAAACCGAGTGTTCGTCATTTGAGGATCTTCGGATCAACTGCATTCATGCACGTCCCGAAGCAGTTCAGGCGCAAGTTGGACGCAAAGTCGAAGAGGGTGATATTTGTGGGATACCAAGGCGACTCTGAAAATTTTCGTCTTTACGATGAGAAATCAAAGACCGTTATTGTATCGCGAGATGTGGTCTTTAATGAAAGTAAGGACTTTGAACTTCTTCCTGACGAGGATTATGACGAGTTCTTCCTACCAGGTAATGGCGCCATAGGAAAGGACAACGACACGGTAGAAGAACAAGATTTGTTCATGGACGCGCTTGAAAATGAACAAGAACACCAGTGTGACAAGGCGGTAAAGGATACCTCACAAACCCGAGAATTGAGAAACCGTAAAGATATCCGGAAGCCTGATAGGCTCCAAGTCAACATAGCCGAGTACGCACCTTTAACGTTCCGGGAAGCTGTGAACGGACCCGATGCAGCGAACTGGCGGAGGGCCATCAACGACGAGCTGAAATCGAACGAGACGAATCAGACGTGGGATATAATTCCAAGGAAACCAGGCATGAGACCGATCGACTCGAAATGGGTTTTTCGGATTCTTCGAGATGAAGATGAAAAACCAGTGCGATACAAGGCGAGGCTCTGTGCAAGGGGTTTCAATCAGATCGAGGGGCTGGATTACACAGAAACATTTTCGCCGGTCATTCGCTACGATTCTCTGCGAATCTTCCTAGCCCTGGTGACTCAACTCGACCTGGAACTTTTGCAGTTCGACGTGAAGACGGCTTTTCTTTATGGCGATTTGGAAGAGGAAGTATTAATGGAATTGCCGGAAGGAGTTAACGGGGATTTCGAGAAGAATGCTTTCGTGTGTCATCTTCGAAAATCATTATACGGTCTAAAACAAGCGGCCAGGTGTTGGAATGAGAAATTCAAAAGTGTGATAAAGACTCTGAATTTGAAGCAATGCGAGGCTGATAAATGTATTTTTCGCGGTGTATTGAGTGGTCACGAGGTAATTATCGCATTATTTGTTGACGACGGTCTGATAGCATCGAGTTCAGGAGAGGCTTCGAAGATTGTTCTGAATGCGATAAGCGAGTCCTTTGAGATAAAGGTCGGCGATTCATGTACGTTTGTAGGTGTACAAATCATGAGAAATCGTACGCGAAAGAGTATGTTTATTCACCAAAAATCCTACGCGAACCAAATTGTAAAGAGATTCGGTTGTGAAAATGTGAAGCCAGTTTCGATACCAGCTGATCCAAACGCGATATTAACCCCGGTAGATAGCGACGAGACCGTGTTAGAGAATGTACCTTTCCGTGAAGCAGTGGGTTCACTCATGTTTCTGGCCATAGTCTCACATCCGGATTTAGCGTATGCTCTTAACAACGTCAGTAAGTTTTTAAATAAACACAATGAGAGTCATTGGCAAGCGGTTAAGAGAATTATAAAGTATTTGTCAGGGACGTTAGATTACGGCATTTTGTACGAGAGGAATGAGAATGAAATGAACTTGATTGGATTTTCTGACTCGGATTTTGCAGGCGATCCTGAGACGAGACGCTCGACTTCTGGTTTTGCGTTTTGCCTGGCGAACGGCGTTGTAACTTGGGCCTCTCAGCGTCAGAGGCTTGTAACTCTCAGTACGACTGAGGCAGAGTATGTTGCGGCGGCCACGGCAGCTAAAGAGGCCGTTTGGCTGCGAAAATTGTTAAAAGATTTGGGGCGGATGGGAGACGATCCTATTGCTTTGTTTTTGGATAATCAGAGCGCGATTAGATTAGTCAAAAACCCTGAGTTCCATAAGAGAACAAAACATATTGACATAAAGTACCATTTCATCCGAGAAAAGGTCGATCAGGGGGATTTGATCGTCAAGTATGTGTGTTCGAATGAACAAAGAGCGGATATATTCACTAAGCCTTTTGCGAAGCAGCGTTTTTTTTTTTACGACAGAGGCTTGGTATGATTACGCGCGCAGAGTATTCAAGCGGAGAGGCTGTTGGAATATGAGCTTTTCATACTCTATGCCATGACAATAGCCAATGAGAAGGCGCCCACCGATTTGATTAATCGGCTGTGCTCTCTCCGTTACAGTTTTGTTTTTGCGATGCCACCGATGTTCAGTTTGCGGTGCCACCGATGTTCAGTTTAAACTCTGACCAGGCAACCGACACGACGTGTTCGTTTTGCTATTATATTTAACACCTTTTTTGTAAAGCGGAAAATAAACTATATTATTAAAATATAGACGCGTTATTTTCAATATATTCTATCTAATATCATACACGACTGAGATTTTTTCATAATTTTTGGTCGCAAAATCGATTTTTAAACAAATCCGAAAGCATAAAATTGCCGATTTTATATCGAAGTTTTCAGTCGACCAAATTTATGTTATTATGTTATTTGTATCTCATCCTGATTATTAATGTGAATTTTTTACAAATCTTCCAGATTATGCAAAAATGTTTAAGAAAATTGGATATATCCAATCATTTGAAAAAAATACACAGGGAAAAAGACTGATGTAGTAGAAAGAACAAGAAAAAAGTATTTAACGAAAAAAAAATCATTTGATGCGGGATTCGATCTGGGACCAAAATATTCTCACAGTCGAAGACGTTACCGCCTGCGCCAAACGAAACTGATAAGAGTGTTCAATATAACACAATACACTGTAACGTCGTCCCTTTTTCGCCGCTTGTCGGGGCGTGAAGCGGGGACGACTCCGGGAATTTACGGGCGCGTAGGCCGGGCCGCGCTCGGCCGTGACGATGCGCGGTCCTCCCGGTACAACCGCGATCTCGAAATCCCTCGGAAAATTACGTACGATGGAAATACGCTACGGAAGAGCCTTCTGCTCGGGCGCCAGGCACCGGAAGGGTGCCGCGCGAAATTCGCGAAGGGGGTTTTCGAGATACGCCGGACGACGGGGGACGCGAGAGGGTCCAAGGTTCGGACACGGGATAGCGGGGACAGCCCGCACGGCCGGGCGGATCGCGCAGGTTGCAATAACGAAAGACGAATTCGGCTCTATACGGTCTTTATTATAAAATCGGGACGTTACAAGCATGCGGCCACGAGGCCGCACCCGAGAGCCCGCGCTCTTTATACACTTTTTGCGAGAAGGTGGAGGGCTCGCCGCGCGTGGTCGTTCGCTAAAACAATTTTATCCGCGCTAGTACGGTAGTTCGGTATAGCCTTTCGTCCGTCGGAACGGAATTACGCGGTACGCTGGTGGTCGGCGTTATTATACAAGGGACTGTCGCGGTTTTCTTCCCCGCACGTACGGAACACGCCTACGATGTTCGGAATAACGCAAGTTGTACGGTACGCTACGATCGTTCACCGGAACCAATACGCGTTGGACGGATTTCCCCCCCCCCCCCCCGAGGAAGACTTCGCGAAGGGCAATCTACCGATTATCGCCAAAACGCCGACGGTTCGGCGCGAGGACTTTAGCTCGGGACGGCCGCCCGTCCCGGCTCGCGATACCTGGAGAACGCGACGGGAAACCCGCCTCGTTCTCCCGCGAAATACTCGAACCAACTCGCGAGAATACAACAATGCCCTCAGAAGGGTCGGACAGAAGGACCACTGCGTGGACTTACCGTGTCGGCACTTTCGGAATTTCGTTAGTTCACTCCACGAACTTCCCCCTGACTCGGTGCCTCGGGACACCCAGATGTTTGGCGATCTCCTGGCCTCGGAATCTCCTTCCCTCGTCCGCCGGTCTCCGTAGTTTCCCTTGGTTGTTCCAGGGCACTCCTGCGATTCGATGGCTCGCTCGCACGGAACGGTTAACGCGGCTCGCGACCGGAGGAACACGGACGTTGCACGGAGAAGCACCGAAAAACACCGGACTCGACGGAATTACCGAACGTTACGGAAGCCACCACGACAGTGATCCTTCGGAATTTGTCGCGCGGTCGTGAGGACTACGGTATCCCCACTCCTTGCCCTAGTGCCGATTTTCACGACTGGGGCGCGCTCCTCGCGAGTTTCCGGGAATACAGGGTCGTATACTCGGGGGTCCGCGGGCCCCGAACCCGCTCGGGAAGTTTCTTCCCAAATCGCGAAAAGGAGCAGATTCGCGATCTGCCCTGATGGGTCCGATCTCACCACCCCCGCCGGAACCCCTTGCAAGTGGCTGAGGTGAGGCGGCGGCAGGACTGTGACACGATGTCTGGATGTTCGGCGAGGGGTTCTCGTCCTGCAGCTCGCCTCTCGGTGTCTCGTCCCATCCGAAGAGATGACCGGTACCGGATTTCCTTATCTTCCTGGCCCGTTTTCGTCGAGTATCCCTGCAAATGGGCCATACTCGGCGCGCGGAAATTCGTTATTTAATATCCCGGATTCATTCGATTCTTCCTCGGGGAACACTTCCTGCCTGTTCGAACAGTCACAATCGGCGCCAACGGCAGCCCGGTCCATACGCCATTCGTGGAAATACGGAGAAGTGACGTCGCAGAATTTGCCACGTCACAACACCTATAAAACTGTAAGAAGGTATTGAAACAATTGATTTCGATCTTTTTTTAACGACGATGCAATTAATAAAAATTTATAAAAAAATTAAGAACAATAGTTTCAATAACATCTAATTACTTAATTTTGGTAAAACTGGTATCTTTGAAACTTCAATTCGAAATGTGCACTTTCTTCAAATGATTGGGCACGTTCAATTTTCTTAAACATGTTTGCATAATCTAGAAAATTTATAAAAAATTCATATTAATAATCACTATGAAACACAACTGGAAACTTCGACATAAAATCGGCAATTTTATGCTTTCGGATTTGTTTATAATTCGATTTTGCAACCAAAAATTATGAAAAAAATCTCAGTCACGTATGATATTAGATAGAATATTCATGAATTTTTTCGTAACTTTTTGTTGAGCATGTTACGATTAAAAATTAATTTGGTTTTCAGGCACTTTTGACCATCTTATCCGGCTTTATCTTAAAAATCGACAAAAAAATTATTTAAAAAATATAGAACATATTTCAGTATACGACATTAAACCCGATTTAAAAAGAAATTTCTAGTTCAAATTTCGCATTGATATCTTTTTAGATTAAAAGTTGTAGCAAACTGTGCGTTTGGCCGAACCGGGAATCGATTGCTGTTTAGGCGCTTGAAATTTTGGTGACGTGATGAAGGTACGTCTGAGGGGCCGTGCCGGCGGAGGAGTTCATCCCCCCCCCCACTCATCCCCATGATTCTTGCATCACGACTGGAGCCTGATCGAGCTCGATAAATGCGGTAGTGTTCGTACGTGTCCTACTATTGCGTTCGTCGTTTATTTTCTCACTACAAACGCGCAAGAAAATAATACAACTACGGTCTGAGTCAGTAGTAAAATAGATTGACATATCGCAAAAAACGATCAACTACATAATTATTGATTGATTAATTCTTAACTCTTTCGAATTTCATAATTAATATGTATTGATATTTTGCAAGATCCTTTGAAGGCAAAATTTATGTTGTTTAAATGAGACATATATGAAAATGTATAGTAAATTTCAATTTAATTCTTTTTTCAAATTCAGTTACAAAATACGAATGCAAAATAGAAATGCGAATAATAATTATACGTATAAATAAAATGTATAAAATAAATGTATGCGTTGTTACCAGCCAGGGCTTCGTGCAACGCGAGAGTCCGGCGAGGGGTTTATTACCCCAGGAATATGATTTCAGTTTGTTAGTGAGGTACGCGGACGAACCCAATGCGAAATCGGGGAGCCGCTAGGATAGTCGACGTCGAGGACGAACCTGATGCGAAATCAGGGAGCCTCTAGGTATGGAGTCAAATGCAGACGAACCCGGTGCGAAACCGGGGAGCTGCAGGAGGGTGAAACTTCGTGAACGAACCCAATGCGAAATTGGGGAGTCACTGGGAGAGACACGCAGACGAACCCGGTGCGAAACCGGGGAGCTGCTAGGAGGTTGTGTAAGCAAGTATGGGTAAAAAGCACAGACGAACCTGGTGCGAAACCAGGGAGCTGCTAGGATACGGACGAACCCAATGCGAAACTGGGGAGCCGTTAGGATGGTATAATATTCGTGGACGAACCCAATGCGAAATCGGGGAGCCACTAGGTTGGAGAAATCTTATTGGATTTACGGTTATGATTGTTAGTAAGCCTCGTAACTTTATATATATATTTTAATTGATACAATCCGAGCGGTAAGATTGTATCGTGTGGGAACGTTCAATTACTAGATTAGGATATTAGGCAATGATTAAGGGTTTATAGATTTCACGATTTGATATCAAGACAAGTATATTCTGTTATAAGTTTTGTTACAAATGTCTGTGTCGCGAATGAGTTTAAGGATTATAATTTGAGTATGTTTTACCTATTTTGCACGGTTTTGACGCACTGGCAATGCGGGGTCAGAGTTATGTTTGATTCGAAAGGGACTTTAACCCGATCTCACTAGAATTGAACTTGAGCGTGTAACGCGACGTGACTCTAACGTGATAGCACGATCGTTGAATCTGGCGGAACCGTTACTGTACGCAACTAAGATCAACCGAACCGTCGTCTAACGTTTCTGAAGTAAAACTGAACCGAAGAGGATGAAAACGAGCGGGTTTATATACCTTGAGAATGAAAGGGGTGCTCTGTTTAAAGTTTAATGTCACGTGGGGTCACACAGATGTTTTTTGTCAGTTCTAAACGAAACCAGGCCTCAGTTACATTTTTCGTTAACAAAGGGGGCTAATGGACATCTGGGCTATTTCCAAATAATTAACGGATGCCAGAAGGGAGTGTTATCAAGAGTTTCATAAACAGTCGTACTGTTTTCAAAAGGGGTCTGTTGGGACGTCTTTCGTTTTGGGAAAAGAGATTAGAGTTTTGTAAACGAAACATCTGGATGGAGACATCTCCATACGTAACAGCGTAAAGATATTCACGTTCAAGATTTATGAAAATTGTTTTTCTATAATTTGAAAACGTGGTATCTACATTTATTAATATTGTATTGATGAAGATAATTGCAGATATATAACATAATGACATCAAATAAAAAAATATAATTTGAACGTATAGTCATAACATCAGATACATAACTCGACAATCAGATTTGATCATTCTTGTAGATCTAGTTCGAGCATTTATCGTTCGTCAGCGTAAAGGGCGTAAGAAAACCATTTGTTTACATGTGAGACAAGAAGCCCCATATGTTGATAGGTCTATCCTATACCTCGTCTGTGGTACGACGCCTATTCGCTCATCAGCAGCGTGCGTCTGTGTATGTCTGTATATGTATATAATTTTCCTATACATGCAAATACTCCGCTAATTTGATGTTTCGGACTCATGCAAACAATGTGTATCATATGAAATTGCGTTCAAAATTGTATACCGATGAGATTTCATACGTTAAATTAGTTAAAAAAAGTATGAAATTAATTAATTAATTAAATATTTAATTTATTAAATTAGTTAATTATTTAAATTAGTTCTAAGTTATAATGTAATATGTGTATCTTTTATTTGTTCCCTTACGGGTTACAAAGAGATCCCGTTCCCTTTACACTGTGCTGTTTTCTTTTCTTTTTTTTACATTAATCTTTCACCTATACAAAATCTATAATATGTTATAAATACAATATCTTATATTCTTATATTATCATATAGTTACATTTCATACGTGCTGCAAAGGTGCGCAAGAGAACAAGGAATGAAAGCAGAAGGTGAGAAACACACACGAGAAGGTGAAAGAAATACTGGCTGAGGACGGGTTGGGGGGGGAAGAGTGGATGAAAAAATTAGACTGGGAGAGAAAAGATATACAGGATGGAATATATGAAGGAGAGGAAGAGAGATGAGAAGACAGGCGTGAATGGAAGAATAAGTGAGAGAGAGTGAAAGAGAAAGAAAGAAAAGATAGTATAGGAATGTAAGATATAATATTTATAAGATATAGATTTTGTATAGGTGAAAGATTAATGTAAAAAAAAGAAACGAAAAGAAAACAGTACAATGTAAAGGGAACGGGATCTCTTTGTAAACCGTAAGGGAACAAATAAAAGGTACATATACTACATTATAAGTCAATAGTATACTACATTATAATTTATGTAAAACTTTCCATGAAAGATAGAGTGTTCGGGCTCAACCGTCGATCGAGCCCGACAACAAGTCAGGGGCAACGACCGAGCGACCGAGAGGACCTCCGCGGTCCTAAACAGCGCGCGCGCCCGCCGAAACGGGCGAATTCAAAACGGGAAGTTGATCGCCGAAGCGACGGTTGCCGCCGAATCGCGCGGCAACGCGTACCCCGCGACACCCCGCCCCGCGCCGCGGAGCGCGGCAATATACACACCTCGCGCACCCGGCGCGAGCGAGTTTTGTCTGGAGGTTCAAAGTAGCGCTTACGTATTGTTCTTTGATTTATCACTTGCCGTTACCCCGCGTAATCGGTCCTTTCTGTGTATTCGTACGCCTAGTGCCCGTTCTTCTCGCGCCTCCGCGAGCTTGTACGCGTTAAATACACAGTTGTGAACTCCACCTTGTCCTTGTTTATTTCGTGAACGTCCCCACCGATCCACCGGCAAATATAAGCGTCGAAAACGACGGAACATTGGTCCTTCGAGCCGGATTCGGTGACGCACGGAAGAGACAATTGGAAACCCTGTTTCCCCGCGTCGGTCACGCAGTCGATCGACGTTTTTGTGAAGCAAAACTCCAGTTCGCACCAGCTGGACTCAACGAGCCAGCCACCTTCGGCTGCCTGTAACAGCGGTTCATCTGCACCTTGGTCAACCGCACCGTGATGGAGGAGCTGCTGAAGGAGCAGGAGCTCATCGTTCGAGGACTGACCAGGATCCTGCCGAACTTCAAGAAGTTGGGAAAGGACAACTTCAGCCAAGCAACAGCGGAGGAACGACTTCGCCGTCTGCGCGCCGAATGGGATCGGTGCCAACGGGTCCATCTGCGCCTGGAGCTGAAGGCCACAGCGCTGGACCGGGAGACGAGGCCGTACTTCCGCGAGGGACATTTCGATCAGGCGGAGGAGGTGTTCGAGAAGTCCAGCGACTTTTTCTGTGAGTACCTCGCAACCGTTAAAGTCCCAGCGGGTACCTCGATCGCCGCGACCTCCGTCTGTGAAACCGCGAGCGCACCGAAGGCGACAAAACTGCCGCGGATCGAAATCCCGAAGTTCGACGGCCAGTACTCCGCGTGGCCGACGTTCAATGACCTTTTCGAGTCACTGGTCATTCGGAATCCCGCCCTCGACGACGTGCAGCGTCTGTGCTACCTCAAGTCCGCGCTTGAGGGGAAGGCCGCGTCCGTGATCGCTCACCTCAAGGTGACCGATTCAAATTTTGCACCGGCGTGGAAGTCAGTACGCGCGCGCTTCGAAAACAAGCGAATGGTAGTCGGCTCCCTGGTGGGGGAACTCCTACTACATGCGCCGCAAACCGACGAGAGCGGGGACGGCCTCGCCCGTCTACGCGACCGAAACGCGGAGGCCCTCGCCCAGCTCGCCAACCTGGGCTGTCCCACCGGTCATTGGGATGACCTCCTTGTGCCTCTGGCCGCGAGGAATCTGGACCGGAAGTCCAGGGAGGAATGGGAACTTTCCCTCGGCGCGTCCCGCGAACCCCCGACGTACGCGGATCTGGAAAAGTTCCTCGAGGCTCGCATCCGAGCGCTGGAAGCGATACACCGCATCGACGAGGAGCGGTACGGCGACGACTCCGCTCACGCGTTCGTGGGTGCACCCACCCCCGTCCGGTCCCACGCAGTCGCGACTACAAGGAACTCGAAGATCCAAATTCAGCCGCAGTGCCCGAAATGCAGCCAGAGCCACCTGCTCTTCCGCTGCGCGGTATTCCGGGGGATGTCGTCGAATCAGAAGCGGGAGTTCGTCAAGCAGCGCGGATGCTGCTTCAATTGTCTCCGCACTGACCACCCCGCAAGCAGCTGCCCCTCCGCGTCTCGATGCGCACAGTGTGGTCGGGCCCACCACACGTCCCTGCACCCGGCCCCGCCCACCCCCGCGCCGATCGGCGGAGGTCACTCTGCACCACCGGCCGGTCACGAAGAACCCCCCGCAGCGCTTCTCAACTGCACGGCCCGCCCCCCTGCGGAGACTGCCTATGCAGTTTTGCTGGCCACGGCGATCGTGTCCGTGGAAACGAGGGATGGGGGGACGCGCGCAGTGCGAGCCCTCCTCGACCAAGGGTCGGAGGCGACCTTCGTCTCTGAGGCTCTCGTTCAAGCCCTACGCCTGCCGAAACACCCCGCGTCGGTGACGGTCCGGGGGGCCGGAGACACCCCCGTCGGGCGGGTGGATGCGCGCGTGACCTTACGAGTCCGAGGAGCGGGCCCAGCTCCGCTCGTTCTCGAAATGCCGGCGCTTGTGCTGCAGCGGGTCACATCCTATGCACACCGGCTAGAGGCGAACCTTCTCGCGTACCCCCACCTACGCGACCTTCCGCTCGCGGACCCGTACCCGGGGAGGTCACTGCCGGTTGACCTCCTGATCGGAGCGGACCATTACGGCTCCCTCCTCCGCCCTGGCCTACGACGCGGAAAACCGGGCGCCCCGATTGCGCAGGAGACCGCCTTCGGGTGGGTCATCTCCGGTCCCACGCGGCTACGCGACGCGTCCCCGCGCGCCATCTCAACGTCGCTGCATTGTCGCGCGGAGGAAGACCTGAGACGACAACTACAGGGCTTCTGGGAAATCGAGGAGGCAGCCCCTACCACGTCACTCTCCCCCGATGAGATGAAGTGCGAGGAGCACTTCCGCGCCACCGTGTCACGGCGGGCGGATGGTCGCTACGTCGTCCGCCTCCCCCTGCGCGCGAGCCCTCCCCTCGCCCTCGGCGCGTCACGGGACCGAGCCCTCTCGATCCTGCGGGGAGTCGAACGACGACTCCGTTGCGACACCCCGCTGGAGGTGGCGTATCGGGACTTCCTCCGCGAGTACGAGACGCTGGACCATATGGAGGAGGCGCCGAACTCCCCGGATCCGCCCAACGCGGTCTATCTGCCCCACCACCCGGTGGTGAAGCGGGCTGAGGACGGGAGTCCCAAAGTCAGGGTTGTATTCAACGGTTCCAGCCCCACCTCCAACGGGCGTAGAAGATCGCGCCGAATGGTTTAATGTGAGTGTTCGGGTGGGGAAATGAATTGTTTAACTCGATCACAGGCTTAATATTGAAATGTTAACAAACAACACTTTTATTCGATATGTAAATAAACTTTGTGGACTGTATAAAATGGTTTGAGATTAGCGCGATTGATTATTACAAGATTGCTCTTGTCTAGAAGTTGTACGTACTGTACCCTGAAGAGAAGTACTAGGACTTCGTTAGCTCGATTTGACTTTTCGTGCGTATCTGACTTTTCGTGCGAATCTGACTCGCGCTTGCCAAACACTCCTATTTAAATGCCTGTCAATGGGCGTTGACTTGATTGGCCAACGCCCACGATGGTAGAAGAAGTGGTGGAAAACTCCGGAAAATGTTTGGCAAGCCGGGCCAACGGAAAAACCCGGACCCAGGCCGCGCAACGCAGGTCAGGCCCGTCCGGTGACAATGGACAATGTCTTAAGTTTTCTATGGCGCGGGTGAGACGGCAATTTCGGAGGCGAGGACCCGGGAAGTGCACGTGTAGACCTAATAAACGACTTCCCGAGTCCTAATCCCCGAAGCGTAGTTTTACCTTCCCGGTTGTAAAATAAATTGTCATTCCGTTCTCGGCACATTTGGTTGCCAAATGTGCAAGACGGGCACTTCGTCTATGGTTAATAAAAATGACCCTCGATGGTCGCACAAACAGGGCGGTCGCTCAATGACCTGCTGCTACCGGGGCCCAAGCTGCAGCTGGACATTTTCGCGGTCCTACTCCGTTGGCGCCTCCCGCGGGTTGCCCTCAAGGCCGACATCGCGAAAATGTTCAGGCAGATCCGGGTACATCACGAAGACGCCGATTTACAGCGGATACTGTGGCGACGCGATCCGCAACAAACCCCGCGAGCGTTCCGACTCACGACCGTAACATACGGCACGGCGTGCGCCCCTTACCTGGCCCAACGAGTCCTTCAAGAACTCGCCAACGACGAAGGGAGCGCGTTCCCTCGAGCACGCGACGTAGTAAAAAGGAATTTCTACGTGGACGACGCTCTTTTCGGAGCCGACACCGCGGAAGAGGCCGTCGCGTGTCGAGACGAGCTTACGCAGCTCATGCGACGGGGGGGCTTCGAGCTCGCGAAATGGGCAGCCAGTACCCCTCTGGTGCTGGCAGAGACGCCGAACGCAGGGACAGTGGACCTCCCTCAGGGGTCCCCGTCCAACCACCCCGTGCTGGGGGTTGACTGGAGCCCTGAGACCGATTCCTTCGGGTACTCTGTAAAACGCGAGGACGGCGCTCAGGCGACGAAGAGAGACGTGCTGTCCACGATTGCGCGATTGTATGACCCGTTGGGCTGGGCGGCTCCGGTTGTCATACGGGCGAAAATGATGCTCCAGGAGCTGTGGCTGCGAGGGTCCGAGTGGGACGACCCGATACCGCCCGAACTCGAGCCGACCTGGAGTGCGATTATCGCGGAGTTGCCCTCCCTCCGCCACGCGCGCGTTCCCCGCTGGTTAGGGGTGCGATTACAACCGACCGACGGCGAGCGATACGAGCTGCACGGCTTCGCGGACGCGTCCTCCCACGCTTACGGCGCGGTCGTCTACCTGGTATCCAGATCGTTTCCGGTTGACTCGTCGCGAGCGCGCGTGACACTAGTGGCCTCCCGCACCAAGGTGGCCCCGCTGAAAACGGTTAGCATACCCCGGCTAGAACTCTGTGCTGCCACGCTACTGGCCAAACTGCTCCGCCGCATCGCAGACGAGACCATCGCGGGTCACCTCGTCCTCCACGCATGGACGGACTCGCAGGTCGTGCTTGCTTGGCTCGCACAAACCCCCTCCACCTGGACGGTATTCGTGGCCAATCGCGTGGGCCTCGTCCACGAAGTTCTGCCGGACACAACTTGGCGGCACGTCCGAACCGCGGACAATCCCGCGGACTGCGCTTCTCGCGGACTGCTCGCCGGCGAGCTGCTTCGCCACGAACTGTGGTGGAGGGGACCCACGTGGCTCGCAGACCCTCCGTCCGTCTGGCCCCAACCGCGAACAGCGACCCTCGAGACTCCAACCCCCGAGGTGAGAGCGCATTCCACGCGCATCAGTGAGGTGGAGGAGAGCCCCTTGGCCCCCCTCCCCAACAGCGTCTCCACGTGGGCGAAGCTCCTGAGGGTGACGCAATGTTGCCTCCGCTTCATCGCGGTCCTACGGCAGAGAACGGGCAGAACTCCCGGAATCCCCGAAGCCCCCGCGACAACGCGACAGGCGCGAGCGTTGTGGCTCCGGTGGCTGCAACGCACCGCGTTTGCTGACGAGATAGCCCGAATAAACGAGAGGCAGTACGTCGGACGTACTTCCCCCCTGAGGCGCTTGAACCCGTTCGTCGACGCGACGGGACTACTCCGGGTGGGGGGAAGATTAACCCGGGCCTCTCTCCCGTACGACGAGATGCACCCGGTGATACTCCCAAAGCATTCGCTTGTCGAGCTCCTCGTCGACTCCGCCCACCGGATCACCCTCCACGGAGGCCCTCAGCTCACCCTGAGCGTGCTAAGGAGGACGTACTGGCCCTTAGGAGCCCGCGAGCTCGTACGGCGGTCTATCTGGCGGTGCGTGACCTGTGCCCGCCACCGCGCCACGCCCGCCGCTCAGATTATGGCCTCCTTACCACGCGCAAGGGTCGAGCCCTCCCGCCCCTTCTCCCACGTTGGAGTGGACTACGCGGGGCCCGTCTGGACCCGCACCAGCAAGGGGCGGGGGCACAAGGCGCAGAAGGCCTACATCGCGGTCTTCGTGTGCTTCGCGACACGCGCCGTCCACTTGGAGCTCGTGAGCGACTGCAGCACCGCGGGCTTTCTGGCGGCACTGCGCCGATTCGTCTCCCGCCGCGGACGGCCGACGGAGATATTTTCCGACAATGGAACAAATTTCCGCGGGGCCGCGCGAGAGCTTGTCTCTCTAAGCCGCAGTGCCGTCACCTCCGCCGAGGTCACCGGGTTCCTCGGACAGGCAGAGATCGCGTGGCGATTCTCCCCACCAGGCGCGCCCCACTTCGGGGGCCTGTGGGAGGCGGGAGTGAAGTCAGTAAAACGTCACCTCGCGAGGGTCGTGGGAACGCACACCCTCACCTTTGAGGAAATGTGCACCCTCCTCTGCGCAGTCGAGGCGTGCCTCAACTCCCGCCCCCTCACCCCCCTCACGCGCGACCCCGAAGACTACGCGGCGCTCACCCCGGGGCATTTTTTGACGGGGGCACCTACCCTCACCCTCCCCGGAGAACCGCTCTCCGATCGGGAAACAACCACGCTGTCCCGCTGGCAAACGGTCGAACGGATGCGGGCGGACTTTTGGAAACAGTGGCAGCGAGAGTATCTGCACACCTTGCAGGAGCGGAGTAAGTGGTGGCGCCCAGAAGCCAACCTCCGCCCGGGGGAAATGGTCGTGATACGCGAGCCGAACAGCCCGCCGGCCACCTGGCGACTTGCGCGCGTGGAAACCCTCCACCCCGGCGCGGACAACCGAGTCCGCGTCGCTACAGTCCGCACAGCCGGAGGAAGGCTGAAACGACCAGTCGTGCAGCTCGTGCGATTGCCGGTCGAACCGACGAAGGAAACCGCGCCCAGCCAACGAAGCGAGCGGAGCGTATCGCGCCGGGCCGATGCGTAGACGGCGGGCGGCCCAGGGCCGAACCCCAGCGAAGTTTGTAAATAGTTAGGTATAAGATTGTAAATAAGAAATCGTCTGTGATATGTGTGTATTAGGCTATAAGGTATAGGTTAAGATTTTGTATTCAGAATTGTCAGCGGAGCTGAGGCGGGCGGAATGTTCGGGCTCAACCGTCGATCGAGCCCGACAACAAGTCAGGGGCAACGACCGAGCGACCGAGAGGACCTCCGCGGTCCTAAACAGCGCGCGCGCCCGCCGAAACGGGCGAATTCAAAACGGGAAGTTGATCGCCGAAGCGACGGTTGCCGCCGAATCGCGCGGCAACGCGTACCCCGCGACACCCCGCCCCGCGCCGCGGAGCGCGGCAATATACACACCTCGCGCACCCGGCGCGAGCGAGTTTTGTCTGGAGGTTCAAAGTAGCGCTTACGTATTGTTCTTTGATTTATCACTTGCCGTTACCCCGCGTAATCGGTCCTTTCTGTGTATTCGTACGCCTAGTGCCCGTTCTTCTCGCGCCTCCGCGAGCTTGTACGCGTTAAATACACAGTTGTGAACTCCACCTTGTCCTTGTTTATTTCGTGAACGTCCGCACCGATCCACCGGCAAATATAACCGTCGAAAACGACGGAACATAGAGGATATAGTAAAAAATAGACATATCACAATTATAAAACTTTCATTATTATATATTTTAGAATTATAGCATAGGAAAAATAAGTAAAATAAGATTTATAATAAAATAGTAAATAGTAATAATAATAGTTGTTCCGTCGTTTTCGACGGTTATATTTGCCGGTGGATCGGCGGGGATGTTCACGAAATAAACAAGAACAAGGTGGAGTTCACAACTGTGTATTTAACGCGTACAAGCTCGCGGAGGCGCGAGAAGAACGGGCACTAGGCGTGCGAATACACAGAAAGGACCGATTACGCGGGGTAACGGCAAGTGACAAATCAAAGAACAATACGTAAGCGCTACTTTGAACCTCCAGACAAAACTCGCTCGCGCCGGGTGCGCGAAGAGTGTATATTGACGCGCTCCTGGTCGCGCGGCGGGGTGTCGCGGGGTACGCGTTGCCGCGCGATTCGGCGGCAACCGTCGCTTCGGCGATCGAACTCGGGATTCGAATTCGCTCGTTTCGGCGAGCGCGCGCGTTGTTTAGGACCGCGGAGGTCCTCCCGGTCGCGTGGCTTGTTGTCGGTTGAGCCCGAACAATAGTAATAGTAATAGTAATATAAAAGTAGTAAAAGAAAGTATTAAATAGTAAATAAAATAGTAAATAAAATAGTAACAATAGTTATTATTTTTTATAAATAGTAATTATGTTTTGTAAATATTAATGGAATAATTTCCGGCGTGGTCCCTTCCTCCTCTTCCTCCTCTTCCTCCCTGTGGTTTTTGCAGTCTCTTTACTTTCTCCTGCAATTTTTTTAGCTGTAACATGAAAAACAAACATTATGAAACAGATAATTTTTGTTCTCATTCAATACAGTAAGGAGCAAAACTGAGTCCACACTATTTGAAGAAACATAACTTTTTTACAATTGGATCAAATGACTTGAATGTTATTGATAAGTTAGAAGGATTAGTTTATTAGACAAGGTTCAAAAAATTTGAATTGGTCAGAATCGCAAAAGAAATAGTGAAAGTTGGTTTTTTCAACTTTTTCATCTGAGCACGAGAACACGTGTTCTAAATTCTCAATACAGGCTCAGATGAAAAAGTTGAAAAAGCCAACTTTCACTATTTCTTTAGTTTTGCTCCTTACTGTAAGTCACAAAATTATGTACGTACTTGTAATCCATAGGCCAGCTGCCTCTCCTCCGACCGCGAACTGTCGAATGTAGGCGATCGCCTACCATAGTACGTCGGTGATGGGCTCCTTCGCGACGTAGCTCGCGACGATCGCGAGGGCGACCTCCTTCGCGACGGAGCTCGCGAGGTCGACCTTCTGCGCGACGGCGAGCATCCCATGCGCGTTTCAGTTGTTTGTACTTCTACGTCTGGCATCTGAAAACAATTAGAAAAATTATTATATACAGCTGACTCTTAAAATATGTTCATGAAATATGTTCTGTGAAATACATCTGTTTGCACACAGTATATTCTGCGTACATGGTTTATTATTGTACCCCCCGGACATGCGGAAGCACTATAACCTGTGTACGGTGCCGCATGCGCCCGCACAGGGAACCCCCAATTATGATGAATAAAAATACAATACGTGTGCAAAAAAAAAACGAAACATGTCCGCAGGATATACATACCGCGTGAAAACAGATTTGCAGATAAATAGGAACGTGGTTATTACACCACAGCAAACTGTACAAAAATCAAATTGAAGGGTTTACTTACGATGTGTCCAGTCTGATGGCAGCGTGGTTTGTGAAGACTCGGCGGGCGATTTCAGCGTTCTTTTTACATATCGACAAACTTCAGGGCAAACTTCACTTGTTTCTCTCAAGAAGAGTGAGAGAGCAAGAGAGAGAGAGGAGATACTTCAGTCAACTGTTTCAGCAAAGTTGAGAGCGAGATAGATAGAGTGAAAAAGTGGGGATGTGAGAGTGTTGGTTTTGGGAAGCAAGGTATTTATTTGGAAAGAATAAAAAAACACAGATATGAATTAGAAACGATATTTGAACGATGTTTTCTCTACTAAGGCTAGGCTTAGACTGACCGACTTCGGCAGCTCGTCGATACGTTTGAAAACGAGAAACATCTGAATGGGACACGTCGGCGGACCAAAAGAAGCGCGACTCTGTCTTTGATTCGATACCTAAAGATACCGCGAGATACAATGTAGCGAGATACAATGTAACAGTTCCTGGAACCGTATTATATATAATTTCTGTACATATATCTATACTCCCACTCAGAAATTAACCTTTAAATACTTATAGAGAGAACATCGCTCATTTCCCTTTTATTATTATTATTTTTGGGCAATATACAAATGGTTCAACATTCGTTGCAATGGATTGAGGAAAACCCAAAATAAAAACTCAATCAAACCATTATTATCGTTTAAAAATTTCTTATCACTCGGGCTCCTCCAGTCCGATCTGCTTGCGCATATAATTGAACTTCGCTGTTGGTATTGCTTTTGTGAAAATGTCCCCTAGTTGTTCACCTGTAGGTATTGTAACGTCATCCCTTTTTCCGCGCTTGTAGAGGCGGGAAGCGGGGACGACTCCGGGAATTTACGGGCGTTAACGCCGGGCCGCGTACGGCCGTGACGATACGCGGTCCTCCCGGTACAAAGAGCTATCTCGAGGGTCAACCTTGATTTTCACGAAACCAGCTGATGGCTGTTCGGGCGCCAGGCACCGGACGGGTGCCGCACAAAAGTCGCGAAGGGCACCCTCGAGACGCCGCGATAGAAGGTGGCACGAATGGGGTCCAAGGGTCGGACACAGAGGGATCGAGGACAGCCCCCACGGCAGGGCGGATCGCGTAGGGCGAAAGAACGTGTTGGACAATTTGGCTCGATATCGTATTTATTTCTCCCGATAAATACAGGCGTGCGGCCTCGTGGCCGCTCCCGGAGCCCGCGCTCTCATACACTTTTTGCGGCTGGTGGTCGGCTCGCGGCGCGTGTCGGTCGATATGATTTCTTCTCCGCGCGCGTACAGTTTCCCGGTACGCTGAAGGCCCCGCTGGGCGATATTCCGCGGAACGCAGATGGACGGCGCGATACCCGGACTGTCGTGGATCTGTCGCGATACGGTGTTATAATTGGGCCGAACAATACGCCGAAATCCCGAGAATACGATCGGCGATCGAGCACGCTTCGACTTCGACGGCGTTTCCCCGAGGAAGGCTTCCCGAACGGTTTGCTACAAGAACTATCCCGAAATTCTCCAAAAGCGCCGACGGTTCGGCGCGAGACAAACGGCTCGAGACGTATTTCGTCTCAGCACACCAACGGGGGAGAACGTGGCGGCTGCTTACGCCTCGTCGAGGGGAGCCGTCCCGTTCTCTCACAAAATTTCACTAAATGCTTCGATAACCTCTCCGAACCAACTAGCACGAATCGTTCTCCCGACGGGAGAGCTCAAAAGAAGGAGGGACCACTGCGTGGACTTACCGTATTCTCGATACGTATCTCGTTTCGGTGCCGCTGCTCGGCTTCGGATCTCTCAGCGGCCGTAGGCTCGATATTGTCCGGATTTCTCCGGCTGGCACTCTCCGGCGCGTACTACGATATTCACTCTCGCGTACTCGCGAGGGCTCGCCAGGTCGTAATCGCGGCCCTTTCTCGATATTATCACGATAAGAAGACGAGCTCGGAACGGCACGAGATTATCTCACGCGTGGTCGCACGACAGTGGGGGTGTCCCATTTGGACTCCGACCGATTGGACCCGTCCCGATTGGACGAGAGGCCATCTTTTGCGCACAGACGATTGCGCACGACGGCATTGCACACGGTTCTTTTGGACACGGTATTATTGGACACACGGTTCTTTTGGACACAGTAACATTGGACACAGTGGGTTTTCGCTCACGCAAGGATTGCCCACATGGTCAATTGCGCACAAATAGAATTGGGCACATTCACAGAATTTTAAAATCGCTGTATCTCCTAAACCGTGCGTCCTAGACAAAAAATAACGAAATTTTTAAAAGACTTAACAGAAAGCATATCACCCCGGCACTACCCCTTAGGCCTATTCAAAATTCAAAAATAAAAAAAAATTTTGAAAAAATTCAAAAAGTGAAAAGTAAAAATTTTGGGAGGCTTTCCCAGGGGCATACCACCCTTACCTAACCCCGCAGTTCTACTCAAAAGTCGATTCACCCCCTTCTACCCCAAGTGATTCCCTAATCCTAACCCTAACCCTAACCCTAACCCAAACCCTTTTTTCCGTGAGGAAATGTTTTATAACGCACATAACCCGAAATTAATAACGACTTGGCCGCATTTCCATCACTGTCCAAAATTACTGTGCGCAATTATATTTGTTCTCGATTCGCCATTCTGTGCACAATCTATCATGAGTCAAATTTTACATGTGCGTAACTCAGCGTGTGCGTCTTAAGAATGTGGGCAATCCTTGCGTGAGCGAAAACCCACTGTGTCCAATGTTACTGTGTCCAAAAGAACCGTGTGTCCAATAATACCGTGTCCAAAAGAACCGTGTGCAATGCCGTCGTGCGCAATCGTCTGTGCGCAAAAGAGCCATCCCCGATTGGACTGTCCCGATTGGACCCGTGCCGTTTGGACACCGTGCCGATTGGACGCGTTCTTTTTGGACGCCGTGAATTGGACACATTTACAGAATTTTAAAATCGCCGTATCTCCTAAACCGTGCGCCCTAGACAAAAAATAACGAAATTTTTGAAAGACTTTACAGAAAGCATATCACCCCGGCACTACACCTTAGGCCTATTCAAAAGTCGATTCGCCACCCCTTTCCCCTCCCCAAATTCATTTTCGCCTCCCCTAAAAATCGCTGTATCTCCTACACCGTGCGTCCTAGACAAAAAATAACGAAATTTTTTAAAGACTTTACAGAAAGCATATCACCCCGGCACTACCCCTTAGGCCTATTCAAAAGTCGATTCGCCACCCCTTTGCCCTCCCCAAATTCATTTTCGCCTCGCCAAGTCGTGATTAATTTCGGGTTATGTGCGTTATAAAACATTTCCTCACGAAAAAAAGGGTTAGGGTTAGGGTTAGGGTTAGGGTTAGGGAATCACTTGGGGGTAGATGGGGGTGAATCGACTTTTGAGTAGAACTACGGGGTTAGGTAAGGGTGGTATGCCCCCGGTAAAGCCTCCCGAAATGTTGTTATTTTCTTCCTACGACGCTCGGTTTAGGAGATGCAGCGATTTTTAGAGGAGGCGAAAATGAATTTGGGGAGGGCAAAGGTGTGGCGAATCGACTTTTGAATAGGCCTAAGGGGTAGTGCCGGGGTGATATGCTTTCTGTAAAGTCTTTCAAAAATTTCGTTATTTTTTGTCTAGGATGCACGGTTTAGGAGATACAGCGATTTTTAGGGGAGGCGAAAATGAATTTGGGGAGGGCAAAGGGGTGGCGAATCGACTTTTGAATAGGCCTAAGGGGTAGTGCCGGGGTGATATGCTTTCTGTAAAGTCTTTCAAAAATTTCGTTATTTTTTGTCTAGGATGCACGGTTTAGGAGATACAGCGATTTTTAGGGGAGGCGAAAATGAATTTGGGGAGGAGAAAGGGGTGGCGAATCGACTTTTGAATAGGTCTAAGGTGTAGTGCCGGGGTGATATGCTTTCTGTACAGTCTTTCAAAAATTTCGTTATTTTTTGTCTAGGGCGCACGGTTTAGGAGATACGGCGATTTTAAAATTCTGTAAATGTGTCCAATTCACGGCGTCCAATCGGCACGGTGTCCAAACGGCACGGTGTCCAAACGGCACGAGTCGAATCGGCACGGAGTCCAAAAGGAACGGGTCCAATCGGGACGGGTCCAATCGGTCGGAGTCCAACTGGGCATCACCCACGACAGTGGTCCTTCGATTTTCGTCGCGCGATCGCGAGGACTTCCGTATCCCCACTCTCGCGCGCTAGTACCGATTTTCGTCTAATGGGGCGCGCTAGTTACAAGTTTCCGGGAAAGCAGGGGCGCATTCTCGACGGGTCCCTGGGCCCCGGACCCCCGCGATAATTTCTTCTAAATCGCGGAATCACCAATGGGTCAGTTTCTCGCTGACCCGATGAGGTGGAGGCACTCCCTTAGTCGGAGCCCATATTCCAATCCTAAGGGGAGGCGGCTGCAGATTTAGGGCGATCTGGTCGCCGTTGTTCGTAAGGGTTCCTTTCCTGCCGCTCGCCTCCTGGCTGTCTGACCTGAGTCCGTTTCCTCATCTCGTCACCAATTGTACCGGTACCGGATTTTCCCCTTTTCTCGTGGTAATGGCCGTGTTTTGTCGAGCTCTCCTCCTGTCTTTTCGTCCTGAAACTTGCCCCGCTCGGCACGCGAAAGACTCGTGAGTAATCGATACCGGATCGATATTACTCTTCCTCGGGGAACACCCACGCTCATTTCGTCGAAGTCGGCGCCAAAAGGGCAGCCCGGTCCCTTCGACACTCAGGGGTAGGCGGGCCAGTGACGTCGCAAAATTTGCAACGTCACAGTATATATTTTAGTATTATTTCCTTTTGTTCAATCTTTTCTCGTGAAAAATGATACTTAACGTCGATGTGTTTCGATCGCTTATGATCTGTTGGATTATTTCCTATTGCTATACAACCGTTATTGTCCTCGAAAATAGTAATTGGTTCCTTTATGTCTATTTTTATACTCGATAACAAAGATTTTATCCAACAAGCTTCTTTAATCCCTTCATATAACGCCATATACTCAGCTTCAGTTGAGGAAGTTGCAACTGAGTTTTGTTTCCTTGTATTCCAACAGATCGTATTGGTTTCAAACATTTTAAAAATATATCCAGTCGTACTCTTCCTGTCGATTTCACTTCCTGCCCAATCAGAGTCTACATAACCAGTCAATATAGTTTTGTAATCATTTCTTTTGTAAATTAAACGGTATTTTAATGATCCTTTCAAATATCTTAAGACCCTTCTTAGATTCTGCCAGAGTTCCTTATTATTTTTATTTTGATATCTGCTAAGCAAGTTTACAGCGAAACATAAATCAGGTCGCGTGCATAGCATAGCATACATTATGCAGCCAATAAGGTTCCTACATGGTACATCAAAATATTCATCCGAATCTAAGGCTGTGTAGTCTAATTTTGCAGGCAATGGAGTACTTACGCTATTACACTCACTCATTTTGTACTTTTGCAAAACATTCTCTAAATACATACTTTGATCTAGAGTGATTATATCGTCTTTTCTTTCAACGTTTATTCCTAGGAATAATCTCATTTCGTTCATATCTGTCATTGAAAACTTCCTTTTTAAATAATCTTTAAAGTTTTTTAATGTGTTTCTATCGTATGTAACTATTAAAAGATCGTCAACGTACAAAATGACATATATATTTTTACAAATATGATCCCTATCGAGGAAATATAAACAGCGATCTACAGAAGAGTTTTGAAAACCAAGGTTTTTGAGAGTGACTTCAAAAAGTTGAAACCAGCATCTGGCCGATTGTTTTAAGCCATATAATGCTTTATTCAACTTGCATACTTGATTTTCTTGCGCTTGAATACCTTCTGGTACACGCATATAAATCTCCTCTTTCAGTAGACCATTCAAAAAGGCTGTCTTAACGTCCATTTGGTGAATTAATAAATTATACTGATTTGCAAAGGCCAAAAGCATTCGAAAAGTTGCAATGCGAGCTACAGGCGCAAAGGTCTCATTATAGTCTAATAAATGTTGTTGACTAAAACCTCTTGCAACCAATCTCGCTTTAAATTTGCATGGATTTCCTTTTTCATCCATTTTAATGCTAAAAACCCATTTGCAATCAACTATATTTTTATTATTTGGACGGGGAACTAGGTTCCACGTATTGTTATATATTAGGGAGTCGATTTCATCTTTTATCGCTTTCTCCCACTGAATCTTATCATCACGGTCTTTTATCTCACTATACGATTTGGGAACTTCACAATTTGTTACGAGTGCATAAGCATGATAATCATGCTCCTCATTATAATTTATATGAGGTTTGACTTTAATTCTTGCACTTCTTCGCGAACCACTTTCATTAGAGTCAATTTGAGCATTAGTGTTTTCGATATTCCTTTTATCAGACACTATTGTTTCGCTCCTTTGACTTTTACTGATTTCTTTTTCTTCATCAGCTTCTTGTGATTTTATTGCTACGATACTTTCTTCTTCAAAGTTATTTGTGTGTACAAAAGGTCTTGAATTTTTAAAATTAATCTCATCAAAAATGACATCACGGGCTATCATGAATTTTCCTGTATTCGCGTTTAATATTTTATACCCGTTTTTCTCATAGCCTATAAATATCCCTTTAAACGATTTCTTATCAAATTTACTTTCTCTATTTTTGTCGTGCACGTAGACTGTGCTACCAAAAATTCTTAAACGATTTAATTTTGGTTTCCTATTATGTCATAGTTCAAAAGGAGTTTTATTCTCCGCGATGGCTTTACTTGGAGATATATTAATTAAGTGGGCTGCTGTCAATATTGCCTCTCCCCATAGCTCTTTGTTTAAAACAGCACCATGAATCATGGCGCGAGCTTTTTCTAATAGAGTTCTGTTCATTCGTTCTGCTATGGGATTTTGCTGAGGCGTATACGGAACTGTCAATTGATATTGAATACCCTTTTGTACGCAAAAAGCTTTGAATTCATTTGATAAGTATTCTGTCCCATTATCGCAATTCAAATTTGCGATTTGTAAACTGAAGTGTGATTCAGATTTAGCTACAAAGTCTTGAAAAACTTTGAACACTTCAGATTTAAACGCGATGAGATAAACGACCGTGTAATGTGTAAATTCGTCAATGAATGTAACAAAATAACTTTTATCGTCGATTGTTTTTTGTTTAATTGGTCCACATACATCAGAGTGGACGGTAAACAGAGGTCTAGTTATGTGACTCCTGTCCCTTCCTTTTGAGAAAGGCAGACGCGCTTGTTTCCTGTACACACAAGCTTCACATAAATCCTGTGTAGGATTAATTCTGTCTATTAATTTCTTACCAACGATTAAATCATTCTGTTTCATTTTAACGAATTTAGAACTCTCAATATGACCCAAACGTTCATGCCACAATTTGTATGTGTTTGGTACTACGATATTATTTGCATATGTTTTATCACACATAGTTTTATCAATAGTAAATGTTACACATATTAAATTTTGTGCTGACTTACCAGTGAGTATGGTCTTACCACCTTTCGTTACTGTAACATTGCCAGTTTCGCTAAAAATGACTCTAATTCCGGCTTCCTGGATTCGGCGAACGGATAGTAGGTTGTTTGGGACATCGGGTACGTATAATACATTCTCCAGAACTCCGGTAACTCCTAGATTTGTCGTTATTTTAATCGAACCAATCTTCGTTGCCGTGATAACTTCTCCTTTCTTTGCAATTGACACATGAATGGGCTTCGTCAATGTTGATAAAGTCACGAAAAAATCCATTTCATTAACCAAGTGATCTGTAGCACCTGAGTCCAATATAAAGTCTATTTCAGCAGAATCATTTGATCTTTTATTATTTTTTATTTGAACTCCTGTCATAAACGCGAAGCTTTCACGTTCTCCTTGCACTTGAACGGTTTGAATTGTTCGCAGCCGCTCTTCAGCCGTAGAATTCTTTTTGTAATAGTAGCAGTCTTTCTTTTCGTGGTTTCTTCTGCCACAATAATCACATTTTTTATAATAGTTTTTGTTAAATCCTTTATTTTTAAAAGAACGACGTTGATGATAATTTTCATTTCTTTTAAAACTTGTCTTAAATTTTTTTATCTTTCTTTATCCTCTCATTATCCCTTTTTGTTTCTATATGCAATACTTTTGCACTTGTTTCACTTTTCTCGTTTCGTAGTTTCACTTCATAATCTAGCAATTTAATTTTTACAAATGCAAGGCTTAGATTTTCGTCTGATTGGGTTTGGATTGCGGTGACAAGTGGATCGTATGAATTTGGTAATGTTAATAATAATCTGGCTACTTTACTCATCTCAGACAGTGTTTCTCCCGCAGAGTGTAGTTCCACTATCATTTCGTCGAAAAGTATGAAATGTTTTGAAAGTGGTATATCTTCCTTAAATTTAAAACACAATAACTTCTTCTCGACAGCAAGTTGAGTTGCGAGGCTTTTTCTTTGGTATATCGCATCCAATTTGTTAATTATATCCCTAGCCGTATCTGTCTCCGTTGCGAAGCATAACATTGAATCTGTTAAGTATTCAATAATTATTCCCGTAGCAATTCTCTCGCATCACATCCAATCTTTTCCCGGGGTCTCTGGGCGATCCAAGTCCAAAACTTTCAGTGCATCCTCTTCTGCTATTAATGCCCGAATTCTGTATTTCCAGACGCTATACTTTTCCCCATCGAAGGGGTTGATGTTTCGCTTTGTCTTCTTCGTGTCTGCACTCATTTTCACAGTGTCACACGTCTCTTTCCCGTTCACTTTTGATCAAACTTATTTTAATTTACAATTGCCACTTCACTAACAGTCTCTCTATGATTTATATATATATATATATTTCTTTCACAAAAATTACTTTAACTATGTGCCTGGGCCCATAACCTGTTGGTTTTGGGAAGCAAGGTATTTATTTGGAAAGAATAAAAAAACACAGATATGAATTAGAAACGATATTTGAACGATGTTTTCTCTACTAAGGCTAGGCTTAGACTGACCGACTTCGGCAGCTCGTCGATACGTTTGAAAACGAGAAACATCTGAATGGGACACGTCGGCGGACCAAAAGAAGCGCGACTCTGTCTTTGATTCGATACCTAAAGATACCGCGAGATACAATGTAGCGAGATACAATGTAACAGTTCCTGGAACCGTATTATATATAATTTCTGTACATATATCTATAGAGAGTGAGAGAGAAAGAGCTAGAAAGAGAGAGAGAGAGGAGATACTTCAGTCAACTGTTTTAGCAAGACCTACTATAGGTGACGGAATTCGTTGACAAGTGTATTGTCGCGCGCTTTACAATACGGAAGTACGAAGCGATTCGTTAGTGATTTTGTGAAGTGTAAAGTGTAATTGCGCGATACAGTGTAAAAGGTAATTGTGTAGGTGTTACAAATGTGGAAGCAAGAATGGAAGGAAGGAGTAAAGAAGCCCGAAGCAACGCGAAACGCTATGTCAAATTGCAGTTAAAAAACAACCATTACACAGCATCCGCGGCGCGCCCGTCTAAGAATAAAAAGTGGCGAGAAAGGTAAGTTACGTCTAATACTATGAATTTATATACGCTGTCCTTCTCTGTGTTCGAAAATTTACGTGTGAAAAGTTACACACGTAAATATCATTGGAATTATATCAGGAGGAAATTGGTATTATTATTTGTATGGATAAATATATGCAAATTTAATGCATGGTTGATGCAAAAAATATGTTAAATAGTAAGCCTGATGTATTAGTAACAAATGAAACAGTCGAATATAGTATAATATGATATAGAATAGTTGTATAATATTTATGACTGCTTGTAATTGGCATTACAATATGTGACGATAATTTTTTCTATATTATCAACAGTCATTTGGTGCCTTTTATCAGATAAAATTAATTTATGTGCTGAAAATTTCCTTTCAACATCATAAGATGTGATGGGGGCTTGTTGATACTTTCCCCAGTATCGTGGTTTTATTTCCTTCGGACCGTCGATATTTGAATCATTTAGTTTACACAATATTTCAATTCCTAAATTTTCCTGAAAAACGTCTTTATATTTTGCTCTCATTTTTCCCCACAGCCAGTAGGTACATTATCTAGATTTTGAACGAAATCTGTAACTAATGTAATTGAATTTAATTAATTTAATTGAATTTTAATGCTAACGTATTTGATTCTAATTTCGCTATTGTAACTGGCAAAGAGGAAAAATTAGCTGTAATAAATGTTAAATCATCAATAAGATCTTAATTTTTTACAATTTCTTGGGCTGTTTTAATACATGCTACATTTTGTTTTTTGAACGATTTAACAATCTGAAAATCAAGAAAAACTTGACTGTATTGCACGAAATTAATAATTCCATTTGTCTTCAAATATATTTACTTACTTCCCTAATAGTATGCATATGTTTTGCGTAAAATATCACCGTTTCTATCCACGTTCCCCATCGTGTTACAACCGGTTCTGGTGGTAAAGGAACATTTGGCAGCTTTGTTTTGTAAACTTCTATTCTACGTGGAGCTTTCATATATGTGCTACACATGTAATATGTACCATATTGGCATAAAATAATTTCAAACCTCTCCCAGCTAAGGTGCTGAATCCGTTACAAACAGTAATACTTTTTTGTCGCCATCGTGCGGCAACAAAATTCTTACAGTCCAATTTACAAGCCGTGCAATAGTAACATGATTTGTTTTTTCTAACTCTTTACATGCAAGTAAATGACGGTCCTCTTTCGCATAATTTACCAACAGCTACGTTTGCTATATAACGACCCATTGTATCTGTCCTTTCGTCAACAGATATCCAAACACTTCTTTCTCCTATTTTATTTCGTATATTTTGAATCGTCATCTTATAACAATCTAGTAGACCGTGTTTCCTTCAAACACTTGACACTCAAAGCAAACTGACTTTCATTTGGTTGAAGTCTGTCCAGATATTCTTCTAGGTATATCAATTTATGTACTTGGTCTTTTATTCTCCATTGCACTGCTAATAAGTGCCTACCATATCCGTCTTCTCGTCCACCAAATAACGATAAATTACTATACGATACTAAGTACTAATCGGTTTTGGAAGTAATACTGAAATTGTCTTGTCATAGACAACACGCTGGCTAGTAATAGCGTGAACACCCTGCATAATAACCAAATTGCGAGAAGCGCCCAAGAACAGGCCATTTGTCCGCCCTGTACGGCGCAAAGTGGGCTGGGTAGAATTTTTTTTCAATTGTTAAACAATAATTTTTAATTACCTTTCATTGATATTTTTGATACAAATAAAATTTTTGAATATGTATTTGGTATTTATCTTTTTTATGTATATGTACTTTCTGAATATGTATTTGGTATTTATCTTTTTGTAATCAATGCATACAAAAATTACTTACCGAGAAAACAAAAATATTTTAAGTATTATCAGTATTATAAGTATAAATAATTTTTTCAGTTTTTTAAAAATAATTGTTATGCTATACATTGCGCCCTTTGTTATTTCGTATTATTTGACATACGTGTTATGCATGTATAAAAGATAAAGATATAAACAAAAATATAACAAATATGTTTTTCGCTCGTCGGTTCCGGCCTGTTTTCGTGCTCCTGTTTTACGCAGTGCGTCGGGGTCTCTTTATAGTATCTTTGTTCCTTTTTAAATGCCGGCATTTTCCTATTCATTAATTTTGGTCCGTAACTACGGATGGGAGATCGATCACACGAAGATCCGCTCTCTTCTCCGCTAACGGCAGCCATAGCGTAGTCAAATTCTATTTTATCTGTTCTTCCCTTTGCCTGTTGTTTTTGGCTGGGATACCGATGCGGGTGTTACGTATGGAGATGTCTCCTCCACATGCATTTCGATTAGAAGCTATAATCTCTTTTCTCAGAACGAAAGACGTCCCAATAGACCCCTTTCAATACGGTATGACTTTTTATGAAACTCTTGAGAACACTCCCTTCTGGCATCCGTTAATTAAGACTCTGATTTGGAAATAGCCCGGATAACCTTCCATTAACCCCTATTAACGAAAATCTAACTGAGGCCTGGTTTCACTAGAAATGATAAAAACGTGCGTGTGACCCTACGTGACATTAAACATTAACAGAGCATCCCTTTAATTTTCAAGGTATATAAACCCTCTCGTTTTCATCCTCTTCGGTTCATTCGAATTTTAGAAACGTTAGACGACGTTTCGGTTGATCTTAGTTGCGTACAGTAACGGTTCCGCAAGATTCAACGATCGTGCTATCACGTTAGAGTCACGTCGCGTTACACGCTCAAGTTCAATTCTAGTGAGATCGGGTTAAAGCCCCTTTCGAAACTATTTTCAACAGCGCCGGTTGGTTCAGTGGCTATGGTCTCCGACTGTTTAGCGTTCATATCGCCCGCTATTATTTTGTAATAGCGGGCGATATGAACGCTAAACACCAAAAATGGGACAACCATTATCAGAATGCCAGAGGGCGAGCATTGGCCAACTGGATACAAAAACACGAAATAGACTATAAAATCGTTTTAAAGCACACAAATATACCAACCTTTGTAAGAAGCAACTCATATTTAGATATAGGTCTGATCGACAGCAGGATAAAATTAGAAAACCTAAACCCAGATGGTACCATACAGACCATAGACATCGATAGTGACCACAGAGCTATCAACATACAATTCTCACTACCAAAAAAAGACGACATAATAGTTTTTAAAAATCATAAATATCCATTACTCTACAAAAAAACAGACTGGATTAAATTCAAAAAATACCTAGGGGTTAAATACACCACAAACATCCCACAAAATAGAAATCTAACCAACCAAGAAATAAATAACTTTCTAGAAGAAATAAATGCAGCCATAGTAGACGCAATAAATAGACATGTTCCTAGACAAGCAGATTACAATTCCTCCGACATGTATATAAACAGAACCATTAAAAACCTGCTCGCACAAAAAAGCAAACTGATAACCATACTAAATAACGAATACAGACACCCCTCTCCACAAGCAAAGAACATAATTAAAGAATCCAAAGAACTGATCAAAAAATGTAAAGCAGAAATCAAGAATGAATTCAAGAAATCGGTCAATAAATTTTGGGAAAATAAAATAAAAAACATACCAATAAACTCAACCAAAATGTTTCCGCAGTTAAACTCAATTTTTAGAAAAAAAAACAACTGAGAATATCCCAAATCTAGAAACCGATAACAACTATAACATTCTAAAAGACGCGAAAATAGACGTAAATTCAACACAAACAAACAACAGGGGAAAATATATAATAACCAATAATAGAGACAAACTAAATTTAATAGGGGCTAACTTCGCAAAAGTCTACACGCAAAACAAAAATCTGGGAAAAAATAGATTATCTGAAATTATCAACAAACACCACAATAACCTCATGCAAAACATAGAAGAGGATTTGGCAAATAACAAATATCTAATACAATTCGACGATAACAAACAGGTAAGAAACCCAGAATGGGAAGAAGACCCAAACTACTTCACAAACATAGCACTAACAGCCAGTCTCTTTAAAAAACTTAACAATAAATGTTCCTCAGGGCCAGACGAAATCCCAAATATAATACTCAAAAACCTACCACTCCACATCATAGACGACTATAACACAATTTTCAACAACTGCTTAAACAACTGTTATTTCCCAACAAATTGGAAAACGGCAAAGGTAATCCCGATCGCAAAGAAAGGTAAAGACCCTTCTTCTCCTCTTAGCTACAGACCAATCAGCCTACTCCCCAACATCTCTAAAGTATTCGAAATCCTCTTAAAAAGAGCTCTAGAAAAATTCTATAATAATAAGAACCTAATTCCGGACACACAATTCGGATTCAAACACCAACTAAGTACAATACACGCAATACACAAACTAACATCCGATATCCACGCAGCTATTTTTAATGCAGAGAATGTGGCAGCTTGCCTTATAGATCTAGAAAAGGCCTTTGACACAGTATGGATCAAAGGTCTCTTATACAAAATGAAAAAAAAAAAGGCTGCGAACCACACCTGTTAAAAATACTAACGAGCATGTTACTGAACAAAAAATTTTACACAAACACACACCAAGATATATTATTCGAAATGGAAGATGGCCTGCAACAAGGAACAGTTACAGCTCCGATTCTTTTCAATTTTTTTAATGCAGAAATACCAAACTTATTTGATATACCGAACTCAACAGACACAAAAGTCATATTTTTCGCCGATGACCTAATAATCTACATTACAGGAAAAAACATCAAAAACCTCCAAACCAAAATGCAATCAATAGTCAACAAAATAAATGAATACTATAAAACCTGGAAGTTAAAAATAAACCCAACAAAATGCGAAACTATCTTATTCAGGCGAAAAATAGACAAACAGAACAAAACTTTTAGAAACGCCTGCAAATCATTCCAAATAAAAATCAACGATAAAACAGTCCCGCACAAAAACCTAGTACGATACCTCGGCATCTATCTAGATAACCGAATAATGCTAAACGAACATATAAAAATACAAATGGAAAAAGCCAGAAAAGCATACATGGCTAACAGCAAAATATTCCATAACGATTACCTAAATCCGCAAATTAAAAAACTATGTTATATGCTCTTGATCAGACCTATAATCTCATATGGTTGCCCCATTTGGTTTAACACGAGCCCACATATAATAGAAACTATTAGAAAATTCGAACGTAAATGTCTAAGAGCGTGCACGCGTGTATATAGGAGTAGAGAATCGAATTTCCAAAAATTCGAAACATGTAAAAAACTATACGACGCGGCAAATATACCAAGGATAGATAGCTTTATGATAAAATTAAATAGAGATTAATTCGCAAAAATCAGACATATAAGAAACAACAATTTACTTTCTAGTTCGCTATACCCAAATGACGAATATTACATAAGAACGTGCAATACTGGAAATATCCCTCCAGAAGCTTTCCTATTATTAGACAAAACGGGTAGAATCACAGATCCAAATAATATACCTATTATATACCATATAGAGAGGAAATCCAGTGATAAAAGGATCCTATATCCACATAATCCTAACAGCAACGATCTCTCTCTCAGACCAAAACTAGTATATAATATGTCTCTCCCTAAGAGAGATATCGAAGATAAATATCACAAAAACACCAAAATATATTGGTGGCTAATAAGCGAATAAATAATAAGACTGACGCAAGCTGCGACAGCTGAAGTTTGTAACAAAATATACATAAATAAGATAATCTAGATAGCACCAGCTCTAGTATACCATATATCGATATCAAAAAGTACAAGATTGTATGAATGAATGAATGAATGGATGAGTATGTAAATAAGAGTGTGCATGTGGTAGTCAGCTAAGTTCTCCGCATTGTTCTGTATATATGTATATATCCTGTAGCGAAGTGACTGTCAATGTGAATGCACCATAAAGGAGAGGAGAGAGAGTGGGGTGTGAGAGACGCGAGCGTGGTTGTCGAAGCGTGCGAGAGAAGACAGAGCCATGCCGAGTGTAGAAATTTAGTATTTTATATATTCTCATTTAATTAAATAGTTATTCATATATTACATGGTGGTCTATTATTGGTTCCTCAAACACGTCTGTACCCACTGTACATCGTGATCCCGCAACATATCCCGCAACCCGATACATAGAGGTTAAGAAAATAAAGTTCCGTCTTTTTCGTGTTACCTTTTTTTTACGGAAGAATTAGAATGCGCAAAAAAAAAAGAAAGAATCCAGAATTATGGATAAACTTAAAAAATAGTTATAGTTATTTGTAAGACCAGCCTTAAGACATAGAATAAGTAAAAATGGTTGTGAGCGTTAAATTATTGACCATTCAACTCGTTTATATGTTTTCCATTTCCAATATGCGTTGTAGTATATTCACTACATGTAACAATGTGCAATCTTGTTTATCATTGTTCCCTGAATAAAGCTTTATGAAAAAAAAAAAAAAAAAAATATGGTCTCCGACTGCGGAACCGCTGAAGACTTGTTTTAGCAGGTTCGAATACCGCCGCGGGCCAATTTTTTTTCTTCGTTAATCAGATGTTTTTTCGATTTCTAACCTTATGATTGTTGTTACGCTATTGTAAAAACATTTTTTGACTATGTTTAAACTATTTTTTAATAATTTTTCGGAAAAATATTTTTGGAGTACTTTCGGTCTTTAGTCGTTTACGGGCTGTATTACTTATCTACTTAACATTTTTTTACGTGGAATAAGTGACTCATTATTTTTGTGACAGAACATATATACATGAATTATTATTAGGAATACTTATCTGTAATGATTGTAGGTGGATTGGTGTGTGGTGGAATCATGTATGGCGTTTTCAGTCTTCGTCGCTATCTTCGTCAATTGTCGGCGTTATTTGGTCGTTGTTGAAAATTCTAGTGAGTATCTCTGCTGGCCGAACTATGTCTAAATGATTATTTAGTGAAAAGCGATTACCATTGAAAATTATCTTTAAATCGTCTTCTGTCATTTCCGGAAAATCGAAAATATCTGTGGAAGATATGTTTTTAAATGGCGTTTTTCGCGGTTCCAGTGTTGCGCTTCCACTTTTGCTGAACTATTTATTACTTTATCTTCCCTCAATATCGTGTCAGTTATGTCATCGAAAAGTGTGACATCAGAATTTAGTCTTTTGCCGAACTTATTATTTGGGAAACATAAAATATGATTTGACTGTAGGAAGAAGTGTGTTGTCGAGCTGTTTTTGTAAAAGCATGTATTTTTCCCTAATATGCCATGTATAGCCTAGACAAACCCCACCAACTTTTAGTAACTTTACGAGATGAATTGAACTCCTCTCAGTAGTTAGTTAAGAACGATTGCCTTTTAGTGTAGGTATGAAAACATAAAAACCACACTCTTCTAAGTGTGATTTAACTTCACGAAAACCGCGATCTATTTACAATACAAACGTCTCCCCATTTCATAATAGCCATTGGGATCTCGAAGAGCGATCTGTATGATTTCAGCATCATTCTGGTTGGCATAAAAAGGTTCGAAGATGTCAATGATATATCCATTTATCGTGGAAACGGTACAAGGATTACATAAAGATACTTTTTTTCGATTATATATTGATTGTCAATATTATACATTTTTTTAGCGACATTCGAAGTTTCATGTTCAATGATATGCTCACGGGAAAACATCCTAACACCAGAATGGAAAGGAAGAATATCCTTTAAAAAACAATTCATGAGTGTATGAGAAAAATCAGAAACTTGGTCGCGCTCAAATCGATGCATTTATTCCACGTAAAAAAATGTTAAGTAGATAAGTAATACAGTGGTACAACATAATTAAAACACATCATATAAATCATCATTGACAATTGCATATTACATAAATCATTCGTTCAATAATTACACGACTGTACCGTTCCCGTTCCGACCTCGTGCGTCCGGTACGCGTAAATTTTCCGTGAGAGCCCCGTACTCTCTTCGTTCGTCTTTAATGAACAATCTCTTTGAATTCGTATTTTTACGGCTAGATAGTAAGTGCCAGATTTTCCTAAGAGCTTGTTCAAACCTGTTCGGGCGCCAATTTGTCACGTTGCCCAGATTTCGCGTCCGTCGGACGGAAGAAATCTGGTCAACACCGGGTTTTTATAGGCCGTGAGGCCGGGCCACGCATCGGTCGCGCGGTACGTGGTCCACCCGGGACAAACGGCAGCTCGTTGACTCGACTTCCGCGAAATTTACTCTAGCTGTCGGTTCTTCGAACGGGCGCCAGGCACCTCGGAGTGCCACGCGAGAAGTTCGCGAAATTTCGGCAAGCGGAACGTATTGTCGAATCTACGAGTGTCGCGCGATCTCCTGGATAGCGAGCCCGTGGCCAGGATTCTACGAAGGGAATACGGGACGTTCCCCGCGGCGGGAAGGTTTCTCGGAATAATTAGAAGCGGTCTTAGGGCTTTGACAAACGTTTATTTTACGAAGATGTTATACACGGCTGCTGGGAGATAGCCCGGCAGCGTAGAAAGAAAAGCCCGCGCGATGACGATGATATACCGGCAGCTTTTCGGCAGATCGCGCTATTTCGCTCGATTCTAATTTCTTCGCGTCGAACCCGACCGAGGACGCGATGGACGGCGTCGCTTCTATACAATTTATCGAGCCTACTTCGACCGAATTCCGATATTATACGCGATAGGAAAATTCCGCTGTGACTGTAGCCGTCGGCGCGAGTCGGACAAACGCAACGGCACGTCGCGGCGTCCCACCGTGGACTTTCTCGAAGGTCGTACTTTGTTTGGGATCTCTCTCCCCGCGAAAAATCGGTGGCGTATCGGATCCCCCGCGAATTCGCTACTTCGCGTTACAAACCCGATCCGTACGCTCTCCCGACCGACGATTCCGGGCCCTACGCGATTTACTTTACGACGCGATCCACGGCACCTCGGAAATACGTCGTATGCAACGCGAAACGCAGGTCGTTCGCGAAAAACGTTCCCGAGCCAACGCGAAATATTTACACGATATTAATCGTAGTACGAAAGCCTGATCGGCACTTACCACTCGGCACGGCTGTAATTGTTATCACCGGCAGCAGCTCTCCGATCACCCGATGTTCTCACTACTTTGCTATTTAAGACTTTAGACAAAATATAACTCGACTACTTCGCGTGACAACGTTCGCCACAGTGACCTATTTCGTCCTTGGCTCGGGAACGCGGAAGTAAGACGTCCCCCACTTTCCTAATTTCTCCTATCCCCGCGCGACGCTTGGACCTATCGCATAATCTGGGCCCACGACGTTCGGCAATCGGCGTCGATGTCGGCCTCCGATTGGTCCATTCTCCCGCGGAGAAAGAGTCCGAGCCAATCCCGCGTCGCACGCATTCCTTCGGCGGGCGAGGCAGCCACGAGGTGGAGAAGATGTTGGCCTCCTGGTGCGAAATCCTTCGTTGGCTCCTCCAGGCTGGTAAACCCGGGCTCGGCTTCTCCCTCGTTGTCGTCGTGCGGGAGCTCCTACAGAACGTCGCGGGGAGCGCCTCTCCTCGAGGTTTCCCGCTAGCGGCCAGATAGGAAAAAGGGGTCCGGGTCCCCCTGGGACCCGGATACGATCCTGGAATTCGCGCCGCGCCAAGTGGCGCGACGTTTAAAAACGCAATGGCACTCCGCCCTTGGTCTTTTCGAGACCGACTCAGGGAGAGCGCTCGCGAGTGCCGTACGCAAACGTGTGATCGGAAACGTGGCCCGGTCTTCCGCCACCGGTTCGGAGGGACGTAGGCATTTATGCCACGTCACATCGGATATTGCTCATTCGTCCGAATGCGGACAAATTGCGGCTTTATATATCTCGCTATGTAAGGAAATACACCGAGAGGGTGGATAACGCGACATGGTTAATTTAAATAAACGTGGGCGTATTGCAAAATACCAAGAGTCCCCCTGCACCGGCGAGTGCAACACAGCGCAGATGAAGAGCTGTTTTATGGCCTATTACGACTGCACCGGCGAGTGCAACACAGCGCAGATGAAGAGCTGTTTTATGGCCTATTACGACTGCACCGGCGAGTGCAACACAGCGCAGATGAATAGCTGTTCTAGGAACAATTGCAAACGAATGTCGTAATTGCACCGGCGAGTGCAACACAGCGCAGATGAAGAGCTGCTTTATGGTCTATTACGACTGCACCGGCAAGTGCAACACAGCGCAGGTGAAGAGCTGTTTTATGGCCTATTACGACTGCACCGGCGAGTGCAACACAGGGCAGATGAAGAGCTGTTCAACGAACAATTGCAAACGAACGTCGTAATTGCACCGGCGAGTGCAACACAGCGCAGATGAAGAGCTGTTTTATGGCCTATTACGACTGTACCGGCGAGTGCAACACAGCGCAGATGAAGAGCTGTTTTATGGCCTATTACGACTGCACCGGCGAGTGCAACACAGCGCAGATGAAGAGCTGTTCTACGAACAATTGCAAACGAATGTCGTAATTGCACCGGCGATTACAACACAGCGCACATGGAAAGCTGTTCAACGAACAATTGCAAACGAATGTCGTAATTGCACCGGCGAGTGCAACACAGCGCAGATGAAGAGCTGTTTTATGGCCTATTACGGCTGCACCGGCGAGTGCAACACAGCGCAGATGAAGAGCTGTTTTATGGCCTATTACGACTGCACCGGCGAGTGCAACACAGCGCAGATGAAGAGCTGCTTTATGGCCTATTACGACTGCACCGGCGAGTGCAACACAGCGCAGATGAAGAGCTGTTTTATGGCCTATTACGACTGCACCGGCAAGTGCAACACAGCGCAGATGAAGAGCTGTTTTATGGCCTATTACGACTGCACCGGCAAGTGCAACACAGCGCAGATGAAGAGCTGTTTTATGGCCTATTGCGACTGTACCGGCAAGTGCAACACAGCGCAGATGAAAAGCTGTTCAACGAACAATTGCAAACGAATGTCGTAATTGCACCGGCGAGGACAACACAGCTCACATGAAAAGCTGTTCAACGAACAATTGCAAACGAATGTCGTAATTGCACCGGCGAGTGCAACACAGCGCAGATGAAGAGCTGTTTTATGGCCTATTACGGCTGCACCGGCGAGTGCAACACAGCGCATATGAAGAGCTGTTTTATGGCCTATTACGACTGCACCGGCGAGTGCAACACAGCGCAGATGAAGAGCTGTTCAACGAACAATTGCAAACGAATGTCGTAATTGCACCGGCGAGTACAACACAGCGCACATGAAAAGCTGTTCAACGAACAATTGCAAACGAATGTCGTAATTGCACCGGCGAGTGCAACACAGAGCAGATGAAGAGCTGTTTTATGGCCTATTACGACTGCACCGGCGAGTGCAACACAGCGCAGATGAAGAGCTGTTTTATGGCCTATTACGACTGCACCGGCGAGTGCAACACAGCGCAGATGAAGAGTAGTTTTATGGCCTATTACGACTTAACCGGCGAGTGTAACACAGCGCAGATGAAGAGCTGCTTTATGGTCTATTACGACTGCACCGGCGACTGCAACACAGCGCAGATGAAGAGCTGTTTTATGGCCTATTACGACTGCACCGGCGACTGCAACGCAGCGCAGATGAAGAGCAGTTTTATGGCCTATTACGACTGCACCGGCGAGTGCAACACAGCGCAGATGAAGAGCTGTTCAACGAACAATTGCAAACGAATGTTGTTATTGCACTGGCAAGTGCAACACAGCGCAGATGAAGAGCTGTTTTATGGCCTATTACGACTGCACCGGCGAGTGCAACACAGCGCAGATGAAGAGCTGTTTTATGGCCTATTACGACTGCACCGGCGAGTGCAACACAGCGCAGATGAAGAGCTGTTCAACGAACAATTGCAAACGAATGTCGTAATTGCTCCGGCGAGTGCAACACAACGCGGATGAAGAGCTGTTTTATGGCCTATTACGACTGCACCGGCGAGTGCAACACAGCGCAGATGAAGAGCTGTTTTATGGCCTATTACGACTGCACCGGCAAGTGCAACACAGCGCAGATGAAGAATTGTTTTATGGCCTATTGCGACTGTACCTTCAAGTGCAACACAGCGCAGATGAAGAGCTGTTTTATGGCCTATTACGACTGCACCGGCGAGTGCAACACAGCGCAGATGAAGAGCTGCTTTATGGTCTATTACGACTGCACCGGCGAGTGCAACACAGCGCAGATGAAGAGCTGTTTTATGGCCTATTACGACTGCACCGGCGAGTGCAACACAGCGCAGATGAAGAGCTGTTCAACGAACAATTGCAAACGAATGTCGTAATTGCACCGGCGATTACAACACAGCGCACATGGAAAGCTGTTCAACGAACAATTGCAAACGAATGTCTTAATTGCACCGGCGAGTGCAACACAGCGCAGATGAAGAGCTGTTTTATGGCCTATTACGGCTGCACCGGCGAGTGCAACACAGCGCAGATGAAGAGCTGTTTTATGGCCTATTACGACTGCACCGGCGAGTGCAACACAGCGCAGATGAAGAGCAGTTTTATGGCCTATTACGACTGCACCGGCGAGTGCAACACAGCGCAGATGAAGAGTTGTTTTATGGCCTATTACGACTTCACCGGCGAGTGCAACGCAGCGCAGATGAAGAGCTGTTTTATGGCCTATTACGACTGTACCGGCAAGTGCAACACAGCGCAGATGAAGTGCTGCTCAACGAACATTTGCAAACGAATGTCGTAATTGCTCCGGCGAGTGCAACACAACGCAGATGAAGAGCTGTTTTATGGCCTATTACGACTGCACTGGCGAGTGCAACACAGCGCAGATGAAGAGTTGTTTTATGGCCTATCACGACTTCACCGGCGAGTGCAACACAGCGCAGATGGAGAGCTGCTTTATGGTCTATTACGACTGCACCGGCGAGTGCAACACAGCGCAGATGAAGAGCTGTTTTATGGCCTATTACGACTGCACCGGCGAGTGCAACGCAGCGCAGATAAAGAGCAGTTTTATGGCCTATTACGACTGCACCGGCGAGTGCAACACAGCGCAGATGAAGAGCTGTTCAACGAACAATTGCAAACGAATGTCGTAATTGCTCCGGCGAGTGCAACACAACGCGGATGAAGAGCTGTTTTATGGCCTATTACGACTGCACCGGCGAGTGCAACACAGCGCAGATGAAGAGCTGTTTTATGGCCTATTACGACTGCACCGGCAAGTGCAACACAGCGCAGATGAAGAATTGTTTTATGGCCTATTACGACTGCACCGGCGAGTGCAACACAGCGCAGATGAAGAGCTGTTTTATGGCCTATTACGACTGCACCGGCAAGTGCAACACAGCGCAGATGAAGAATTGTTTTATGGCCTATTACGACTGTACCGGCAAGTGCAACACAGCGCAGATGAAGAGCTGTTTTATGGCCTATTACGACTGCACCGGCGAGTGCAACACAGCGCAGATGAAGAGCTGCTTTATGGTCTATTACGACTGCACCGGCGAGTGCAACACAGCGCAGATGAAGAGCTGTTTTATGGCCTATTACGACTGCACCAGCGAGTGCAACACAAGGCAGATGAAGAGCTGTTCAACGAACAATTGCAAACGAATGTCGTAATTGCACCGGCGAGTACAACACAGGGCACATGGAAAGCTGTTCAACGAACAATTGCAAACGAATGTCGTAATTGCACCGGCGAGTGCAACACAGCGCAGATGAAGAGCTGTTTTATGGCCTATTACGGCTGCACCGGCGAGTGCAACACAGCGCAGATGAAGAGCTGTTTTATGGCATATTACGACTGCTCTGGCGAGTGCAACACAGCGCAGATGAAGAGCTGTTTTATGGCCTATTACGACTGCACCGGCGAGTGCAACACAGCGCAGATGAAGAGCTGCTTTATGGTCTATTACGACTGCACCGGCGAGTGCAACATAGCGCAGATGAAGAGCTGTTCAACGAACAATTGCAAACGAATGTCGTAATTGCACCGGCGATTACAACACAGCGCACATGGAAAGCTGTTCAACGAACAATTGCAAACGAATGTCTTAATTGCACCGGCGAGTGCAACACAGCGCAGATGAAGAGCTGTTTTATGGCCTATTACGGCTGCACCGGCGAGTGCAACACAGCGCAGATGAAGAGCTGTTTTATGGCCTATTACGACTGCACCGGCGAGTGCAACACAGCGCAGATGAAGAGCAGTTTTATGGCCTATTACGACTGCACCGGCGAGTGCAACACAGCGCAGATGAAGAGTTGTTTTATGGCCTATTACGACTTCACCGGCGAGTGCAACGCAGCGCAGATGAAGAGCTGTTTTATGGCCTATTACGACTGTACCGGCAAGTGCAACACAGCGCAGATGAAGTGCTGCTCAACGAACATTTGCAAACGAATGTCGTAATTGCTCCGGCGAGTGCAACACAACGCAGATGAAGAGCTGTTTTATGGCCTATTACGACTGCACCGGCGAGTGCAACACAGCGCAGATGAAGAGTTGTTTTATGGCCTATCACGACTTCACCGGCGAGTGCAACACAGCGCAGATGGAGAGCTGCTTTATGGTCTATTACGACTGCACCGGCGAGTGCAACACAGCGCAGATGAAGAGCTGTTTTATGGCCTATTACGACTGCACCGGCGAGTGCAACGCAGCGCAGATGAAGAGCAGTTTTATGGCCTATTACGACTGCACCGGCGAGTGCAACACAGCGCAGATGAAGAGCTGTTTTATGGCCTATTACGACTGCACCGGTGAGTGCAACACAGCGCAGATGAAGAGCTGTTCAACGAACAATTGCAAACGAATGTCGTAATTGCTCCGGCGAGTGCAACACAACGCGGATGAAGAGCTGTTTTATGGCCTAATACGACTGCACCGGCGAGTGCAACACAGCGCAGATGAAGAGCTGTTTTATGGCCTATTACGACTGCACCGGCAAGTGCAACACAGCGCAGATGAAGAATTGTTTTATGGCCTATTGCGACTGTACCGGCAAGTGCAACACAGCTCAGATGAAGAGCTGTTTTATGGCCTATTACGACTGCACCGGCGAGTGCAACACAGCGCAGATGAAGAGCTGCTTTATGGTCTATTGCGACTGCACCGGCGAGTGCAACACAGCGCGGATGAAGAGCTGTTTTATGGCCTATTACGACTGTACCGGCGAGTGCAACACAGGGCAGATGAAGAGCTGTTCAACGAACAATTGCAAACGAATGTCGTAATTGCACCGGCGAGTACAACACAGGGCACATGGAAAGCTGTTCAACGAACAATTGCAAACGAATGTCGTAATTGCACCGGCGAGTGCAACACAGGGCAGATGAAGAGCTGTTCAACGAACAATTGCAAACGAAGGTCGTAATTGCACCGGCGAGTGCAACACAGCCCAGATGAAGAGCTGTTTTATGGCCTATTACGACTGTACCGGCAAGTGCAACACAGCGCAGATGAAGAGCTGTTTTATGGCCTATTACGACTGCACCGGCGAGTGCAACACAGCGCAGATGAAGAGCTGTTCTACGAACAATTGCAAACGAATGTCGTAATTGCACCGGCGATTACAACACAGCGCACATGGAAAGCTGTTCAACGAACAATTGCAAACCAATGTCGTAATTGCACCGGCGAGTGCAACACAGCGCAGATGAAGAGCTGTTTTATGGCCTATTACGACTGTACCGGCGAGTTCAACACAGCGCAGATGAAGAGCTGTTTTATGGCCTATTACGACTGTACCGGCGAGTGCAACACAGCGCAGATGAAGAGCTGTTCTACGAACAATTGCAAACGAATGTCGTAATTGCACCGGCGATTACAACACAGCGCACATGGAAAGCTGTTCAACGAACAATTGCAAACGAATGTCGTAATTGCACCGGCGATTACAACACAGCGCACATGGAAAGCTGTTCAACGAACAATTGCAAACGAATGTCGTAATTGCACCGGCGAGTGCAACACAGCGCAGATGAAGAGCTGCTTTATGGTCTATTACGACTGCACCGGCAAGTGCAACACAGCGCAGGTGAAGAGCTGTTTTATGGCCTATTACGACTGCACCGGCGAGTGCAACACAGGGCAGATGAAGAGCTGTTCAACGAACAATTGCAAACGAACGTCGTAATTGCACCGGCGAGTGCAACACAGCGCAGATGAAGAGCTGTTTTATGGCCTATTACGACTGTACCGGCGAGTGCAACACAGCGCAGATGAAGAGCTGTTTTATGGCCTATTACGACTGCACCGGCGAGTGCAACACAGCGCAGATGAAGAGCTGTTCTACGAACAATTTCAAACGAATGTCGTAATTGCACCGGCGATTACAACACAGCGCACATGGAAAGCTGTTCAACGAACAATTGCAAACGAATGTCGTAATTGCACCGGCGAGTGCAACACAGCGCAGATGAAGAGCTGTTTTATGGCCTATTACGGCTGCACCGGCGAGTGCAACACAGCGCAGATGAAGAGCTGTTTTATGGCCTATTACGACTGCACCGGCGAGTGCAACACAGCGCAGATGAAGAGCTGCTTTATGGCCTATTACGACTGCACCGGCGAGTGCAACACAGCGCAGATGAAGAGCTGTTTTATGGCCTATTACGACTGCACCGGCAAGTGCAACACAGCGCAGATGAAGAGCTGTTTTATGGCCTATTACGACTGCACCGGCAAGTGCAACACAGCGCAGATGAAGAATTGTTTTATGGCCTATTACGACTGCACCGGCGAGTGCAACACAGCGCAGATGAAGAGCTGTTTTATGGCCTATTACGACTGCACCGGCAAGTGCAACACAGCGCAGATGAAGAATTGTTTTATGGCCTATTACGACTGTACCGGCAAGTGCAACACAGCGCAGATGAAGAGCTGTTTTATGGCCTATTACGACTGCACCGGCGAGTGCAACACAGCGCAGATGAAGAGCTGCTTTATGGTCTATTACGACTGCACCGGCGAGTGCAACACAGCGCAGATGAAGAGCTGTTTTATGGCCTATTACGACTGCACCAGCGAGTGCAACACAAGGCAGATGAAGAGCTGTTCAACGAACAATTGCAAACGAATGTCGTAATTGCACCGGCGAGTACAACACAGGGCACATGGAAAGCTGTTCAACGAACAATTGCAAACGAATGTCGTAATTGCACCGGCGAGTGCAACACAGCGCAGATGAAGAGCTGTTTTATGGCCTATTACGGCTGCACCGGCGAGTGCAACACAGCGCAGATGAAGAGCTGTTTTATGGCATATTACGACTGCTCTGGCGAGTGCAACACAGCGCAGATGAAGAGCTGTTTTATGGCCTATTACGACTGCACCGGCGAGTGCAACACAGCGCAGATGAAGAGCTGCTTTATGGTCTATTACGACTGCACCGGCGAGTGCAACATAGCGCAGATGAAGAGCTGTTCAACGAACAATTGCAAACGAATGTCGTAATTGCACCGGCGATTACAACACAGCGCACATGGAAAGCTGTTCAACGAACAATTGCAAACGAATGTCTTAATTGCACCGGCGAGTGCACCACAGCGCAGATGAAGAGCTGTTTTATGGCCTATTACGGCTGCACCGGCGAGTGCAACACAGCGCAGATGAAGAGCTGTTTTATGGCCTATTACGACTGCACCGGCGAGTGCAACACAGCGCAGATGAAGAGCAGTTTTATGGCCTATTACGACTGCACCGGCGAGTGCAACACAGCGCAGATGAAGAGTTGTTTTATGGCCTATTACGACTTCACCGGCGAGTGCAACGCAGCGCAGATGAAGAGCTGTTTTATGGCCTATTACGACTGTACCGGCAAGTGCAACACAGCGCAGATGAAGTGCTGCTCAACGAACATTTGCAAACGAATGTCGTAATTGCTCCGGCGAGTGCAACACAACGCAGATGAAGAGCTGTTTTATGGCCTATTACGACTGCACCGGCGAGTGCAACACAGCGCAGATGAAGAGTTGTTTTATGGCCTATCACGACTTCACCGGCGAGTGCAACACAGCGCAGATGGAGAGCTGCTTTATGGTCTATTACGACTGCACCGGCGAGTGCAACACAGCGCAGATGAAGAGCTGTTTTATGGCCTATTACGACTGCACCGGCGAGTGCAACGCAGCGCAGATGAAGAGCAGTTTTATGGCCTATTACGACTGCACCGGCGAGTGCAACACAGCGCAGATGAAGAGCTGTTTTATGGCCTATTACGACTGCACCGGTGAGTGCAACACAGCGCAGATGAAGAGCTGTTCAACGAACAATTGCAAACGAATGTCGTAATTGCTCCGGCGAGTGCAACACAACGCGGATGAAGAGCTGTTTTATGGCCTAATACGACTGCACCGGCGAGTGCAACACAGCGCAGATGAAGAGCTGTTTTATGGCCTATTACGACTGCACCGGCAAGTGCAACACAGCGCAGATGAAGAATTGTTTTATGGCCTATTGCGACTGTACCGGCAAGTGCAACACAGCTCAGATGAAGAGCTGTTTTATGGCCTATTACGACTGCACCGGCGAGTGCAACACAGCGCAGATGAAGAGCTGCTTTATGGTCTATTGCGACTGCACCGGCGAGTGCAACACAGCGCGGATGAAGAGCTGTTTTATGGCCTATTACGACTGTACCGGCGAGTGCAACACAGGGCAGATGAAGAGCTGTTCAACGAACAATTGCAAACGAATGTCGTAATTGCACCGGCGAGTACAACACAGGGCACATGGAAAGCTGTTCAACGAACAATTGCAAACGAATGTCGTAATTGCACCGGCGAGTGCAACACAGGGCAGATGAAGAGCTGTTCAACGAACAATTGCAAACGAAGGTCGTAATTGCACCGGCGAGTGCAACACAGCCCAGATGAAGAGCTGTTTTATGGCCTATTACGACTGTACCGGCAAGTGCAACACAGCGCAGATGAAGAGCTGTTTTATGGCCTATTACGACTGCACCGGCGAGTGCAACACAGCGCAGATGAAGAGCTGTTCTACGAACAATTGCAAACGAATGTCGTAATTGCACCGGCGATTACAACACAGCGCACATGGAAAGCTGTTCAACGAACAATTGCAAACCAATGTCGTAATTGCACCGGCGAGTGCAACACAGCGCAGATGAAGAGCTGTTTTATGGCCTATTACGACTGTACCGGCGAGTTCAACACAGCGCAGATGAAGAGCTGTTTTATGGCCTATTACGACTGTACCGGCGAGTGCAACACAGCGCAGATGAAGAGCTGTTCTACGAACAATTGCAAACGAATGTCGTAATTGCACCGGCGATTACAACACAGCGCACATGGAAAGCTGTTCAACGAACAATTGCAAACGAATGTCGTAATTGCACCGGCGATTACAACACAGCGCACATGGAAAGCTGTTCAACGAACAATTGCAAACGAATGTCGTAATTGCACCGGCGAGTGCAACACAGCGCAGATGAAGAGCTGCTTTATGGTCTATTACGACTGCACCGGCAAGTGCAACACAGCGCAGGTGAAGAGCTGTTTTATGGCCTATTACGACTGCACCGGCGAGTGCAACACAGGGCAGATGAAGAGCTGTTCAACGAACAATTGCAAACGAACGTCGTAATTGCACCGGCGAGTGCAACACAGCGCAGATGAAGAGCTGTTTTATGGCCTATTACGACTGTACCGGCGAGTGCAACACAGCGCAGATGAAGAGCTGTTTTATGGCCTATTACGACTGCACCGGCGAGTGCAACACAGCGCAGATGAAGAGCTGTTCTACGAACAATTTCAAACGAATGTCGTAATTGCACCGGCGATTACAACACAGCGCACATGGAAAGCTGTTCAACGAACAATTGCAAACGAATGTCGTAATTGCACCGGCGAGTGCAACACAGCGCAGATGAAGAGCTGTTTTATGGCCTATTACGGCTGCACCGGCGAGTGCAACACAGCGCAGATGAAGAGCTGTTTTATGGCCTATTACGACTGCACCGGCGAGTGCAACACAGCGCAGATGAAGAGCTGCTTTATGGCCTATTACGACTGCACCGGCGAGTGCAACACAGCGCAGATGAAGAGCTGTTTTATGGCCTATTACGACTGCACCGGCAAGTGCAACACAGCGCAGATGAAGAGCTGTTTTATGGCCTATTACGACTGCACCGGCAAGTGCAACACAGCGCAGATGAAGAGCTGTTTTATGGCCTATTGCGACTGTACCGGCAAGTGCAACACAGCGCAGATGAAGAGCTGTTTTATGGCCTATTACGACTGCACCGGCGAGTGCAACACAGCGCAGATGAAGAGTAGTTTTATGGCCTATTACGACTTTACCGGCGAGTGTAACACAGCGCAGATGAAGAGCTGCTTTATGGTCTATTACGACTGCACCGGCGACTGCAACACAGCGCAGATGAAGAGCTGTTTTATGGCCTATTACGACTGCACCGGCGACTGCAACGCAGCGCAGATGAAGAGCAGTTTTATGGCCTATTACGACTGCACCGGCGAGTGCAACACAGCGCAGATGATGAGCTGTTCAACGAACAATTGCAAACGAATGTCGTTATTGCACTGGCAAGTGCAACACAGCGCAGATGAAGAGCTGTTTTATGGCCTATTACGACTGCACCGGCGAGTGCAACACAGCGCAGATGAAGAGCTGTTTTATGGCCTATTACGACTGCACCGGCGAGTGCAACACAGCGCAGATGAAGAGCTGTTCAACGAACAATTGCAAACGAATGTCGTAATTGCTCCGGCGAGTGCAACACAACGCGGATGAAGAGCTGTTTTATGGCCTATTACGACTGCACCGGCGAGTGCAACACAGCGCAGATGAAGAGCTGTTTTATGGCCTATTACGACTGCACCGGCAAGTGCAACACAGCGCAGATGAAGAATTGTTTTATGGCCTATTGCGACTGTACCTTCAAGTGCAACACAGCGCAGATGAAGAGCTGTTTTATGGCCTATTACGACTGCACCGGCGAGTGCAACACAGCGCAGATGAAGAGCTGCTTTATGGTCTATTACGACTGCACCGGCGAGTGCAACACAGCGCAGATGAAGAGCTGTTTTATGGCCTATTACGACTGCACCAGCGAGTGCAACACAGGGCAGATGAAGAGCTGTTCAACGAACAATTGCAAACGAATGTCGTAATTGCACCGGCGAGTACAACACAGGGCACATGGAAAGCTGTTCAACGAACAATTGCAAACGAATGTCGTAATTGCACCGGCGAGTGCAACACAGCGCAGATGAAGAGCTGTTTTATGGCCTATTACGGCTGCACCGGCGAGTGCAACACAGCGCAGATGAAGAGCTGTTTTATGGCATATTACGACTGCTCTGGCGAGTGCAACACAGCGCAGATGAAGAGCTGTTTTATGGCCTATTACGACTGCACCGGCGAGTGCAACACAGCGCAGATGAAGAGCTGCTTTATGGTCTATTACGACTGCACCGGCGAGTGCAACACAGCGCAGATGAAGAGCTGTTTTATGGCCTATTACGACTGCACCGGCGAGTGCAACACAGCGCAGATGAAGAGCTGTTCAACGAACAATTGCAAACGAATGTCGTAATTGCACCGGCGATTACAACACAGCGCACATGGAAAGCTGTTCAACGAACAATTGCAAACGAATGTCTTAATTGCACCGGCGAGTGCAACACAGCGCAGATGAAGAGCTGTTTTATGGCCTATTACGGCTGCACCGGCGAGTGCAACACAGCGCAGATGAGGAGCTGTTTTATGGCCTATTACGACTGCACCGGCGAGTGCAACACAGCGCAGATGAAGAGCAGTTTTATGGCCTATTACGACTGCACCGGCGAGTGCAACACAGCGCAGATGAAGAGTTGTTTTATGGCCTATTACGACTTCACCGGCGAGTGCAACGCAGCGCAGATGAAGAGCTGTTTTATGTCCTATTACGACTGTACCGGCAAGTGCAACACAGCGCAGATGAAGTGCTGCTCAACGAACATTTGCAAACGAATGTCGTAATTGCTCCGGCGAGTGCAACACAACGCAGATGAAGAGCTGTTTTATGGCCTATTACGACTGCACTGGCGAGTGCAACACAGCGCAGATGAAGAGTTGTTTTATGGCCTATCACGACTTCACCGGCGAGTGCAACACAGCGCAGATGGAGAGCTGCTTTATGGTCTATTACGACTGCACCGGCGAGTGCAACACAGCGCAGATGAAGAGCTGTTTTATGGCCTATTACGACTGCACCGGCGAGTGCAACGCAGCGCAGATGAAGAGCAGTTTTATGGCCTATTACGACTGCACCGGCGAGTGCAACACAGCGCAGATGAAGAGCTGTTCAACGAACAATTGCAAACGAATGTCGTAATTGCTCCGGCGAGTGCAACACAACGCGGATGAAGAGCTGTTTTATGGCCTATTACGACTGCACCGGCGAGTGCAACACAGCGCAGATGAAGAGCTGTTTTATGGCCTATTACGACTGCACCGGCAAGTGCAACACAGCGCAGATGAAGAGCTGTTTTATGGCCTATTACGACTGCACCGGCGAGTGCAACACAGCGCAGATGAAGAACTGTTTTATGGCCTATTACGACTGCACCGGCGAGTGCAACACAGCGCAGATGAAGAATTGTTTTATGGCCTATTACGACTGCACCGGCGAGTGCAACACAGCGCAGATGAAGAGCTGTTTTATGGCCTATTACGACTGCACCGGCGAGTGCAACACAGCGCAGATGAAGAGCTGTTTTATGGCCTATTACGACTGCACCGGCGAGTGCAACACAGCGCAGATGAAGAGCTGTTCAACGAACAATTGCAAACGAATGTCGTAATTGCTCCGGCGAGTGCAACACAACGCGGATGAAGAGCTGTTTTATGGCCTATTACGACTGCACCGGCGAGTGCAACACAGCGCAGATGAAGAGCTGTTTTATGGCCTATTACGACTGCACCGGCAAGTGCAACACAGCGCAGATGAAGAATTGTTTTATGGCCTATTGCGACTGTACCGGCAAGTGCAACACAGCGCAGATGAAGAGCTGTTTTATGGCCTATTACGAATGCACCGGCGAGTGCAACACAGCGCAGATGAAGAGCTGCTTTATGGTCTATTACGACTGCACCGGCGAGTGCAACACAGCGCAGATGAAGAGCTGTTTTATGGCCTATTACGACTGCACCAGCGAGTGCAACACAGGGCAGATGAAGAGCTGTTCAACGAACAATTGCAAACGAATGTCGTAATTGCACCGGCGAGTACAACACAGGGCACATGGAAAGCTGTTCAACGAACAATTGCAAACGAATGTCGTAATTGCACCGGCGAGTGCAACACAGCGCAGATGAAGAGCTGTTTTATGGCCTATTACGGCTGCACCGGCGAGTGCAACACAGCGCAGATGAAGAGCTGTTTTATGGCATATTACGACTGCTCTGGCGAGTGCAACACAGCGCAGATGAAGAGCTGTTTTATGGCCTATTACGACTGCACCGGCGAGTGCAACACAGCGCAGATGAAGAGCTGCTTTATGGTCTATTACGACTGCACCGGCGAGTGCAACACAGCGCAGATGAAGAGCTGTTTTATGGCCTATTACGACTGCACCGGCGAGTGCAACACAGCGCAGATGAAGAGCAGTTTTATGGCCTATTACGACTGCACCGGCGAGTGCAACACAGCGCAGATGAAGTTGTTTTATGGCCTATTACGACTTCACCGGCGAGTGCAACGCAGCGCAGATGAAGAGCTGTTTTATGGCCTATTACGACTGTACCGGCAAGTGCAACACAGCGCAGATGAAGTGCTGCTCAACGAACATTTGCAAACGAATGTCGTAATTGCTCCGGCGAGTGCAACACAACGCAGATGAAGAGCTGTTTTATGGCCTATTACGACTGCACCGGCGAGTGCAACACAGCGCAGATGAAGAACTGTTTTATGGCCTATTACGACTGCACCGGCGAGTGCAACACAGCGCAGATGAAGAATTGTTTTATGGCCTATTACGACTGCACCGGCGAGTGCAACACAGCGCAGATGAAGAGCTGTTTTATGGCCTATTACGACTGCACCGGCGAGTGCAACACAGCGCAGATGAAGAGCTGTTTTATGGCCTATTACGACTGCACCGGCGAGTGCAACGCAGCGCAGATGAAGAGCAGTTTTATGGCCTATTACGACTGCACCGGCGAGTGCAACACAGCGCAGATGAAGAGCTGTTCAACGAACAATTGCAAACGAATGTCGTAATTGCTCCGGCGAGTGCAACACAACGCGGATGAAGAGCTGTTTTATGGCCTATTACGACTGCACCGGCGAGTGCAACACAGCGCAGATGAAGAGCTGTTTTATGGCCTATTACGACTGCACCGGCAAGTGCAACACAGCGCAGATGAAGAATTGTTTTATGGCCTATTACGACTGCACCGGCGAGTGCAACACAGCGCAGATGAAGAACTGTTTTATGGCCTATTACGACTGCACCGGCGAGTGCAACACAGCGCAGATGAAGAATTGTTTTATGGCCTATTACGACTGCACCGGCGAGTGCAACACAGCGCAGATGAAGAGCTGTTTTATGGCCTATTACGACTGCACCGGCGAGTGCAACACAGCGCAGATGAAGAGCTGTTTTATGGCCTATTACGACTGCACCGGCGAGTGCAACACAGCGCAGATGAAGAGCTGTTCAACGAACAATTGCAAACGAATGTCGTAATTGCTCCGGCGAGTGCAACACAACGCGGATGAAGAGCTGTTTTATGGCCTATTACGACTGCACCGGCGAGTGCAACACAGCGCAGATGAAGAGCTGTTTTATGGCCTATTACGACTGCACCGGCAAGTGCAACACAGCGCAGATGAAGAATTGTTTTATGGCCTATTGCGACTGTACCGGCAAGTGCAACACAGCGCAGATGAAGAGCTGTTTTATGGCCTATTACGAATGCACCGGCGAGTGCAACACAGCGCAGATGAAGAGCTGCTTTATGGTCTATTACGACTGCACCGGCGAGTGCAACACAGCGCAGATGAAGAGCTGTTTTATGGCCTATTACGACTGCACCAGCGAGTGCAACACAGGGCAGATGAAGAGCTGTTCAACGAACAATTGCAAACGAATGTCGTAATTGCACCGGCGAGTACAACACAGGGCACATGGAAAGCTGTTCAACGAACAATTGCAAACGAATGTCGTAATTGCACCGGCGAGTGCAACACAGCGCAGATGAAGAGCTGTTTTATGGCCTATTACGGCTGCACCGGCGAGTGCAACACAGCGCAGATGAAGAGCTGTTTTATGGCATATTACGACTGCTCTGGCGAGTGCAACACAGCGCAGATGAAGAGCTGTTTTATGGCCTATTACGACTGCACCGGCGAGTGCAACACAGCGCAGATGAAGAGCTGTTCAACGAACAATTGCAAACGAATGTCGTAATTGCACCGGCGATTACAACACAGCGCACATGGAAAGCTGTTCAACGAACAATTGCAAACGAATGTCGTAATTGCACCGGCGAGTGCAACACAGCGCAGATGAAGAGCTGTTTTATGGCCTATTACGGCTGCACCGGCGAGTGCAACACAGCGCAGATGAAGAGCTGTTCAACGAACAATTGCAAACGAACGTCGTAATTGCACCGGCGAGTGCAACACAGCGCAGATGAAGAGCAGTTTTATGGCCTATTACGGCTGCACCGGCGAGTGCAACACAGCGCAGATGAAGAGCTGTTTTATGGACTATTACGACTGCACCAGCGAGTGCAACACAGGGCAGATGAAGAGCTGTTCAACGAACAATTGCAAACGAATGTCGTAATTGCACCGGCGAGTACAACACAGGGCACATGGAAAGCTGTTCAACGAACAATTGCAAACGAATGTCGTAATTGCACCGGCGAGTGCAACACAGCGCAGATGAAGAGCTGTTTTATGGCCTATTACGGCTGCACCGGCGAGTGCAACACAGCGCAGATGAAGAGCTGTTTTATGGCATATTACGACTGCTCTGGCGAGTGCAACACAGCGCAGATGAAGAGCTGTTTTATGGCCTATTACGACTGCACCGGCGAGTGAAACACAGCGCAGATGAAGAGCTGCTTTATGGTCTATTACGACTGCACCGGCGAGTGCAACACAGCGCAGATGAAGAGCTGTTTTATGGCCTATTACGACTGCACCGGCGAGTGCAACACAGCGCAGATGAAGAGCTGTTTTATGGCCTATTACGACTGCACCGGCGAGTGCAACACAGCGCAGATGAAGAGCAGTTTTATGGCCTATTACGACTGCACCGGCGAGTGCAACACAGCGCAGATGAAGTGCTGCTCAACGAACATTTGCAAACGAATGTCGTAATTGCTCCGGCGAGTGCAACACAACGCAGATGAAGAGCTGTTTTATGGCCTATTACGACTGCACCGGCGAGTGCAACACAGCGCAGATGAAGAGTTGTTTTATGGCCTATCACGACTTCACCGGCGAGTGCAACACAGCGCAGATGGAGAGCTGCTTTATGGTCTATTACAACTGCACCGGCGAGTGCAACACAGCGCAGAGGAAGAGCTGTTTTATGGCCTATTACGACTGCACCGGCGAGTGCAACGCAGCGCAGATGAAGAGCAGTTTTATGGCCTATTACGACTGCACCGGCGAGTGCAACACAGCGCAGATGAAGAGCTGTTTTATGGTCTATTACAACTGCACCGGCGAGTGCAACACAGCGCAGATGAAGAGTTGTTTTATGGCCTATTACGACTGCACCGGCGACTGCAACGCAGCGCAGATGAAGAGCAGTTTTATGGCCTATAACGACTGTACCGGCGAGTGCAACACAGCGCAGATGAAGAGCTGTTCAACGAACAATTGCAAACGAATGTCGTTATTGCACTGGCAAGTGCAAGACAGCGCAGATGAAGAGCTGTTTTATGGCCTATTACGACTGCACCGGCGAGTGCAACACAGCGCAGATGAAGAGCTGTTTTATGGCCTATTACGACTGCACCGGCAAGTGCAACACAGCGCAGATGAAGAATTGTTTTATGGCCTATTGCGACTGTACCGGCAAGTGCAACACAGCGCAGATGAAGAGCTGTTTTATGGCCTATTACGACTGCACCGGCGAGTGCAACACAGCGCAGATGAAGAGCTGCTTTATGGTCTATTACGACTGCACCGGCGAGTGCAACACAGCGCAGATGAAGAGCTGTTTTATGGCCTATTACGACTGCACCAGCGAGTGCAACACAGGGCAGATGAAGAGCTGTTCAACGAACAATTGCAAACGAATGTCGTAATTGCACCGGCGAGTACAACACAGGGCACATGGAAAGCTGTTCAACGAACAATTGCAAACGAATGTCGTAATTGCACCGGCGAGTGCAACACAGCGCAGATGAAGAGCTGTTTTATGGCCTATTACGGCTGCACCGGCGAGTGCAACACAGCGCAGATGAAGAGCAGTTTTATGGCATATTACGACTGCTCTGGCGAGTGCAACACAGCGCAGATGAAGAGCTGTTTTATGGCCTATTACGACTGCACCGGCGAGTGAAACACAGCGCAGATGAAGAGCTGCTTTATGGTCTATTACGACTGCACCGGCGAGTGCAACACAGCGCAGATGAAGAGCTGTTTTATGGCCTATTACGACTGCACCGGCGAGTGCAACACAGCGCAGATGAAGAGCTGTTCAACTAACAATTGCAAACGAATGTCGTAATTGCACCGGCGATTACAACACAGCGCACATGGAAAGCTGTTCAACGAACAATTGCAAACGAATGTCTTAATTGCACCGGCGAGTGCAACACAGCGCAGATGAAGAGCTGTTTTATGGCCTATTACGGCTGCACCGGCGAGTGCAACACAGCGCAGATGAAGAGCTGTTTTATGGCCTATTACGACTGCACCGGCGAGTGCAACACAGCGCAGATGAAGAGCAGTTTTATGGCCTATTACGACTGCACCGGCGAGTGCAACACAGCGCAGATGAAGTTGTTTTATGGCCTATTACGACTTCACCGGCGAGTGCAACGCAGCGCAGATGAAGAGCTGTTTTATGGCCTATTACGACTGTACCGGCAAGTGCAACACAGCGCAGATGAAGTGCTGTTTTATGGCCTATTACGACTGCACCGGCGAGTGCAACACAGCGCAGATGAAGAGTTGTTTTATGGCCTATCACGACTTCACCGGCGAGTGCAACACAGCGCAGATGGAGAGCTGCTTTATGGTCTATTACAACTGCACCGGCGAGTGCAACACAGCGCAGATGAAGAGCTGTTTTATGGCCTATTACGACTGCACCGGCGAGTGCAACGCAGCGCAGATGAAGAGCAGTTTTATGGCCTATTACGACTGCACCGGCGAGTGCAACACAGCGCAGATGAAGAGCTGTTTTATGGCCTATTACGACTGCACCGGCGAGTGCAACACAGCGCAGATGAAGAGCTGTTCAACGAACAATTGCAAACGAATGTCGTAATTGCTCCGGCGAGTGCAACACAACGCAGATGAAGAGCTGTTTTATGGCCTATTACGACTGCACCGGCGAGTGCAACACAGCGCAGATGAAGAGCTGTTTTGTGGCCTATTACGACTGCACCGGCAAGTGCAACACAGCGCAGATGAAGAATTGTTTTATGGCCTATTGCGACTGTACCGGCAAGTGCAACACAGCTCAGATGAAGAGCTGTTTTATGGCCTATTACGACTGCACCGGCGAGTGCAACACAGCGCAGATGAAGAGCTGCTTTATGGTCTATTGCGACTGCACCGGCGAGTGCAACACAGCGCAGATGAAGAGCTGTTTTATGGCCTATTACGACTGTACCGGCGAGTGCAACACAGGGCAGATGAAGAGCTGTTCAACGAACAATTGCAAACGAATGTCGTAATTGCACCGGCGAGTACAACACAGGGCACATGGAAAGCTGTTCAACGAACAATTGCAAACGAATGTCGTAATTGCACCGGCGAGTGCAACACAGCGCAGATGAAGAGCTGTTTTATGGCCTATTACGGCTGCACCGGCGAGTGCAACACAGCGCAGATGAAGAGCTGTTTTATGGCCTATTACGACTACACCGGCGAGTGCAACACAGGGCAGATGAAGAGCTGTTCAACGAACAATTGCAAACGAACGTCGTAATTGCACCGGCGAGTGCAACACAGCGCAGATGAAGAGCTGTTTTATGGCCTATTACGACTGTACCGGCGAGTGCAACACAGCGCAGATGAAGAGCTGTTTTATGGCCTATTACGACTGCACCGGCGAGTGCAACACAGCCCAGATGAAGAGCTGTTCAACGAACAATTGCAAACGAATGTCGTAATTGCACCGGCGATTACAACACAGCGCACATGGAAAGCTGTTCAACGAACAATTGCAAACGAATGTCGTAATTGCACCGGCGAGTGCAACACAGCGCAGATGAAGAGCTGTTTTATGGCCTATTACGGCTGCACCGGCGAGTGCAACACAGCGCAGATGAAGAGCTGTTTTATGGCCTATTACGACTGCACCGGCGAGTGCAACACAGCGCAGATGAAGAGCTGTTTTATGGCCTATTACGACTGCACCGGCGAGTGCAACACAGCGCAGATGAAGAGTTGTTTTATGGCCTATTACGACTTCACCGGTGAGTGCAACGCATCGCAGATGAAGAGCTGTTCAACGAACAATTGCAAACGAACGTCGTAATTGCACCGGCGAGTGCAACACAGCGCAGATGAAGAGCAGTTTTATGGCCTATTACGGCTGCACCGGCGAGTGCAACACAGCGCAGATGAAGATCTGTTTTATGGCCTATTACGACTGCACTGGCGAGTGCAACACAGCGCAGATGAAGAGCTGTTTTATGGCCTATTACGACTGCACCGGCGAATACAACACAGCGCAGATGAAGAGCTGTTTTATGGCCTATTGCGACTGTACCGGCAAGTGCAACACAGCGCAGATGAAGAGCTGTTCAACGAACAATTGCAAACGAATGTCGTAATTGCTCCATCGAGTGCAACACAACGCAGATGAAGAGCTGTTTTATGGCCTATTACGACTGCACTGGCGAGTGCAACACAGCGCAGATGAAGAGCTGTTCAACGAACAATTGCAAACGAATGTCGTAATTGCTCTGGCGAGGACAACACAACGCAGATGAAGAGCTGTTATATGGCCTATTACGACTGCACCGGCGAGTGCAACCCAGCGCAGATGAAGAGTAGTTTTATGGCCTATTACGACTTCACCGGCGAGTGCAACACAGCGCAGATGAAGAGCTGCTTTATGGTCTATTACAACTGCACCGGCGAGTGCAACACAGCGCAGATGAAGAGTTGTTTTATGGCCTATTATGACTGCACCGGCGACTGCAACGCAGCGCAGATGAAGAGCAGTTTTATGGCCTATAACGACTGTACCGGCGAGTGCAACACAGCGCAGATGAAGAGCTGTTCAACGAACAATTGCAAACGAATTTCGTTATTGCACTGGCAAGTGCAACACAGCGCAGATGAAGAGCTGTTTTATGGCCTATTACGACTTCACCGGCGAGTGCAACACAGCGCAGATGAAGAGCTGCTTTATGGTCTATTACAACTGCACCGGCGAGTGCAACACAGCGCAGATGAAGAGTTGTTTTATGGCCTATTACGACTGCACCGGCGACTGCAACGCAGCGCAGATGAAGAGCAGTTTTATGGCCTATAACGACTGTACCGGCGAATGCAACACAGCGCAGATGAAGAGCTGTTCAACGAACAATTGCAAACGAATGTCGTTATTGCACTGGCAAGTGCAACACAGCGCAGATGAAGAGCTGTTTTATGGCCTATTACGACTGCACCGGCGAGTGCAACACAGCGCAGATGAAGAGCTGTTTTATGGCCTATTACGACTGCACCGGCAAGTGCAACACAGCGCAGATGAAGAATTGTTTTATGGCCTATTGCGACTGTACCGGCAAGTGCAACACAGCGCAGATGAAGAGCTGTTTTATGGCCTATTACGACTGCACCGGCGAGTGCAACACAGCGCAGATGAAGAGCTGTTTTATGGCCTATTACGACTGCACCGGCGAGTGCAACACAGCGCATATGAAGAGCTGTTTTATGGCCTCTTACGACTGCACCTGCGAGTGCAACACAGCGCAGATGAAGAGCTGTTTTATGGCCTATTACGACTGTACCGGCGAGTGCAACACAGCGCAGATGAAGAGCTGTTTTATGGCCTATTACGACTGCACCGGCGAGTGCAACACAGCCCAGATGAAGAGCTGTTCAACGAACAATTGCAAACGAATGTCGTAATTGCACCGGCGATTACAACACAGCGCACATGGAAAGCTGTTCAACGAACAATTGCAAACGAATGTCGTAATTGCACCGGCGAGTGCAACACAGCGCAGATGAAGAGCTGTTTTATGGCCTATTACGGCTGCACCGGCGAGTGCAACACAGCGCAGATGAAGAGCTGTTTTATGGCCTATTACGACTGCACCGGCGAGTGCAACACAGCGCAGATGAAGAGCTGTTTTATGGCCTATTACGACTGCACCGGCGAGTGCAACACAGCGCAGATGAAGAATTGTTTTATGGCCTATTACGACTTCACCGGTGAGTGCAACGCATCGCAGATGAAGAGCTGTTCAACGAACAATTGCAAACGAACGTCGTAATTGCACCGGCAAGTGCAACACAGCGCAGATGAAGAGCAGTTTTATGGCCTATTACGGCTGCACCGGTGAGTGCAACACAGCGCAGATGAAGAGCTGTTTTATGGCCTAATACGACTGCACTGGCGAGTGCAACACAGCGCAGATGAAGAGCTGTTTTATGGCCTATTACGACTGCACCGGCGAATGCAACACAGCGCAGATGAAGAGCTGTTTTATGGCCTATTGCGACTGTACCGGCAAGTGCAACACAGCGCAGATGAAGAGCTGTTCAACGAACAATTGCAAACGAATGTCGTAATTGCTCCATCGAGTGCAACACAACGCAGATGAAGAGCTGTTTTATGGCCTATTACGACTGCACTGGCGAGTGCAACACAGCGCAGATGAAGAGCTGTTCAACGAACAATTGCAAACGAATGTCGTAATTGCTCTGGCGAGGACAACACAACGCAGATGAAGAGCTGTTATATGGCCTATTACGACTGCACCGGCGAGTGCAACCCAGCGCAGATGAAGAGTAGTTTTATGGCCTATTACGACTTCACCGGCGAGTGCAACACAGCGCAGATGAAGAGCTGCTTTATGGTCTATTACAACTGCACCGGCGAGTGCAACACAGCGCAGATGAAGAGTTGTTTTATGGCCTATTACGACTGCACCGGCGACTGCAACGCAGCGCAGATGAAGAGCAGTTTTATGGCCTATAACGACTGCACCTGCGAGTGCAACACAGCGGAGATGAAGAGCTGTTCAACGAACAATTGCAAACGAATGTCGTTATTGCACTGGCAAGTGCAACACAGCGCAGATGAAGAGCTGTTTTATGGCCTATTACGACTTCACCGGCGAGTGCAACACAGCGCAGATGAAGAGCTGCTTTATGGTCTATTACAACTGCACCGGCGAGTGCAACACAGCGCAGATGAAGAGCAGTTTTATGGCCTATAACGACTGTACCGGCGAGTGCAACACAGCGCAGATGAAGAGCTGTTCAACGAACAATTGCAAACGAATGTCGTTATTGCACTGGCAAGTGCAACACAGCGCAGATGAAGAGCTGTTTTATGGCCTATTACGACTGCACCGGCGAGTGCAACACAGCGCAGATGAAGAGCTGTTTTATGGCCTATTACGACTGCACCGGCGAGTGCAACACAGCGCAGATGAAGAGCTGTTCAACGAACAATTGCAAACGAATGTCGTAATTGCTCCGGCGAGTGCAACACAACGCGGATGAAGAGCTGTTTTATGGCCTATTACGACTGCACCGGCGAGTGCAACACAGCGCAGATGAAGAGCTGTTTTATGGCCTATTACGGCTGCACCGGCAAGTGCAACACAGCGCAGATGAAGAATTGTTTTATGGCCTATTGCGACTGTACCGGCAAGTGCAACACAGCGCAGATGAAGAGCTGTTTTATGGCCTATTACGACTGCACCGGCGAGTGCAACACAGCGCAGATGAAGAGCTGTTTTATGGCCTATTACGACTGCACCGGCGAGTGCAACGCAGCGCAGATGAAGAGCTGTTTTATGGCCTATTACGACTGCACCGGCGAGTGCAACACAGGGCAGATGAAGAGCTGTTCAACGAACAATTGCAAACGAATGTCGTAATTGCTCCGGCGAGTGCAACACAACGTGGATGAAGAGCTGTTTTATGGCCTATTACGACTGCACCGGCGAGTGCAACACAGCGCAGATGAAGAGCTGTTTTATGGCCTATTACGACTGCACCGGCAAGTGCAACACAGCGCAGATGAAGAATTGTTTTATGGCCTATTACGACTGCACCGGCGAGTGCAACACAGCGCAGATGAAGAGCTGTTTTATGGCCTATTACGACTGCACCGGCAAGTGCAACACAGCGCAGATGAAGAATTGTTTTATGGCCTATTGCGACTGTACCGGCAAGTGCAACACAGCGCAGATGAAGAGCTGTTTTATGGCCTATTACGACTGCGCCGGCGAGTGCAACACAGCGCAGATGAAGAGTAGTTTTATGGCCTATTACGACTTCACCGGCGAGTGCAACACAGCGCAGATGAAGAGCTGCTTTATGGTCTATTACAACTGCACCGGCGAGTGCAACACAGCGCAGATGAAGAGTTGTTTTATGGCCTATTACGACTGCACCGGCGACTGCAACACAGCGCAGATGAAGAGCAGTTTTATGGCCTATAACGACTGTACCGGCGAGTGCAACACAGCGCAGATGAAGAGCTGTTCAACGAACAATTGCAAACGAATGTCGTTATTGCTCCGTCGAGTGCAACACAACGTGGATGAAGATCTGTTTTATGGCCTATTACGACTGCACCGGCGAGTGCAACACAGCGCAGATGAAGAGCTGTTTTATGGCCTATTACGACTGCACCGGCAAGTGCAACACAGCGCAGATGAAGAGCTGTTTTATGGCCTATTACGACTGCACTGGCGAGTGCAACACAGCGCAGATGAAGCGCTGTTTTATGGCCTATTACGACTGCACTGGCGAGTGCAACACAGCGCAGATGAAGAGCTGTTCAACGAACAATTGCAAACGAATGTCGTAATTGCTCTGGCGAGGACAACACAACGCAGATGAAGAGCTGTTATATGGCCTATTACGACTGCACCGGCGAGTGCAACCCAGCGCAGATGAAGAGCTGTTTTATGGCCTATTACGGCTGCACCGGCGAGTGCAACACAGCGCAGATGAAGAGCTGTTTTATGGCCTATTACGACTGCACCGGCGAGTGCAACGCATCGCAGATGAAGAGCTGTTCAACGAACAATTGCAAACGAACGTCGTAATTGCACCGGCGAGTGCAACACAGCGCAGATGAAGAGCAGTTTTATGGCCTATTACGGCTGCACCGGCGAGTGCAACACAGCGCAGATGAAGAGCTGTTTTATGGCCTATTACGACTGCACCGGCGAGTGCAACACAGCGCAGATGAAGAGCTGTTTTATGGCCTATTACGACTGCACCGGCGAGTGCAACACAGCGCAGTTGAAGAGCTGTTCAACGAACAATTGCAAAGGAATGTCGTAATTGCTCCGTCGAGTGCAACACAACGTGGATGAAGATCTGTTTTATGGCCTATTACGACTGCACCGGCGAGTGCAACACAGCGCAGATGAAGAGCTGTTTTATGGCCTATTACGACTGCACCGGCAAGTGCAACACAGCGCAGATGAAGAATTGTTTTATGGCCTATTGCGACTGTACGGGCAAGTGCAACACAGCGCAGATGAAGAGCTGTTTTATGGCCTATTACGACTGCACCGGCGAGTGCAACACAGCGCAGATGAAGAGCTGCTTTATGGTCTATTACGACTGCACCGGCGAGTGCAACACAGCGCAGATGAAGAGCTGTTTTATGGCCTATTACGACTGCACCGGCGAGTGCAACACAGGGCAGATGAAGAGCTGTTCAACGAACAATTGCAAACGAATGTCGTAATTGCACCGGCGAGTACAACACAGCGCACATGGAAAGCTGTTCAACGAACAATTGCAAACGAATGTCGTAATTGCACCGGCGAGTGCAACACAGCGCAGATGAAGAGCTGTTTTATGGCCTATTACGGCTGCGACGGCGAGTGCAACACAGCGCATATGAAGAGCTGTTTTATGGCCTATTACGACTGCACCTGCGAGTGCAACACAGCGCAGATGAAGAGCTGTTTTATGGCCTATTACGACTGCACCTGCGAGTGCAACACAGCGCAGATGAAGAGCTGTTTTATGGCCTATTACGACTACACCGGCGAGTGCAACACAGCGCAGATGAAGAGCTGTTCAACGAACAATTGCAAACGAATGTCGTAATTGCACCGGCGAGTACAACACAGCGCACATGAAAAGCTGTTCAACGAACAATTGCAAACGAATGTCGTAATTGCACCGGCGAGTGCAACACAGAGCAGATGAAGAGCTGTTTTATGGCCTATTACGACTGCACCGGCGAGTGCAACACAGGGCAGATGAAGAGCTGTTCAACGAACAATTGCAAAGGAATGTCGTAATTGCTCCAGCGAGTGCAACACAACGCAGATGAAGAGCTGTTTTATGGCCTATTACGACTGCACCGGCGAGTGCAACACAGCGCAGATGAAGAGCTGTTTTATGGCCTATTACGACTTCACCGGCGAGTGCAACACAGCGCAGATGAAGAGCTGCTTTATGGTCTATTACGACTGCACCGGCGAGTGCAACACAGCGCAGATGAAGAGCTGTTTTATGGCCTATTACGACTGCACCGGCTAGTGCAACACAGCGCATATGAAGAGCTGTTTTATGGCCTATTACGACTGCACCTGCGAGTGCAACACAGCGCAGATGAAGAGCTGTTTTATGGCCTATTACGACTGCACCTGCGAGTGCAACACAGCGCAGATGAAGAGCTGTTTTATGGCCTATTACGACTACACCGGCGAGTGCAACACAGCGCAGATGGAGAGCTGTTCAACGAACGATTGCAAACGAATGTCGTAATTGCACCGGCGAGTACAACACAGCGCACATGGAAAGCTGTTCAACGAACAATTGCAAACGAATGTCGTAATTGCACCGGCGTGTGCAACACAGCGCAGATGAAGAGCTGTTTTATACCCTAATACGACTGCACCTGCGAGTGCAACACAGCGCAGATGAACAGCTGTTCAACGAACAATTGCAAACGAATGTCGTAATTGCACTGGCAAGTGCAACACAGCGCAGATGAAGAGCTGTTTTATGGCCTATTACGACTGCACCTGCGAGTGCAACACAGCGCAGATGAAGAGCTGTTTTATGGCCTATTACGACTGCACATGCGAGTGCAACACAGCGCAGATGAAGAGCTGTTTTATGGCCTATTACGACTACACCGGCGAGTGCAACACAGCGCAGATGAAGAGCTGTTCAACGAACAATTGCAAACGAATGTCGTAATTGCACCGGCGAGTACAACACAGCGCACATGAAAAGCTGTTCAACGAACAATTGCAAACGAATGTCGTAATTGCACCGGCGAGTGCAACACAGAGCAGATGAAGAGCTGTTTTATGGCCTAGTACGACTGCACCGGCGAGTGCAACACAGCGCAGATGAAGAGCTGTTCAACGAACAATTGCAAAGGAATGTCGTAATTGCTCCAGCGAGTGCAACACAACGCAGATGAAGAGCTGTTTTATGGCCTATTACGACTGCACCGGCGAGTGCAACACAGCGCAGATGAAGAGCTGTTTTATGGCCTATTACGACTGCACCGGCGAGTGCAACACAGCGCAGATGAAGAGCTGTTTTATGGCCTATTACGACTGCACTGGCGAGTGCAACACAGCGCAGATGAAGAGCTGTTCAACGAACAATTGCAAACGAATGTCGTAATTGCTCTGGCGAGGACAACACAACGCAGATGAAGAGCTGTTATATGGCCTATTACGACTGCACCGGCGAGTGCAACCCAGCGCAGATGAAGAGCTGTTTTATGGCCTATTACGGCTGCACCGGCGAGTGCAACACAGCGCAGATGAAGAGCTGTTTTATGGCCTATTTCGACTGCACCGGCGAGTGCAACACAGCGCAGATGAAGAGCTGTTTTATGGCCTATTACGACTGCACCGGCGAGTGCAACACAGCGCAGATGAAGAGTTGTTTTATGGCCTATTACGACTTCACCGGTGAGTGCAACGCATCGCAGATGAAGAGCTGTTCAACGAACAATTGCAAACGAACGTCGTAATTGCACCGGCGAGTGCAACACAGCGCAGATGAAGAGCAGTTTTATGGCCTATTACGGCTGCACCGGCGAGTGCAACACAGCGCAGATGAAGAGCTGTTTTATGGCCTATTACGACTGCACCGGCGAGTGCAACACAGCGCAGATGAAGAGTACTTTTATGGCCTATTACGACTTCACCGGCGAGTGCAACACAGCGCAGATGAAGAGCTGCTTTATGGTCTATTACGACTGCACCGGCGAGTGCAACACAGCGCAGATGAAGAGCTGTTTTATGGCCTATTACGACTGCACTGGCGAGTGCAACACAGCGCAGATGAAGCGCTGTTTTATGGCCTATTACGACTGCACTGGCGAGTGCAACACAGCGCAGATGAAGAGCTGTTCAACGAACAATTGCAAACGAATGTCGTAATTGCTCTGGCGAGGACAACACAACGCAGATGAAGAGCTGTTATATGGCCTATTACGACTGCACCGGCGAGTGCAACCCAGCGCAGATGAAGAGCTGTTTTATGGCCTATTACGGCTGCACCGGCGAGTGCAACACAGCGCAGATGAAGAGCTGTTTTATGGCCTATTACGACTGCACCGGCGAGTGCAACACAGCGCAGATGAAGAGCTGTTTTATGGCCTATTACGACTGCACCGGCGAGTGCAACACAGCGCAGATGAAGAGTTGTTTTATGGCCTATTACGACTTCACCGGTGAGTGCAACGCATCGCAGATGAAGAGCTGTTCAACGAACAATTGCAAACGAACGTCGTAATTGCACCGGCGAGTGCAACACAGCGCAGATGAAGAGCAGTTTTATGGCCTATTACGGCTGCACCGGCGAGTGCAACACAGCGCAGATGAAGAGCTGTTTTATGGCCTATTGCGACTGTACCGGCAAGTGCAACACAGCGCAGATGAAGAGCTGTTCAACGAACAATTGCAAACGAATGTCGTAATTGCTCTGGCGAGGACAACACAACGCAGATGAAGAGCTGTTATATGGCCTATTACGACTGCACCGGCGAGTGCAACCCAGCGCAGATGAAGAGCTGTTTTATGGCCTATTACGGCTGCACCGGCGAGTGCAACACAGCGCAGATGAAGAGCTGTTTTATGGCCTATTACGACTGCACCGGCGAGTGCAACACAGCGCAGATGAAGAGTTGTTTTATGGCCTATTACGACTTCACCGGTGAGTGCAACGCATCGCAGATGAAGAGCTGTTCAACGAACAATTGCAAACGAACGTCGTAATTGCACCGGCGAGTGCAACACAGCGCAGATGAAGAGCAGTTTTATGGCCTATTACGGCTGCACCGGCGAGTGCAACACAGCGCAGATGAAGAGCTGTTTTATGGCCTATTACGACTGCACTGGCGAGTGCAACACAGCGCAGATGAAGAGCTGTTTTATGGCCTATTACGACTGCACCGGCGAATGCAACACAGCGCAGATGAAGAGCTGTTTTATGGCCTATTGCGACTGTACCGGCAAGTGCAACACAGTGCAGATGAAGAGCTGTTCAACGAACAATTGCAAACGAATGTCGTAATTGCTCCATCGAGTGCAACACAACGCAGATGAAGAGCTGTTTTATGGCCTATTACGACTGCACTGGCGAGTGCAACACAGCGCAGATGAAGAGCTGTTCAACGAACAATTGCAAACGAATGTCGTAATTGCTCTGGCGAGGACAACACAACGCAGATGAAGAGCTGTTATATGGCCTATTACGACTGCACCGGCGAGTGCAACCCAGCGCAGATGAAGAGTAGTTTTATGGCCTATTACGACTTCACCGGCGAGTGCAACACAGCGCAGATGAAGAGCTGCTTTATGGTCTATTACAACTGCACCGGCGAGTGCAACACAGCGCAGATGAAGAGTTGTTTTATGGCCTATTACGACTGCACCGGCGACTGCAACGCAGCGCAGATGAAGAGCAGTTTTATGGCCTATAACGACTGCACCTGCGAGTGCAACACAGCGGAGATGAAGAGCTGTTCAACGAACAATTGCAAACGAATGTCGTTATTGCACTGGCAAGTGCAACACAGCGCAGATGAAGAGCTGTTTTATGGCCTATTACGACTTCACCGGCGAGTGCAACACAGCGCAGATGAAGAGCTGCTTTATGGTCTATTACAACTGCACCGGCGAGTGCAACACAGCGCAGATGAAGAGTTGTTTTATGGCCTATTACGACTGCACCGGCGACTGCAACGCAGCGCAGATGAAGAGCAGTTTTATGGCCTATAACGACTGTACCGGCGAGTGCAACACAGCGCAGATGAAGAGCTGTTCAACGAACAATTGCAAACGAATGTCGTTATTGCACTGGCAAGTGCAACACAGCGCAGATGAAGAGCTGTTTTATGGCCTATTACGACTGCACCGGCGAGTGCAACACAGCGCAGATGAAGAGCTGTTTTATGGCCTATTACGACTGCACCGGCGAGTGCAACACAGCGCAGATGAAGAGCTGTTCAACGAACAATTGCAAACGAATGTCGTAATTGCTCCGGCGAGTGCAACACAACGCGGATGAAGAGCTGTTTTATGGCCTATTACGACTGCACCGGCGAGTGCAACACAGCGCAGATGAAGAGCTGTTTTATGGCCTATTACGACTGCACCGGCAAGTGCAACACAGCGCAGATGAAGAATTGTTTTATGGCCTATTGCGACTGTACCGGCAAGTGCAACACAGCGCAGATGAAGAGCTGTTTTATGGCCTATTACGACTGCACCGGCGAGTGCAACACAGTGCAGATGAAGAGCTGTTTTATGGCCTATTACGACTGCACCGGCGAGTGCAACACAGCGCAGATGAAGAGCTGTTTTATGGCCTATTACGACTGCACCGGCGACTGCAACGCAGCGCAGATGAAGAGCAGTTTTATGGCCTATAACGACTGTACCGGCGAGTGCAACACAGCGCAGATGAAGAGCTGTTCAACGAACAATTGCAAACGAATGTCGTTATTGCACTGGCAAGTGCAACACAGCGCAGATGAAGAGCTGTTTTATGGCCTATTACGACTGCACCGGCGAGTGCAACACAGCGCAGATGAAGAGCTGTTTTATGGCCTATTACGACTGCACCGGCGAGTGCAACACAGCGCAGATGAAGAGCTGTTCAACGAACAATTGCAAACGAATGTCGTAATTGCTCCGGCGAGTGCAACACAACGCGGATGAAGAGCTGTTTTATGGCCTATTACGACTGCACCGGCGAGTGCAACACAGCGCAGATGAAGAGCTGTTTTATGGCCTATTACGACTGCACCGGCAAGTGCAACACAGCGCAGATGAAGAATTGTTTTATGGCCTATTGCGACTGTACCGGCAAGTGCAACACAGCGCAGATGAAGAGCTGTTTTATGGCCTATTACGACTGCACCGGCGAGTGCAACACAGTGCAGATGAAGAGCTGTTTTATGGCCTATTACGACTGCACCGGCGAGTGCAACACAGCGCAGATGAAGAGCTGTTCAACGAACAATTGCAAACGAATGTCGTAATTGCTCCGGCGAGTGCAACACAACGTGGATGAAGAGCTGTTTTATGGCCTATTACGACTGCACCGGCGAGTGCAACACAGCGCAGATGAAGAGCTGTTTTATGGCCTATTACGACTGCACCGGCAAGTGCAACACAGCGCAGATGAAGAATTGTTTTATGGCCTATTACGACTGCACCGGCGAGTGCAACACAGCGCAGATGAAGAGCTGTTTTATGGCCTATTACGACTGCACCGGCAAGTGCAACACAGCGCAGATGAAGAATTGTTTTATGGCCTATGGCGACTGTACCGGCAAGTGCAACACAGCGCAGATGAAGAGCTGTTTTATGGCCTATTACGACTGCACCGGCGAGTGCAACACAGCGCAGATGAAGAGTAGTTTTATGGCCTATTACGACTTCACCGGCGAGTGCAACACAGCGCAGATGAAGAGCTGCTTAAGGGTCGATTCATACTTACCGGCACGCTAGTAAAGCTAGTTTTTGGAACGAAGAGGCAGGAACGACTCCTATCTCCATACCGTTGTAAAAGAGAGATACCGATAGTTTACCTAAGGAGCTGTAGAGCTCGTAAATCTTTTTTTTTGTGCCCCGCACAGCAGGGGGGTCGATCCAATCGGCCGCCGTCAGAAAATAGTCGACGGCCGGCGCCGATCGCCTAACATGGCTTTTGCATAGAATCCGAACCTAGTTGCCACCGGCCGCCGGTAAATATGAATCGACCCTTATGGTCTATTACAACTGCACCGGCGAGTGCAACACAGCGCAGATGAAGAGTTGTTTTATGGCCTATTACGACTGCACCGGCGACTGCAACGCAGCGCAGATGAAGAGCAGTTTTATGGCCTATAACGACTGTACCGGCGAGTGCAACACAGCGCAGATGAAGAGCTGTTCAACGAACAATTGCAAACGAATGTCGTTATTGCACTGGCAAGTGCAACACAGCGCAGATGAAGAGCTGTTTTATGGCCTATTACGACTGCACCGGCGAGTGCAACACAGCGCAGATGAAGAGCTGTTTTATGGCCTATTACGACTGCACCTGCGAGTGCAACACAGCGCAGATGAAGAGCTGTTTTATGGCCTATTACGACTGCACCTGCGAGTGCAACACAGCGCAGATGAAGAGCTGTTTTATGGCCTATTACGACTGCACCTGCGAGTGCAACACAGCGCAGATGAAGAGCTGTTTTATGGCCTATTACGACTACACCGGCGAGTGCAACACAGCGCAGATGAAGAGCTGTTCAACGAACAATTGCAAACGAATGTCGTAATTGCACCGGCGAGTACAACACAGCGCACATGAAAAGCTGTTCAACGAACAATTGCAAACGAATGTCGTAATTGCACCGGCGAGTGCAACACAGAGCAGATGAAGAGCTGTTTTATGGCCTAGTACGACTGCACCGGCGAGTGCAACAAGGCGCAGATGAAGAGCTGTTCAACGAACAATTGCAAAGGAATGTCGTAATTGCTCCAGCGAGTGCAACACAACGCAGATGAAGAGCTGTTTTATGGCCTATTACGACTGCACCGGCGAGTGCAACACAGCGCAGATGAAGAGCTGTTTTATGGCCTATTACGACTGCACCGGCGAGTGCAACACAGCGCAGATGAAGAGCTGTTTTATGGCCTATTACGACTGCACCGGCGAGTGCAACACAGCGCAGATGAAGAGTACTTTTATGGCCTATTACGACTTCACCGGCGAGTGCAACACAGCGCAGTTGAAGAGCTGCTTTATGGTCTATTACGACTGCACCGGCGAGTGCAACACAGCGCAGATGAAGAGCTGTTTTATGGCCTATTACGACTGCACCGGCGAGTGCAACACAGCGCATATGAAGAGCTGTTTTATGGCCTCTTACGACTGCACCTGCGAGTGCAACACAGCGCAGATGAAGAGCTGTTTTATGGCCTATTACGACTGCACCTGCGAGTGCAACACAGCGCAGATGAAGAGCTGTTTTATGGCCTATTACGACTACACCGGCGAGTGCAACACAGCGCAGATGGAGAGCTGTTCAACGAACGATTGCAAACGAATGTCGTAATTGCACCGGCGAGTACAACACAGCGCACATGGAAAGCTGTTCAACGAACAATTGCAAACGAATGTCGTAATTGCACCGGCGAGTGCAACACAGAGCAGATGAAGAGCTGTTTTATGGCCTATTACGACTGCACCGGCGAGTGCAACACAGCGCAGATGAAGAGTAGTTTTATGGCCTATTACGACTTCACCGGCGAGTGCAACACAGCGCAGATGAAGAGCTGCTTTATGGTCTATTACGACTGCACCGGCGAGTGCAACACAGCGCAGATGAAGAGCTGTTTTATGGCCTATTACGACTGCACCGGCGAGTGCAACGCAGCGCAGATGAAGAGCAGTTTTATGGCCTATTACGACTGCACCTTCGAGTGCAACACAGCGCAGATGAACAGCTGTTCAACGAACAATTGCAAACGAATGTCGTAATTGCACCGGCGAGTGCAACACAGCGCAGATGAAGAGCTGTTTTATGGCCTATTACGACTGCGACGGCGAGTGCAACACAGCGCATATGAAGAGCTGTTTTATGGCCTATTACGACTGCACCTGCGAGTGCAACACAGCGCAGATGAAGAGCTGTTTTATGGCCTATTACGACTGCACCTGCGAGTGCAACACAGCGCAGATGAAGAGCTGTTTTATGGCCTATTACGACTACACCGGCGAGTGCAACACAGCGCAGATGAAGAGCTGTTCAACGAACAATTGCAAACGAATGTCGTAATTGCACCGGCGAGTACAACACAGCGCACATGAAAAGCTGTTCAACGAACAATTGCAAACGAATGTCGTAATTGCACCGGCGAGTGCAACACAGAGCAGATGAAGAGCTGTTTTATGGCCTATTACGACTGCACCGGCGAGTGCAACACAGCGCAGATGAAGAGCTGTTCAACGAACAATTGCAAAGGAATGTCGTAATTGCTCCAGCGAGTGCAACACAACGCAGATGAAGAGCTGTTTTATGGCCTATTACGACTGCACCGGCGAGTGCAACACAGCGCAGATGAAGAGCTGTTTTATGGCCTATTACGACTGCACCGGCGAGTGCAACACAGCGCAGATGAAGAGCTGTTTTATGGCCTATTACGACTGCACCGGCGAGTGCAACACAGCGCAGATGAAGGGTACTTTTATGGCCTATTACGACTTCACCGGCGAGTGCAACACAGCGCAGATGAAGAGCTGCTTTATGGTCTATTACGACTGCACCGGCGAGTGCAACACAGCGCAGATGAAGAGCTGTTTTATGGCCTATTACGACTGCACCGGCGAGTGCAACACAGCGCATATGAAGAGCTGTTTTATGGCCTATTACGACTGCACCTGCGAGTGCAACACAGCGCAGATGAAGAGCTGTTTTATGGCCTATTACGACTGCACCTGCGAGTGCAACACAGCGCAGATGAAGAGCTGTTTTATGGCCTATTACGACTACACCGGCGAGTGCAACACAGCGCAGATGGAGAGCTGTTCAACGAACGATTGCAAACGAATGTCGTAATTGCACCGGCGAGTACAACACAGCGCACATGGAAAGCTGTTCAACGAACAATTGCAAACGAATGTCGTAATTGCACCGGCGAGTGCAACACAGAGCAGATGAAGAGCTGTTTTAAGGCCTATTACGACTGCACCGGCGAGTGCAACACAGCGCAGATGAAGAGTAGTTTTATGGCCTATTACGACTTCACCGGCGAGTGCAACACAGCGCAGATGAAGAGCTGCTTTATGGTCTATTACGACTGCACCGGCGAGTGCAACACAGCGCAGATGAAGAGCTGTTTTATGGCCTATTACGACTGCACCAGCGAGTGCAACGCAGCGCAGATGAAGAGCAGCTTTATGGCCTATTACGACTGCACCTTCGAGTGCAACACAGCGCAGATGAACAGCTGTTCAACGAACAATTGCAAACGAATGTCGTAATTGCACTGGCAAGTGCAACACAGCGCAGATGAAGAGCTGTTTTATGGCCTATTACGACTGCACCGGCGAGTGCAACACAGCGCAGATGAAGAGCTGTTTTATGGCCTATTGCGACTGTACCGGCAAGTGCAACACAGCGCAGATGAAGTGCTGTTCAACGAACAATTGCAAACGAATGTCGTAATTGCACCGGCGAGGACAACACAGCTCACATGAAAAGCTGTTCAACGAACAATTGCAAACGAATGTCGTAATTGCACCGGCGTGTGCAACACAGCGCAGATGAAGAGCTGTTTTATGGCCTATTACGACTGCACCTGCGAGTGCAACACAGCGCAGATGAACAGCTGTTCAACGAACAATTGCAAACGAATGTCGTAATTGCACTGGCAAGTGCAACACAGCGCAGATGAAGAGCTGTTTTATGGCCTATTACGACTGCACCTGCGAGTGCAACACAGCGCAGATGAAGAGCTGTTTTATGGCCTATTACGACTGCACCTGCGAGTGCAACACAGCGCAGATGAAGAGCTGTTTTATGGCCTATTACGACTACACCGGCGAGTGCAACACAGCGCAGATGAAGAGCTGTTCAACGAACAATTGCAAACGAATGTCGTAATTGCACCGGCGAGTACAACACAGCGCACATGAAAAGCTGTTCAACGAACAATTGCAAACGAATGTCGTAATTGCACCGGCGAGTGCAACACAGAGCAGATGAAGAGCTGTTTTATGGCCTAGTACGACTGCACCGGCGAGTGCAACAAGGCGCAGATGAAGAGCTGTTCAACGAACAATTGCAAAGGAATGTCGTAATTGCTCCAGCGAGTGCAACACAACGCAGATGAAGAGCTGTTTTATGGCCTATTACGACTGCACCGGCGAGTGCAACACAGCGCAGATGAAGAGCTGTTTTATGGCCTATTACGACTGCACCGGCGAGTGCAACACAGCGCAGATGAAGAGCTGTTTTATGGCCTATTACGACTGCACCGGCGAGTGCAACACAGCGCAGATGAAGAGTACTTTTATGGCCTATTACGACTTCACCGGCGAGTGCAACACAGCGCAGTTGAAGAGCTGCTTTATGGTCTATTACGACTGCACCGGCGAGTGCAACACAGCGCAGATGAAGAGCTGTTTTATGGCCTATTACGACTGCACCGGCGAGTGCAACACAGCGCATATGAAGAGCTGTTTTATGGCCTCTTACGACTGCACCTGCGAGTGCAACACAGCGCAGATGAAGAGCTGTTTTATGGCCTATTACGACTGCACCTGCGAGTGCAACACAGCGCAGATGAAGAGCTGTTTTATGGCCTATTACGACTACACCGGCGAGTGCAACACAGCGCAGATGGAGAGCTGTTCAACGAACGATTGCAAACGAATGTCGTAATTGCACCGGCGAGTACAACACAGCGCACATGGAAAGCAGTTCAACGAACAATTGCAAACGAATGTCGTAATTGCACCGGCGAGTGCAACACAGAGCAGATGAAGAGCTGTTTTATGGCCTATTACGACTGCACCGGCGAGTGCAACACAGCGCAGATGAAGAGTAGTTTTATGGCCTATTACGACTTCACCGGCGAGTGCAACACAGCGCAGATGAAGAGCTGCTTTATGGTCTATTACGACTGCACCGGCGAGTGCAACACAGCGCAGATGAAGAGCTGTTTTATGGCCTATTACGACTGCACCGGCGAGTGCAACGCAGCGCAGATGAAGAGCAGTTTTATGGCCTATTACGACTGCACCTTCGAGTGCAACACAGCGCAGATGAACAGCTGTTCAACGAACAATTGCAAACGAATGTCGTAATTGCACCGGCGAGTGCAACACAGCGCAGATGAAGAGCTGTTTTATGGCCTATTACGGCTGCACCGGCGAGTGCAACACAGCGCATATGAAGAGCTGTTTTATGGCCTATTACGACTGCACTGGCGAGTGCAACACAGCGCAGATGAAGAGCTGTTGTATGGCCTATTACGACTGCACCTGCGAGTGCAACACAGCGCAGATGAAGAGCTGTTTTATGGCCTATTACGACTGCACCTGCGAGTGCAACACAGCGCAGATGAAGAGCTGTTTTATGGCATATTACGACTACACCGGCGAGTGCAACACAGCGCAGATGAAGAGCTGTTCAACGAACAATTACAAACGAATGTCGTAATTGCAACGGCGAGTACAACACAGCGCACATGAAAAGTTGTTCAACGAACAATTGCAAACGAATGTCGTAATTGCACCGGCGAGTGCAACACAGAGCAGATGAAGAGCTGTTTTATGGCCTATTACGACTGCACCGGCGAGTGCAACACAGCGCAGATGAAGAGCTGTTCAACGAACAATTGCAAAGGAATGTCGTAATAGCTCCAGCGAGTGCAACACAACGCAGATGAAGAGCTGTTTTATGGCCTATTACGACTGCACCGGCGAGTGCAACACAGCGCAGATGAAGAGCTGTTTTATGGCCTATTACTGCTGAATCGGCGAGTGCAACACAGCGCAGATGAAGAGTACTTTTATGGCCTATTACGACTTCACCGGCGAGTGCAACACAGCGCAGTTGAAGAGCTGCTTTATGGTCTATTACGACTGCACCGGCGAGTGCAACACAGCGCAGATGAAGAGCTGTTTTATGGCCTATTACGACTGCACCGGCGAGTGCAACACAGCGCATATGAAGAGCTGTTTTATGGCCTCTTACGACTGCACCTGCGAGTGCAACACAGCGCAGATGAAGAGCTGTTTTATGGCCTATTACGACTGCACCTGCGAGTGCAACACAGCGCAGATGAACAGCTGTTCAACGAACAATTGCAAACGAATGTCGTAATTGCACTGGCAAGTGCAACACAGCGCAGATGAAGAGCTGTTTTATGGCCTATTACGACTGCACCTGCGAGTGCAACACAGCGCAGATGAAGAGCTGTTTTATGGCCTATTACGACTGCACCTGCGAGTGCAACACAGCGCAGATGAAGAGCTGTTTTATGGCCTATTACGACTACACCGGCGAGTGCAACACAGCGCAGATGAAGAGCTGTTCAACGAACAATTGCAAACGAATGTCGTAATTGCACCGGCGAGTACAACACAGCGCACATGAAAAGCTGTTCAACGAACAATTGCAAACGAATGTCGTAATTGCACCGGCGAGTGCAACACAGAGCAGATGAAGAGCTGTTTTATGGCCTAGTACGACTGCACCGGCGAGTGCAACAAGGCGCAGATGAAGAGCTGTTCAACGAACAATTGCAAAGGAATGTCGTAATTGCTCCAGCGAGTGCAACACAACGCAGATGAAGAGCTGTTTTATGGCCTATTACGACTGCACCGGCGAGTGCAACACAGCGCAGATGAAGAGCTGTTTTATGGCCTATTACGACTGCACCTGCGAGTGCAACACAGCGCAGATGAACAGCTGTTCAACGAACAATTGCAAACGAATGTCGTAATTGCACTGGCAAGTGCAACACAGCGCAGATGAAGAGCTGTTTTATGGCCTATTACGACTGCACCGGCGAGTGCAACGCAGCGCAGATGAAGAGCAGTTTTATGGCCTATTACGACTGCACCTTCGAGTGCAACACAGCGCAGATGAACAGCTGTTCAACGAACAATTGCAAACGAATGTCGTAATTGCACCGGCGAGTGCAACACAGCGCAGATGAAGAGCTGTTTTATGGCCTATTACGACTGCGACGGCGAGTGCAACACAGCGCATATGAAGAGCTGTTTTATGGCCTATTACGACTGCACCTGCGAGTGCAACACAGCGCAGATGAAGAGCTGTTTTATGGCCTATTACGACTGCACCTGCGAGTGCAACACAGCGCAGATGAAGAGCTGTTTTATGGCCTATTACGACTACACCGGCGAGTGCAACACAGCGCAGATGAAGAGCTGTTCAACGAACAATTGCAAACGAATGTCGTAATTGCACCGGCGAGTACAACACAGCGCACATGAAAAGCTGTTCAACGAACAATTGCAAACGAATGTCGTAATTGCACCGGCGAGTGCAACACAGAGCAGATGAAGAGCTGTTTTATGGCCTATTACGACTGCACCGGCGAGTGCAACACAGCGCAGATGAAGAGCTGTTCAACGAACAATTGCAAAGGAATGTCGTAATTGCTCCAGCGAGTGCAACACACCGCAGATGAAGAGCTGTTTTATGGCCTATTACGACTGCACCGGCGAGTGCAACACAGCGCAGATGAAGAGCTGTTTTATGGCCTATTACGACTGCACCGGCGAGTGCAACACAGCGCAGATGAAGAGCTGTTTTATGGCCTATTACGACTGCACCGGCGAGTGCAACACAGCGCAGATGAAGGGTACTTTTATGGCCTATTACGACTTCACCGGCGAGTGCAACACAGCGCAGATGAAGAGCTGCTTTATGGTCTATTACGACTGCACCGGCGAGTGCAACACAGCGCAGATGAAGAGCTGTTTTATGGCCTATTACGACTGCACCGGCGAGTGCAACACAGCGCATATGAAGAGCTGTTTTATGGCCTATTACGACTGCACCTGCGAGTGCAACACAGCGCAGATGAAGAGCTGTTTTATGGCCTATTACGACTGCACCTGCGAGTGCAACACAGCGCAGATGAAGAGCTGTTTTATGGCCTATTACGACTACACCGGCGAGTGCAACACAGCGCAGATGGAGAGCTGTTCAACGAACGATTGCAAACGAATGTCGTAATTGCACCGGCGAGTACAACACAGCGCACATGGAAAGCTGTTCAACGAACAATTGCAAACGAATGTCGTAATTGCACCGGCGAGTGCAACACAGAGCAGATGAAGAGCTGTTTTAAGGCCTATTACGACTGCACCGGCGAGTGCAACACAGCGCAGATGAAGAGTAGTTTTATGGCCTATTACGACTTCACCGGCGAGTGCAACACAGCGCAGATGAAGAGCTGCTTTATGGTCTATTACGACTGCACCGGCGAGTGCAACACAGCGCAGATGAAGAGCTGTTTTATGGCCTATTACGACTGCACCAGCGAGTGCAACGCAGCGCAGATGAAGAGCAGCTTTATGGCCTATTACGACTGCACCTTCGAGTGCAACACAGCGCAGATGAACAGCTGTTCAACGAACAATTGCAAACGAATGTCGTAATTGCACTGGCAAGTGCAACACAGCGCAGATGAAGAGCTGTTTTATGGCCTATTACGACTGCACCGGCGAGTGCAACACAGCGCAGATGAAGAGCTGTTTTATGGCCTATTGCGACTGTACCGGCAAGTGCAACACAGCGCAGATGAAGTGCTGTTCAACGAACAATTGCAAACGAATGTCGTAATTGCACCGGCGAGGACAACACAGCTCACATGAAAAGCTGTTCAACGAACAATTGCAAACGAATGTCGTAATTGCACCGGCGTGTGCAACACAGCGCAGATGAAGAGCTGTTTTATGGCCTATTACGACTGCACCTGCGAGTGCAACACAGCGCAGATGAACAGCTGTTCAACGAACAATTGCAAACGAATGTCGTAATTGCACTGGCAAGTGCAACACAGCGCAGATGAAGAGCTGTTTTATGGCCTATTACGACTGCACCTGCGAGTGCAACACAGCGCAGATGAAGAGCTGTTTTATGGCCTATTACGACTGCACCTGCGAGTGCAACACAGCGCAGATGAAGAGCTGTTTTATGGCCTATTACGACTACACCGGCGAGTGCAACACAGCGCAGATGAAGAGCTGTTCAACGAACAATTGCAAACGAATGTCGTAATTGCACCGGCGAGTACAACACAGCGCACATGAAAAGCTGTTCAACGAACAATTGCAAACGAATGTCGTAATTGCACCGGCGAGTGCAACACAGAGCAGATGAAGAGCTGTTTTATGGCCTAGTACGACTGCACCGGCGAGTGCAACAAGGCGCAGATGAAGAGCTGTTCAACGAACAATTGCAAAGGAATGTCGTAATTGCTCCAGGGAGTGCAACACAACGCAGATGAAGAGCTGTTTTATGGCCTATTACGACTGCACCGGCGAGTGCAACACAGCGCAGATGAAGAGCTGTTTTATGGCCTATTACGACTGCACCGGCGAGTGCAACACAGCGCAGATGAAGAGCTGTTTTATGGCCTATTACGACTGCACCGGCGAGTGCAACACAGCGCAGATGAAGAGTACTTTTATGGCCTATTACGACTTCACCGGCGAGTGCAACACAGCGCAGTTGAAGAGCTGCTTTATGGTCTATTACGACTGCACCGGCGAGTGCAACACAGCGCAGATGAAGAGCTGTTTTATGGCCTATTACGACTGCACCGGCGAGTGCAACACAGCGCATATGAAGAGCTGTTTTATGGCCTCTTACGACTGCACCTGCGAGTGCAACACAGCGCAGATGAAGAGCTGTTTTATGGCCTATTACGACTGCACCTGCGAGTGCAACACAGCGCAGATGAAGAGCTGTTTTATGGCCTATTACGACTACACCGGCGAGTGCAACACAGCGCAGATGGAGAGCTGTTCAACGAACGATTGCAAACGAATGTCGTAATTGCACCGGCGAGTACAACACAGCGCACATGGAAAGCAGTTCAACGAACAATTGCAAACGAATGTCGTAATTGCACCGGCGAGTGCAACACAGAGCAGATGAAGAGCTGTTTTATGGCCTATTACGACTGCACCGGCGAGTGCAACACAGCGCAGATGAAGAGTAGTTTTATGGCCTATTACGACTTCACCGGCGAGTGCAACACAGCGCAGATGAAGAGCTGCTTTATGGTCTATTACGACTGCACCGGCGAGTGCAACACAGCGCAGATGAAGAGCTGTTTTATGGCCTATTACGACTGCACCGGCGAGTGCAACGCAGCGCAGATGAAGAGCAGTTTTATGGCCTATTACGACTGCACCTTCGAGTGCAACACAGCGCAGATGAACAGCTGTTCAACGAACAATTGCAAACGAATGTCGTAATTGCACCGGCGAGTGCAACACAGCGCAGATGAAGAGCTGTTTTATGGCCTATTACGGCTGCACCGGCGAGTGCAACACAGCGCATATGAAGAGCTGTTTTATGGCCTATTACGACTGCACTGGCGAGTGCAACACAGCGCAGATGAAGAGCTGTTGTATGGCCTATTACGACTGCACCTGCGAGTGCAACACAGCGCAGATGAAGAGCTGTTTTATGGCCTATTACGACTGCACCTGCGAGTGCAACACAGCGCAGATGAAGAGCTGTTTTATGGCATATTACGACTACACCGGCGAGTGCAACACAGCGCAGATGAAGAGCTGTTCAACGAACAATTACAAACGAATGTCGTAATTGCAACGGCGAGTACAACACAGCGCACATGAAAAGTTGTTCAACGAACAATTGCAAACGAATGTCGTAATTGCACCGGCGAGTGCAACACAGAGCAGATGAAGAGCTGTTTTATGGCCTATTACGACTGCACCGGCGAGTGCAACACAGCGCAGATGAAGAGCTGTTCAACGAACAATTGCAAAGGAATGTCGTAATAGCTCCAGCGAGTGCAACACAACGCAGATGAAGAGCTGTTTTATGGCCTATTACGACTGCACCGGCGAGTGCAACACAGCGCAGATGAAGAGCTGTTTTATGGCCTATTACTGCTGAATCGGCGAGTGCAACACAGCGCAGATGAAGAGTACTTTTATGGCCTATTACGACTTCACCGGCGAGTGCAACACAGCGCAGTTGAAGAGCTGCTTTATGGTCTATTACGACTGCACCGGCGAGTGCAACACAGCGCAGATGAAGAGCTGTTTTATGGCCTATTACGACTGCACCGGCGAGTGCAACACAGCGCATATGAAGAGCTGTTTTATGGCCTCTTACGACTGCACCTGCGAGTGCAACACAGCGCAGATGAAGAGCTGTTTTATGGCCTATTACGACTGCACCTGCGAGTGCAACACAGCGCAGATGAACAGCTGTTCAACGAACAATTGCAAACGAATGTCGTAATTGCACTGGCAAGTGCAACACAGCGCAGATGAAGAGCTGTTTTATGGCCTATTACGACTGCACCTGCGAGTGCAACACAGCGCAGATGAAGAGCTGTTTTATGGCCTATTACGACTGCACCGGCGAGTGCAACACAGCGCAGATGAAGAGCTGTTTTATGGCCTATTACGACTACACCGGCGAGTGCAACACAGCGCAGATGAAGAGCTGTTCAACGAACAATTGCAAACGAATGTCGTAATTGCACCGGCGAGTACAACACAGCGCACATGAAAAGCTGTTCAACGAACAATTGCAAACGAATGTCGTAATTGCACCGGCGAGTGCAACACAGAGCAGATGAAGAGCTGTTTTATGGCCTAGTACGACTGCACCGGCGAGTGCAACAAGGCGCAGATGAAGAGCTGTTCAACGAACAATTGCAAAGGAATGTCGTAATTGCTCCAGCGAGTGCAACACAACGCAGATGAAGAGCTGTTTTATGGCCTATTACGACTGCACCGGCGAGTGCAACACAGCGCAGATGAAGAGCTGTTTTATGGCCTATTACGACTGCACCGGCGAGTGCAACACAGCGCAGATGAAGAGCTGTTTTATGGCCTATTACGACTGCACCGGCGAGTGCAACACAGCGCAGATGAAGAGTACTTTTATGGCCTATTACGACTTCACCGGCGAGTGCAACACAGCGCAGTTGAAGAGCTGCTTTATGGTCTATTACGACTGCACCGGCGAGTGCAACACAGCGCAGATGAAGAGCTGTTTTATGGCCTATTACGACTGCACCGGCGAGTGCAACACAGCGCATATGAAGAGCTGTTTTATGGCCTCTTACGACTGCACCTGCGAGTGCAACACAGCGCAGATGAAGAGCTGTTTTATGGCCTATTACGACTGCACCTGCGAGTGCAACACAGCGCAGATGAAGAGCTGTTTTATGGCCTATTACGACTACACCGGCGAGTGCAACACAGCGCAGATGGAGAGCTGTTCAACGAACGATTGCAAACGAATGTCGTAATTGCACCGGCGAGTACAACACAGCGCACATGGAAAGCTGTTCAACGAACAATTGCAAACGAATGTCGTAATTGCACCGGCGAGTGCAACACAGAGCAGATGAAGAGCTGTTTTATGGCCTATTACGACTGCACCGGCGAGTGCAACACAGCGCAGATGAAGAGTAGTTTTATGGCCTATTACGACTTCACCGGCGAGTGCAACACAGCGCAGATGAAGAGCTGCTTTATGGTCTATTACGACTGCACCGGCGAGTGCAACACAGCGCAGATGAAGAGCTGTTTTATGGCCTATTACGACTGCACCGGCGAGTGCAACGCAGCGCAGATGAAGAGCAGTTTTATGGCCTATTACGACTGCACCTTCGAGTGCAACACAGCGCAGATGAACAGCTGTTCAACGAACAATTGCAAACGAATGTCGTAATTGCACCGGCGAGTGCAACACAGCGCAGATGAAGAGCTGTTTTATGGCCTATTACGGCTGCACCGGCGAGTGCAACACAGCGCATATGAAGAGCTGTTTTATGGCCTATTACGACTGCACTGGCGAGTGCAACACAGCGCAGATGAAGAGCTGTTGTATGGCCTATTACGACTGCACCTGCGAGTGCAACACAGCGCAGATGAAGAGCTGTTTTATGGCCTATTACGACTGCACCTGCGAGTGCAACACAGCGCAGATGAAGAGCTGTTTTATGGCATATTACGACTACACCGGCGAGTGCAACACAGCGCAGATGAAGAGCTGTTCAACGAACAATTACAAACGAATGTCGTAATTGCAACGGCGAGTACAACACAGCGCACATGAAAAGTTGTTCAACGAACAATTGCAAACGAATGTCGTAATTGCACCGGCGAGTGCAACACAGAGCAGATGAAGAGCTGTTTTATGGCCTATTACGACTGCACCGGCGAGTGCAACACAGCGCAGATGAAGAGCTGTTCAACGAACAATTGCAAAGGAATGTCGTAATAGCTCCAGCGAGTGCAACACAACGCAGATGAAGAGCTGTTTTATGGCCTATTACGACTGCACCGGCGAGTGCAACACAGCGCAGATGAAGAGCTGTTTTATGGCCTATTACTGCTGAATCGGCGAGTGCAACACAGCGCAGATGAAGAGCTGTTATATGGCCTATTACGACTGCACCGGCGAGTGCAACACAGCGCATATGAAGAGCTGTTTTATGGCCTTTTACGACTGCACTGGCGAGTGCAACACAGCGCAGATGAAGAGCTGTTGTATGGCCTATTACGACTGCACCGGCGAGTGCAACACAGCGCAGATGAAGAGCTGTTTTATGGCCTATTACTGCTGAATCGGCGAGTGCAACACAGCGCAGATGAAGAGCTGTTTTATGGCCTATTACGACTGCACCGGCGAGTGCAACACAGCGCAGATGAAGAGCTGTTCAATGAACAATTGCAAACGAATGCCGTAATTGCTCCAGCGAGTGCAACACAACGCATATGAAGAGCTGTTTTATGGCCTATTACGGCTGCACCGGCTTGTGCAACACAGCGCAGATGAAGAGATGTTTTATGGCCTATTACGACTGCACCGGCGAGTGCAACACAGCGCAGATGAAGAGCTGTTCAACGAACAATTGCAAACGAATGTCGTAATTGCTCCAGCGAGTGCAACACAACGCAGATGAAGAGCTGTTTTATGGCCTATTACGACTGCACTGGCGAGTGCAACACAGCGCAGATGAAGAGCTGTTCAACGAACAATTGCAAACGAATGTCGTAATTGCTCTGGCGAGGACAACACAACGCAGATGAAGAGCTGTTATATGGCCTATTACGACTGCACCGGCGAGTGCAACACAGCGCAGATGAAGAGCTGTTTTATGGCCTATTACGACTGGACCGGCGAGTGCAACACAGCGCAGATGAAGAGTTGTTTTATGGCCTATTACGACTTCACCGGCAAGTGCAACACAGCGCAGATGAAGAGCTGTTTTATGGCCTATTGCGACTGTACCGGTAAGTGCAACACAGCGCAGATGAAGAGCTGTTCAACGAACAATTGCAAACGAATGTCGTAATTGCTCCAGCGAGTGCAACACAACGCAGATGAAGAGCTGTTTTAAGGCCTATTACGACTGCACTGGCGAGTGCAACACAGCGCAGATGAAGAGCTGTTCAACGAACAATTGCAAACGAATGTCGTAATTGCACTGGCGAGTGCAACACAGCGCAGATGAAGAGCTGTTTTATGGCCTATTACGGCTGCACCGGCGAGTGCAACACAGCGCAGATGAAGAGCTGTTTTATGGCCTATTACGACTGCACCGGCGTGTGCAACACAGCGGAGATGAAGAGCTGTTCAACGAACAATTGCAAACGAATGTCGTAATTGCACCGGCGAGTGCAACACAGCCCAGATGAAGAGCTGTTTTATGGCCTATTGCGACTGTACCGGCAAGTGCAACACAGCGCAGATGAAGCGCTGTTCAACGAACAATTGCAAACGAATGTCGTAATTGCACTGGCAAGTGCAACACAGCGCAGATGAAGAGCTGTTTTATGGCCTATTACGACTGCACCGGCAAGTGCAACACAGCGCAGATGAAGAGCTGTTTTATGGCCTATTACGACTGCACCGGCATGTGCAACACAGCGCAGATGAAGAGCTGTTTTATGGCCTATTGCGACTGTACCGGCAAGTGCAACACAGCGCAGATGAAGAGCTGTTCAACGAACAATTGCAAACGAATGTCGTAATTGCACCGGCGAGGACAACACAGCTCACATGAAAAGCTGTTCAACGAACAATTGCAAACGAATGTCGTAATTGCACCGGCGAGTGCAACACAGCGCAGATGAAGAGCTGTTTTATGGCCTATTACGGTTGCACCGGCGAGTGCAACACAGCGCATATGAAGAGCTGTTTTATGGCCTATTACGACTGCACCTGCGAGTGCAACACAGCGCAGATGAAGAGCTGTTTTATGGCCTATTACGACTGCACCTGCGAGTGCAACACAGCGCAGATGAAGAGCTGTTTTATGGCATATTACGACTACACCGGCGAGTGCAACACAGCGCAGATGAAGAGCTGTTCAACGAACAATTGCAAACGAATGTCGTAATTGCAACGGCGAGTACAACACAGCGCACATGAAAAGCTGTTCAACGAACAATTGCAAACGAATGTCGTAATTGCACCGGCGAGTGCAACACAGAGCAGATGAAGAGCTGTTTTATGGCCTATTACGACTGCACCGGCGAGTGCAACACAGCGCAGATGAAGAGCTGTTCAACGAACAATTGCAAAGGAATGTCGTAATAGCTCCAGCGAGTGCAACACAACGCAGATGAAGAGCTGTTTTATGGCCTATTACGACTGCACCGGCGAGTGCAACACAGCGCAGATGAAGAGCTGTTTTATGGCCTATTACGACTGCACCGGCGAGTGCAACACAGCGCAGATGAAGAGCTGTTTTATGGCCTATTACGACTGCACCTGCGAGTGCAACACAGCGCAGATGAAGAGCTGTTTTATGGCCTATTACGACTACACCGGCGAGTGCAACACAGCGCAGATGGAGAGCTGTTCAACGAACAATTGCAAAGGAATGTCGTAATTGCTCCAGCGAGTGCAACACAACGCAGATGAAGAGCTGTTTTATGGCCTATTACGACTGCACCGGCGAGTGCAACACAGCGCAGATGAAGAGCTGTTCAACGAACAATTGCAAACGAATGTCGTAATTGCTCCAGCGAGTGCAACACAACGCAGATGAAGAGCTGTTTTATGGCCTATTACGACTGCAACGGCGAGTGCAACACAGCGCAGATGAAGAGCTGTTCAACGAACAATTGCAAACGAATGTCGTAATTGCTCCAGCGAGTGCAACACGACGCAGTTGAAGAGCTGTTTTATGGCCTATTACGACTGCACCGGCGAGTGCAACACAGCGCAGATGAAGAGCTGTTTTATGGCCTATTACGACTGCACCGGCGAGTGCAACACAGCGCAGATGAAGAGTAGTTTTATGGCCTATTACGACTTCACCGGCGAGTGCAACACAGCGCAGATGAAGAGCTGCTTTATGGTCTATTACGACTGCACCGGCGAGTGCAACACACCGCAGATGAAGAGCTGTTTTATGGCCTATTACGACTGCACCGGCGAGTGCAACGCAGCGCAGATGAAGAGCAGTTTTATGGCCTATTACGACTGCACCGGCGAGTGCAACACAGCGCAGATGAAGAGTAGTTTTATGGCCTATTACGACTTCACCGGCGAGTGCAACACAGCGCAGATGAAGAGCTGCTTTATGGTCTATTACGACTGCACCGGCGAGTGCAACACAGCGCAGATGAAGAGCTGTTTTATGGCCTATTACGACTGCACCGGCGAGTGCAACGCAGCGCAGATGAAGAGCTGTTTTATGGCCTATTACGACTGCACTGGCGAGTGCAACACAGCGCAGATGAAGAACTGTTTTATGGCCTATTACGACTTCACCGGCGAGTGCAACACAGCGCAGATGAAGAGCTGCTTTATGGTCTATTACGGCTGCACCGGCGAGTGCAACACAGATCAGATGAAGAGCTGTTTTATGGCCTATTACGACTGCACCGGCGAGTGCAACACAGCGCAGATGAAGAGTAGTTTTATGGCCTATTACGACTTCACCGGCGAGTGCAACACAGCGCAGATGAAGAGCTGCTTTATGGTCTATTACGACTGCACCGGCGAGTGCAACACAGCGCAGATGAAGAGTAGTTTTATGGCCTATTACGACTTCACCGGCGAGTGCAACACAGCGCAGATGAAGAGCTGCTTTATGGTCTATTACGACTGCACCGGCGAGTGCAACACAGCGCAGATGAAGAGCTGTTTTATGGCCTATTACGACTGCACCGGCGAGTGCAACACAGCGCAGATGAAGAGCTGTTTTATGGCCTATTGCGACTGTACCGGCAAGTGCAACACAGCGCAGATGAAGAGCTGTTTTATGGCCTATTACGACTGCACTGGCGAGTGCAACACAGCGCAGATGAAGAGCTGTTTTATGGCCTATTACGACTGCACCGGCGAGTGCAACACAGCGCAGATGAAGAGCTGTTGTATGGCCTATTACGACTGCACCGGCAAGTGCAACACAGCGCAGATGAAGAGCTGTTTTATGGCGTATTACGACTGCACCTGCGAGTGCAACACAGCGGAGATGAAGAGCTGTTCAACGAACAATTGCAAACGAATGTCGTAATTGCACTGGCAAGTGCAACACAGCGCAGATGAAGAGCTGTTTTATCGCCGATTACGACTGCACCGGCAAGTGCAACACATCGCAGATGAAGAGCTGTTTTATGGCCTATTACGACTGCACCGGCAAGTGCAACACAGCGCAGATGAAGAGCTGTTTTATGGCCTATTACGACTTCACCGGCGAGTGCAACACAGCGCAGATGAAGAGCTGTTTTATGGCCTATTACGACTGCACCGGCGAGTGCAACGCAGCGCAGATGAAGAGCTGTTTTATGGCCTATTACGACTGCACTGGCGAGTGCAACACAGCGCAGATGAAGAGCTGTTTTATGGCCTATTACGACTACACCGGCGAGTGCAACGAAGCGCAGATGAAGAGCTGTTTTATGGCCTATTACGACTGCACTGGCGAGTGCAACACAGCGCAGATGAAGAGCTGTTTTATGGCCTATTACGACTTCACCGGCGAGTGCAACACAGCGCAGATGAAGAGCTGCTTTATGGTCTATTACGGCTGCACCGGCGAGTGCAACACAGAGCAGATGAAGAGCTGTTTTATGGCCTATTACGACTGCACCGGCGAGTGCAACACAGCGCAGATGAAGAGCTGTTCAACGAACAATTGCAAAGGAATGTCGTAATTGCTCCAGCGAGTGCAACACAACGCAGATGAAGAGCTGTTTTATGGCCTATTACGACTGCACCGGCGAGTGCAACACAGCGCAGATGAAGAGCTGCTTTATGGTCTATTACGACTGCACCGGCGAGTGCAACACAGCGCAGATGAAGAGCTATTTTATGGCCTATTACGACTGCACCGGCGAGTGCAACACAGCGCAGATGAAGAGCTGTTCAACGAACAATTGCAAAGGAATGTCGTAATTGCTCCAGCGAGTGCAACACAACGCAGATGAAGAGCTGTTGTATGGCCTATTACGACTGCACCGGCAAGTGCAACATAGCGCAGATGAAGAGCTGTTTTATGGCCTATTACGACTGCACCTGCGAGTGCAACACAGCGGAGATGAAGAGCTGTTCAACGAACAATTGCAAACGAATGTCGTAATTGCACCGGCGAGTGCAACACTGCGCAGATGAAGAGCTGTTTTATGGCCTATTGCGACTGTACCGGCAAGTGCAACACAGCGCAGATGAAGAGCTGTTCAACGAACAATTGCAAACGAATGTCGTAATTGCACTGGCAAGTGCAACACAGCGCAGATGAAGAGCAGTTTTATGGCCTATTACGACTGCACCGGCAAGTGCAACACAGCGCAGATGAAGAGCTGTTTTATGGCCTATTACGACTGCACCGGCAAGTGCAACACAGCGCAGATGAAGAGCTGTTTTATGGCCTATTACGACTTGACCGGCGAGTGCAACACAGCGCAGATGAAGAGCTGTTTTATGGCCTATTACGACTGCACCGGCGAGTGCAACGCAGCGCAGATGAAGACCTGTTTTATGGCCTATTACGACTGCACTGGCGAGTGCAACACAGCGCAGATGAAGAGCTGTTTTATGGCCTATTACGACTTCACCGGCGAGTGCAACACAGCGCAGATGAAGAGCTGCTTTATGGTCTATTACGGGTGCACCGGCGAGTGCAACACAGAGCAGATGAAGAGCTGTTTTATGGCCTATTACGACTGCACCGGCGAGTGCAACACAGCGCAGATGAAGTGCTGTTTTATGGCCTATTACGACTGCACCGGCGAGTGCAACACAGCGCAGATGAAGAGCTGTTTTATGGCCTATTACGACTGCACCGGCGAGTGCAACACAGCGCAGATGAAGAGTAGTTTTATGGCCTATTACGACTTCACCGGCGAGTGCAACACAGCGCAGATGAAGTGCTGTTTTATGGCCTATTACGACTGCACCGGCGAGTGCAACACAGCGCAGATGAAGAGCTGTTTTATGGCCTATTACGACTGCACCGGCGAGTGCAACACAGCGCAGATGAAGAGTAGTTTTATGGCCTATTACGACTTCACCGGCGAGTGCAACACAGCGCAGATGAAGAGCTGCTTTATGGTCTATTACGACTGCACCGGCGAGTGCAACACAGCGCAGATGAAGAGCTGTTTTATGGCCTATTACGACTGCACCGGCAAGTGCAACACAGCGCAGATGAAGAGCTGTTCAACGAACAATTGCAAAGGAATGTCGTAATTGCTCCAGCGAGTGCAACACAACGCAGATGAAGAGCTGTTTTATGGCCTATTACGACTGCACCGGCGAGTGCAACACAGCGCAGATGAAGAGCTGTTTTATGGCCTATTACGACTGCACCGGCGAGTGCAACACAGCGCAGATGAAGAGCTGTTCAACGAACAATTGCAAAGGAATGTCGTAATTGCTCCAGCGAGTGCAACACAACGCAGATGAAGAGCTGTTTTATGGCCTATTACGACTGCACCGGCGAGTGCAACACAGCGCAGATGAAGAGCTGTTTTATGGCCTATTACGACTGCACCGGCGAGTGCAACACAGCGCAGATGAAGAGCTGTTTTATGGCCTATTACGACTGCACCGTCGAGTGCAACACAGCGCAGATGAAGAGCTGTTTTATGGCCTATTACGACTGCACCGGCGAGTGCAACACAGCGCAGATGAAGAGCAGTTCATCGAACAATTGCAAACGAATGTCGTAATTGCACCGGCGAGTACAACACAGCGCACATGAAAAGCTGTTCAACGAACAATTGCAAACGAATGTCGTAATTGCACCGGCGAGTGCAACACAGCGCAGATGAAGAGCTGTTTTATGGCCTATTACGACTTCACCGGCGAGTGCAACACAGCGCAGATGAAGAGTAGTTTTATGGCCTATTACGACTTCACCGGCGAGTGCAACACAGCGCAGATGAAGTGCTGTTTTATGGCCTATTACGACTGCACCGGCGAGTGCAACACAGCGCAGATGAAGAGCTGTTTTATGGCCTATTACGACTGCACCGGCGAGTGCAACACAGCGCAGATGAAGAGTAGTTTTATGGCCTATTACGACTTCACCGGCGAGTGCAACACAGCGCAGATGAAGAGCTGCTTTATGGTCTATTACGACTGCACCGGCGAGTGCAACACAGCGCAGATGAAGAGCTGTTTTATGGCCTATTACGACTGCACCGGCAAGTGCAACACAGCGCAGATGAAGAGCTGTTCAACGAACAATTGCAAAGGAATGTCGTAATTGCTCCAGCGAGTGCAACACAACGCAGATGAAGAGCTGTTTTATGGCCTATTACGACTGCACCGGCGAGTGCAACACAGCGCAGATGAAGAGCTGTTTTATGGCCTATTACGACTGCACCGGCGAGTGCAACACAGCGCAGATGAAGAGCTGTTCAACGAACAATTGCAAAGGAATGTCGTAATTGCTCCAGCGAGTGCAACACAACGCAGATGAAGAGCTGTTTTATGGCCTATTACGACTTCACCGGCGAGTGCAACACAGCGCAGATGAAGAGCTGCTTTATGGTCTATTACGACTGCACCGGCGAGTGCAACACAGCGCAGATGAAGAGTAGTTTTATGGCCTATTACGACTTCACCGGCGAGTGCAACACAGCGCAGATGAAGAGCTGCTTTATGGTCTATTACGACTGCACCGGCGAGTGCAACACAGCGCAGATGAAGAGCTGTTTTATGGCCTATTACGACTGCACCGGCGAGTGCAACACAGGGCAGATGAAGAGCTGTTTTATGGCCTATTGCGACTGTACCGGCAAGTGCAACACAGCGCAGATGAAGAGCTGTTTTATGGCCTATTACGACTGCACTGGCGAGTGCAACACAGCGCAGATGAAGAGCTGTTTTATGGCCTATTACGACTGCACCGGCGAGTGCAACACAGCGCAGATGAAGAGCTGTTGTATGGCCTATTACGACTGCACCGGCAAGTGCAACACAGCGCAGATGAAGAGCTGTTTTATGGCGTATTACGACTGCACCTGCGAGTGCAACACAGCGGAGATGAAGAGCTGTTCAACGAACAATTGCAAACGAATGTCGTAATTGCACTGGCAAGTGCAACACAGCGCAGATGAAGAGCTGTTTTATGGCCGATTACGACTGCACCGGCAAGTGCAACACATCGCAGATGAAGAGCTGTTTTATGGCCTATTACGACTGCACCGGCAAGTGCAACACAGCGCAGATGAAGAGCTGTTTTATGGCCTATTACGACTTCACCGGCGAGTGCAACACAGCGCAGATGAAGAGCTGTTTTATGGCCTATTACGACTGCACCGGCGAGTGCAACGCAGCGCAGATGAAGAGCTGTTTTATGGCCTATTACGACTGCACTGGCGAGTGCAACACAGCGCAGATGAAGAGCTGTTTTATTGCCTATTACGACTACACCGGCGAGTGCAACGAAGCGCAGATGAAGAGCTGTTTTATGGCCTATTACGACTGCACTGGCGAGTGCAACACAGCGCAGATGAAGAGTAGTTTTATGGCCTATTACGACTTCACCGGCGAGTGCAACACAGCGCAGATGAAGAGCTGCTTTATGGTCTATTACGACTGCACCGGCGAGTGCAACACAGCGCAGATGAAGAGCTGTTTTATGGCCTATTACGACTGCACCGGCAAGTGCAACACAGCGCAGATGAAGAGCTGTTCAACGAACAATTGCAAAGGAATGTCGTAATTGCTCCAGCGAGTGCAACACAACGCAGATGAAGAGCTGTTTTATGGCCTATTACGACTGCACCGGCGAGTGCAACACAGCGCAGATGAAGAGCTGTTTTATGGCCTATTACGACTGCACCGGCGAGTGCAACACAGCGCAGATGAAGAGCTGTTCAACGAACAATTGCAAAGGAATGTCGTAATTGCTCCAGCGAGTGCAACACAACGCAGATGAAGAGCTGTTTTATGGCCTATTACGACTGCACCGGCGAGTGCAACACAGCGCAGATGAAGAGCTGTTTTATGGCCTATTACGACTGCACCGGCGAGTGCAACACAGCGCAGATGAAGAGCTGTTTTATGGCCTATTACGACTGCACCGTCGAGTGCAACACAGCGCAGATGAAGAGCTGTTTTATGGCCTATTACGACTGCACCGGCGAGTGCAACACAGCGCAGATGAAGAGCAGTTCATCGAACAATTGCAAACGAATGTCGTAATTGCACCGGCGAGTACAACACAGCGCACATGAAAAGCTGTTCAACGAACAATTGCAAACGAATGTCGTAATTGCACCGGCGAGTGCAACACAGCGCAGATGAAGAGCTGTTTTATGGCCTATTACGACTGCACCGGCGAGTGCAACACAGCGCAGATGAAGAGCTGTTTTATGGCCTATTACGACTGCACCGGCGAGTGCAACACAGCGCAGATGAAGAGTAGTTTTATGGCCTATTACGACTTCACCGGCGAGTGCAACACAGCGCAGATGAAGAGCTGCTTTATGGTCTATTACGACTGCACCGGCGAGTGCAACACAGCGCATATGAAGAGCTGTTTTATGGCCTATTACGACTGCACCTGCGAGTGCAACACAGCGCAGATGAAGAGCTGTTTTATGGCCTATTACGACTACACCGGCGAGTGCAACACAGCGCAGATGGAGAGCTGTTCAACGAACAATTGCAAACGAATGTCGTAATTGCACCGGCGAGTACAACACAGCGCACATGAAAAGCTGTTCAACGAACAATTGCAAACGAATGTCGTAATTGCACCGGCGAGTGCAACACAGCGCAGATGAAGAGCTGCTTTATGGTCTATTACGACTGCACCGGCGAGTGCAACGCAGCGCAGATGAAGAGCTGTTTTATGGCCTATTACGACTGCACTGGCGAGTGCAACACAGCGCAGATGAAGAGCTGTTTTATGGCCTATTACGACTTCACCGGCGAGTGCAACACAGCGCAGATGAAGAGCTGCTTTATGGACTATTACGGCTGCACCGGCGAGTGCAACACAGAGCAGATGAAGAGCTGTTTTATGGCCTATTACGACTGCACCGGCGAGTGCAACACAGCGCAGATGAAGAGCTGTTTTATGGCCTATTACGACTGCACTGGCGAGTGCAACACAGCGCAGATGAAGAGCTGTTTTATGGCCTATTACGACTGCACCGGCGAGTGCAACACAGCGCAGATGAAGAGCTGTTTTATGGCCTATTACGACTGCACTGGCGAGTGCAACACAGCGCAGATGAAGAGTAGTTTTATGGCCTATTACGACTTCACCGGCGAGTGCAACACAGCGCAGATGAAGAGCTGCTTTATGGTCTATTACGACTGCACCGGCGAGTGCAACACAGCGCAGATGAAGAGCTGTTTTATGGCCTATTACGACTGCACCGGCGAGTGCAATACAGCGTATATGAAGAGCTGTTTTATGGCCTATTACGACTGCACCTGCGAGTGCAACACAGCGCAGATGAAGAGCTGTTTTATGGCCTATTACGACTGCACTGGCGAGTGCAACACAGCGCAGATGAAGAGCTGTTTTATGGCCTATTACGACTGCACCGGCGAGTGCAACACAGCGCAGATGAAGAGCTGTTTTATGGCCTATTACGACTGCACCGGCGAGTGCAACGCAGCGCAGATGAAGAGCTGTTTTATGGCCTATTACGACTGCACTGGCGAGTGCAACACAGCGCAGATGAAGAGCTGTTTTATGGCCTATTACGACTTCACCGGCGAGTGCAACACAGCGCAGATGAAGAGCTGCTTTATGGTCTATTACGGCTGCACCGGCGAGTGCAACACAGAGCAGATGAAGAGCTGTTTTATGGCCTATTACGACTGCACCGGCGAGTGCAACACAGCGCAGATGAAGAGCTGTTTTATGGCCTATTACGACTGCACTGGCGAGTGCAACACAGCGCAGATGAAGAGCTGTTTTATGGCCTATTACGACTGCACCGGCGAGTGCAACACAGCGCAGATGAAGAGCTATTTTATGGCCTATTACGACTGCACCGGCGAGTGCAACACAGCGCAGATGAAGAGCTGTTCAACGAACAATTGCAAAGGAATGTCGTAATTGCTCCAGCGAGTGCAACACAACGCAGATGAAGAGCTGTTGTATGGCCTATTACGACTGCACCGGCAAGTGCAACATAGCGCAGATGAAGAGCTGTTTTATGGCCTATTACGACTGCACCTGCGAGTGCAACACAGCGGAGATGAAGAGCTGTTCAACGAACAATTGCAAACGAATGTCGTAATTGCACCGGCGAGTGCAACACTGCGCAGATGAAGAGCTGTTTTATGGCCTATTGCGACTGTACCGGCAAGTGCAACACAGCGCAGATGAAGAGCTGTTCAACGAACAATTGCAAACGAATGTCGTAATTGCACTGGCAAGTGCAACACAGCGCAGATGAAGAGCAGTTTTATGGCCTATTACGACTGCACCGGCAAGTGCAACACAGCGCAGATGAAGAGCTGTTTCATGGCCTATTACGACTGCACCGGCAAGTGCAACACAGCGCAGATAAAGAGCTGTTTTATGGCCTATTACGACTTCACCGGCGAGTGCAACACAGCGCAGATGAAGAGCTGTTTTATGGCCTATTACGACTGCACCGGCGAGTGCAACGCAGCGCAGATGAAGAGCTGTTTTATGGCCTATTACGACTGCACTGGCGAGTGCAACACAGCGCAGATGAAGAGCTGTTTTATGGCCTATTACGACTTCACCGGCGAGTGCAACACAGCGCAGATGAAGAGCTGCTTTATGGTCTATTACGGGTGCACCGGCGAGTGCAACACAGAGCAGATGAAGAGCTGTTTTATGGCCTATTACGACTGCACCGGCGAGTGCAACACAGCGCAGATGAAGAGCTGTTTTATGGCCTATTACGACTGCACTGGCGAGTGCAACACAGCGCAGATGAAGAGCTGTTTTATGGCCTATTACGACTGCACCGGCGAGTGCAACACAGCGCAGATGAAGAGCTGTTCAACGAACAATTGCAAAGGAATGTCGTAATTGCTCCAGCGAGTGCAACACAACGCAGATGAAGAGCTGTTTTATGGCCTATTACGACTGCACCGGCGAGTGCAACACAGCGCAGATGAAGTGCTGTTTTATGGCCTATTACGACTGCACCGGCGAGTGCAACACAGCGCAGATGAAGAGCTGTTTTATGGCCTATTACGACTGCACCGGCGAGTGCAACACAGCGCAGATGAAGAGTAGTTTTATGGCCTATTACGACTTCACCGGCGAGTGCAACACAGCGCAGATGAAGAGCTGCTTTATGGTCTATTACGACTGCACCGGCGAGTGCAACACAGCGCAGATGAAGAGCTGTTTTATGGCCTATTACGACTGCACCGGCAAGTGCAACACAGCGCAGATGAAGAGCTGTTCAACGAACAATTGCAAAGGAATGTCGTAATTGCTCCAGCGAGTGCAACACAACGCAGATGAAGAGCTGTTTTATGGCCTATTACGACTGCACCGGCGAGTGCAACACAGCGCAGATGAAGAGCTGTTTTATGGCCTATTACGACTGCACCGGCGAGTGCAACACAGCGCAGATGAAGAGCTGTTCAACGAACAATTGCAAAGGAATGTCGTAATTGCTCCAGCGAGTGCAACACAACGCAGATGAAGAGCTGTTTTATGGCCTATTACGACTGCACCGGCGAGTGCAACACAGCGCAGATGAAGAGCTGTTTTAAGGCCTATTACGACTGCACCGGCGAGTGCAACACAGCGCAGATGAAGAGCTGTTTTATGGCCTATTACGACTGCACCGTTGAGTGCAACACAGCGCAGATGAAGAGCTGTTTTATGGCCTATTACGACTGCACCGGCGAGTGCAACACAGCGCAGATGAAGAGCTGTTCAACGAACAATTGCAAACGAATGTCGTAATTGCACCGGCGAGTACAACACAGCGCACATGAAAAGCTGTTCAACGAACAATTGCAAACGAATGTCGTAATTGCACCGGCGAGTGCAACACAGCGCAGATGAAGAGCTGTTTTATGGCCTATTACGACTGCACCGGCGAGTGCAACACAGCGCAGATGAAGAGCTGTTTTATGGCCTATTACGACTGCACCGGCGAGTGCAACACAGCGCAGATGAAGAGTAGTTTTATGGCCTATTACGACTTCACCGGCGAGTGCAACACAGCGCAGATGAAGAGCTGCTTTATGGTCTATTACGACTGCACCGGCGAGTGCAACACAGCGCATATGAAGAGCTGTTTTATGGCCTATTACGACTGCACCTGCGAGTGCAACACAGCGCAGATGAAGAGCTGTTTTATGGCCTATTACGACTGCACTGGCGAGTGCAACACAGCGCAGATGAAGAGCTGTTTTATGGCCTATTACGACTGCACCGGCGAGTGCAACACAGCGCAGATGAAGAGCTGTTTTATGGCCTATTACGACTGCACTGGCGAGTGCAACACAGCGCAGATGAAGAGTAGTTTTATGGCCTATTACGACTTCACCGGCGAGTGCAACACAGCGCAGATGAAGAGCTGCTTTATGGTCTATTACGACTGCACCGGCGAGTGCAACACAGCGCAGATGAAGAGCTGTTTTATGGCCTATTACGACTGCACCGGCGAGTGCAATACAGCGTATATGAAGAGCTGTTTTATGGCCTATTACGACTGCACCTGCGAGTGCAACACAGCGCAGATGAAGAGCTGTTTTATGGCCTATTACGACTGCACTGGCGAGTGCAACACAGCGCAGATGAAGAGCTGTTTTATGGCCTATTACGACTGCACCGGCGAGTGCAACACAGCGCAGATGAAGAGCTGTTTTATGGCCTATTACGACTGCACTGGCGAGTGCAACACAGCGCAGATGAAGAGCTGTTTTATGGCCTATTACGACTGCACCGGCGAGTGCAATACAGCGTATATGAAGAGCTGTTTTATGGCCTATTACGACTGCACCGGCGAGTGCAACACAGCGCAGATGAAGAGTAGTTTTATGGCCTATTACGACTTCACCGGCGAGTGCAACACAGCGCAGATGAAGAGCTGCTTTATGGTCTATTACGACTGCACCGGCGAGTGCAACACAGCGCAGATGAAGAGCTGTTTTATGGCCTATTACGACTGCACCGGCGAGTGCAACGCAGCGCAGATGAAGAGCTGTTTTATGGCCTATTACGACTGCACTGGCGAGTGCAACACAGCGCAGATGAAGAGCTGTTTTATGTCCTATTACGACTTCACCGGCGAGTGCAACACAGCGCAGATGAAGAGCTGCTTTATGGTCTATTACGGCTGCACCGGCGAGTGCAACACAGAGCAGATGAAGAGCTGTTTTATGGCCTATTACGACTGCACCGGCGAGTGCAACACAGCGCAGATGAAGAGCTGTTTTATGGCCTATTACGACTGCACTGGCGAGTGCAACACAGCGCAGATGAAGAGTAGTTTTATGGCCTATTACGACTTCACCGGCGAGTGCAACACAGCGCAGATGAAGAGCTGCTTTATGGTCTATTACGACTGCACCGGCGAGTGCAACACAGCGCAGATGAAGAGCTGTTTTATGGCCTATTACGACTGCACCGGCGAGTGCAATGCAGCGCAGATGAAGAGCTGTTTTATGGCCTATTACGACTGCACTGGCGAGTGCAACACAGCGCAGATGAAGAGCTGTTTTATGGCCTATTACGACTTCACCGGCGAGTGCAACACAGCGCAGATGAAGAGCTGCTTTATGGTCTATTACGGCTGCACCGGCGAGTGCAACACAGAGCAGATGAAGAGCTGTTTTATGGCCTATTACGACTGCACCGGCGAGTGCAACACAGCGCAGATGAAGAGCTGTTTTATGGCCTATTACGACTGCACTGGCGAGTGCAACACAGCGCAGATGAAGAGCTGTTTTATGGCCTATTACGACTGCACTGGCGAGTGCAACACAGCGCAGATGAAGAGCTGTTTTATGGCCTATTACGACTGCACCGGCGAGTGCAACACAGCGCAGATGAAGAGCTGTTCAACGAACAATTGCAAACGAATGTCGTAATTGCACCGGCGAGTACAACACAGCGCACATGAAAAGCTGTTCAACGAACAATTGCAAACGAATGTCGTAATTGCACCGGCGAGTGCAACACAGCGCAGATGAAGAGCTGTTTTATGGCCTATTACGACTGCACCGGCGAGTGCAACACAGCGCAGATGAAGAGTAGTTTTATGGCCTATTACGACTTCACCGGCGAGTGCAACACAGCGCAGATGAAGAGCTGCTTTATGGTCTATTACGACTGCACCGGCGAGTGCAACACAGCGCAGATGAAGAGCTGTTTTATGGCCTATTACGACTGCACCGGCGAGTGCAATACAGCGTATATGAAGAGCTGTTTTATGGCCTATTACGACTGCACCTGCGAGTGCAACACAGCGCAGATGAAGAGCTGTTTTATGGCCTATTACGACTGCACTGGCGAGTGCAACACAGCGCAGATGAAGAGCTGTTTTATGGCCTATTACGACTGCACCGGCGAGTGCAACACAGCGCAGATGAAGAGCTGTTTTATGGCCTATTACGACTGCACTGGCGAGTGCAACACAGCGCAGATGAAGAGCTGTTTTATGGCCTATTACGACTGCACCGGCGAGTGCAATACAGCGTATATGAAGAGCTGTTTTATGGCCTATTACGACTGCACCGGCGAGTGCAACACAGCGCAGATGAAGAGTAGTTTTATGGCCTATTACGACTTCACCGGCGAGTGCAACACAGCGCAGATGAAGAGCTGCTTTATGGTCTATTACGACTGCACCGGCGAGTGCAACACAGCGCAGATGAAGAGCTGTTTTATGGCCTATTACGACTGCACCGGCGAGTGCAACGCAGCGCAGATGAAGAGCTGTTTTATGGCCTATTACGACTGCACTGGCGAGTGCAACACAGCGCAGATGAAGAGCTGTTTTATGGCCTATTACGACTTCACCGGCGAGTGCAACACAGCGCAGATGAAGAGCTGCTTTATGGTCTATTACGGCTGCACCGGCGAGTGCAACACAGAGCAGATGAAGAGCTGTTTTATGGCCTATTACGACTGCACCGGCGAGTGCAACACAGCGCAGATGAAGAGCTGTTTTATGGCCTATTACGACTGCACTGGCGAGTGCAACACAGCGCAGATGAAGAGTAGTTTTATGGCCTATTACGACTTCACCGGCGAGTGCAACACAGCGCAGATGAAGAGCTGCTTTATGGTCTATTACGACTGCTCCGGCGAGTGCAACACAGCGCAGATGAAGAGCTGTTTTATGGCCTATTACGACTGCACCGGCGAGTGCAATGCAGCGCAGATGAAGAGCTGTTTTATGGCCTATTACGACTGCACTGGCGAGTGCAACACAGCGCAGATGAAGAGCTGTTTTATGGCCTATTACGACTTCACCGGCGAGTGCAACACAGCGCAGATGAAGAGCTGCTTTATGGTCTATTACGGCTGCACCGGCGAGTGCAACACAGAGCAGATGAAGAGCTGTTTTATGGCCTATTACGACTGCACCGGCGAGTGCAACACAGCGCAGATGAAGAGCTGTTTTATGGCCTATTACGACTGCACTGGCGAGCGCAACACAGCGCAGATGAAGAGCTGTTTTATGGCCTATTACGACTGCACCGGCGAGTGCAACACAGCGCAGATGAAGAGCTGTTTTATGGCCTATTACGACTGCACTGGCGAGTGCAACACAGCGCAGATGAAGAGCTGTTTTATGGCCTATTACGACTGCACCGGCGAGTGCAATACAGCGTATATGAAGAGCTGTTTTATGGCCTATTACGACTGCACCAGCGAGTGCAACACAGCGCAGATGAAGAGCTGTTTTATGGCCTATTACGACTACACCGGCGAGTGCAACACAGCGCAGATGGAGAGCTGTTCAACGAACAATTGCAAACGAATGTCGTAATTGCACCGGCGAGTACAACACAGCGCACATGAAAAGCTGTTCAACGAACAATTGCAAACGAATGTCGTAATTGCACCGGCGAGTGCAACACAGCGCAGATGAAGAGCTGTTTTATGGCCTATTACGACTGCACCGGCGAGTGCAACACAGCGCAGATGAAGAGCTGTTTTATGGCCTATTACGACTGCACCGGCGAGTGCAACACAGCGCAGATGAAGAGTAGTTTTATGGCCTATTACGACTTCACCGGCGAGTGCAACACAGCGCAGATGAAGAGCTGCTTTATGGTCTATTACGACTGCACCGGCGAGTGCAACACAGCGCAGATGAAGAGCTGTTTTATGGCCTATTACGACTGCACCGGCGAGTGCAATACAGCGCATATGAAGAGCTGTTTTATGGCCTATTACGACTGCACCTGCGAGTGCAACACAGCGCAGATGAAGAGCTGTTTTATGGCCTATTACGACTACACCGGCGAGTGCAACACAGCGCAGATGAAGAGCTGTTTTATGGCCTATTACGACTGCACCGGCGAGTGCAACGCAGCGCAGATGAAGAGCTGTTTTATGGCCTATTACGACTGCACTGGCGAGTGCAACACAGCGCAGATGAAGAGCTGTTTTATGGTCTATTACGACTTCACCGGCGAGTGCAACACAGCGCAGATGAAGAGCTGCTTTATGGCCTATTACGACTTCACCGGCGAGTGCAACACAGCGCAGATGAAGAGCTGCTTTATGGTCTATTACGACTGCACCGGCGAGTGCAACACAGCGCAGATGAAGAGCTGTTTTATGGCCTATTACGACTGCACCGGCGAGTGCAACGCAGCGCAGATGAAGAGCTGTTTTATGGCCTATTACGACTGCACTGGCGAGTGCAACACAGCGCAGATGAAGAGCTGTTTTATGGTCTATTACGACTTCACCGGCGAGTGCAACACAGCGCAGATGAAGAGCTGCTTTATGGTCTATTACGGCTGCACCGGCGAGTGCAACACAGAGCAGATGAAGAGCTGTTTTATGGCCTATTACGACTGCACCGGCGAGTGCAACACAGCGCAGATGAAGAGCTGTTTTATGGCCTATTACGACTGCACCGGCGAGTGCAACACAGCGCAGATGAAGAGCTGTTTTATGGCCTATTACGACTGCACTGGCGAGTGCAACACAGCGCAGATGAAGAGCTGTTTTATGGTCTATTACGACTTCACCGGCGAGTGCAACACAGCGCAGATGAAGAGCTGCTTTATGGTCTATTACGGCTGCACCGGCGAGTGCAACACAGAGCAGATGAAGAGCTGTTTTATGGCCTATTACGACTGCACCGGCGAGTGCAACACAGCGCAGATGAAGAGCTGTTTTATGGCCTATTACGACTGCACTGGCGAGTGCAACACAGCGCAGATGAAGAGCTGTTTTATGGCCTATTACGACTGCACCGGCGAGTGCAACACAGCGCAGATGAAGAGCTGTTTTATGGCCTATTACGACTTCACCGGCGAGTGCAACACAGCGCAGATGAAGAGCTGCTTTATGGTCTATTACGACTGCACCGGCGAGTGCAACACAGCGCAGATGAAGAGCTGTTTTATGGCCTATTACGACTGCACCGGCGAGTGCAACACAGCGCAGATGAAGAGTAGTTTTATGGCCTATTACGACTTCACCGGCGAGTGCAACACAGCGCAGATGAAGAGCTGCTTTATGGTCTATTACGACTGCACCGGCGAGTGCAACACAGCGCAGATGAAGAGCTGTTTTATGGCCTATTACGACTGCACCGGCGAGTGCAACGCAGCGCAGATGAAGAGCTGTTTTATGGCCTATTACGACTGCACTGGCGAGTGCAACACAGCGCAGATGAAGAGCTGTTTTATGGTCTATTACGACTTCACCGGCGAGTGCAACACAGCGCAGATGAAGAGCTGCTTTATGGTCTATTACGGCTGCACCGGCGAGTGCAACACAGAGCAGATGAAGAGCTGTTTTATGGCCTATTACGACTGCACCGGCGAGTGCAACACAGCGCAGATGAAGAGCTGTTTTATGGCCTATTACGACTGCACTGGCGAGTGCAACACAGCGCAGATGAAGAGCTGTTTTATGGCCTATTACGACTGCACCGGCGAGTGCAACACAGCGCAGATGAAGAGCTGTTTTATGGCCTATTACGACTGCACCGGCGAGTGCAACGCAGCGCAGATGAAGAGCTGTTTTATGGCCTATTACGACTGCACTGGCGAGTACAACACAGCGCAGATGAAGAGCTGTTTTATGGCCTATTACGACTTCACCGGCGAGTGCAACACAGCGCAGATGAAGAGCTGCTTTATGGTCTATTACGGCTGCACCGGCGAGTGCAACACAGAGCAGATGAAGAGCTGTTTTATGGCCTATTACGACTGCACCGGCGAGTGCAACACAGCGCAGATGAAGAGCTGTTTTATGGCCTATTACGACTGCACTGGCGAGTGCAACACAGCGCAGATGAAGAGCTGTTTTATGGCCTATTACGACTGCACCGGCGAGTGCAACACAGCGCAGATGAAGAGCTGTTTTATGGCCTATTACGACTGCACTGGCGAGTGCAACACAGCGCAGATGAAGAGCTGTTTTATGGCCTATTACGACTGCACCGGCGAGTGCAATACAGCGTATATGAAGAGCTGTTTTATGGCCTATTACGACTGCACCTGCGAGTGCAACACAGCGCAGATGAAGAGCTGTTTTATGGCCTATTACGACTACACCGGCGAGTGCAACACAGCGCAGATGGAGAGCTGTTCAACGAACAATTGCAAACGAATGTCGTAATTGCACCGGCGAGTACAACACAGCGCACATGAAAAGCTGTTCAACGAACAATTGCAAACGAATGTCGTAATTGCACCGGCGAGTGCAACACAGCGCAGATGAAGAGCTGTTTTATGGCCTATTACGACTGCACCGGCGAGTGCAACACAGCGCAGATGAAGAGCTGTTTTATGGCCTATTACGACTGCACCGGCGAGTGCAACACAGCGCAGATGAAGAGTAGTTTTATGGCCTATTACGACTGCACTGGCGAGTGCAACACAGCGCAGATGAAGAGCTGTTTTATGGCCTATTACGACTGCACCGGCGAGTGCAACACAGCGCAGATGAAGAGCTGTTTTATGGCCTATTACGACTGCACTGGCGAGTGCAACACAGCGCAGATGAAGAGCTGTTTTATGGCCTATTACGACTGCACCGGCGAGTGCAATACAGCGTATATGAAGAGCTGTTTTATGGCCTATTACGACTGCACCTGCGAGTGCAACACAGCGCAGATGAAGAGCTGTTTTATGGCCTATTACGACTACACCGGCGAGTGCAACACAGCGCAGATGGAGAGCTGTTCAACGAACAATTGCAAACGAATGTCGTAATTGCACCGGCGAGTACAACACAGCGCACATGAAAAGCTGTTCAACGAACAATTGCAAACGAATGTCGTAATTGCACCGGCGAGTGCAACACAGCGCAGATGAAGAGCTGTTTTATGGCCTATTACGACTGCACCGGCGAGTGCAACACAGCGCAGATGAAGAGCTGTTTTATGGCCTATTACGACTGCACCGGCGAGTGCAACACAGCGCAGATGAAGAGTAGTTTTATGGCCTATTACGACTTCACCGGCGAGTGCAACACAGCGCAGATGAAGAGCTGCTTTATGGTCTATTACGACTGCACCGGCGAGTGCAACACAGCGCAGATGAAGAGCTGTTTTATGGCCTATTACGACTGCACCGGCGAGTGCAATACAGCGCATATGAAGAGCTGTTTTATGGCCTATTACGACTGCACCTGCGAGTGCAACACAGCGCAGATGAAGAGCTGTTTTATGGCCTATTACGACTACACCGGCGAGTGCAACACAGCGCAGATGGAGAGCTGTTCAACGAACAATTGCAAACGAATGTCGTAATTGCACCGGCGAGTACAACACAGCGCACATGAAAAGCTGTTCAACGAACAATTGCAAACGAATGTCGTAATTGCACCGGCGAGTGCAACACAGCGCAGATGAAGAGCTGTTTTATGGCCTATTACGACTGCACCGGCGAGTGCAACACAGCGCAGATGAAGAGCTGTTTTATGGCCTATTACGACTGCACCGGCGAGTGCAACACAGCGCAGATGAAGAGTAGTTTTATGGCCTATTACGACTTCACCGGCGAGTGCAACACAGCGCAGATGAAGAGCTGCTTTATGGTCTATTACGACTGCACCGGCGAGTGCAACACAGAGCAGATGAAGAGCTGTTTTATGGCCTATTACGACTGCACCGGCGAGTGCAATACAGCGCATATGAAGAGCTGTTTTATGGCCTATTACGACTGCACCTGCGAGTGCAACACAGCGCAGATGAAGAGCTGTTTTATGGCCTATTACGACTACACCGGCGAGTGCAACACAGCGCAGATGGAGAGCTGTTCAACGAACAATTGCAAACGAATGTCGTAATTGCACCGGCGAGTACAACACAGCGCACATGAAAAGCTGTTCAACGAACAATTGCAAACGAATGTCGTAATTGCACCGGCGAGTGCAACACAGCGCAGATGAAGAGCTGTTTTATGGCCTATTACGACTGCACCGGCGAGTGCAACACAGCGCAGATGAAGAGTAGTTTTATGGCCTATTACGACTTCACCGGCGAGTGCAACACAGCGCAGATGAAGAGCTGCTTTATGGTCTATTACGACTGCACCGGCGAGTGCAACACAGCGCAGATGAAGAGCTGTTTTATGGCCTATTACGACTGCACCGGCGAGTGCAACGCAGCGCAGATGAAGAGCTGTTTTATGGCCTATTACGACTGCACTGGCGAGTGCAACACAGCGCAGATGAAGAGCTGTTTTATGGTCTATTACGACTTCACCGGCGCGTGCAACACAGCGCAGATGAAGAGCTGCTTTATGGTCTATTACGGCTGCACCGGCGAGTGCAACACAGAGCAGATGAAGAGCTGTTTTATGGCCTATTACGACTGCACCGGCGAGTGCAACACAGCGCAGATGAAGAGCTGTTTTATGGCCTATTACGACTGCACTGGCGAGTGCAACACAGCGCAGATGAAGAGCTGTTTTATGGCCTATTACGACTGCACCGGCGAGTGCAACACAGCGCAGATGAAGAGCTGTTTTATGGCCTATTACGACTGCACCGGCGAGTGCAACACAGCGCAGATGAAGAGCTGTTTTATGGCCTATTACGACTGCACCGGCGAGTGCAACACAGCGCAGATGAAGAGTAGTTTTATGGCCTATTACGACTTCACCGGCGAGTGCAACACAGCGCAGATGAAGAGCTGCTTTATGGTCTATTACGACTGCACCGGCGAGTGCAACACAGCGCAGATGAAGAGCTGTTTTATGGCCTATTACGACTGCACCGGCGAGTGCAATACAGCGCATATGAAGAGCTGTTTTATGGCCTATTACGACTGCACCTGCGAGTGCAACACAGCGCAGATGAAGAGCTGTTTTATGGCCTATTACGACTACACCGGCGAGTGCAACACAGCGCAGATGGAGAGCTGTTCAACGAACAATTGCAAACGAATGTCGTAATTGCACCGGCGAGTACAACACAGCGCACATGAAAAGCTGTTCAACGAACAATTGCAAACGAATGTCGTAATTGCACCGGCGAGTGCAACACAGCGCAGATGAAGAGCTGTTTTATGGCCTATTACGACTGCACCTGCGAGTGCAACACAGCGCAGATGAAGAGCTGTTTTATGGCCTATTACGACTGCACCGGCGAGTGCAACACAGCGCAGATGAAGAGTAGTTTTATGGCCTATTACGACTTCACCGGCGAGTGCAACACAGCGCAGATGAAGAGCTGCTTTATGGTCTATTACGACTGCACCGGCGAGTGCAACACAGCGCAGATGAAGAGCTGTTTTATGGCCTATTACGACTGCACCGGCGAGTGCAATACAGCGCATATGAAGAGCTGTTTTATGGCCTATTACGACTGCACCTGCGAGTGCAACACAGCGCAGATGAAGAGCTGTTTTATGGCCTATTACGACTACACCGGCGAGTGCAACACAGCGCAGATGGAGAGCTGTTCAACGAACAATTGCAAACGAATGTCGTAATTGCACCGGCGAGTACAACACAGCGCACATGAAAAGCTGTTCAACGAACAATTGCAAACGAATGTCGTAATTGCACCGGCGAGTGCAACACAGCGCAGATGAAGAGCTGTTTTATGGCCTATTACGACTGCACCGGCGAGTGCAACACAGCGCAGATGAAGAGTAGTTTTATGGCCTATTACGACTTCACCGGCGAGTGCAACACAGCGCAGATGAAGAGCTGCTTTATGGTCTATTACGACTGCACCGGCGAGTGCAACACAGCGCAGATGAAGAGCTGTTTTATGGCCTATTACGACTGCACCGGCGAGTGCAACGCAGCGCAGATGAAGAGCTGTTTTATGGCCTATTACGACTGCACTGGCGAGTGCAACACAGCGCAGATGAAGAGCTGTTTTATGGTCTATTACGACTTCACCGGCGAGTGCAACACAGCGCAGATGAAGAGCTGCTTTATGGTCTATTACGGCTGCACCGGCGAGTGCAACACAGAGCAGATGAAGAGCTGTTTTATGGCCTATTACGACTGCACCGGCGAGTGCAACACAGCGCAGATGAAGAGCTGTTTTATGGCCTATTACGACTGCACTGGCGAGTGCAACACAGCGCAGATGAAGAGCTGTTTTATGGCCTATTACGACTGCACCGGCGAGTGCAACACAGCGCAGATGAAGAGCTGTTTTATGGCCTATTACGACTGCACCGGCGAGTGCAACACAGCGCAGATGAAGAGCTGTTTTATGGCCTATTACGACTGCACCGGCGAGTGCAATACAGCGTATATGAAGAGCTGTTTTATGGCCTATTACGACTGCACCTGCGAGTGCAACACAGCGCAGATGAAGAGCTGTTTTATGGCCTATTACGACTACACCGGCGAGTGCAACACAGCGCAGATGGAGAGCTGTTCAACGAACAATTGCAAACGAATGTCGTAATTGCACCGGCGAGTACAACACAGCGCACATGAAAAGCTGTTCAACGAACAATTGCAAACGAATGTCGTAATTGCACCGGCGAGTGCAACACAGCGCAGATGAAGAGCTGTTTTATGGCCTATTACGACTGCACCGGCGAGTGCAACACAGCGCAGATGAAGAGCTGTTTTATGGCCTATTACGACTGCACCGGCGAGTGCAACACAGCGCAGATGAAGAGTAGTTTTATGGCCTATTACGACTTCACCGGCGAGTGCAACACAGCGCAGATGAAGAGCTGCTTTATGGTCTATTACGACTGCACCGGCGAGTGCAACACAGCGCAGATGAAGAGCTGTTTTATGGCCTATTACGACTGCACCGGCGAGTGCAATACAGCGCATATGAAGAGCTGTTTTATGGCCTATTACGACTGCACCTGCGAGTGCAACACAGCGCAGATGAAGAGCTGTTTTATGGCCTATTACGACTACACCGGCGAGTGCAACACAGCGCAGATGGAGAGCTGTTCAACGAACAATTGCAAACGAATATCGTAATTGCACCGGCGAGTACAACACAGCGCACATGAAAAGCTGTTCAACGAACAATTGCAAACGAATGTCGTAATTGCACCGGCGAGTGCAACACAGCGAAGATGAAGAGCTGTTTTATGGCCTATTACGACTGCACCGGCGAGTGCAACACAGCGCAGATGAAGAGTAGTTTTATGGCCTATTACGACTTCACCGGCGAGTGCAACACAGCGCAGATGAAGAGCTGCTTTATGGTCTATTACGACTGCACCGGCGAGTGCAACACAGCGCAGATGAAGAGCTGTTTTATGGCCTATTACGACTGCACCGGCGAGTGCAACGCAGCGCAGATGAAGAGCTGTTTTATGGCCTATTACGACTGCACTGGCGAGTGCAACACAGCGCAGATGAAGAGCTGTTTTATGGCCTATTACGACTTCACCGGCGAGTGCAACACAGCGCAGATGAAGAGCTGCTTTATGGTCTTTTACGGCTGCACCGGCGAGTGCAACACAGAGCAGATGAAGAGCTGTTTTATGGCCTATTACGACTGCACCGGCGAGTGCAACACAGCGCAGATGAAGAGCTGTTTTATGGCCTATTACGACTGCACTGGCGAGTGCAACACAGCGCAGATGAAGAGCTGTTTTATGGCCTATTACGACTGCACCGGCGAGTGCAACACAGCGCAGATGAAGAGCTGTTCAACGAACAATTGCAAAGGAATGTCGTAATTGCTCCAGCGAGTGCAACACAACGCAGATGAAGAGCTGTTTTATGGCCTATTACGACTGCACCGGCGAGTGCAACACAGCGCAGATGAAGAGCTGCTTTATGGTCTATTACGACTGCACCGGCGAGTGCAACACAGCGCAGATGAAGAGCTGTTTTATGGCCTATTACGACTGCACCGGCGAGTGCAACACAGCGCAGATGAAGAGCTGTTCAACGAACAATTGCAAAGGAATGTCGTAATTGCTCCAGCGAGTGCAACACAACGCAGATGAAGAGCTGTTTTATGGCCTATTACGACTTCACCGGCGAGTGCAACACAGCGCAGATGAAGAGCTGCTTTATGGTCTATTACGGCTGCACCGGCGAGTGCAACACAGAGCAGATGAAGAGCTGTTTTATGGCCTATTACGACTGCACCGGCGAGTGCAACACAGCGCAGATGAAGAGCTGTTTTATGGCCTATTACGACAGCACTGGCGAGTGCAACACAGCGCAGATGAAGAGCTGTTTTATGGCCTATTACGACTGCACCGGCGAGTGCAACACAGCGCAGATGAAGAGCTGTTCAACGAACAATTGCAAAGGAATGTCGTAATTGCTCCAGCGAGTGCAACACAACGCAGATGAAGAGCTGTTTTATGGCCTATTACGACTGCACCGGCGAGTGCAACACAGCGCAGATGAAGTGCTGTTTTATGGCCTATTACGACTGCACCGGCGAGTGCAACACAGCGCAGATGAAGAGCTGTTTTATGGCCTATTACGACTGCACCGGCGAGTGCAACACAGCGCAGATGAAGAGTAGTTTTATGGCCTATTACGACTTCACCGGCGAGTGCAACACAGCGCAGATGAAGAGCTGCTTTATGGTCTATTACGACTGCACCGGCGAGTGCAACACAGCGCAGATGAAGAGCTGTTTTATGGCCTATTACGACTGCACCGGCGAGTGCAACACAGCGCAGATGAAGAGCTGTTGTATGGCCTATTACGACTGCACCGGCGAGTGCAACACAGCGCAGATGAAGAGCTGTTCAACGAACAATTGCAAAGGAATGTCGTAATTGCTCCAGCGAGTGCAACACAACGCAGATGAAGAGCTGTTTTATGGCCTATTACGACTGCACCGGCGAGTGCAACACAGCGCAGATGAAGAGCTGTTTTATGGCCTATTACGACTGCACTGGCGAGTGCAACACAGCGCAGATGAAGAGCTGTTTTATGGCCTATTACGACTGCACCGGCGAGTGCAACACAGCGCAGATGAAGAGCTGTTCAACGAACAATTGCAAAGGAATGTCGTAATTGCTCCAGCGAGTGCAACACAACGCAGATGAAGAGCTGTTTTATGGCCTATTACGACTGCACCGGCGAGTGCAACACAGCGCAGATGAAGAGCTGCTTTATGGTCTATTACGACTGCACCGGCGAGTGCAACACAGCGCAGATGAAGAGCTGTTTTATGGCCTATTACGACTGCACCGGCGAGTGCAACACAGCGCAGATGAAGAGCTGTTCAACGAACAATTGCAAAGGAATGTCGTAATTGCTCCAGCGAGTGCAACACAACGCAGATGAAGAGCTGTTTTATGGCCTATTACGACTTCACCGGCGAGTGCAACACAGCGCAGATGAAGAGCTGCTTTATGGTCTATTACGGCTGCACCGGCGAGTGCAACACAGAGCAGATGAAGAGCTGTTTTATGGCCTATTACGACTGCACCGGCGAGTGCAACACAGCGCAGATGAAGAGCTGTTTTATGGCCTATTACGACAGCACTGGCGAGTGCAACACAGCGCAGATGAAGAGCTGTTTTATGGCCTATTACGACTGCACCGGCGAGTGCAACACAGCGCAGATGAAGAGCTGTTCAACGAACAATTGCAAAGGAATGTCGTAATTGCTCCAGCGAGTGCAACACAACGCAGATGAAGAGCTGTTTTATGGCCTATTACGACTGCACCGGCGAGTGCAACACAGCGCAGATGAAGAGCTGTTTTATGGCCTATTACGACTGCACCGGCGAGTGCAACACAGCGCAGATGAAGAGCTGTTTTATGGCCTATTACGACTGCACCGGCGAGTGCAACACAGCGCAGATGAAGAGTAGTTTTATGGCCTATTACGACTTCACCGGCGAGTGCAACACAGCGCAGATGAAGAGCTGCTTTATGGTCTATTACGACTGCACCGGCGAGTGCAACACAGCGCAGATGAAGAGCTGTTTTATGGCCTATTACGACTGCACCGGCGAGTGCAACACAGCGCAGATGAAGAGCTGTTGTATGGCCTATTACGACTGCACCGGCAAGTGCAACACAGCGCAGATGAAGAGCTGTTTTATGGCCTATTACGACTGCACCGGCGAGTGCAACACAGCGCAGATGAAGAGCTGTTTTATGGCCTATTACGACTGCACCGGCAAGTGCAACACAGCGCAGATGAAGAGCTGTTTTATGGCCTATTACGACTGCACCGGCAAGTGCAACACAGCGCAGATGAAGAGCTGTTTTATGGCCTATTGCGACTGTACCGGCAAGTGCAACACAGCGCAGATGAAGAGCTGTTCAACGAACAATTGCAAACGAATGTCGTAATTGCACCGGCGAGGACAACACAGCTCACATGAAAAGCTGTTCAACGAACAATTGCAAACGAATGTCGTAATTGCACCGGCGAGTGCAACACAGCGCAGATGAAGAGCTGTTTTATGGCCTATTACGGCTGCACCGGCGAGTGCAACACAGCGCAGATGAAGAGCTGTTCAACGAACAATTGCAAAGGAATGTCGTAATTGATCCAGCGAGTGCAACACAACGCAGATGAAGAGCTGTTTTATGGCCTATTACGACTGCACCGGCGAGTGCAACACAGCGCAGATGAAGAGCTGTTCAACGAACAATTGCAAAGGAATGTCGTAATTGATCCAGCGAGTGCAACACAACGCAGATGAAGAGCTGTTTTATGGCCTATTACGACTGCACCGGCGAGTGCAACACAGCGCAGATGAAGAGCTGTTTTATGGCCTATTACGACTGCACCGGCGAGTGCAACACAGCGCAGATGAAGAGCTGCTTTATGGTCTATTATGACTGCTCCGGCGAGTGCAACACAGCGCAGATGAAGAGTAGTTTTATGGCCTATTACGACTGCACCGGCGAGTGCAATACAGCGCATATGAAGAGCTGTTTTATGGCCTATTACGACTGCACCTGCGAGTGCAACACAGCGCAGATGAAGAGCTGTTCAACGAACAATTGCAAACGAATGTCGTAATTGCACCGCCGAGGACAACACAGCTCACATGAAAAGCTGTTCAACGAACAATTGCAAACGAATGTCGTAATTGCACCGGCGAGTGCAACACAGCGCAGATGAAGAGCTGTTTTATGGCCTATTACGACTGCACCGGCGAGTGCAACACAGCGCAGATGAAGAGCTGTTCAACGAACAATTGCAAAGGAATGTCGTAATTGCTCCAGCGAGTGCAACACAACGCAGATGAAGAGCTGTTTTATGGCCTATTACGACTTCACCGGCGAGTGCAACACAGCGCAGATGAAGAGCTGCTTTATGGTCTATTACGGCTGCACCGGCGAGTGCAACACAGAGCAGATGAAGAGCTGTTTTATGGCCTATTACGACTGCACCGGCGAGTGCAACACAGCGCAGATGAAGAGCTGTTTTATGGCCTATTACGACAGCACTGGCGAGTGCAACACAGCGCAGATGAAGAGCTGTTTTATGGCCTATTACGACTGCACCGGCGAGTGCAACACAGCGCAGATGAAGAGCTGTTCAACGAACAATTGCAAAGGAATGTCGTAATTGCTCCAGCGAGTGCAACACAACGCAGATGAAGAGCTGTTTTATGGCCTATTACGACTGCACCGGCGAGTGCAACACAGCGCAGATGAAGTGCTGTTTTATGGCCCATTACGACTGCACCGGCGAGTGCAACACAGCGCAGATGAAGAGCTGTTTTATGGCCTATTACGACTGCACCGGCGAGTGCAACACAGCGCAGATGAAGAGTAGTTTTATGGCCTATTACGACTTCACCGGCGAGTGCAACACAGCGCAGATGAAGAGCTGCTTTATGGTCTATTACGACTGCACCGGCGAGTGCAACACAGCGCAGATGAAGAGCTGTTTTATGGCCTATTACGACTGCACCGGCGAGTGCAACACAGCGCAGATGAAGAGCTGTTGTATGGCCTATTACGACTGCACCGGCAAGTGCAACACAGCGCAGATGAAGAGCTGTTTTATGGCCTATTACGACTGCACCGGCGAGTGCAACACAGCGCAGATGAAGAGCTGTTTTATGGCCTATTACGACTGCACCGGCAAGTGCAACACAGCGCAGATGAAGAGCTGTTTTATGGCCTATTACGACTGCACCGGTAAGTGCAACACAGCGCAGATGAAGAGCTGTTTTATGGCCTATTGCGACTGTACCGGCAAGTGCAACACAGCGCAGATGAAGAGCTGTTCAACGAACAATTGCAAACGAATGTCGTAATTGCACCGGCGAGGACAACACAGCTCACATGAAAAGCTGTTCAACGAACAATTGCAAACGAATGTCGTAATTGCACCGGCGAGTGCAACACAGCGCAGATGAAGAGCTGTTTTATGGCCTATTACGGCTGCACCGGCGAGTGCAACACAGCGCAGATGAAGAGCTGTTCAACGAACAATTGCAAAGGAATGTCGTAATTGATCCAGCGAGTGCAACACAACGCAGATGAAGAGCTGTTTTATGGCCTATTACGACTGCACCGGCGAGTGCAACACAGCGCAGATGAAGAGCTGTTTTATGGCCTATTACGACTGCACCGGCGAGTGCAACACAGCGCAGATGAAGAGCTGCTTTATGGTCTATTATGACTGCTCCGGCGAGTGCAACACAGCGCAGATGAAGAGTAGTTTTATGGCCTATTACGACTGCACCGGCGAGTGCAATACAGCGCATATGAAGAGCTGTTTTATGGCCTATTACGACTGCACCTGCGAGTGCAACACAGCGCAGATGAAGAGCTGTTCAACGAACAATTGCAAACGAATGTCGTAATTGCACCGGCGAGGACAACACAGCTCACATGAAAAGCTGTTCAACGAACAATTGCAAACGAATGTCGTAATTGCACCGGCGAGTGCAACACAGCGCAGATGAAGAGCTGTTTTATGGCCTATTACGGCTGCACCGGCGAGTGCAACACAGCGCATATGAAGAGCTGTTTTATGGCCTATTACGACTGCACTGGCGAGTGCAACACAGCGCAGATGAAGAGCTGTTTTATGGCCTATTACGACTGCACCTGCGAGTGCAACACAGCGCAGATGAAGAGCTGTTCAACGAACAATTGCAAAGGAATGTCGTAATTGCTCCAGCGAGTGCAACACAACGCAGATGAAGAGCTGTTTTATGGCCTATTACGACTGCACCGGCGAGTGCAACACAGCGCAGATGAAGTGCTGTTTTATGGCCTGTTACGACTGCACCGGCGAGTGCAACACAGCGCAGATGAAGAGCTGTTTTATGGCCTATTACGACTGCACCGGCGAGTGCAACACAGCGCAGATGAAGAGTTGTTTTATGGCCTATTACGACTTCACCGGCGAGTGCAACACAGCGCAGATGAAGAGCTGCTTTATGGTCTATTACGACTGCACCGGCGAGTGCAACACAGCGCAGATGAAGAGCTGTTTTATGGCCTATTACGACTGCACCGGCGAGTGCAACACAGCGCAGATGAAGAGCTGTTGTATGGCCTATTACGACTGCACCGGCAAGTGCAACACAGCGCAGATGAAGAGCTGTTTTATGGCCTATTACGACTGCACCGGCGAGTGCAACACAGCGCAGATGAAGAGCTGTTTTATGGCCTATTACGACTGCACCGGCAAGTGCAACACAGCGCAGATGAAGAGCTGTTTTATGGCCTATTACGACTGCACCGGCAAGTGCAACACAGCGCAGATGAAGAGCTGTTTTATGGCCTATTGCGACTGTACCGGCAAGTGCAACACAGCGCAGATGAAGAGCTGTTCAACGAACAATTGCAAACGAATGTCGTAATTGCACCGGCGAGGACAACACAGCTCACATGAAAAGCTGTTCAACGAACAATTGCAAACGAATGTCGTAATTGCACCGGCGAGTGCAACACAGCGCAGATGAAGAGCTGTTTTATGGCCTATTACGGCTGCACCGGCGAGTGCAACACAGCGCATATGAAGAGCTGTTTTATGGCCTATTACGACTGCACCTGCGAGTGCAACACAGCGCAGATAAAGAGCTGTTTTATGGCCTATTACGACTGCACCTGCGAGTGCAACACAGCGCAGATGAAGAGCTGTTTTATGGCCTATTACGACTACACCGGCGAGTGCAACAAAGCGCCGATGAAGAGCTGTTCAACGAACAATTGCAAACGAATGTCGTAATTGCAGCGGCGAGTACAACACAGCGCACATTAAAAGCTGTTCAACGAACAATTGCAAACGAATGTCGTAATTGCACCGGCGAGTGCAACACAGAGCAGATGAAGAGCTGTTTTATGGCCTATTACGACTGCACCGGCGAGTGCAACACAGCGCAGATGAAGAGCTGTTCAACGAACAATTGCAAAGGAATGTCGTAATTGATCCAGCGAGTGCAACACAACGCAGATGAAGAGCTGTTTTATGGCCTATTACGACTGCACCGTCGAGTGCAACACAGCGCAGATGAAGAGCTGTTTTATGGCCTATTACGACTGCACCGGCGAGTGCAACACAGCGCAGATGAAGAGCTGTTCAACGAACAATTGCAAACGAATGTCGTAATTGCAGCGGCGAGTACAACACAGCGCACATGAAAAGCTGTTCAACGAACAATTGCAAACGAATGTCGTAATTGCACCGGCGAGTGCAACACAGCGCAGATGAAGAGCTGTTTTATGGCTTATTACGGCTGCACCTGCGAGTGCAACACAGCGCAGATGAAGAGCTGTTTTATGGCCTATAACGACTACACCGGCGAGTGCAACACAGCGCAGATGAAGAGCTGTTTTATGGCCTATTACGACTGCACCTGCGAGTGCAACACAGCGCAGATGAAGAGCTGTTTTATGGCCTATAACGACTACACCGGCGAGTGCAACACAGCGCATATGAAGAGCTGTTTTATGGCCTATTACGACTGCACCTGCGAGTGCAACACAGCGGAGATGAAGAGCTGTTCAACGAACAATTGCAAACGAATGTCGTAATTGCACCGACGAGTGCAACACAGCGCAGATGAAGAGCTGTTTTATGGCCTATTGCGACTGTACCGGCAAGTGCAACACAGCGCAGATGAAGAGCTGTTCAACGAACAATTGCAAACGAATGTCGTAATTGCACCGGCGAGGACAACACAGCTCACATGAAAAGCTCTTCAACGAACAATTGCAAACGAATGTCGTAATTGCACCGGCGAGTGCAACACAGCGCAGATGAAGAGCTGTTTTATGGCCTATTACGACTGCACCGGCGAGTGCAACACAGCGCAGATGAAGAGCTGTTTTATGGCCTATTACGACTGCACCTGCGAGTGCAACACAGCGCAGATGAAGAGCTGTTTTATGGCCTATTACGACTACACCGGCGAGTGCAACACAGCGCAGATGGAGAGCTGTTCAACGAACAATTGCAAACGAATGTCGTAATTGCACCGGCGAGTACAACACAGCGCACATGAAAAGCTGTTCAACGAACAATTGCAAACGAATGTCGTAATTGCACCGGCGAGTGCAACACAGAGCAGATGAAGAGCTGTATTATGGCCTATTACGACTGCACCGGCGAGTGCAACACAGCGCAGATGAAGAGCTGTTCAACGAACAATTGCAAAGGAATGTCGTAATTGCTCCAGCGAGTGCAACACAACGCAGATGAAGAGCTGTTTTATGGCCTATTACGACTGCACCGGCGAGTGCAACACAGCGCAGATGAAGAGCTGTTTTATGGCCTATTACGACTGCACCGGCGAGTGCAACACAGCGCAGATGAAGAGCTGTTTTATGGCCTATTACGACTGCACCGGCGAGTGCAACACAGCGCAGATGAAGAGTAGTTTTATGGCCTATTACGACTTCACCGGCTAGTGCAACACAGCGCAGATGAAGAGCTGCTTTATGGTCTATTACGACTGCACCGGCGAGTGCAACACAGCGCAAATGAAGAGCTGTTTTATGGCCTATTACGACTGCACCGGCGAGTGCAACACAGCGCATATGAAGAGCTGTTTTATGGCCTATTACGACTGCACCTGCGAGTGAAACACAGCGGAGATGAAGAGCTGTTCAACGAACAATTGCAAACAAATGTCGTAATTGCACCGGCGAGTGCAACACAGCGCAGATGAAGAGCTGTTTTATGGCCTATTGCGACTGTACCGGCAAGTGCAACACAGCGCAGATGAAGAGCTGTTCAACGAACAATTGCAAACGAATGTCGTAATTGCACCGGCGAGGACAACACAGCTCACATGAAAAGCTCTTCAACGAACAATTGCAAACGAATGTCGTAATTGCACCGGCGAGTGCAACACAGCGCAGATGAAGAGCTGTTTTATGGCCTATTACGACTGCACCTGCGAGTGCAACACAGCGGAGATGAAGAGCTGTTCAACGAACAATTGCAAACGAATGTCGTAATTGTACCGGCTAGTGCAACACAGCGCAGATGAAGAGCTGCTTTATGGTCTATTACGACTGCACCGGCGAGTGCAACACAGCGCAGATGAAGAGCTGTTTTATGGCCTATTACGACTGCACCGGCGAGTGCAACACAGCGCATATGAAGAGCTGTTTTATGGCCTATTACGACTGCACCTGCGAGTGCAACACAGCGGAGATGAAGAGCTGTTCAACGAACAATTGCAAACGAATGTCGTAATTGCACCGACGAGTGCAACACAGCGCAGATGAAGAGCTGTTTTATGGCCTATTGCGACTGTACCGGCAAGTGCAACACAGCGCAGATGAAGAGCTGTTCAACGAACAATTGCAAACGAATGTCGTAATTGCACCGGCGAGGACAACACAGCTCACATGAAAAGCTCTTCAACGAACAATTGCAAACGAATGTCGTAATTGCACCGGCGAGTGCAACACAGCGCAGATGAAGAGCTGTTTTATGGCCTATTACGACTGCACCGGCGAGTGCAACACAGCGCAGATGAAGAGCTGTTTTATGGCCTATTACGACTGCACCTGCGAGTGCAACACAGCGCAGATGAAGAGCTGTTTTATGGCCTATTACGACTACACCGGCGAGTGCAACACAGCGCAGATGGAGAGCTGTTCAACGAACAATTGCAAACGAATGTCGTAATTGCTCCAGCGAGTGCAACACAACGCAGATGAAGAGCTGTTTTATGGCCTATTACGACTGCACCGGCGAGTGCTACACAGCGCAGATGAAGAGCTGTTTTATGGCCTATTACGACTGCACCGGCGAGTGCAACACAGCGCATATGAAGAGCTGTTTTATGGCCTATTACGACTGCACCTGCGAGTGCAACACAGCGGAGATGAAGAGCTGTTCAACGAACAATTGCAAACGAATGTCGTAATTGCACCGACGAGTGCAACACAGCGCAGATGAAGAGCTGTTTTATGGCCTATTGCGACTGTACCGGCAAGTGCAACACAGCGCAGATGAAGAGCTGTTCAACGAACAATTGCAAACGAATGTCGTAATTGCACCGGCGAGGACAACACAGCTCACATGAAAAGCTCTTCAACGAACAATTGCAAACGAATGTCGTAATTGCACCGGCGAGTGCAACACAGCGCAGATGAAGAGCTGTTTTATGGCCTATTACGACTGCACCGGCGAGTGCAACACAGCGCAGATGAAGAGCTGTTTTATGGCCTATAACGACTGCACCTGCGAGTGCAACACAGCGCAGATGAAGAGCTGTTTTATGGCCTATTACGACTACACCGGCGAGTGCAACACAGCGCAGATGGAGAGCTGTTCAACGAACAATTGCAAACGAATGTCGTAATTGCACCGGTGAGTACAACACAGCGCACATGAAAAGCTGTTCAACGAACAATTGCAAACGAATGTCGTAATTGCACCGGCGAGTGCAACACAGAGCAGATGAAGAGCTGTATTATGGCCTATTACGACTGCACCGGCGAGTGCAACACAGCGCAGATGAAGAGCTGTTCAACGAACAATTGCAAAGGAATGTCGTAATTGCTCCAGCGAGTGCAACACAACGCAGATGAAGAGCTGTTTTATGGCCTATTACGACTGCACCGGCGAGTGCAACACAGCGCAGATGAAGAGCTGTTTTATGGCCTATTACGACTGCACCGGCGAGTGCAACACAGCGCAGATGAAGAGCTGTTTTATGGCCTATTACGACTGCACCGGCGAGTGCAACACAGCGCAGATGAAGAGTAGTTTTATGGCCTATTACGACTTCACCGGCTAGTGCAACACAGCGCAGATGAAGAGCTGCTTTATGGTCTATTACGACTGCACCGGCGAGTGCAACACAGCGCAAATGAAGAGCTGTTTTATGGCCTATTACGACTGCACCGGCGAGTGCAACACAGCGCATATGAAGAGCTGTTTTATGGCCTATTACGACTGCACCTGCGAGTGAAACACAGCGGAGATGAAGAGCTGTTCAACGAACAATTGCAAACAAATGTCGTAATTGCACCGGCGAGTGCAACACAGCGCAGATGAAGAGCTGTTTTATGGCCTATTGCGACTGTACCGGCAAGTGCAACACAGCGCAGATGAAGAGCTGTTCAACGAACAATTGCAAACGAATGTCGTAATTGCACCGGCGAGGACAACACAGCTCACATGAAAAGCTCTTCAACGAACAATTGCAAACGAATGTCGTAATTGCACCGGCGAGTGCAACACAGCGCAGATGAAGAGCTGTTTTATGGCCTATTACGACTGCACCGGCGAGTGCAACACAACGCAGATGAAGAGCTGTTTTATGGCCTATTACGACTGCACCTGCGAGTGCAACACAGAGGAGATGAAGAGCTGTTCAACGAACAATTGCAAACGAATGTCGTAATTGTACCGGCTAGTGCAACACAGCGCAGATGAAGAGCTGCTTTATGGTCTATTACGACTGCACCGGCGAGTGCAACACAGCGCAGATGAAGAGCTGTTTTATGGCCTATTACGACTGCACCGGCGAGTGCAACACAGCGCATATGAAGAGCTGTTTTATGGCCTATTACGACTGCACCTGCGAGTGCAACACAGCGGAGATGAAGAGCTGTTCAACGAACAATTGCAAACGAATGTCGTAATTGCACCGACGAGTGCAACACAGCGCAGATGAAGAGCTGTTTTATGGCCTATTGCGACTGTACCGGCAAGTGCAACACAGCGCAGATGAAGAGCTGTTCAACGAACAATTGCAAACGAATGTCGTAATTGCACCGGCGAGGACAACACAGCTCACATGAAAAGCTCTTCAACGAACAATTGCAAACGAATGTCGTAATTGCACCGGCGAGTGCAACACAGCGCAGATGAAGAGCTGTTTTATGGCCTATTACGACTGCACCGGCGAGTGCAACACAGCGCAGATGAAGAGCTGTTTTATGGCCTATTACGACTGCACCTGCGAGTGCAACACAGCGCAGATGAAGAGCTGTTTTATGGCCTATTACGACTACACCGGCGAGTGCAACACAGCGCAGATGGAGAGCTGTTCAACGAACAATTGCAAACGAATGTCGTAATTGCTCCAGCGAGTGCAACACAACGCAGATGAAGAGCTGTTTTATGGCCTATTACGACTGCACCGGCGAGTGCTACACAGCGCAGATGAAGAGCTGTTTTATGGCCTATTACGACTGCACCGGCGAGTGCAACACAGTGCAGATGAAGAGCTGTTTTATGGCCTATTACTACTGCACCGGCGAGTGCAACACAGCGCAGATGAAGAGCTGTTCAACGAACAATTGCAAACGAATGTCGTAATTGCTTCAGCGAGTGCAACACAACGCAGATGAAGAGCTGTTTTATGGCCTATTACGACTGCACCGGCGAGTGCAACACAGCGCAGATGAAGAGCTGTTTTATGGCCTATTACGACTGCACCGGCGAGTGCAACACAGCGCAGATGAAGAGTAGTTTTATGGCCTATTACGACTGCACCGGCGAGTGCAACACAGCGCAGATGAAGAGCTGCTTTATGGTCTATTACGACTGCACCGGCGAGTGCAACACAGCGCAGATGAAGAGCTGTTTTATGGCCTATTACGACTGCATCGGCGAGTGCAACGCAGCGCAGATGAAGAGCAGTTTTATGGCCTATTACGACTGCACCGGCGAGTGCAACACAGCGCAGATGAAGAGTAGTTTTATGGCCTATTACGACTTCACCGGCTAGTGCAACACAGCGCAGTTGAAGAGCTGCTTTATGGTCTATTACGACTGCACCGGCGAGTGCAACACAGCGCAGATGAAGAGCTGTTTTATGGCCTATTACGACTGCACCGGCGAGTGCAACACAGCGCATATGAAGAGCTGTTTTATGGCCTATTACGACTGCACCTGCGAGTGAAACACAGCGGAGATGAAGAGCTGTTCAACGAACAATTGCAAACGAATGTCGTAATTGCACCGGCGAGTGCAACACAGCGCAGATGAAGAGCTGTTTTATGGCCTATTACGACTGCACCGGCGAGTGCAACACAACGCAGATGAAGAGCTGTTTTATGGCCTATTACGACTGCACCTGCGAGTGCAACACAGCGGAGATGAAGAGCTGTTCAACGAACAATTGCAAACGAATGTCGTAATTGCACCGGCGAGTGCAACACAGCGCAGATGAAGAGCTGTTTTATGGCCTATTGCGACTGTACCGGCAAGTGCAACACAGCGCAGATGAAGAGCTGTTCAACGAACAATTGCAAACGAATGTCGTAATTGCACCGGCGAGGACAACACAGCTCACATGAAAAGCTCTTCAACGAACAATTGCAAACGAATGTCGTAATTGCACCGGCGAGTGCAACACAGCGCAGATGAAGAGCTGTTTTATGGCCTATTACGACTGCACCGGCGAGTGCAACACAGCGCAGATGAAGAGCTGTTTTATGGCCTATTACGACTGCACCTGCGAGTGCAACACAGCGCAGATGAAGAGCTGTTTTATGGCCTATTACGACTACACCGGCGAGTGCAACACAGCGCAGATGGAGAGCTGTTCAACGAACAATTGCAAACGAATGTCGTAATTGCACCGGCGAGTACAACACAGCGCACATGAAAAGCTGTTCAACGAACAATTGCAAACGAATGTCGTAATTGCACCGGCGAGTGCAACACAGAGCAGATGAAGAGCTGTATTATGGCCTATTACGACTGCACCGGCGAGTGCAACACAGCGCAGATGAAGAGCTGTTCAACGAACAATTGCAAACGAATGTCGTAATTGCTCCAGCGAGTGCAACACAACGCAGATGAAGAGCTGTTTTATGGCCTATTACGACTGCACCGGCGAGTGCTACACAGCGCAGATGAAGAGCTGTTTTATGGCCTATTACGACTGCACCGGCGAGTGCAACACAGCGCAGATGAAGAGTAGTTTTATGGCCTATTACGACTTCACCGGCGAGTGCAACACAGCGCAGATGAAGAGCTGCTTTATGGTCTATTACGACTGCACCGGCGAGTGCAACACAGCGCAGATGAAGAGCTGTTTTATGGCCTATTACGACTGCACCGGCGAGTGCAACGCAGCGCAGATGAAGAGCTGTTTTATGGCCTATTACGACTGCACCGGCGAGTGCAACACAGCGCAGATGAAGAGCTGTTCAACGAACAATTGCAAACGAATGTCGTAATTGCACCGGCGAGTGCAACACAGAGCAGATGAAGAGCTGTTTTATGGCCTATTACGACTGCACCGGCGAGTGCAACACAGCGCAGATGAAGAGCTGTTCAACGAACAATTGCAAAGGAATGTCGTAATTGCTCCAGCGAGAGGCCATCTTTTGCGCACAGACGATTGCGCACGACGGCATTGCACACGGTTCTTTTGGACACGGTATTATTGGACACACGGTTCTTTTGGACACAGTAACATTGGACACAGTGGGTTTTCGCTCACGCAAGGATTGCCCACATGGTCAATTGCGCACAAATAGAATTGGGCACATTCACAGAATTTTAAAATCGCTGTATCTCCTAAACCGTGCGTCCTAGACAAAAAATAACGAAATTTTTAAAAGACTTAACAGAAAGCATATCACCCCGGCACTACCCCTTAGGCCTATTCAAAATTCAAAAATAAAAAAAAATTTTGAAAAAATTCAAAAAGTGAAAAGTAAAAATTTTGGGAGGCTTTCCCAGGGGCATACCACCCTTACCTAACCCCGCAGTTCTACTCAAAAGTCGATTCACCCCCTTCTACCCCAAGTGATTCCCTAATCCTAACCCTAACCCTAACCCTAACCCAAACCCTTTTTTCCGTGAGGAAATGTTTTATAACGCACATAACCCGAAATTAATAACGACTTGGCCGCATTTCCATCACTGTCCAAAATTACTGTGCGCAATTATATTTGTTCTCGATTCGCCATTCTGTGCACAATCTATCATGAGTCAAATTTTACATGTGCGTAACTCAGCGTGTGCGTCTTAAGAATGTGGGCAATCCTTGCGTGAGCGAAAACCCACTGTGTCCAATGTTACTGTGTCCAAAAGAACCGTGTGTCCAATAATACCGTGTCCAAAAGAACCGTGTGCAATGCCGTCGTGCGCAATCGTCTGTGCGCAAAAGAGCCATCCCCGCTCCAGCGAGTGCAACACAACGCAGATGAAGAGCTGTTTTATGGCCTATTACGACTGCACCGGCGAGTGCAACACAGCGCAGATGAAGAGCTGTTTTATGGCCTATTACGACTGCAACGGCGAGTGCAACACAGCGCAGATGAAGAGCTGTTTTATGGCCTATTACGACTGCACCGGCGAGTGCAACACAGCGCAGATGAAGAGCTGTTTTATGGCCTATTACGACTGCACCGGCGAGTGCAACACAGCGCATATGAAGAGCTGTTTTATGGCCTATTACGACTGCACCTGCGAGTGAAACACAGCGGAGATGAAGAGCTGTTCAACGAACAATTGCAAACGAATGTCGTAATTGCACCGGCGAGTGCAACACAGCGCAGATGAAGAGCTGTTTTATGGCCTATTGCGACTGTACCGGCAAGTGCAACACAGCGCAGATGACGAGCTGTTCAACGAACAATTGCAAACGAATGTCGTAATTGCACCGGCGAGGACAACACAGCTCACATGAAAAGCTCTTCAACGAACAATTGCAAACGAATGTCGTAATTGCACCGGCGAGTGCAACACAGCGCAGATGAAGAGCTGTTTTATGGCCTATTACGACTGCACCGGCGAGTGCAACACAACGCAGATGAAGAGCTGTTTTATGGCCTATTACGACTGCACCTGCGAGTGCAACACAGCGGAGATGAAGAGCTGTTCAACGAACAATTGCAAACGAATGTCGTAATTGCACCGGCTAGTGCAACACAGCGCAGATGAAGAGCTGCTTTATGGTCTATTACGACTGCACCGGCGAGTGCAACACAGCGCAGATGAAGAGCTGTTTTATGGCCTATTACGACTGCACCGGCGAGTGCAACACAGCGCATATGAAGAGCTGTTTTATGGCCTATTACGACTGCACCTGCGAGTGCAACACAGCGGAGATGAAGAGCTGTTCAACGAACAATTCCAAACGAATGTCGTAATTGCACCGGCGAGTGCAACACAGCGCAGATGAAGAGCTGTTTTATGGCCTATTACGACTGCACCGGCGAGTGCAACACAGCGCAGATGAAGAGTAGTTTTATGGCCTATTACGACTTCACCGGCGAGTGCAACACAGCGCAGATGAAGAGCTGCTTTATGGTCTATTACGACTGCACCGGCGAGTGCAACACAGCGCAGATGAAGAGCTGTTTTATGGCCTATTACGACTGCACCGGCGAGTGCAACGCAGCGCAGATGAAGAGCAGTTTTATGGCCTATTACGACTGCACCGGCGAGTGCAACACAGCGCAGATGAAGAGCTGTTCAACGAACAATTGCAAACGAATGTCGTAATTGCACCGGCGAGTGCAACACAGAGCAGATGAAGAGCTGTTTTATGGCCTATTACGACTGCACCGGCGGGTGCAACACAGCGCAGATGAAGAGCTGTTTTATGGCCTATTACGACTGCAACGGCGAGTGCAACACAGCGCAGATGAAGAGCTGTTTTATGGCCTATTACTACTGCACCGGCGAGTGCAACACAGCGCAGATGAAGAGCTGTTCAACGAACAATTGCAAACGAATGTCGTAATTGCTTCAGCGAGTGCAACACAACGCAGATGAAGAGCTGTTTTATGGCCTATTACGACTGCACCGGCGAGTGCAACACAGCGCAGATGAAGAGCTGTTTTATGGCCTATTACGACTGCACCGGCGAGTGCAACACAGCGCAGATGAAGAGTAGTTTTATGGCCTATTACGACTGCACCGGCGAGTGCAACACAGCGCAGATGAAGAGCTGCTTTATGGTCTATTACGACTGCACCGGCGAGTGCAACACAGCGCAGATGAAGAGCTGTTTTATGGCCTATTACGACTGCATCGGCGAGTGCAACGCAGCGCAGATGAAGAGCAGTTTTATGGCCTATTACGACTGCACCGGCGAGTGCAACACAGCGCAGATGAAGAGCTGTTCAACGAACAATTGCAAACGAATGTCGTAATTGCACCGGCGAGTGCAACACAGAGCAGATGAAGAGCTGTTTTATGGCCTATTACGACTGCACCGGCGAGTGCAACACAGCGCAGATGCAGAGCTGTTCAACGAACAATTGCAAAGGAATGTCGTAATTGCTCCAGCGAGTGCAACACAACGCAGATGAAGAGCTGTTTTATGGCCTATTACGACTGCACCGGCGAGTGCAACACAGCGCAGATGAAGAGCTGTTTTATGGCCTATTACGACTGCACCGGCGAGTGCAACTCAGCGCAGATGAAGAGCTGTTTTATGGCCTATTACGACTGCACCGGCGAGTGCAACACAGTGCAGACGAAGAGTAGTTTTATGGCCTATTACGACTTCACCGGCTAGTGCAACACAGCGCAGATTTAGAGCTGCTTTATGGTCTATTACGACTGCACCGGCGAGTGCAACACAGCGCAGATGAAGAGCTGTTTTCTGGCCTATTACGACTGCACCGGCGAGTGCAACACAGCGCATATGAAGAGCTGTTTTATGGCCTATTACGACTGCACCTGCGATTGCAACACAGCGCAGATGAAGAGCTGTTGTATGGCCTATTACAACTGCACCGGCAAGTGCAACACAGCGCAGATGAAGAGCTGTTTTATGGCCTATTGCGACTGTACCGGCAAGTGCAACACAGCGCAGATGAAGAGCTGTTCAACGAACAATTGCAAACGAATGTCGTAATTGCTCCGGCGAGTGCAACACAACGCAGATGAAGAGCTGTTTTATGGCCTATTACGACTGCACCTGCGAGTGCAACACAGCGGAGATGAAGAGCTGTTCAACGAACAATTGCAAACGAATGTCGTAATTGCACCGGCGAGTGCAACACAGCGCAGATGAAGAGCTGTCTTATGGCCTATTGCGACTGTACCGGCAAGTGCAACACAGCGCAGATGAAGAGCTGTTCAACGAACAATTGCAAACGAATGTCGTAATTGAACCGGCGAGGACAACACAGCTCACATGAAAAGCTGTTCAACGAACAATTGCAAACGAATGTCGTAATTGCACCGGCGAGTGCAACACAGCGCAGATGAAGAGCTGTTTTATGGCCTATTACGACTGCACCGGCGAGTGCAACACAGCGCAGATGAAGAGCTGTTCAACGAACAATTGCAAACGAATGTCGTAATTGCACCGGCGAGTGCAACACAGCGCAGATGAAGAGCTGTTTTATGGCCTATTACGGCTGCACCGGCGAGTGCAACACAGCGCAGATGAAGAGCTGTTTTATGGCCTATTACGACTGCACCGGCGAGTGCAACACAGCGCAGATGAAGAGCTGTTGTATGGCCTATTACGACTGCACCGGCAAGTGCAACACAGCGCAGATGAAGAGCTGTTTTATGGCCTATTGCGACTGTACCGGCAAGTGCAACACAGCGCAGATGAAGAGCTGTTCAACGAACAATTGCAAACGAATGTCGTAATTGCACCGGCGAGTGCAACACAGCGCAGATGAAGAGCTGTTTTATGGCCTATTACGACTGCACCTGCGAGTGCAACACAGCGGAGATGAAGAGCTGTTCAACGAACAATTGCAAACGAATGTCGTAATTGCACCGGCGAGTGCAACACAGCACAGATGAAGAGCTGTTTTATGGCCTATTGCGACTGTACCGGCAAGTGCAACACAGCGCAGATGAAGAGCTGTTCAACGAACAATTGCAAACGAATGTCGTAATTGCACCGGCGAGGACAACACAGCTCACATGAAAAGCTGTTCAACGAACAATTGCAAACGAATGTCGTAATTGCACCGGCGAGTGCAACACAGCGCAGATGAAGAGCTGTTTTATGGCCTATTACGGCTGCACCGGCGAGTGCAACACAGCGCATATGAAGAGCTGTTTTATGGCCTATTACGACTGCACCTGCGAGTGCAACACAGCGCAGATGAAGAGCTGCTTTATGGCCTATTACGACTGCACCTGCGAGTGCAACACAGCGCAGATGAAGAGCTGTTTTATGGCCTATTACGACTACACCGGCGAGTGCAACACAGCGCAGATGAAGAGCTGTTCAACGAACAATTGCAAACGAATGTCGTAATTGCAGCGGCGAGTACAACACAGAGCACATGAAAAGCTGTTCAACGAACAATTGCAAACGAATGTCGTAATTGCACCGGCGAGTGCAACACAGAGCAGATGAAGAGCCGTTTTATGGCCTATTACGACTGCACCGGCGAGTGCAACACAGCGCAGATGAAGAACTGTTCAACGAACAATTGCAAAGGAATGTCGTAATTGCTCCAGCGTGTGCAACACAACGCAGATGAAGAGCTGTTTTATGGCCTATTACGACTGCACCGGCGAGTGCAACACAGCGCAGATGAAGAGCTGTTTTATGGCCTATTACGACTGCACCGGCGAGTGCAACACAGCGCAGATGAAGAGTAGTTTTATGGCCTATTACGACTTCACCGGCTAGTGCAACACAGCGCAGATTTAGAGCTGCTTTATGGTCTATTACGACTGCACCGGCGAGTGCAACACAGCGCAGATGAAGAGCTGTTTTATGGCCTATTACGACTGCACCGGCGAGTGCAACACAGCGCATATGAAGAGCTGTTTTATGGCCTATTACGACTGCACCTGCGATTGCAACACAGCGCAGATGAAGAGCTGTTGTATGGCCTATTACAACTGCACCGGCAAGTGCAACACAGCGCAGATGAAGAGCTGTTTTATGGCCTATTGCGACTGTACCGGCAAGTGCAACACAGCGCAGATGAAGAGCTGTTCAACGAACAATTGCAAACGAATGTCGTAATTGCTCCGGCGAGTGCAACACAACGCAGATGAAGAGCTGTTTTATGGCCTATTACGACTGCACCTGCGAGTGCAACACAGCGGAGATGAAGAGCTGTTCAACGAACAATTGCAAACGAATGTCGTAATTGCACCGGCGAGTGCAACACAGCGCAGATGAAGAGCTGTTTTATGGCCTATTGCGACTGTACCGGCAAGTGCAACACAGCGCAGATGAAGAGCTGTTCAACGAACAATTGCAAACGAATGTCGTAATTGCACCGGCGAGGACAACACAGCTCACATGAAAAGCTGTTCAACGAACAATTGCAAACGAATGTCGTAATTGCACCGGCGAGTGCAACACAGCGCAGATGAAGAGCTGTTTTATGGCCTATTACGACTGCACCGGCGAGTGCAACACAGCGCAGATGAAGAGCTGTTCAACGAACAATTGCAAACGAATGTCGTAATTGCACCGGCGAGTGCAACACAGCGCAGATGAAGAGCTGTTTTATGGCCTATTACGGCTGCACCGGCGAGTGCAACACAGCGCAGATGAAGAGCTGTTTTATGGCCTATTACGACTGCACCGGCGAGTGCAACACAGCGCATATGAAGAGCTGTTTTATGGCCTATTACGACTGCACCTGCGAGTGCAACACAGCGGAGATGAAGAGCTGTTCAACGAACAATTGCAAACGAATGTCGTAATTGCACCGGCGAGTGCAACACAGCGCAGATGAAGAGCTGTTTTATGGCCTATTGCGACTGTACCGGCAAGTGCAACACAGCGCAGATGAAGAGCTGTTCAACGAACAATTGCAAACGAATGTCGTAATTGCACCGGCGAGGACAACACAGCTCACATGAAAAGCTCTTCAACGAACAATTGCAAACGAATGTCGTAATTGCACCGGCGAGTGCAACACAGCGCAGATGAAGAGCTGTTTTATGGCCTATTACGACTGCACCGGCGAGTGCAACACAGCGCAGATGAAGAGCTGTTTTATGGCCTATTACGACTGCACCTGCGAGTGCAACACAGCGCAGATGAAGAGCTGTTTTATGGCCTATTACGACTACACCGGCGAGTGCAACACAGCGCAGATGGAGAGCTGTTCAACGAACAATTGCAAACGAATGTCGTAATTGCACCGGCGAGTACAACACAGCGCACATGAAAAGCTGTTCAACGAACAATTGCAAACGAATGTCGTAATTGCACCGGCGAGTGCAACACAGAGCAGATGAAGAGCTGTATTATGGCCTATTACGACTGCACCGGCGAGTGCAACACAGCGCAGATGAAGAGCTGTTCAACGAACAATTGCAAACGAATGTCGTAATTGCTCCAGCGAGTGCAACACAACGCAGATGAAGAGCTGTTTTATGGCCTATTACGACTGCACCGGCGAGTGCTACACAGCGCAGATGAAGAGCTGTTTTATGGCCTATTACGACTGCACCGGCGAGTGCAACACAGCGCAGATGAAGAGTAGTTTTATGGCCTATTACGACTTCACCGGCGAGTGCAACACAGCGCAGATGAAGAACTGCTTTATGGTCTATTACGACTGCACCGGCGAGTGCAACACAGCGCAGATGAAGAGCTGTTTTATGGCCTATTACGACTGCACCGGCGAGTGCAACGCAGCGCAGATGAAGAGCAGTTTTATGGCCTATTACGACTGCACCGGCGAGTGCAACACAGCGCAGATGAAGAGCTGTTCAACGAACAATTGCAAACGAATGTCGTAATTGCACCGGCGAGTGCAACACAGAGCAGATGAAGAGCTGTTTTATGGCCTATTACGACTGCACCGGCGAGTGCAACACAGCGCAGATGAAGAGCTGTTCAACGAACAATTGCAAAGGAATGTCGTAATTGCTCCAGCGAGTGCAACACAACGCAGATGAAGAGCTGTTTTATGGCCTATTACGACTGCACCGGCGAGTGCAACACAGCGCAGATGAAGAGCTGTTTTATGGCCTATTACGACTGCACCTGCGAGTGCAACACAGCGGAGATGAAGAGCTGTTCAACGAACAATTGCAAACGAATGTCGTAATTGCACCGGCGAGTGCAACACAGCGCAGATGAAGAGCTGTTTTATGGCCTATTGCGACTGTACCGGCAAGTGCAACACAGCGCAGATGAAGAGCTGTTCAACGAACAATTGCAAACGAATGTCGTAATTGCACCGGCGAGTGCAACACAGCGCAGATGAAGAGCTGTTTTATGGCCTATTACGGCTGCACCGGCGAGTGCAACACAGCGCAGATGAAGAGCTGTTTTATGGCCTATTACGACTGCACCGGCGAGTGCAACACAGCGCATATGAAGAGCTGTTTTATGGCCTATTACGACTGCACCTGCGAGTGCAACACAGCGGAGATGAAGAGCTGTTCAACGAACAATTGCAAACGAATGTCGTAATTGCACCGGCGAGTGCAACACAGCGCAGATGAAGAGCTGTTTTATGGCCTATTGCGACTGTACCGGCAAGTGCAACACAGCGCAGATGAAGAGCTGTTCAACGAACAATTGCAAACGAATGTCGTAATTGCACCGGCGAGGACAACACAGCTCACATGAAAAGCTCTTCAACGAACAATTGCAAACGAATGTCGTAATTGCACCGGCGAGTGCAACACAGCGCAGATGAAGAGCTGTTTTATGGCCTATTACGACTGCACCGGCGAGTGCAACACAGCGCAGATGAAGAGCTGTTTTATGGCCTATTACGACTGCACCTGCGAGTGCAACACAGCGCAGATGAAGAGCTGTTTTATGGCCTATTACGACTACACCGGCGAGTGCAACACAGCGCAGATGGAGAGCTGTTCAACGAACAATTGCAAACGAATGTCGTAATTGCACCGGCGAGTACAACACAGCGCACATGAAAAGCTGTTCAACGAACAATTGCAAACGAATGTCGTAATTGCACCGGCGAGTGCAACACAGAGCAGATGAAGAGCTGTATTATGGCCTATTACGACTGCACCGGCGAGTGCAACACAGCGCAGATGAAGAGCTGTTCAACGAACAATTGCAAACGAATGTCGTAATTGCTCCAGCGAGTGCAACACAACGCAGATGAAGAGCTGTTTTATGGCCTATTACGACTGCACCGGCGAGTGCTACACAGCGCAGATGAAGAGCTGTTTTATGGCCTATTACGACTGCACCGGCGAGTGCAACCCAGCGCAGATGAAGAGTAGTATTATGGCCTATTACGACTTCACCGGCGAGTGCAACACAGCGCAGATGAAGAACTGCTTTATGGTCTATTACGACTGCACCGGCGAGTGCAACACAGCGCAGATGAAGAGCTGTTTTATGGCCTATTACGACTGCACCGGCGAGTGCAACGCAGCGCAGATGAAGAGCAGTTTTATGGCCTATTACGACTGCACCGGCGAGTGCAACACAGCGCAGATGAAGAGCTGTTCAACGAACAATTGCAAACGAATGTCGTAATTGCACCGGCGAGTGCAACACAGAGCAGATGAAGAGCTGTTTTATGGCCTATTACGACTGCACCGGCGAGTGCAACACAGCGCAGATGAAGAGCTGTTCAACGAACAATTGCAAAGGAATGTCGTAATTGCTCCAGCGAGTGCAACACAACGCAGATGAAGAGCTGTTTTATGGCCTATTACGACTGCACCGGCGAGTGCAACACAGCGCAGATGAAGAGCTGTTTTATGGCCTATTACGACTGCAACGGCGAGTGCAACACAGCGCAGATGAAGAGCTGTTTTATGGCCTATTACTACTGCACCGGCGAGTGCAACACAGCGCAGATGAAGAGCTGTTCAACGAACAATTGCAAACGAATGTCGTAATTGCTTCAGCGAGTGCAACACAACGCAGATGAAGAGCTGTTTTATGGCCTATTACGACTGCACCGGCGAGTGCAACACAGCGCAGATGAAGAGCAGTTTTATGGCCTATTACGACTGCACCGGCGAGTGCAACACAGCGCAGATGAAGAGTAGTTTTATGGCCTATTACGACTGCACCGGCGAGTGCAACACAGCGCAGATGAAGAGCTGCTTTATGGTCTATTACGACTGCACCGGCGAGTGCAACACAGCGCAGATGAAGAGCTGTTTTATGGCCTATTACGACTGCACCGGCGAGTGCAACACAGCGCAGATGAAGAGTAGTTTTATGGCCTATTACGACTGCACCGGCGAGTGCAACACAGCGCAGATGAAGAGCTGCTTTATGGTCTATTACGACTGCACCGGCGAGTGCAACACAGCGCAGATGAAGAGTAGTTTTATGGCCTATTACGACTGCACCGGCGAGTGCAACACAGCGCAGATGAAGAGCTGCTTTATGGTCTATTACGACTGCACCGGCGAGTGCAACACAGCGCAGATGAAGAGCTGTTTTATGGCCTATTACGACTGCATCGCCGAGTGCAACGCAGCGCAGATGAAGAGCAGTTTTATGGCCTATTACGACTGCACCGGCGAGTGCAACACAGCGCAGATGAAGAGCTGTTCAACGAACAATTGCAAACGAATGTCGTAATTGCACCGGCGAGTGCAACACAGAGCAGATGAAGAGCTGTTTTATGGCCTATTACGACTGCACCGGCGAGTGCAACACAGCGCAGATGCAGAGCTGTTCAACGAACAATTGCAAAGGAATGTCGTAATTGCTCCAGCGAGTGCAACACAACGCAGATGAAGAGCTGTTTTATGGCCTATTACGACTGCACCGGCGAGTGCAACACAGCGCAGATGAAGAGCTGTTTTATGGCCTATTACGACTGCACCGGCGAGTGCAACTCAGCGCAGATGAAGAGCTGTTTTATGGCCTATTACGACTGCACCGGCGAGTGCAACACAGTGCAGACGAAGAGTAGTTTTATGGCCTATTACGACTTCACCGGCTAGTGCAACACAGCGCAGATTTAGAGCTGCTTTATGGTCTATTACGACTGCACCGGCGAGTGCAACACAGCGCAGATGAAGAGCTGTTTTATGGCCTATTACGACTGCACCGGCGAGTGCAACACAGCGCATATGAAGAGCTGTTTTATGGCCTATTACGACTGCACCTGCGATTGCAACACAGCGCAGATGAAGAGCTGTTGTATGGCCTATTACAACTGCACCGGCAAGTGCAACACAGCGCAGATGAAGAGCTGTTTTATGGCCTATTGCGACTGTACCGGCAAGTGCAACACAGCGCAGATGAAGAGCTGTTCAACGATCAATTGCAAACGAATGTCGTAATTGCTCCGGCGAGTGCAACACAACGCAGATGAAGAGCTGTTTTATGGCCTATTACGACTGCACCTGCGAGTGCAACACAGCGGAGATGAAGAGCTGTTCAACGAACAATTGCAAACGAATGTCGTAATTGCACCGGCGAGTGCAACACAGCGCAGATGAAGAGCTGTTTTATGGCCTATTGCGACTGTACCGGCAAGTGCAACACAGCGCAGATGAAGAGCTGTTCAACGAACAATTGCAAACGAATGTCGTAATTGCACCGGCGAGGACAACACAGCTCACATGAAAAGCTGTTCAACGAACAATTGCAAACGAATGTCGTAATTGCACCGGCGAGTGCAACACAGCGCAGATGAAGAGCTGTTTTATGGCCTATTACGACTGCACCGGCGAGTGCAACACAGCGCAGATGAAGAGCTGTTCAACGAACAATTGCAAACGAATGTCGTAATTGCACCGGCGAGTGCAACACAGCGCAGATGAAGAGCTGTTTTATGGCCTATTACGGCTGCACCGGCGAGTGCAACACAGCGCAGATGAAGAGCTGTTTTATGGCCTATTACGACTGCACCGGCGAGTGCAACACAGCGCAGATGAAGAGCTGTTGTATGGCCTATTACGACTGCACCGGCAAGTGCAACACAGCGCAGATGAAGAGCTGTTTTATGGCCTATTGCGACTGTACCGGCAAGTGCAACACAGCGCAGATGAAGAGCTGTTCAACGAACAATTGCAAACGAATGTCGTAATTGCACCGGCGAGTGCAACACAGCGCAGATGAAGAGCTGTTTTATGGCCTATTACGACTGCACCTGCGAGTGCAACACAGCGGAGATGAAGAGCTGTTCAACGAACAATTGCAAACGAATGTCGTAATTGCACCGGCGAGTGCAACACAGCGCAGATGAAGAGCTGTTTTATGGCCTATTGCGACTGTACCGGCAAGTGCAACACAGCGTAGATGAAGAGCTGTTCAACGAACAATTGCAAACGAATGTCGTAATTGCACCGGCGAGGACAACACAGCTCACATGAAAAGCTCTTCAACGAACAATTGCAAACGAATGTCGTAATTGCACCGGCGAGTGCAACACAGCGCAGATGAAGAGCTGTTTTATGGCCTATTACGACTGCACCGGCGAGTGCAACACAGCGCAGATGAAGAGCTGTTTTATGGCCTATTACGACTGCACCAGCGAGTGCAACACAGCGCAGATGAAGAGCTGTTTTATGGCCTATTACGACTACACCGGCGAGTGCAACACAGCGCAGATGGAGAGCTGTTCAACGAACAATTGCAAACGAATGTCGTAATTGCACCGGCGAGTACAACACAGCGCACATGAAAAGCTGTTCAACGAACAATTGCAAACGAATGTCGTAATTGCACCGGCGAGTGCAACACAGAGCAGATGAAGAGCTGTATTATGGCCTATTACGACTGCACCGGCGAGTGCAACACAGCGCAGATGAAGAGCTGTTCAACGAACAATTGCAAACGAATGTCGTAATTGCTCCAGCGAGTGCAACACAACGCAGATGAAGAGCTGTTTTATGGCCTATTACGACTGCACCGGCGAGTGCTACACAGCGCAGATGAAGAGCTGTTTTATGGCCTATTACGACTGCACCGGCGAGTGCAACACAGCGCAGATGAAGAGTAGTTTTATGGCCTATTACGACTTCACCGGCGAGTGCAACACAGCGCAGATGAAGAACTGCTTTATGGTCTATTACGACTGCACCGGCGAGTGCAACACAGCGCAGATGAAGAGCTGTTTTATGGCCTATTACGACTGCACCGGCGAGTGCAACGCAGCGCAGATGAAGAGCAGTTTTATGGCCTATTACGACTGCACCGGCGAGTGCAACACAGCGCAGATGAAGAGCTGTTCAACGAACAATTGCAAACGAATGTCGTAATTGCACCGGCGAGTGCAACACAGAGCAGATGAAGAGCTGTTTTATGGCCTATTACGACTGCACCGGCGAGTGCAACACAGCGCAGATGAAGAGCTGTTCAACGAACAATTGCAAAGGAATGTCGTAATTGCTCCAGCGAGTGCAACACAACGCAGATGAAGAGCTGTTTTATGGCCTATTACGACTGCACCGGCGAGTGCAACACAGCGCAGATGAAGAGCTGTTTTATGGCCTATTACGACTGCAACGGCGAGTGCAACACAGCGCAGATGAAGAGCTGTTTTATGGCCTATTACTACTGCACCGGCGAGTGCAACACAGCGCAGATGAAGAGCTGTTCAACGAACAATTGCAAACGAATGTCGTAATTGCTTCAGCGAGTGCAACACAACGCAGATGAAGAGCTGTTTTATGGCCTATTACGACTGCACCGGCGAGTGCAACACAGCGCAGATGAAGAGCTGTTTTATGGCCTATTACGACTGCACCGGCGAGTGCAACACAGCGCAGATGAAGAGGAGTTTTATGGCCTATTACGACTGCACCGGCGAGTGCAACACAGCGCAGATGAAGAGCTGCTTTATGGTCTATTACGACTGCACCGGCGAGTGCAACACAGCGCAGATGAAGAGCTGTTTTATGGCCTATTACGACTGCATCGCCGAGTGCAACGCAGCGCAGATGAAGAGCAGTTTTATGGCCTATTACGACTGCACCGGCGAGTGCAACACAGCGCAGATGAAGAGCTGTTCAACGAACAATTGCAAACGAATGTCGTAATTGCACCGGCGAGTGCAACACAGAGCAGATGAAGAGCTGTTTTATGGCCTATTACGACTGCACCGGCGAGTGCAACACAGCGCAGATGAAGAGCTGTTCAACGAACAATTGCAAAGGAATGTCGTAATTGCTCCAGCGAGTGCAACACACCGCAGATGAAGAGCTGTTTTATGGCCTATTACGACTGCACCGGCGAGTGCAACACAGCGCAGATGAAGAGCTGTTTTATGGCCTATTACGACTGCACCGGCGAGTGCAACTCAGCGCAGATGAAGAGCTGTTTTATGGCCTATTACGACTGCACCGGCGAGTGCAACACAGTGCAGACGAAGAGTAGTTTTATGGCCTATTACGACTTCACCGGCTAGTGCAACACAGCGCAGATTTAGAGCTGCTTTATGGTCTATTACGACTGCACCGGCGAGTGCAACACAGCGCAGATGAAGAGCTGTTTTATGGCCTATTACGACTGCACCGGCGAGTGCAACACAGCGCATATGAAGAGCTGTTTTATGGACTATTACGACTGCACCTGCGATTGCAACACAGCGCAGATGAAGAGCTGTTGTATGGCCTATTACAACTGCACCGGCAAGTGCAACACAGCGCAGATGAAGAGCTGTTTTATGGCCTATTGCGACTGTACCGGCAAGTGCAACACAGCGCAGATGAAGAGCTGTTCAACGAACAATTGCAAACGAATGTCGTAATTGCTCCGGCGAGTGCAACACAACGCAGATGAAGAGCTGTTTTATGGCCTATTACGACTGCACCTGCGAGTGCAACACAGCGGAGATGAAGAGCTGTTCAACGAACAATTGCAAACGAATGTCGTAATTGCACCGGCGAGTGCAACACAGCGCAGATGAAGAGCTGTTTTATGGCCTATTGCGACTGTACCGGCAAGTGCAACACAGCGCAGATGAAGAGCTGTTCAACGAACAATTGCAAACGAATGTCGTAATTGCACCGGCGAGGACAACACAGCTCACATGAAAAGCTGTTCAACGAACAATTGCAAACGAATGTCGTAATTGCACCGGCGAGTGCAACACAGCTCAGATGAAGAGCTGTTTTATGGCCTATTACGACTGCACCGGCGAGTGCAACACAGCGCAGATGAAGAGCTGTTCAACGAACAATTGCAAACGAATGTCGTAATTGCACCGGCGAGTGCAACACAGCGCAGATGAAGAGCTGTTTTATGGCCTATTACGGCTGCACCGGCGAGTGCAACACAGCGCAGATGAAGAGCTGTTTTATGGCCTATTACGACTGCACCGGCGAGTGCAACACAGCGCAGATGAAGAGCTGTTGTATGGCCTATTACGACTGCACCGGCAAGTGCAACACAGCGCAGATGAAGAGCTGTTTTATGGCCTATTGCGACTGTACCGGCAAGTGCAACACAGCGCAGATGAAGAGCTGTTCAACGAACAATTGCAAACGAATGTCGTAATTGCACCGGCGAGTGCAACACAGCGCAGATGAAGAGCTGTTTTATGGCCTATTACGACTGCACCTGCGAGTGCAACACAGCGGAGATGAAGAGATGTTCAACGAACAATTGCAAACGAATGTCGTAATTGCACCGGCGAGTGCAACACAGCGCAGATGAAGAGCTGTTTTATGGCCTATTGCGACTGTACCGGCAAGTGCAACACAGCGCAGATGAAGAGCTGTTCAGCGAACAATTGCAAACGAATGTCGTAATTGCACCGGCGAGGACAACACAGCTCACATGAAAAGCTGTTCAACGAACAATTGCAAACGAATGTCGTAATTGCACCGGCGAGTGCAACACAGCGCAGATGAAGAGCTGTTTTATGGCCTATTACGGCTGCACCGGCGAGTGCAACACAGCGCATATGAAGAGCTGTTTTATGGCCTATTACGACTGCACCTGCGAGTGCAACACAGCGCAGATGAAGAGCTGTTTTATGGCCTATTACGACTGCACCTGCGAGTGCAACACAGCGCAGATGAAGAGCTGTTTTATGGCCTATTACGACTACACCGGCGAGTGCAACACAGCGCAGATGAAGAGCTGTTCAACGAACAATTGCAAACGAATGTCGTAATTGCAGCGGCGAGTACAACACAGAGCACATGAAAAGCTGTTCAACGAACAATTGCAAACGAATGTCGTAATTGCACCGGCGAGTGCAACACAGAGCAGATGAAGAGCCGTTTTATGGCCTATTACGACTGCACCGGCGAGTGCAACACAGCGCAGATGAAGAGCTGTTCAACGAACAATTGCAAACGAATGTCGTAATTGCAGCGGCGAGTACAACACAGAGCACATGAAAAGCTGTTCAACGAACAATTGCAAACGAATGTCGTAATTGCACCGGCGAGTGCAACACAGAGCAGATGAAGAGCCGTTTTATGGCCTATTACGACTGCACCGGCGAGTGCAACACAGCGCAGATGAAGAACTGTTCAACGAACAATTGCAAAGGAATGTCGTAATTGCTCCAGCGAGTGCAACACAACGCAGATGAAGAGCTGTTCAACGAACAATTGCAAACGAATGTCGTAATTGCAGCGGCGAGTACAACACAGAGCACATGAAAAGCTGTTCAACGAACAATTGCAAACGAATGTCGTAATTGCACCGGCGAGTGCAACACAGAGCAGATGAAGAGCCGTTTTATGGCCTATTACGACTGCACCGGCGAGTGCAACACAGCGCAGATGAAGAACTGTTCAACGAACAATTGCAAAGGAATGTCGTAATTGCTCCAGCGAGTGCAACACAACGCAGATGAAGAGCTGTTTTATGGCCTATTACGACTGCACCGGCGAGTGCAACACAGCGCAGATGAAGAGCTGTTTTATGGCCTATTACGACTGCACCGGCGAGTGCAACACAGCGCAGATGAAGAGTAGTTTTATGGCCTATTACGACTTCACCGGCTAGTGCAACACAGCGCAGATTTAGAGCTGCTTTATGGTCTATTACGACTGCACCGGCGAGTGCAACACAGCGCAGATGAAGAGCTGTTTTATGGCCTATTACGACTGCACCGGCGAGTGCAACACAGCGCATATGAAGAGCTGTTTTATGGCCTATTACGACTGCACCTGCGATTGCAACACAGCGCAGATGAAGAGCTGTTGTATGGCCTATTACAACTGCACCGGCAAGTGCAACACAGCGCAGATGAAGAGCTGTTTTATGGCCTATTGCGACTGTACCGGCAAGTGCAACACAGCGCAGATGAAGAGCTGTTCAACGAACAATTGCAAACGAATGTCGTAATTGCTCCGGCGAGTGCAACACAACGCAGATGAAGAGCTGTTTTATGGCCTATTACGACTGCACCTGCGAGTGCAACACAGCGGAGATGAAGAGCTGTTCAACGAACAATTGCAAACGAATGTCGTAATTGCACCGGCGAGTGCAACACAGCGCAGATGAAGAGCTGTTTTATGGCCTATTGCGACTGTACCGGCAAGTGCAACACAGCGCAGATGAAGAGCTGTTCAACGAACAATTGCAAACGAATGTCGTAATTGCACCGGCGAGTACAACACAGCTCACATGAAAAGCTGTTCAACGAACAATTGCAAACGAATGTCGTAATTGCACCGGCGAGTGCAACACAGCGCAGATGAAGAGCTGTTTTATGGCCTATTACGACTGCACCGGCGAGTGCAACACAGCGCAGATGAAGAGCTGTTCAACGAACAATTGCAAACGAATGTCGTAATTGCACCGGCGAGTGCAACACAGCGCAGATGAAGAGCTGTTTTATGGCCTATTACGACTGCACCGGCGAGTGCAACACAGCGCAGATGAAGAGCTGTTCAACGAACAATTGCAAACGAATGTCGTAATTGCTCCGGCGAGTGCAACACAACGCAGATGAAGAGCTGTTTTATGGCCTATTACGACTGCACCTGCGAGTGCAACACAGCGGAGATGAAGAGCTGTTCAACGAACAATTGCAAACGAATGTCGTAATTGCACCGGCGAGTGCAACACAGCGCAGATGAAGAGCTGTTTTATGGCCTATTGCGACTGTACCGGCAAGTGCAACACAGCGCAGATGAAGAGCTGTTCAACGAACAATTGCAAACGAATGTCGTAATTGCACCGACGAGTGCAACACAGAGCAGATGAAGAGCTGTTTTATGGCCTATTACGACTACACCGGCGAGTGCAACACAGCGCAGATGAAGAGCTGTTCAACGAACAATTGCAAACGAATGTCGTAATTGCAGCGGCGAGTACAACACAGAGCACATGAAAAGCTGTTCAACGAACAATTGCAAACGAATGTCGTAATTGCACCGGCGAGTGCAACACAGAGCAGATGAAGAGCTGTTTTATGGCCTATTACGACTGCACCGGCGAGTGCAACACAGCGCAGATGAAGAACTGTTCAACGAACAATTGCAAAGGAATGTCGTAATTGCTCCAGCGAGTGCAACACAACGCAGATGAAGAGCTGTTTTATGGCCTATTACGACTGCACCGGCGAGTGCAACACAGCGCAGATGAAGAGCTGTTTTATGGCCTATTGCGACTGTACCGGCAAGTGCAACACAGCGCAGATGAAGAGCTGTTCAACGAACAATTGCAAACGAATGTCGTAATTGCACCGGCGAGTACAACACAGCTCACATGAAAAGCTGTTCAACGAACAATTGCAAACGAATGTCGTAATTGCACCGGCGAGTGCAACACAGCGCAGATGAAGAGCTGTTTTATGGCCTATTACGACTGCACCGGCGAGTGCAACACAGCGCAGATGAAGAGCTGTTCAACGAACAATTGCAAACGAATGTCGTAATTGCACCGGCGAGTGCAACACAGCGCAGATGAAGAGCTGTTTTATGGCCTATTACGACTGCACCGGCGAGTGCAACACAGCGCAGATGAAGAGCTGTTCAACGAACAATTGCAAACGAATGTCGTAATTGCTCCGGCGAGTGCAACACAACGCAGATGAAGAGCTGTTTTATGGCCTATTACGACTGCACCTGCGAGTGCAACACAGCGGAGATGAAGAGCTGTTCAACGAACAATTGCAAACGAATGTCGTAATTGCACCGGCGAGTGCAACACAGCGCAGATGAAGAGCTGTTTTATGGCCTATTGCGACTGTACCGGCAAGTGCAACACAGCGCAGATGAAGAGCTGTTCAACGAACAATTGCAAACGAATGTCGTAATTGCACCGACGAGTGCAACACAGAGCAGATGAAGAGCTGTTTTATGGCCTATTACGACTACACCGGCGAGTGCAACACAGCGCAGATGAAGAGCTGTTCAACGAACAATTGCAAACGAATGTCGTAATTGCAGCGGCGAGTACAACACAGAGCACATGAAAAGCTGTTCAACGAACAATTGCAAACGAATGTCGTAATTGCACCGGCGAGTGCAACACAGAGCAGATGAAGAGCTGTTTTATGGCCTATTACGACTGCACCGGCGAGTGCAACACAGCGCAGATGAAGAACTGTTCAACGAACAATTGCAAAGGAATGTCGTAATTGCTCCAGCGAGTGCAACACAACGCAGATGAAGAGCTGTTTTATGGCCTATTACGACTGCACCGGCGAGTGCAACACAGCGCAGATGAAGAGCTGTTTTATGGCCTATTACGACTGCACCGGCGAGTGCAACACAGCGCAGATGAAGAGTAGTTTTATGGCCTATTACGACTTCACCGGCGAGTGCAACACAGCGCAGATGAAGAGCTGCTTTATGGTCTATTACGACTGCACCGGCGAGTGCAACACTGCGCAGATGAAGAGCTGTTTTATGGCCTATTACGACTGCACCGGCGAGTGCAACACAGCGCATATGAAGAGCTGTTTTATGGCCTATTACGACTGCACCTGCGAGTGCAACACAGCGCAGATGAAGAGCTGTTGTATGGCCTATTACGACTGCACCGGCAAGTGCAACACAGCGCAGATGAAGAGCTGTTTTATGGCCTATTGCGACTGTACCGGCAAGTGCAACACAGCGCAGATGAAGAGCTGTTCAACGAACAATTGCAAACGAATGTCGTAATTGCTCCGGCGAGTGCAACACAACGCAGATGAAGAGCTGTTTTATGGCCTATTACGACTGCACCTGCGAGTGCAACACAGCGGAGATGAAGAGCTGTTCAACGAACAATTGCAAACGAATGTCGTAATTGCACCGGCGAGTGCAACACAGCGCAGATGAAGAGCTGTTTTATGGCCTATTGCGACTGTACCGGCAAGTGCAACACAGCGCAGATGAAGAGCTGTTCAACGAACAATTGCAAACGAATGTCGTAATTGCACCGGCGAGGACAACACAGCTCACATGAAAAGCTGTTCAACGAACAATTGCAAACGAATGTCGTAATTGCACCGGCGAGAGCAACACAGCGCAGATGAAGAGCTGTTTTATGGCCTATTACGACTGCACCGGCGAGTGCAACACAGCGCAGATGAAGAGCTGTTCAACGAACAATTGCAAACGAATGTCGTAATTGCACCGGCGAGTGCAACACAGCGCAGATGAAGAGCTGTTTTATGGCCTATTACGGCTGCACCGGCGAGTGCAACACAGCGCAGATGAAGAGCTGTTTTATGGCCTATTACGACTGCACCGGCGAGTGCAACACAGCGCAGATGAAGAGCTGTTGTATGGCCTATTGCGACTGTACCGGCAAGTGCAACACAGCGCAGATGAAGAGCTGTTCAACGAACAATTGCAAACGAATGTCGTAATTGCACCGGCGAGTGCAACACAGCGCAGATGAAGAGCTGTTTTATGGCCTATTACGACTGCACCTGCGAGTGCAACACAGCGGAGATGAAGAGCTGTTCAACGAACAATTTGCAAACGAATGTCGTAATTGCACCGGCGAGTGCAACACAGCGCAGATGAAGAGCTGTTTTATGGCCTATTGCGACTGTACCGGCAAGTGCAACACAGCGCAGATGAAGAGCTGTTCAACGAACAATTGCAAACGAATGTCGTAATTGCACCGGCGAGGACAACACAGCTCACATGAAAAGCTGTTCAACGAACAATTGCAAACGAATGTCGTAATTGCACCGGCGAGTGCAACACAGCGCAGATGAAGAGCTGTTTTATGGCCTATTACGACTGCACCGGCGAGTGCAACACAGCGCAGATGAAGAGCTGTTCAACGAACAATTGCAAACGAATGTCGTAATTGCACCGGCGAGTGCAACACAGCGCAGATAAAGAGCTGTTTTATGGCCTATTACGGCTGCACCGGCGAGTGCAACACAGCGCAGATGAAGAGCTGTTTTATGGCCTATTACGACTGCACCGGCGAGTGCAACACAGCGCAGATGAAGAGCTGTTGTATGGCCTATTACGACTGCACCGGCAAGTGCAACACAGCGCAGATGAAGAGCTGCTTTATGGTCTATTACGACTGCACCGGCGAGTGCAACACAGCGCAGATGAAGAGCTGTTCAACGAACAATTGCAAACGAATGTCGTAATTGCACCGGCGAGTGCAACACAGCGCAGATGAAGAGCTGTTTTATGGCCTATTACGACTGCACCTGCGAGTGCAACACAGCGGAGATGAAGAGCTGTTCAACGAACAATTGCAAACGAATGTCGTAATTGCACCGGCGAGTGCAACACAGCGCAGATGAAGAGCTGTTTTATGGCCTATTGCGACTGTACCGGCAAGTGCAACACAGCGCAGATGAAGAGCTGTTCAACGAACAATTGCAAACGAATGTCGTAATTGCACCGGCGAGGACAACACAGCTCACATGAAAAGCTGTTCAACGAACAATTGCAAACGAATGTCGTAATTGCACCGGCGAGTGCAACACAGCGCAGATGAAGAGCTGTTTTATGGCCTATTACGGCTGCACCGGCGAGTGCAACACAGCGCATATGAAGAGCTGTTTTATGGCCTATTACGACTGCACCTGCGAGTGCAACACAGCGCAGATGAAGAGCTGTTTTATGGCCTATTACGACTGCACCGGCGAGTGCAACACAGCGCATATGAAGAGCTGTTTTATGGCCTATTACGACTGCACCTGCGAGTGCAACAGAGCGCAGATGAAGAGCTGTTGTATGGCCTATTACGACTGCACCGGCAAGTGCAACACAGCGCAGATGAAGAGCTGTTTTATGGCCTATTGCGACAGTACCGGCAAGTGCAACACAGCGCAGATGAAGAGCTGTTCAACGAACAATTGCAAACGAATGTCGTAATTGCTCCGGCGAGTGCAACACAACGCAGATGAAGAGCTGTTTTATGGCCTATTACGACTGCACCTGCGAGTGCAACACAGCGGAGATGAAGAGCTGTTCAACGAACAATTGCAAACGAATGTGGGAAATTGCACCGGCGAGTGCAACACAGCGCAGATGAAGAGCTGTTTTATGGCCTATTGCGACTGTACCGGCAAGTGCAACACAGCGCAGATGAAGAGCTGTTCAACGAACAATTGCAAACGAATGTCGTAATTGCACCGGCGAGTGCAACACAGCGCAGATGAAGAGCTGTTTTATGGCCTATTGCGACTGTACCGGCAAGTGCAACACAGCGCAGATGAAGAGCTGTTCAACGAACAATTGCAAACGAATGTCGTAATTGCTCCGGCGAGTGCAACACAACGCAGATGAAGAGCTGTTTTATGGCCTATTACGACTGCACCTGCGAGTGCAACACAGCGGAGATGAAGAGCTGTTCAACGAACAATTGCAAACGAATGTCGTAATTGCACCGGCGAGTGCAACACAGCGCAGATGAAGAGCTGTTTTATGGCCTATTGCGACTGTACCGGCAAGTGCAACACAGCGCAGATGAAGAGCTGTTCAACGAACAATTGCAAACGAATGTCGTAATTGCACCGGCGAGAGCAACACAGCGCAGATGAAGAGCTGTTTTATGGCCTATTACGGCTGCACCGGCGAGTGCAACACAGCGCAGATGAAGAGCTGTTTTATGGCCTATTACGACTGCACCGGCGAGTGCAACACAGCGCAGATGAAGAGCTGTTGTATGGCCTATTGCGACTGTACCGGCAAGTGCAACACAGCGCAGATGAAGAGCTGTTCAACGAACAATTGCAAACGAATGTCGTAATTGCACCGGCGAGTGCAACACAGCGCAGATGAAGAGCTGTTTTATGGCCTATTACGACTGCACCTGCGAGTGCAACACAGCGGAGATGAAGAGCTGTTCAACGAACAATTTGCAAACGAATGTCGTAATTGCACCGGCGAGTGCAACACAGCGCAGATGAAGAGCTGTTTTATGGCCTATTGCGACTGTACCGGCAAGTGCAACACAGCGCAGATGAAGAGCTGTTCAACGAACAATTGCAAACGAATGTCGTAATTGCACCGGCGAGGACAACACAGCTCACATGAAAAGCTGTTCAACGAACAAGTGCAAACGAATGTCGTAATTGCACCGGCGAGTGCAACACAGCGCAGATGAAGAGCTGTTTTATGGCCTATTACGACTGCACCGGCGAGTGCAACACAGCGCAGATGAAGAGCTGTTCAACGAACAATTGCAAACGAATGTCGTAATTGCACCGGCGAGTGCAACACAGCGCAGATAAAGAGCTGTTTTATGGCCTATTACGGCTGCACCGGCGAGTGCAACACAGCGCAGATGAAGAGCTGTTTTATGGCCTATTACGACTGCACCGGCGAGTGCAACACAGCGTAGATGAAGAGCTGTTGTATGGCCTATTACGACTGCACCGGCAAGTGCAACACAGCGCAGATGAAGAGCTGCTTTATGGTCTATTACGACTGCACCGGCGAGTGCAACACAGCGCAGATGAAGAGCTGTTCAACGAACAATTGCAAACGAATGTCGTAATTGCACCGGCGAGTGCAACACAGCGCAGATGAAGAGCTGTTTTATGGCCTATTACGACTGCACCTGCGAGTGCAACACAGCGGAGATGAAGAGCTGTTCAACGAACAATTGCAAACGAATGTCGTAATTGCACCGGCGAGTGCAACACAGCGCAGATGAAGAGCTGTTTTATGGCCTATTGCGACTGTACCGGCAAGTGCAACACAGCGCAGATGAAGAGCTGTTCAACGAACAATTGCAAACGAATGTCGTAATTGCACCGGCGAGGACAACACAGCTCACATGAAAAGCTGTTCAACGAACAATTGCAAACGAATGTCGTAATTGCACCGGCGAGTGCAACACAGCGCAGATGAAGAGCTGTTTTATGGCCTATTACGGCTGCACCGGCGAGTGCAACACAGCGCATATGAAGAGCTGTTTTATGGCCTATTACGACTGCACCTGCGAGTGCAACACAGCGCAGATGAAGAGCTGTTTTATGGCCTATTACGACTGCACCGGCGAGTGCAACACAGCGCATATGAAGAGCTGTTTTATGGCCTATTACGACTGCACCTGCGAGTGCAACAGAGCGCAGATGAAGAGCTGTTGTATGGCCTATTACGACTGCACCGGCAAGTGCAACACAGCGCAGATGAAGAGCTGTTTTATGGCCTATTGCGACTGTACCGGCAAGTGCAACACAGCGCAGATGAAGAGCTGTTCAACGAACAATTGCAAACGAATGTCGTAATTGCTCCGGCGAGTGCAACACAACGCAGATGAAGAGCTGTTTTATGGCCTATTACGACTGCACCTGCGAGTGCAACACAGCGGAGATGAAGAGCTGTTCAACGAACAATTGCAAACGAATGTCGTAATTGCACCGGCGAGTGCAACACAGCGCAGATGAAGAGCTGTTTGATGGCCTATTGCGACTGTACCGGCAAGTGCAACACAGCGCAGATGAAGAGCTGTTCAACGAACAATTGCAAACGAATGTCGTAATTGCACCGGCGAGGACAACACAGCTCACATGAAAAGCTGTTCAACGAACAATTGCAAACGAATGTCGTAATTGCACCGGCGAGAGCAACACAGCGCAGATGAAGAGCTGTTTTATGGCCTATTACGACTGCACCGGCGAGTGCAACACAGCGCAGATGAAGAGCTGTTCAACGAACAATTGCAAACGAATGTCGTAATTGCACCGGCGAGTGCAACACAGCGCAGATGAAGAGCTGTTTTATGGCCTATTACGGCTGCACCGGCGAGTGCAACACAGCGCAGATGAAGAGCTGTTTTATGGCCTATTACGACTGCACCGGCGAGTGCAACACAGCGCAGATGAAGAGCTGTTGTATGGCCTATTGCGACTGTACCGGCAAGTGCAACACAGCGCAGATGAAGAGCTGTTCAACGAACAATTGCAAACGAATGTCGTAATTGCACCGGCGAGTGCAACACAGCGCAGATGAAGAGCTGTTTTATGGCCTATTACGACTGCACCTGCGAGTGCAACACAGCGGAGATGAAGAGCTGTTCAACGAACAATTTGCAAACGAATGTCGTAATTGCACCGGCGAGTGCAACACAGCGCAGATGAAGAGCTGTTTTATGGCCTATTGCGACTGTACCGGCAAGTGCAACACAGCGCAGATGAAGAGCTGTTCAACGAACAATTGCAAACGAATGTCGTAATTGCACCGGCGAGGACAACACAGCTCACATGAAAAGCTGTTCAACGAACAATTGCAAACGAATGTCGTAATTGCACCGGCGAGTGCAACACAGCGCAGATGAAGAGCTGTTTTATGGCCTATTACGACTGCACCGGCGAGTGCAACACAGCGCAGATGAAGAGCTGTTCAACGAACAATTGCAAACGAATGTCGTAATTGCACCGGCGAGTGCAACACAGCGCAGATAAAGAGCTGTTTTATGGCCTATTACGGCTGCACCGGCGAGTGCAACACAGCGCAGATGAAGAGCTGTTTTATGGCCTATTACGACTGCACCGGCGAGTGCAACACAGCGCAGATGAAGAGCTGTTGTATGGCCTATTACGACTGCACCGGCAAGTGCAACACAGCGCAGATGAAGAGCTGCTTTATGGTCTATTACGACTGCACCGGCGAGTGCAACACAGCGCAGATGAAGAGCTGTTCAACGAACAATTGCAAACGAATGTCGTAATTGCACCGGCGAGTGCAACACAGCGCAGATGAAGAGCTGTTTTATGGCCTATTACGACTGCACCTGCGAGTGCAACACAGCGGAGATGAAGAGCTGTTCAACGAACAATTGCAAACGAATGTCGTAATTGCACCGGCGAGTGCAACACAGCGCAGATGAAGAGCTGTTTTATGGCCTATTGCGACTGTACCGGCAAGTGCAACACAGCGCAGATGAAGAGCTGTTCAACGAACAATTGCAAACGAATGTCGTAATTGCACCGGCGAGGACAACACAGCTCACATGAAAAGCTGTTCAACGAACAATTGCAAACGAATGTCGTAATTGCACCGGCGAGTGCAACACAGCGCAGATGAAGAGCTGTTTTATGGCCTATTACGGCTGCACCGGCGAGTGCAACACAGCGCATATGAAGAGCTGTTTTATGGCCTATTACGACTGCACCTGCGAGTGCAACACAGCGCAGATGAAGAGCTGTTTTATGGCCTATTACGACTGCACCGGCGAGTGCAACACAGCGCATATGAAGAGCTGTTTTATGGCCTATTACGACTGCACCTGCGAGTGCAACAGAGCGCAGATGAAGAGCTGTTGTATGGCCTATTACGACTGCACCGGCAAGTGCAACACAGCGCAGATGAAGAGCTGTTTTATGGCCTATTGCGACTGTACCGGCAAGTGCAACACAGCGCAGATGAAGAGCTGTTCAACGAACAATTGCAAACGAATGTCGTAATTGCTCCGGCGAGTGCAACACAACGCAGATGAAGAGCTGTTTTATGGCCTATTACGACTGCACCTGCGAGTGCAACACAGCGGAGATGAAGAGCTGTTCAACGAACAATTGCAAACGAATGTGGGAAATTGCACCGGCGAGTGCAACACAGCGCAGATGAAGAGCTGTTTTATGGCCTATTGCGACTGCACCGGCGAGTGCAACACAGCGCAGATGAAGAGCTGTTCAACGAACAATTGCAAACGAATGTCGTAATTGCACCGGCGAGTGCAACACAGCGCAGATGAAGAGCTGTTTTATGGCCTATTACGACTGCACCTGCGAGTGCAACACAGCGGAGATGAAGAGCTGTTCAACGAACAATTGCAAACGAATGTCGTAATTGCACCGGCGAGTGCAACACAGCGCAGATGAAGAGCTGTTTTATGGCCTATTGCGACTGTACCGGCAAGTGCAACACAGCGCAGATGAAGAGCTGTTCAACGAACAATTGCAAACGAATGTCGTAATTGCACCGGCGAGGACAACACAGCTCACATGAAAAGCTGTTCAACGAACAATTGCAAACGAATGTCGTAATTGCACCGGCGAGTGCAACACAGCGCAGATGAAGAGCTGTTTTATGGCCTATTACGGCTGCACCGGCGAGTGCAACACAGCGCATATGAAGAGCTGTTTTATGGCCTATTACGACTGCACCTGCGAGTGCAACACAGCGCAGATGAAGAGCTGTTTTATGGCCTATTACGACTGCACCGGCGAGTGCAACACAGCGCATATGAAGAGCTGTTTTATGGCCTATTACGACTGCACCTGCGAGTGCAACAGAGCGCAGATGAAGAGCTGTTGTATGGCCTATTACGACTGCACCGGCAAGTGCAACACAGCGCAGATGAAGAGCTGTTTTATGGCCTATTGCGACTGTACCGGCAAGTGCAACACAGCGCAGATGAAGAGCTGTTCAACGAACAATTGCAAACGAATGTCGTAATTGCTCCGGCGAGTGCAACACAACGCAGATGAAGAGCTGTTTTATGGCCTATTACGACTGCACCTGCGAGTGCAACACAGCGGAGATGAAGAGCTGTTCAACGAACAATTGCAAACGAATGTGGGAAATTGCACCGGCGAGTGCAACACAGCGCAGATGAAGAGCTGTTTTATGGCCTATTGCGACTGTACCGGCAAGTGCAACACAGCGCAGATGAAGAGCTGTTCAACGAACAATTGCAAACGAATGTCGTAATTGCACCGGCGAGGACAACACAGCTCACATGAAAAGCTGTTCAACGAACAATTGCAAACGAATGTCGTAATTGCACCGGCGAGTGCAACACAGCGCAGATGAAGAGCTGTTTTATGGCCTATTACGACTGCACCGGCGAGTGCAACACAGCGCAGATGAAGAGCTGTTCAACGAACAATTGCAAACGAATGTCGTAATTGCACCGGCGAGTGCAACATAGCGCAGATGAAGAGCTGTTTTATGGCCTATTGCGACTGTACCGGCAAGTGCAACACAGCGCAGATGAAGAGCTGTTCAACGAACAATTGCAAACGAATGTCGTAATTGCACCGGCGAGTGCAACACAGCGCAGATGAAGAGCTGTTTTATGGCCTATTGCGACTGTACCGGCAAGTGCAACACAGCGCAGATGAAGAGCTGTTCAACGAACAATTGCAAACGAATGTCGTAATTGCTCCGGCGAGTGCAACACAACGCAGATGAAGAGCTGTTTTATGGCCTATTACGACTGCACCTGCGAGTGCAACACAGCGGAGATGAAGAGCTGTTCAACGAACAATTGCAAACGAATGTCGTAATTGCACCGGCGAGTGCAACACAGCGCAGATGAAGAGCTGTTTTATGGCCTATTGCGACTGTACCGGCAAGTGCAACACAGCGCAGATGAAGAGCTGTTCAACGAACAATTGCAAACGAATGTCGTAATTGCACCGGCGAGGACAACACAGCTCACATGAAAAGCTGTTCAACGAACAATTGCAAACGAATGTCGTAATTGCACCGGCGAGAGCAACACAGCGCAGATGAAGAGCTGTTTTATGGCCTATTACGACTGCACCGGCGAGTGCAACACAGCGCAGATGAAGAGCTGTTCAACGAACAATTGCAAACGAATGTCGTAATTGCACCGGCGAGTGCAACACAGCGCAGATGAAGAGCTGTTTTATGGCCTATTACGGCTGCACCGGCGAGTGCAACACAGCGCAGATGAAGAGTTGTTTTATGGCCTATTACGACTGCACCGGCGAGTGCAACACAGCGCAGATGAAGAGCTGTTGTATGGCCTATTGCGACTGTACCGGCAAGTGCAACACAGCGCAGATGAAGAGCTGTTCAACGAACAATTGCAAACGAATGTCGTAATTGCACCGGCGAGTGCAACACAGCGCAGATGAAGAGCTGTTTTATGGCCTATTACGACTGCACCTGCGAGTGCAACACAGCGGAGATGAAGAGCTGTTCAACGAACAATTTGCAAACGAATGTCGTAATTGCACCGGCGAGTGCAACACAGCGCAGATGAAGAGCTGTTTTATGGCCTATTGCGACTGTACCGGCAAGTGCAACACAGCGCAGATGAAGAGCTGTTCAACGAACAATTGCAAACGAATGTCGTAATTGCACCGGCGAGGACAACACAGCTCACATGAAAAGCTGTTCAACGAACAATTGCAAACGAATGTCGTAATTGCACCGGCGAGTGCAACACAGCGCAGATGAAGAGCTGTTTTATGGCCTATTACGACTGCACCGGCGAGTGCAACACAGCGCAGATGAAGAGCTGTTCAACGAACAATTGCAAACGAATGTCGTAATTGCACCGGCGAGTGCAACACAGCGCAGATAAAGAGCTGTTTTATGGCCTATTACGGCTGCACCGGCGAGTGCAACACAGCGCAGATGAAGAGCTGTTTTATGGCCTATTACGACTGCACCGGCGAGTGCAACACAGCGTAGATGAAGAGCTGTTGTATGGCCTATTACGACTGCACCGGCAAGTGCAACACAGCGCAGATGAAGAGCTGCTTTATGGTCTATTACGACTGCACCGGCGAGTGCAACACAGCGCAGATGAAGAGCTGTTCAACGAACAATTGCAAACGAATGTCGTAATTGCACCGGCGAGTGCAACACAGCGCAGATGAAGAGCTGTTTTATGGCCTATTACGACTGCACCTGCGAGTGCAACACAGCGGAGATGAAGAGCTGTTCAACGAACAATTGCAAACGAATGTCGTAATTGCACCGGCGAGTGCAACACAGCGCAGATGAAGAGCTGTTTTATGGCCCATTGCGACTGTACCGGCAAGTGCAACACAGCGCAGATGAAGAGCTGTTCAACGAACAATTGCAAACGAATGTCGTAATTGCACCGGCGAGGACAACACAGCTCACATGAAAAGCTGTTCAACGAACAATTGCAAACGAATGTCGTAATTGCACCGGCGAGTGCAACACAGCGCAGATGAAGTGCTGTTTTATGGCCTATTACGACTGCACCGGCGAGTGCAACACAGCGCATATGAAGAGCTGTTTTATGGCCTATTACGACTGCACCTGCGAGTGCAACACAGCGCAGATGAAGAGCTGTTTTATGGCCTATTACGACTGCACCGGCGAGTGCAACACAGCGCATATGAAGAGCTGTTTTATGGCCTATTACGACTGCACCTGCGAGTGCAACAGAGCGCAGATGAAGAGCTGTTGTATGGCCTATTACGACTGCACCGGCAAGTGCAACACAGCGCAGATGAAGAGCTGTTTTATGGCCTATTGCGACTGTACCGGCAAGTGCAACACAGCGCAGATGAAGAGCTGTTCAACGAACAATTGCAAACGAATGTCGTAATTGCTCCGGCGAGTGCAACACAACGCAGATGAAGAGCTGTTTTATGGCCTATTACGACTGCACCTGCGAGTGCAACACAGCGGAGATGAAGAGCTGTTCAACGAACAATTGCAAACGAATGTCGTAATTGCACCGGCGAGTGCAACACAGCGCAGATGAAGAGCTGTTTTATGGCCTATTGCGACTGTACCGGCAAGTGCAACACAGCGCAGACGAAGAGCTGTTCAACGAACAATTGCAAACGAATGTCGTAATTGCACCGGCGAGGACAACACAGCTCACATGAAAAGCTGTTCAACAAACAATTGCAAACGAATGTCGTAATTGCACCGGCGAGTGCAACACAGCGCAGATGAAGAGCTGTTTTATGGCCTATTGCGACTGTACCGGCAAGTGCAACACAGCGCAGATGAAGAGCTGTTCAACGAACAATTGCAAACGAATGTCGTAATTGCACCGGCGAGTGCAACACAGCGCAGATGAAGAGCTGTTTTATGGCCTATTACGACTGCACCTGCGAGTGCAACACAGCGGAGATGAAGAGCTGTTCATCGAACAATTGCAAACGAATGTCGTAATTGCACCGGCGAGTGCAACACAGCGCAGATGAAGAGCTGTTTTATGGCCTATTGCGACTGTACCGGCAAGTGCAACACAGCGCAGATGAAGAGCTGTTCAACGATCAATTGCAAACGAATGTCGTAATTGCACCGGCGAGTGCAACACAGCGCAGATGAAGAGCTGTTTTATGGCCTATTACGACTGCACCTGCGAGTGCAACACAGCGGAGATGAAGAGATGTTCAACGAACAATTGCAAACGAATGTCGTAATTGCACCGGCGAGTGCAACACAGCGCAGATTTAGAGCTGTTTTATGGCCTATTGCGACTGTACCGGCAAGTGCAACACAGCGCAGATGAAGAGCTGTTCAACGAACAATTGCAAACGAATGTCGTAATTGCACCGGCGAGGTCAACACAGCTCACATGAAAAGCTGTTCAACGAACAATTGCAAACGAATGTCGTAATTGCACCGGCGAGAGCAACACAGCGCAGATGAAGAGCTGTTTTATGGCCTATTACGACTGCACCGGCGAGTGCAACACAGCGCAGATGAAGAGCTGTTCAACGAACAATTGCAAACGAATGTCGTAATTGCACCGGCGAGTGCAACACAGCGCAGATGAAGAGCTGTTTTATGGCCTATTACGGCTGCACCGGCGAGTGCAACACAGCGCAGATGAAGAGCTGTTTTATGGCCTATTACGACTGCACCGGCGAGTGCAACACAGCGCAGATGAAGAGCTGTTGTATGGCCTATTGCGACTGTACCGGCAAGCGCAACACAGCGCAGATGAAGAGCTGTTCAACGAACAATTGCAAACGAATGTCGTAATTGCACCGGCGAGTGCAACACAGCGCAGATGAAGAGCTGTTTTATGGCCTATTGCGACTGTACCGGCAAGTGCAACACAGCGCAGATGAAGAGCTGTTCAACGAACAATTGCAAACGAATGTCGTAATTGCACCGGCGAGGACAACACAGCTCACATGAAAAGCTGTTCAACGAACAATTGCAAACGAATGTCGTAATTGCACCGGCGAGTGCAACACAGCGCAGATGAAGAGCTGTTTTATGGCCTATTACGACTGCACCGGCGAGTGCAACACAGCGCAGATGAAGAGCTGTTCAACGAACAATTGCAAACGAATGTCGTAATTGCACCGGCGAGTGCAACACAGCGCAGATAAAGAGCTGTTTTATGGCCTATTACGGCTGCACCGGCGAGTGCAACACAGCGCAGATGAAGAGCTGTTTTATGGCCTATTACGACTGCACCGGCGAGTGCAACACAGCGTAGATGAAGAGCTGTTGTATGGCCTATTACGACTGCACCGGCAAGTGCAACACAGCGCAGATGAAGAGCTGCTTTATGGTCTATTACGACTGCACCGGCGAGTGCAACACAGCGCAGATGAAGAGCTGTTCAACGATCAATTGCAAACGAATGTCGTAATTGCACCGGCGAGTGCAACACAGAGCAGATGAAGAGCTGTTTTATGGCCTATTACGACTGCACCTGCGAGTGCAACACAGCGGAGATGAAGAGCTGTTCAACGAACAATTGCAAACGAATGTCGTAATTGCACCGGCGAGTGCAACACAGCGCAGATGAAGAGCTGTTTTATGGCCTATTGCGACTGTACCGGCAAGTGCAACACAGCGCAGATGAAGAGCTGTTCAACGAACAATTGCAAACGAATGTCGTAATTGCACCGGCGAGGACAACACAGCTCACATGAAAAGCTGTTCAACGAACAATTGCAAACGAATGTCGTAATTGCACCGGCGAGTGCAACACAGCGCAGATGAAGAGCTGTTTTATGGCCTATTACGGCTGCACCGGCGAGTGCAACACAGCGCATATGAAGAGCTGTTTTATGGCCTATTACGACTGCACCTGCGAGTGCAACACAGCGCAGATGAAGAGCTGTTTTATGGCCTATTACGACTGCACCGGCGAGTGCAACACAGCGGAGATGAAGAGCTGTTCAACGAACAATTGCAAACGAATGTCGTAATTGCACCGGCGAGTGCAACACAGCGCAGATGAAGAGCTGTTTTATGGCCTATTGCGACTGTACCGGCAAGTGCAACACAGCGCAGACGAAGAGCTGTTCAACGAACAATTGCAAACGAATGTCGTAATTGCACCGGCGAGGACAACACAGCTCACATGAAAAGCTGTTCAACAAACAATTGCAAACGAATGTCGTAATTGCACCGGCGAGTGCAACACAGCGCAGATGAAGAGCTGTTTTATGGCCTATTGCGACTGTACCGGCAAGTGCAACACAGCGCAGATGAAGAGCTGTTCAACGAACAATTGCAAACGAATGTCGTAATTGCACCGGCGAGTGCAACACAGCGCAGATGAAGAGCTGTTTTATGGCCTATTACGACTGCACCTGCGAGTGCAACACAGCGGAGATGAAGAGCTGTTCATCGAACAATTGCAAACGAATGTCGTAATTGCACCGGCGAGTGCAACACAGCGCAGATGAAGAGCTGTTTTATGGCCTATTGCGACTGTACCGGCAAGTGCAACACAGCGCAGATGAAGAGCTGTTCAACGATCAATTGCAAACGAATGTCGTAATTGCACCGGCGAGTGCAACACAGCGCAGATGAAGAGCTGTTTTATGGCCTATTACGACTGCACCGGCAAGTGCAACACAGCGCAGATGAAGAGCTGTTCAACGAACAATTGCAAACGAATGTCGTAATTGCACCGGCGAGGACAACACAGCTCACATGAAAAGCTGTTCAACGAACAATTGCAAACGAATGTCGTAATTGCACCGGCGAGTGCAACACAGCGCAGATGAAGAGCTGTTTTATGGCCTATTGCGACTGTACCGGCAAGTGCAACACAGCGCAGATGAAGAGCTGTTCAACGAACAATTGCAAACGAATGTCGTAATTGCACCGGCGAGTGCAACACAGCGCAGATGAAGAGCTGTTTTATGGCCTATTACGACTGCACCTGCGAGTGCAACACAGCGGAGATGAAGAGCTGTTCAACGAACAATTGCAAACGAATCTCGTAATTGCACCGGCGAGTGCAACACAGCGCAGATGAAGAGCTGTTTTATGGCCTATTGCGACTGTACCGGCAAGTGCAACACAGCGCAGACGAAGAGCTGTTCAACGATCAATTGCAAACGAATGTCGTAATTGCACCGGCGAGTGCAACACAGCGCAGATGAAGAGCTGTTTTATGGCCTATTACGACTGCACCTGCGAGTGCAACACAGCGGAGATGAAGAGCTGTTCAACGAACAATTGCAAACGAATGTCGTAATTGCACCGGCGAGTGCAACACAGCGCAGATGAAGAGCTGTTTTATGGCCTATTGCGACTGTACCGGCAAGTGCAACACAGCGCAGATGAAGAGCTGTTCAACGAACAATTGCAAACGAATGTCGTAATTGCACCGGCGAGGACAACACAGCTCACATGAAAAGCTGTTCAACGAACAATTGCAAACGAATGTCGTAATTGCACCGGCGAGTGCAACACAGCGCAGATGAAGAGCTGTTTTATGGCCTATTACGACTGCACCGGCGAGTGCAACACAGCGCAGATGAAGAGCTGTTCAACGAACAATTGCAAACGAATGTCGTAATTGCACCGGCGAGTGCAACACAGCGCAGATGAAGAGCTGTTTTATGGCCTATTACGACTGCACCGGCGAGTGCAACACAGCGCATATGAAGAGCTGTTTTATGGCCTATTACGACTGCACCTGCGAGTGCAACACAGCGCAGATGAAGAGCTGTTGTATGGCCTATTACGACTGCACCGGCAAGTGCAACACAGCGCAGATGAAGAGCTGTTTTATGGCCTATTGCGACTGTACCGGCAAGTGCAACACAGCGCAGATGAAGAGCTGTTTTATGGCCTATTGCGACTGTACCGGCAAGTGCAACACAGCGCAGATGAAGAGCTGTTCAACGAACAATTGCAAACGAATGTCGTAATTGCTCCGGCGAGTGCAACACAACGCAGATGAAGAGCTGTTTTATGGCCTATTACGACTGCACCTGCGAGTGCAACACAGCGGAGATGAAGAGCTGTTCAACGAACAATTGCAAACGAATGTCGTAATTGCACCGGCGAGTGCAACACAGCGCAGATGAAGAGCTGTTTTATGGCCTATTGCGACTGTACCGGCAAGTGCAACACAGCGCAGATGAAGATCTGTTCAACGAACAATTGCAAACGAATGTCGTAATTGCACCGGCGAGGACAACACAGCTCACATGAAAAGCTGTTCAACGAACAATTGCAAACGAATGTCGTAATTGCACCGGCGAGAGCAACACAGCGCAGATGAAGAGCTGTTTTATGGCCTATTACGACTGCACCGGCGAGTGCAACACAGCGCAGATGAAGAGCTGTTCAACGAACAATTGCAAACGAATGTCGTAATTGCACCGGCGAGTGCAACACAGCGCAGATGAAGAGCTGTTTTATGGCCTATTACGACTGCACCTGCGAGTGCAACACAGCGGAGATGAAGAGCTGTTCAACGAACAATTGCAAACGAATGTCGTAATTGCACCGGCGAGTGCAACACAGCGCAGATGAAGAGCTGTTTTATGGCCTATTGCGACTGTACCGGCAAGTGCAACACAGCGCAGATGAAGAGCTGTTCAACGAACAATTGCAAACGAATGTCGTAATTGCACCGGCGAGGACAACACAGCTCACATGAAAAGCTGTTCAACGAACAATTGCAAACGAATGTCGTAATTGCACCGGCGAGTGCAACACAGCGCAGATGAAGAGCTGTTTTATGGCCTATTACGGCTGCACCGGCGAGTGCAACACAGCGCATATGAAGAGCTGTTTTATGGCCTATTACGACTGCACCTGCGAGTGCAACACAGCGCAGATGAAGAGCTGTTTTATGGCCTATTACGACTGCACCGGCGAGTGCAACACAGCGCAAATGAAGAGCTGTTTTATGGCCTATTACGACTGCACCTGCGAGTGCAACACAGCGCAGATGAAGAGCTGTTGTGTGGCCTATTACGACTGCACCGGCAAGTGCAACACAGCGCAGATGAAGAGCTGTTTTATGGCCTATTGCGACTGTACCGGCAAGTGCAACACAGCGCAGATGAAGAGCTGTTCAACGAACAATTGCAAACGAATGTCGTAATTGCTCCGGCGAGTGCAACACAACGCAGATGAAGAGCTGTTTTATGGCCTATTACGACTGCACCTGCGAGTGCAACACAGCGGAGATGAAGAGCTGTTCAACGAACAATTGCAAACGAATGTCGTAATTGCACCGGCGAGTGCAACACAGCGCAGATGAAGAGCTGTTTTATGGCCTATTGCGACTGTACCGGCAAGTGCAACACAGCGCAGATGAAGAGCTGTTCAACGAACAATTGCAAACGAATGTCGTAATTGCACCGGCGAGTGCAACACAGCGCAGATGAAGAGCTGTTTTATGGCCTATTGCGACTGTACCGGCAAGTGCAACACAGCGCAGATGAAGAGCTGTTCAACGAACAATTGCAAACGAATGTCGTAATTGCACCGGCGAGGACAACACAGCTCACATGAAAAGCTGTTCAACGAACAATTGCAAACGAATGTCGTAATTGCACCGGCGAGTGCAACACAGCGCAGATGAAGAGCTGTTTTATGGCCTATTACGACTGCACCGGCGAGTGCAACACAGCGCAGATGAAGAGCTGTTCAACGAACAATTGCAAACGAATGTCGTAATTGCACCGGCGAGTGCAACACAGCGCAGATGAAGAGCTGTTTTATGGCCTATTGCGACTGTACCGGCAAGTGCAACACAGCGCAGATGAAGAGCTGTTCAACGAACAATTGCAAACGAATGTCGTAATTGCACCGGCGAGTGCAACACAACGCAGATGAAGAGCTGTTTTATGGCCTATTACGACTGCACCTGCGAGTGCAACACAGCGGAGATGAAGAGCTGTTCAACGAACAATTGCAAACGAATGTCGTAATTGCACCGGCGAGTGCAACACAGCGCAGATGAAGAGCTGTTTTATGGCCTATTGCGACTGTACCGGCAAGTGCAACACAGCGCAGATGAAGAGCTGTTCAACGAACAATTGCAAACGAATGTCGTAATTGCACCGGCGAGGACAACACAGCTCACATGAAAAGCTGTTCAACGAACAATTGCAAACGAATGTCGTAATTGCACCGGCGAGTGCAACACAGCGCAGATGAAGAGCTGTTTTATGGCCTATTACGACTGCACCGGCGAGTGCAACACAGCGCAGATGAAGAGCTGTTCAACGAACAATTGCAAACGAATGTCGTAATTGCACCGGCGAGTGCAACACAGCGCAGATGAAGAGCTGTTTTATGGACTATTACGGCTGCACCGGCGAGTGCAACACAGCGCAGATGAAGAGCTGTTTTATGGCCTATTACGACTGCACCGGCGAGTGCAACACAGCGCAGATGAAGAGCTGTTGTATGGCCTATTACGACTGCACCGGCAAGTGCAACACAGCGCAGATGAAGAGCTGTTTTATGGCCTATTGCGACTGTACCGGCAAGTGCAACACAGCGCAGATGAAGAGCTGTTCAACGAAAAATTGCAAACGAATGTCGTAATTGCACCGGCGAGTGCAACACAGCGCAGATGAAGAGCTGTTTTATGGCCTATTACGACTGCACCTGCGAGTGCAACACAGCGGAGATGAAGAGCTGTTCAACGAACAATTGCAAACGAATGTCGTAATTGCACCGGCGAGTGCAACACAGCGCAGATGAAGAGCTGTTTTATGGCCTGTTGCGACTGTACCGGCAAGTGCAACACAGCGCAGATGAAGAGCTGTTCAACGAACAATTGCAAACGAATGTCGTAATTGCACCGGCGAGGACAACACAGCTCACATGAAAAGCTGTTCAACGAACAATTGCAAACGAATGTCGTAATTGCACCGGCGAGTGCAACACAGCGCAGATGAAGAGCTGTTTTATGGCCTATTACGGCTGCACCGGCGAGTGCAACACAGCGCATATGAAGAGCTGTTTTATGGCCTATTACGACTGCACCTGCGAGTGCAACACAGCGCAGATGAAGAGCTGTTTTATGGCCTATTACGACTGCACCTGCGAGTGCAACACAGCGCAGATGAAGAGCTGTTTTATGGCCTATTACGACTACACCGGCGAGTGCAACACAGCGCAGATGGAGAGCTGTTCAACGTACAATTGCAAACGAATGTCGTAATTCCACCGGCGAGTACAACACAGCGCACATGAAAAGCTGTTCAACGAACAATTGCAAACGAATGTCGTAATTGCACCGGCGAGTGCAACACAGAGCAGATGAAGAGCTGTATTATGGCCTATTACGACTGCACCGGCGAGTGCAACACAGAGCAGATAAAGAGCTGTTCAACGAACAATTGCAAACGAATGTCGTAATGGCACCGGCGAGTGCAACACAGCGCAGATGAAGAGCTGTTTTATGGCCTATTACGGCTGCACCGGCGAGTGCAACACAGCGCAGATGAAGAGCTGTTTTATGGCCTATTACGACTGCACCGGCGAGTGCAACACAGCGCAGATGAAGAGCTATTGTATGGCCTATTACGACTGCACCGGCAAGTGCAACACAGCGCAGATGAAGAGCTGTTTTATGTCCTATTGCGACTGTACCGGCAAGTGCAACACAGCGCAGATGAAGAGCTGTTCAACGAACAATTGCAAACGAATGTCGTAATTGCTCCGGCGAGTGCAACACAACGCAGATGAAGAGCTGTTTTATGGCCTATTACGACTGCACCTGCGAGTGCAACACAGCGCAGATGAAGTGCTGTTTTATGGCCTATTACGACTGCACCTGCGAGTGCAACACAGCGCAGATGAAGAGCTGTTTTATGGCCTACTACGACTGCACCGGCGAGTGCAACACAGCGCAGATGCAGAGTAGTTTTATGGCCTATTACGACTTCCCCGGCGAGTGCAACACAGCGCAGATGAAGAGCTGCTTTATGGTCTATTACGACTGCACCGGCGAGTGCAACACAGCGCAGATGAAGAGCTGTTTTATGGCCTATTACGACTGCACCGGCGAGTGCAACGCAGCGCAGATGTAGAGCAGTTTTATGGCCTCTTACGACTGCACCGGCGAGGGCAACACAGCGCTGATGAAGAGCTGTTTTATGGCCTATTAATACTGCACCTGCGAGTGCAACACAGCGCAGATGAAGAGCTGTTTTATGGCCTATTACGACTACACCGGCGAGTGCAACACAGCGCAGATGGAGAGCTGTTCAACGAACAATTGCAAACGAATGTCGTAATTGCACCGGCGAGTACAACACAGCGCACATGAAAAGCTGTTCAACGAACAATTGCAAACGAATGTCGTAATTGCACCGGCGAGTGCAACACAGAGCAGATGAAGAGCTGTATTATGGCCTATTACGACTGCACCGGCGAGTGCAACACAGCGCAGATGAAGAGCTGTTCAACGAACAATTGCAAACGAATGTCGTAATTGCTCCAGCGAGTGCAACACAACGCAGATGAAGAGCTGTTTTATGGCCTATTACGACTGCACCGGCGAGTGCAACACAGCGCAGATGAAGAGCTGTTCAACGAACAATTGCAAACGAATGTCGTAATTGCAGCGGCGAGTACAACACAGAGCACATGAAAAGCTGTTCAACGAACAATTGCAAACGAATGTCGTAATTGCACCGGCGAGTGCAACACAGAGCAGATGAAGAGCTGTTTTATGGCCTATTACGACTGCACCGGCGAGTGCAACACAGCGCAGATGAAGAGCTGTTCAACGAACAATTGCAAAGGAATGTCGTAATTGCTCCAGCGAGTGCAACACAACGCAGATGAAGAGCTGTTTTATGGCCTATTACGACTTCCCCGGCGAGTGCAACACAGCGCAGATGAAGAGCTGTTTTATGGCCTATTACGACTGCACCGGCGAGTGCAACACAGCGCAGATGAAGAGCTGTTTTATGGCCTATTACGACTGCACCGGCGAATGCAACACAGCGCAGATGAAGAGTTGTTTTATGGCCTATTACGACTTCACCGGCGAGTGCAACACAGCGCAGATGAAGAGCTGCTTTATGGTCTATTACGACTGCACCGGCGAGTGCAACACAGCGCAGATGAAGAGCTGTTTTATGGCCTATTACGACTGCACCGGCGAGTGCAACACAGCGCATATGAAGAGCTGTTTTATGGCCTATTACGACTGCACCTGCGAGTGCAACACAGCGCAGATGAAGAGCTGTTTTATGGCCTATTACGACTGCACCTGCGAGTGCAACACAGCGCAGATGAAGAGCTGTTTTATGGCCTATTACGACTACACCGGCGAGTGCAACACAGCGCAGATGGAGAGCTGTTCAACGAACAATTGCAAACGAATGTCGTAATTCCACCGGCGAGTACAACACAGCGCACATGAAAAGCTGTTCAACGAACAATTGCAAACGAATGTCGTAATTGCACCGGCGAGTGCAACACAGAGCAGATGAAGAGCTGTATTATGGCCTATTACGACTGCACCGGCGAGTGCAACACAGCGCAGATGAAGAGCTGTTCAACGAACAATTGCAAACGAATGTCGTAATTCCACCGGCGAGTACAACACAGCGCACATGAAAAGCTGTTCAACGAACAATTGCAAACGAATGTCGTAAGTGCACCGGCGAGTGCAACACAGCGCAGATGAAGAGCTGTTTTATGGCCTATTACGGCTGCACCGGCGAGTGCAACACAGCGCAGATGAAGAGCTGTTTTATGGCCTATTACGACTGCACCGGCGAGTGCAACACAGCGCATATGAAGAGCTGTTTTATGGCCTATTACGACTGCACCTGCGAGTGCAACACAGCGCAGATGAAGAGCTGTTCAACGAACAATTGCAAACGAATATCGTAATTGCACCGGCGAGTGCAACACAGCGCAGATGAAGAGCTGTTTTATGGCCTATTGCGACTGTACCGGCAAGTGCAACACAGCGCAGATGAAGAGCTGTTCAACGAACAATTGCAAACGAATGTCGTAATTGCACCGGCGAGGACAACACAGCTCACATGAAAAGCTGTTCAACGAACAATTGCAAACGAATGTCGTAATTGCACCGGCGAGTGCAACACAGCGCAGATGAAGAGCTGTTTTATGGACTATTACGGCTGCACCGGCGAGTGCAACACAGCGCATATGAAGAGCTGTTTTATGGCCTATTACGACTGCACCTGCGAGTGCAACACAGTGCAGATGAAGAGCTGTTTTATGGCCTATTACGACTGCACCTGCGAGTGCAACACAGCGCAGATGAAGAGCTGTTTTATGGCCTATTACGACTACATCGGCGAGTGCAACACAGCGCAGATGGAGAGCTGTTCAACGAACAATTGCAAACGAATGTCGTAATTCCACCGGCGAGTACATCACAGCGCACATGAAAAGCTGTTCAACGAACAATTGCAAACGAATGTCGTAATTGCACCGGCGAGTGCAACACAGAGCAGATGAAGAGCTGTTTTATGGCCTATTACGACTGCACCGGCGAGTGCAACACAGCGCAGATGAAGAGCTGTTCAACGAACAATTGCAAACGAATGTCGTAATTGCTCCAGCGAGTGCAACACAACGCAGATGATGAGCTGTTTTATGGCCTATTACGACTGCACCGGCGAGTGCAACACAGCGCAGATGAAGAGCTGTTTTATGGCCTATTACGACTGCACCGGCGAGTGCAACACAGCGCAGATGAAGAGCTGTTTTATGGCCTATTACGACTGCACCGGCGAGTGCAACACAGCGCAGATGAAGAGTAGTTTTATGGCCTATTACGACTTCCCCGGCGAGTGCAACACAGCGCAGATGAAGAGCTGCTTTATGGTCTATTACGACTGCACCGGCGAGTGCAACACAGCGCAGATGAAGAGCTGTTTTATGGCCTATTACGACTGCACCGGCGAGTGCAACGCAGCGCAGATGTAGAGCAGTTTTATGGCCTCTTACGACTGCACCGGCGAGGGCAACACAGCGCTGATGAAGAGCTGTTTTATGGCCTATTAATACTGCACCTGCGAGTGCAACACAGCGCAGATGAAGAGCTGTTTTATGGCCTATTACGACTACACCGGCGAGTGCAACACAGCGCAGATGGAGAGCTGTTCAACGAACAATTGCAAACGAATGTCGTAATTGCACCGGCGAGTACAACACAGCGCACATGAAAAGCTGTTCAACGAACAATTGCAAACGAATGTCGTAATTGCACCGGCGAGTGCAACACAGAGCAGATGAAGAGCTGTATTATGGCCTATTACGACTGCACCGGCGAGTGCAACACAGCGCAGATGAAAAGCTGTTCAACGAACAATTGCAAACGAATGTCGTAATTGCTCCAGCGAGTGCAACACAACGCAGATGAAGAGCTGTTTTATGGCCTATTACGACTGCACCGGCGAGTGCAACACAGCGCAGATGAAGAGCTGTTCAACGAACAATTGCAAACGAATGTCGTAATTGCAGCGGCGAGTACAACACAGAGCACATGAAAAGCTGTTCAACGAACAATTGCAAACGAATGTCGTAATTGCATCGGCGAGTGCAACACAGAGCAGATGAAGAGCTGTTTTATGGCCTATTACGACTGCACCGGCGAGTGCAACACAGCGCAGATGAAGAGCTGTTCAACGAACAATTGCAAAGGAATGTCGTAATTGCTCCAGCGAGTGCAACACAACGCAGATGAAGAGCTGTTTTATGGCCTATTACGACTGCACCGGCGAGTGCAACACAGCGCAGATGAAGAGCTGTTTTATGGCCTATTACGACTGCACCGGCGAGTGCAACACAGCGCAGATGAAGAGCTGTTTTATGGCCTATTACGACTCCACCGGCGAGTGCAACACAGCGCAGATGAAGAGTTGTTTTATGGCCTATTACGACTGCACCGGCGAGTGCAACACAGCGCAGATGAAGAGCTGTTTTATGGCCTATTACGACTGCACCGGCGAGTGCAACACAGCGCATATGAAGAGCTGTTTTATGGCCTATTACGACTGCACCGGCGAGTGCAACACAGCGCAGATGAAGAGCTGTTTTATGGCCTATTACGGCTGCACCGGCGAGTGCAACACAGCGCATATGAAGAGCTGTTTTATGGCCTATTACGACTGCACCTGCGAGTGCAACACAGCGCAGATGAAGAGCTGTTTTATGGCCTATTACGACTGCACCTGCGAGTGCAACACAGCGCAGATGAAGTGCTGTTTTATGGCCTATTACGACTGCACCTGCGAGTGCAACACAGCGCAGATGAAGAGCTGTGTTATGGCCTATTACGACTACACCGGCGAGTGCAACACAGCGCAGATGAAGAGCTGTTCAACGAACAATTGCAAACGAATGTCGTAATTGCACCGGCGAGTACAACACAGCGCACATGAAAAGCTGTTCAACGAACAATTGCAAACGGATGTCGTAATTGCACCGGCGAGTGCAACACAGAGCAGATGAAGAGCTGTTTTATGGCCTATTACGACTGCACCGGCGTGTGCAACACAGCGCAGATGAAGAGCTGTTCAACGAACAATTGCAAACGAATGTCGTAATTGCTCCAGCGAGTGCAACACAACGCAGATGAAGAGCTGTTTTATGGCCTATTACGACTGCACCGGCGAGTGCAACACAGCGCAGATGAAGAGCTGTTTTATGGCCTATTACGACTTCCCCGGCGAGTGCAACACAGCGCAGATGTAGAGCTGCTTTATGGTCTATTACGACTGCACCGGCGAGTGCAACACAGCGCAGATGAAGAGCTGTTTTATGGCCTATTACGACTGCACCGGCGAGTGCAACACAGCGCAGATGAAGAGCTGTTCAACGAACAATTGCAAACGAATGTCGTAATTGCACTGGCAAGTGCAACACAGCGCAGATGAAGAGCTGTTTTATGGCCTATTACGACTGCACCGGCGAGTGCAACACAGCGCAGATGAAGAGCTGTTCAACGAACAATTGCAAACGAATGTCGTAATTGCACCGGCGAGTGCAAGACAGCGCAAATGAAGAGCTGTTTTATGGCCTATTACGACTGCACCGGCGAGTGCAACACAGCGCAGATGAAGAGTAGTTTTATGGCCTATTACGACTACACCGGCGAGTGCAACACAGCGCAGATGGAGAGCTGTTCAACGAACAATTGCAAACGAATGTCGTAATTGCACCGGCGAGTACAACACAGCGCACATGAAAAGCTGTTCAACGAACAATTGCAAACGAATGTCGTAATTGCACTGGCGAGTGCAACACAGAGCAGATGAAGAGCTGTTTTATGGCCTATTACGACTGCACCGGCGAGTGCAACACAGCGCAGATGAAGAGCTGTTCAACGAACAATTGCAAACGAATGTCGTAATTGCACCGGCGAGTACAACACAACGCAGATGAAGAGCTGTTTTATGGCCTATTACGACTGCACCTGCGAGTGCAACACAGCGCAGATGAAGTGCTGTTTTATGGCCTATTACGACTGCACCTGCGAGTGCAACACAGCGCAGATGAAGAGCTGTTTTATGGCCTATTACGACTGCACTGGCGAGTGCAACACAGCGCAGATGAAGAGCTGTTGTATGGCCTATTACGACTGCACCGGCAAGTGCAACACAGCGCAGATGAATAGCTGTTTTATGGCCTATTGCGACTGTACCGGCAAGTGCAACACAGCGCAGATGAAGAGCTGTTCAACGAACAATTGCAAACGAATATCGTAATTGCTCCGGCGAGTGCAACACAACGCAGATGAAGAGCTGTTTTATGGCCTATTACGACTGCACCTGCGAGTGCAACACAGCGCAGATGAAGTGCTGTTTTATGGCCTATTACGACTGCACCTGCGAGTGCAACACAGCGCAGATGAAGAGCTGTTTTATGGCCTATTACGACTACACCGGCGAGTGCAACACAGCGCAGATGAAGAGCTGTTCAACGAACAATTGCAAACGAATGTCGTAATTGCACCGGCGAGTACAACACAGCGCACATGAAAAGCTGTTCAACGAACAATTGCAAACGAATGTCGTAATTGCACCGGCGAGTGCAACACAGAGCAGATGAAGAGCTGTTTTATGGCCTATTACGACTGTACCGGCAAGTGCAACACAGCGCAGATGAAGAGCTGTTCAACGAACAATTGCAAACGAATGTCGTAATTGCTCCGGCGAGTGCAACACAACGCAGATGAAGAGCTGTTTTATGGCCTATTACGGCTGCACCGGCGAGTGCAACACAGCGCATATGAAGAGCTGTTTTATGGCCTATTACGACTACACCGGCGAGTGCAACACAGCGCAGATGAAGAGCTGTTCAACGATCAATTGCAAACGAATGTCGTAATTGCACCGGCGAGGACAACACAGCTCACATGAAAAGCTGTTCAACGAACAATTGCAAACGAATGTCGTAATTGCACCGGCGAGTGCAACACAGCGCAGATGAAGAGCTGTTTTATGGCCTATTACGGCTGCACCGGCGAGTGCAACACAGCGCATATGAAGAGCTGTTTTATGGCCTATTACGACTACACCGGCGAGTGCAACACAGCGCAGATGAAGAGCTGTTCAACGAACAATTGCAAACGAATGTCGTAATTGCACCGGCGAGTACAACACAGCGCACATGAAAAGCTGTTCAACGAACAATTGCAAACGAATGTCGTAATTGCACCGGCGAGTGCAACACAGAGCAGATGAAGAGCTGTTTTATGGCCTATTACGACTGCACCGGCGAGTGCAACACAGCGCAGATGAAGAGCTGTTCAACGAACAATTGCAAACGAATGTCGTAATTGCTCCAGCGAGTGCAACACAACGCAGATGAAGAGCTGTTTTATGGCCTATTACGACTGCACCGGCGAGTGCAACACAGCGCAGATGAAGAGCTGTTTTATGGCCTATTACGACTGCACCGGCGAGTGCAACACAGCGCAGATGAAGAGCTGTTTTATGGCCTATTACGACTGCACCGGCGAGTGCAACACAGCGCAGATGAAGAGTAGTTTTATGGCCTATTACGACTTCCCCGGCGAGTGCAACACAGCGCAGATGTAGAGCTGCTTTATGGTCTATTACGACTGCACCGGCGAGTGCAACACAGCGCAGATGAAGAGCTGTTTTATGGCCTCTTACGACTGCACCGGCGAGGGCAACACAGCGCAGATGAAGAGCTGTTTTATGGCCTATTACGACTCCACCGGCGAGTGCAACACAGCGCAGATGAAGAGTTGTTTTATGGCCTATTACGACTGCACCGGCGAGTGCAACACAGCGCAGATGAAGAGCTGTTTTATGGCCTATTACGACTGCACCGGCGAGTGCAACACAGCGCAGATGAAGAGCTGTTGTATGGCCTATTACGACTGCACCGGCAAGTGCAACACAGCGCAGATGAATAGCTGTTTTATGGCCTATTGCGACTTTACCGGCAAGTGCAACACAGCGCAGATGAAGAGCTGTTCAACGAACAATTGCAAACGAATATCGTAATTGCTCCGGCGAGTGCAACACAACGCAGATGAAGAGCTGTTTTATGGCCTATTACGACTGCACCTGCGAGTGCAACACAGCGCAGATGAAGTGCTGTTTTATGGCCTATTACGACTGCACCTGCGAGTGCAACACAGCGCAGATGAAGAGCTGTTTTATGGCCTATTACGACTACACCGGCGAGTGCAACACAGCGCAGATGAAGATCTGTTCAACGAACAATTGCAAACGAATGTCGTAATTGCAGCGGCGAGTACAACACAGAGCACATGAAAAGCTGTTCAACGAACAATTGCAAACGAATGTCGTAATTGCACCGGCGAGTGCAACACAGCGCAGATGAAGAGCTGTTTTATGGCCTATTACGGCTGCACCGGCGAGTGCAACACAGCGCATATGAAGAGCTGTTTTATGGCCTATTACGACTGCACCTGCGAGTGCAACACAGCGCAGATGAAGAGCTGTTTTATGGCCTATTACGACTGCACCTGCGAGTGCAACACAGCGCAGATGAAGAGCTGTTTTATGGCCTATTACGACTACACCGGCGAGTGCAACACAGCGCAGATGAAGATCTGTTCAACGAACAATTGCAAACGAATGTCGTAATTGCAGCGGCGAGTACAACACAGAGCACATGAAAAGCTGTTCAACGAACAATTGCAAACGAATGTCGTAATTGCACCGGCGAGTGCAACACAGAGCAGATGAAGAGCTGTTTTATGGCCTATTACGACTGCACCGGCGAGTGCAACACAGCGCAGATGAAGAGCTGTTCAACGAACAATTGCAAAGGAATGTCGTAATTGCTCCAGCGAGTGCAACACAACGCAGATGAAGAGCTGTTTTATGGCCTATTACGACTGCACCGGCGAGTGCAACACAGCGCAGATGAAGAGCTGTTTTATGGCCTATTACGACTGCACCGGCGAGTGCAACACAGCGCAGATGAGAGCTGTTTTATGGCCTATTACGACTGCACCGGCGAGTGCAACACAGCGCAGATGAAGAGTAGTTTTATGGCCTATTACGACTTCACCGGCGAGTGCAACACAGCGCAGATGAAGAGCTGCTTTATGGTCTATTACGACTGCACCGGCGAGTGCAACACAGCGCAGATGAAGAGCTGTTTTATGGCCTATTACGACTGCACCGGCGAGTGCAACACAGCGCATATGAAGAGCTGTTTTATGGCCTATTACGACTGCACCTGCGAGTGCAACACAGCGTAGATGAAGAGCTGTTTTATGGCCTATTACGACTACACCGGCGAGTGCAATACAGCGCAGATGGAGAGCTGTTCAACGAACAATTGCAAACGAATGTCGTAATTCCACCGGCGAGTACAACACAGCGCACATGAAAAGCTGTTCAACGAACAATTGCAAACGAATGTCGTAATTGCACCGGCGAGTGCAACACAGAGCAGATGAAGAGCTGTATTATGGCCTATTACGACTGCACCGGCGAGTGCAACACAGCGCAGATGAAGAGCTGTTCAACGAACAATTGCAAACGAATGTCGTAATTGCACCGGCGAGTGCAACACAGCGCAGATGAAGAGCTGTTTTATGGCCTATTACGACTGCACCGGCGAGTGCAACACAGCGCAGATGAAGAGCTGTTTTATGTCCTATTACGACTGCACCGGCGAGTGCAACACAGCGCAGATGAAGAGCTGTTGTATGGCCTATTACGACTGCACCGGCAAGTGCAACACAGCGCAGATGAAGAGCTGTTTTATGGCCTATTGCGACTGTACCGGCAAGTGCAACACAGCGCAGATGAAGAGCTGTTCAACGAACAATTGCAAACGAATGTCGTAATTGCTCCGGCGAGTGCAACACAACGCAGATGAAGAGCTGTTTTATGGCCTATTACGACTGCACCTGCGAGTGCAACACAGCGGAGATGAAGAGCTGTTCAACGAACAATTGCAAACGAATATCGTAATTGCACCGGCGAGTGCAACACAGCGCAGATGAAGAGCTGTTTTATGGCCTATTGCGACTGTACCGGCAAGTGCAACACAGCGCAGATGAAGAGCTGTTCAACGAACAATTGCAAACGAATGTCGTAATTGCACCGGCGAGGACAACACAGCTCACATGAAAAGCTGTTCAACGAACAATTGCAAACGAATGTCGTAATTGCACCGGCGAGTGCAACACAGCGCAGATGAAGAGCTGTTTTATGGCCTATTACGACTGCACCGGCGAGTGCAACACAGCGCAGATGAAGAGCTGTTTTATGGCCTATTACGACTGCACCGGCGAGTGCAACACAGAACAGATGAAGAGCTGTTTTATGGCCCATTACGACTGCACCGGCGAGTGCAACACAGCGCAGATGAAGAGTAGTTTTATGGCCTATTACGACTTCACCGGCTAGTGCAACACAGCGCAGATGAAGAGCTGCTTTATGGTCTATTACGACTGCACCGGCGAGTGCAACACAGCGCAGATGAAGAGCTGTTTTGTGGCCTATTACGACTGCACCGGCGAGTGCAACACAGCGCATATGAAGAGCTGTTTTATGGCCTATTACGACTGCACCGGCGAGTGCAACACAGCGCAGATGAAGAGCTGTTGTATGGCCTATTGCGACTGTACCGGCAAGTGCAACACAGCGCAGATGAAGAGCTGTTCAACGAACAATTGCAAACGAATGTCGCAATTGCACCGGCGAGGACAACACAGCTCACATGAAAAGCTGTTCAACGAACAATTGCAAACGAATGTCGTAATTGCACCGGCGAGTGCAACACAGCGCAGATGAAGAGCTGTTTTATGGCCTATTACGGCTGCACCGGCGAGTGCAACACAGCGCAGATGAAGAGCTGTTTTATGGCCTATTACGACTGCACGGGCGAGTGCAACACAGCGCAGATGAAGAGCTGTTGTATGGTCTATTACGACTGCACCGGCGAGTGCAACACAGCGCAGATGAAGAGCTGTTTTATGGCCTATTACGACTGCACCGGCGAGTGCAACACAGCGCATATGAAGAGCTGTTTTATGGCCTATTACGACTGCACCTGCGAGTGCAACACAGTGCAGATGAAGAGCTGTTTTATGGCCTATTACGACTGCACCTGCGAGTGCAACACAGCGGAGATGAAGAGCTGTTCAACGAACAATTGCAAACGAATATCGTAATTGCACCGGCGAGTGCAACACAGCGCAGATGAAGAGCTGTTTTATGGCCTATTGCGACTGTACCGGCAAGTGCAACACAGCGCAGATGAAGAGCTGTTCAACGAACAATTGCAAACGAATGTCGTAATTGCACCGGCGAGGACAACACAGCTCACATGAAAAGCTGTTCAACGAACAATTGCAAACGAATGTCGTAATTGCACCGGCGAGTGCAACACAGCGCAGATGAAGAGCTGTTTTATGGACTATTACGGCTGCACCGGCGAGTGCAACACAGCGCATATGAAGAGCTGTTTTATGGCCTATTACGACTGCACCTGCGAGTGCAACACAGCGCAGATGAAGAGCTGTTTTATGGCCTATTACGACTGCACCTGCGAGTGCAACACAGCGCAGATGAAGAGCTGTTTTATGGCCTCTTACGACTGCACCGGCGAGGGCAACACAGCGCAGATGAAGAGCTGTTTTATGGCCTATTACGACTCCACCGGCGAGTGCAACACAGCGCAGATGAAGAGTTGTTTTATGGCCTATTACGACTGCACCGGCGAGTGCAACACAGCGCAGATGAAGAGCTGTTTTATGGCCTATTACGACTGCACCGGCGAGTGCAACACAGCGCAGATGAAGAGCTGTTGTATGGCCTATTACGACTGCACCGGCAAGTGCAACACAGCGCAGATGAATAGCTGTTTTATGGCCTATTGCGACTTTACCGGCAAGTGCAACACAGCGCAGATGAAGAGCTGTTCAACGAACAATTGCAAACGAATATCGTAATTGCTCCGGCGAGTGCAACACAACGCAGATGAAGAGCTGTTTTATGGCCTATTACGACTGCACCTGCGAGTGCAACACAGCGCAGATGAAGTGCTGTTTTATGGCCTATTACGACTGCACCTGCGAGTGCAACACAGCGCAGATGAAGAGCTGTTTTATGCCCTATTACGACTACACCGGCGAGTGCAACACAGCGCAGATGAAGAGCTGTTCAACGAACAATTGCAAACGAATGTCGTAATTGCACCGGCGAGTACAACACAGCGCACATGAAAAGCTGTTCAACGAACAATTGCAAACGAATGTCGTAATTGCACCGGCGAGTGCAACACAGCGCAGATGAAGAGCTGTTTTATGGCCTATTACGGCTGCACCGGCGAGTGCAACACAGCGCATATGAAGAGCTGTTTTATGGCCTATTACGACTGCACCTGCGAGTGCAACACAGCGCAGATGAAGAGCTGTTTTATGGCCTATTACGACTGCACCTGCGAGTGCAACACAGCGCAGATGAAGAGCTGTTTTATGGCCTATTACGACTACACCGGCGAGTGCAACACAGCGCAGATGAAGATCTGTTCAACGAACAATTGCAAACGAATGTCGTAATTGCAGCGGCGAGTACAACACAGAGCACATGAAAAGCTGTTCAACGAACAATTGCAAACGAATGTCGTAATTGCACCGGCGAGTGCAACACAGAGCAGATGAAGAGCTGTTTTATGGCCTATTACGACTGCACCGGCGAGTGCAACACAGCGCAGATGAAGAGCTGTTCAACGAACAATTGCAAAGGAATGTCGTAATTGCTCCAGCGAGTGCAACACAACGCAGATGAAGAGCTGTTTTATGGCCTATTACGACTGCACCGGCGAGTGCAACACAGCGCAGATGAAGAGCTGTTTTATGGCCTATTACGACTGCACCGGCGAGTGCAACACAGCGCAGATGAGAGCTGTTTTATGGCCTATTACGACTGCACCGGCGAGTGCAACACAGCGCAGATGAAGAGTAGTTTTATGGCCTATTACGACTTCACCGGCGAGTGCAACACAGCGCAGATGAAGAGCTGCTTTATGGTCTATTACGACTGCACCGGCGAGTGCAACACAGCGCAGATGAAGAGCTGTTTTATGGCCTATTACGACTGCACCGGCGAGTGCAACACAGCGCATATGAAGAGCTGTTTTATGGCCTATTACGACTGCACCTGCGAGTGCAACACAGCGCAGATGAAGAGCTGTTTTATGGCCTATTACGACTGCACCTGCGAGTGCAACACAGCGTAGATGAAGAGCTGTTTTATGGCCTATTACGACTACACCGGCGAGTGCAATACAGCGCAGATGGAGAGCTGTTCAACGAACAATTGCAAACGAATGTCGTAATTCCACCGGCGAGTACAACACAGCGCACATGAAAAGCTGTTCAACGAACAATTGCAAACGAATGTCGTAATTGCACCGGCGAGTGCAACACAGAGCAGATGAAGAGCTGTATTATGGCCTATTACGACTGCACCGGCGAGTGCAACACAGCGCAGATGAAGAGCTGTTCAACGAACAATTGCAAACGAATGTCGTAATTGCACCGGCGAGTGCAACACAGCGCAGATGAAGAGCTGTTTTATGGCCTATTACTGCTGCACCGGCGAGTGCAACACAGCGCAGATGAAGAGCTGTTTTATGTCCTATTACGACTGCACCGGCGAGTGCAACACAGCGCAGATGAAGAGCTGTTGTATGGCCTATTACGACTGCACCGGCAAGTGCAACACAGCGCAGATGAAGAGCTGTTTTATGGCCTATTGCGACTGTACCGGCAAGTGCAACACAGCGCAGATGAAGAGCTGTTCAACGAACAATTGCAAACGAATGTCGTAATTGCTCCGGCGAGTGCAACACAACGCAGATGAAGAGCTGTTTTATGGCCTATTACGACTGCACCTGCGAGTGCAACACAGCGGAGATGAAGAGCTGTTCAACGAACAATTGCAAACGAATATCGTAATTGCACCGGCGAGTGCAACACAGCGCAGATGAAGAGCTGTTTTATGGCCTATTGCGACTGTACCGGCAAGTGCAACACAGCGCAGATGAAGAGCTGTTCAACGAACAATTGCAAACGAATGTCGTAATTGCACCGGCGAGGACAACACAGCTCACATGAAAAGCTGTTCAACGAACAATTGCAAACGAATGTCGTAATTGCACCGGCGAGTGCAACACAGCGCAGATGAAGAGCTGTTTTATGGCCTATTACGACTGCACCGGCGAGTGCAACACAGCGCAGATGAAGAGCTGTTTTATGGCCTATTACGACTGCACCGGCGAGTGCAACACAGAACAGATGAAGAGCTGTTTTATGGCCCATTACGACTGCACCGGCGAGTGCAACACAGCGCAGATGAAGAGTAGTTTTATGGCCTATTACGACTTCACCGGCTAGTGCAACACAGCGCAGATGAAGAGCTGCTTTATGGTCTATTACGACTGCACCGGCGAGTGCAACACAGCGCAGATGAAGAGCTGTTTTGTGGCCTATTACGACTGCACCGGCGAGTGCAACACAGCGCATATGAAGAGCTGTTTTATGGCCTATTACGACTGCACCGGCGAGTGCAACACAGCGCAGATGAAGAGCTGTTGTATGGCCTATTGCGACTGTACCGGCAAGTGCAACACAGCGCAGATGAAGAGCTGTTCAACGAACAATTGCAAACGAATGTCGCAATTGCACCGGCGAGGACAACACAGCTCACATGAAAAGCTGTTCAACGAACAATTGCAAACGAATGTCGTAATTGCACCGGCGAGTGCAACACAGCGCAGATGAAGAGCTGTTTTATGGCCTATTACGGCTGCACCGGCGAGTGCAACACAGCGCAGATGAAGAGCTGTTTTATGGCCTATTACGACTGCACCGGCGAGTGCAACACAGCGCAGATGAAGAGCTGTTGTATGGTCTATTACGACTGCACCGGCGAGTGCAACACAGCGCAGATGAAGAGCTGTTTTATGGCCTATTACGACTGCACCGGCGAGTGCAACACAGCGCATATGAAGAGCTGTTTTATGGCCTATTACGACTGCACCTGCGAGTGCAACACAGTGCAGATGAAGAGCTGTTTTATGGCCTATTACGACTGCACCTGCGAGTGCAACACAGCGGAGGTGAAGAGCTGTTCAACGAACAATTGCAAACGAATATCGTAATTGCACCGGCGAGTGCAACACAGCGCAGATGAAGAGCTGTTTTATGGCCTATTGCGACTGTACCGGCAAGTGCAACACAGCGCAGATGAAGAGCTGTTCAACGAACAATTGCAAACGAATGTCGTAATTGCACCGGCGAGGACAACACAGCTCACATGAAAAGCTGTTCAACGAACAATTGCAAACGAATGTCGTAATTGCACCGGCGAGTGCAACACAGCGCAGATGAAGAGCTGTTTTATGGACTATTACGGCTGCACCGGCGAGTGCAACACAGCGCATATGAAGAGCTGTTTTATGGCCTATTACGACTGCACCTGCGAGTGCAACACAGCGCAGATGAAGAGCTGTTTTATGGCCTATTACGACTGCACCTGCGAGTGCAACACAGCGCAGATGAAGAGCTGTTTTATGGCCTATTACGACTACACCGGCGAGTGCAACACAGCGCAGATGAAGAGCTGTTCAACGAACAATTGCAAAGGAATGTCGTAATTGCTCCAGCGAGTGCAACACAACGCAGATGAAGAGCTGTTTTATGGCCTATTACGACTGCACCGGCGAGTGCAACACAGCGCAGATGAAGAGCTGTTTTATGGCCTATTACGACTGCACCGGCGAGTGCAACACAGCGCATATGAAGAGCTGTTTTATGGCCTATTACGACTGCACCTGCGAGTGCAACACAGCGCTGATGAAGAGCTGTTTTATGGCCTATTACGACTGCACCGGCGAGTGCAACACAGCGCAGATGAAGAGCTGTTTTATGGCCTATTACGACTACACCGGCGAGTGCAACACAGCGCAGATGGAGAGCTGTTCAACGAACAATTGCAAACGAATGTCGCAATTGCACCGGCGAGGACAACACAGCTCACATGAAAAGCTGTTCAACGAACAATTGCAAACGAATGTCGTAATTGCACCGGCGAGTGCAACACAGCGCAGATGAAGAGCTGTTTTATGGCCTATTACGGCTGCACCGGCGAGTGCAACACAGCGCAGATGAAGAGCTGTTTTATGGCCTATTACGACTGCACCGGCGAGTGCAACACAGCGCAGATGAAGAGCTGTTGTATGGTCTATTACGACTGCACCGGCGAGTGCAACACAGCGCAGATGAAGAGCTGTTTTATGGCCTATTACGACTGCACCGGCGAGTGCAACACAGCGCATATGAAGAGCTGTTTTATGGCCTATTACGACTGCACCTGCGAGTGCAACACAGTGCAGATGAAGAGCTGTTTTATGGCCTATTACGACTGCACCTGCGAGTGCAACACAGCGCAGATGAAGAGCTGTTTTATGGCCTATTACGACTACACCGGCGAGTGCAACACAGCGCAGATGGAGAGCTGTTCAACGAACAATTGCAAACGAATGTCGTAATTCCACCGGCGAGTACAACACAGCGCACATGATAAGCTGTTCAACGAACAATTGCAAACGAATGTCGTAATTGCACCGGCGAGTGCAACACAGTGCAGATGAAGAGCTGTATTATGGCCTATTACGACTGCACCGGCGAGTGCAACACAGCGCAGATGAAGAGCTGTTCAACGAACAATTGCAAACGAATGTCGTAATTGCTCCAGCGAGTGCAACACAACGCAGATGAAGAGCTGTTTTATGGCCTATTACGACTGCACCGGCAAGTGCAACACAGCGCAGATGAAGAGCTGTTTTATGGCCTATTACGACTGCACCGGCGAGTGCAACACAGCGCAGATGAAGAGCTGTTGTATGGCCTATTACGACTGCACCGGCAAGTGCAACACAGCGCAGATGAAGAGCTGTTTTATGGCCTATTGCGACTGTACCGGCAAGTGCAACACAGCGCAGATGAAGAGCTGTTCAACGAACAATTGCAAACGAATGTCGTAATTGCTCCGGCGAGTGCAACACAACGCAGATGAAGAGCTGTTTTATGGCCTATTACGACTGCACCTGCGAGTGCAACACAGCGGAGATGAAGAGCTGTTCAACGAACAATTGCAAACGAATATCGTAATTGCACCGGCGAGTGCAACACAGCGCAGATGAAGAGCTGTTTTATGGCCTATTGCGACTGTACCGGCAAGTGCAACACAGCGCAGATGAAGAGCTGTTCAACGAACAATTGCAAACGAATGTCGTAATTGCACCGGCGAGGACAACACAGCTCACATGAAATGCTGTTCAACGAACAATTGCAAACGAATGTCGTAATTGCACCGGCGAGTGCAACACAGCGCAGATGAAGAGCTGTTTTATGGACTATTACGGCTGCACCGGCGAGTGCAACACAGCGCATATGAAGAGCTGTTTTATGGCCTATTACGACTGCACCTGCGAGTGCAACACAGCGCAGATGAAGAGCTGTTTTATGGCCTATTACGACTGCACCTGCGAGTGCAACACAGCGCAGATGAAGAGCTGTTTTATGGCCTATTACGACTACACCGGCGAGTGCAACACAGCGCAGATGAAGAGCTGTTCAACGAACAATTGCAAAGGAATGTCGTAATTGCTCCAGCGAGTGCAACACAACGCAGATGAAGAGCTGTTTTATGGCCTATTACGACTGCACCGGCGAGTGCAACACAGCGCAGATGAAGAGCTGTTTTATGGCCTATTACGACTGCACCGGCGAGTGCAACACAGCGCATATGAAGAGCTGTTTTATGGCCTATTACGACTGCACCTGCGAGTGCAACACAGCGCTGATGAAGAGCTGTTTTATGGCCTATTACGACTGCACCTGCGAGTGCAACACAGCGCAGATGAAGAGCTGTTTTATGGCCTATTACGACTACACCGGCGAGTGCAACACAGCGCAGATGGAGAGCTGTTCAACGAACAATTGCAAACGAATGTCGTAATTGCTCCAGCGAGTGCAACACAACGCAGATGAAGAGCTGTTTTATGGCCTATTACGACTGCACCGGCGAGTGCAACACAGCGCAGATGAAGAGCTGTTTTATGGCCTATTACGACTGCACCGGCGAGTGCAACACAGCGCAGATGAAGAGTAGTTTTATGGCCTATTACGACTTCACCGGCGAGTGCAACACAGCGCAGATGAAGAGCTGCTTTATGGTCTATTACGACTGCACCGGCGAGTGCAACGCAGCGCAGATGAAGAGCAGTTTTATGGCCTATTACGACTGCACCGGCGAGTGCAACACAGCGCAGATGAACAGCTGTTCAAGGAACAATTGCAAACGAATGTCGTAATTGCACTGGCAAGTGCAACACAGCGCAGATGAAGAGCTGTTTATGGCCTATTACGACTGCACCGGCGAGTGCAACACAGCGTAGATGAAGAGCTGTTTTATGGCTTATTACGACTGCACCGGCGAGTGCAACACAGCGCAGATGAAGAGCTGTTTTATGGCCTATTACGACTGCACCGGCGAGTGCAACACAGCGCAGATGAAGAGTAGTTTTATGGCCTATTACGACTTCACCGGCGAGTGCAACACAACGCAGATGAAGAGCTGTTTTATGGCCTATTACGACTGCACCGGCGAGTGCAACACAGCGCAGATGAAGAGCTGTTTTATGGCCTATTACGACTGCACCGGCGAGTGCAACGCAGCGCAGATGAAGAGCAGTTTTATGGCCTATTACGACTGCACCGGCGAGTGCAACACAGCGCAGATGAACAGCTGTTCAACGAACAATTGCAAACGAATGTCGTAATTGCACTGGCAAGTGCAACACAGCGCAGATGAAGAGCTGTTTATGGCCTATTACGACTGCACCGCCGAGTGCAACACAGCGCAGATGAAGAGCTGTTTTATGGCTTATTACGACTGCACCGGCAAGTGCCACACAGCGCAGATGAAGAGCTGTTTTATGGCCCATTGCGACTGTACCGGCAAGTGCAACACAGCGCAGATGAAGAGCTGTTCAACGAACAATTGCAAACGAATGTCGTAATTGCACTGGCAAGTGCAACACAGCGCAGATGAAGAGCTGTTTTATGGCCTATTACGACTGCACCGGCGAGTGCAACACAGCGCAGATGAAGAGCTGTTTTATGGCCTATTACGACTGCACCGGCAAGTGCAACACAGCGCAGATGAAGAGCTGTTCAACGAACAATTGCAAACGAATGTCGTAATTGCACCGGCGAGGACAACACAGCTCACATGAAAAGCTGTTCAACGAACAATTGCAAACGAATGTCGTAATTGCACCGGCGAGTGCAACACAGCGCAGATGAAGAGCTGTTTTATGGACTATTACGACTACACCGGCGAGTGCAACACAGCGCAGATGAAGAGCTGTTCAACGAACAATTGCAAACGAATGTCGTAATTGCAGCGGCGAGTACAACACAGAGCACATGAAAAGCTGTTCAACGAACAATTGCAAACGAATGTCGTAATTGCACCGTTGAGTGCAACACAGAGCAGATGAAGAGCTGTTTTATGGCCTATTACGACTGCACCGGCGAGTGCAACACAGCGCAGATGAAGAGCTGTTCAACGAACAATTGCAAAGGAATGTCGTAATTGCTCCAGCGAGTGCAACACAACGCAGATGAAGAGCTGTTTTATGGCCTATTACGACTGCACCGGCGAGTGCAACACAGCGCAGATGAAGAGCTGTTTTATGGCCTATTACGACTGCACCGGCGAGTGCAACACAGCGCAGATGAAGAGCTGTTTTATGGCCTATTACGACTGCACCGGCGAGTGCAACACAGCGCAGTTGAAGAGTAGTTTTATGGCCTATTACGACTTCACCGGCGAGTGCAACACAGCGCAGATGAAGAGCTGCTTTATGGTCTATTACGACTGCACCGGCGAGTGCAACACAGCGCAGATGAAGAGCTGTTTTATGGCCTATTACGACTGCACCGGCGAGTACAACACAGCGCATATGAAGAGCTGTTTTATGGCCTATTACGACTGCACCGGCGAGTGCAACACAGCGCAGATGAAGAGCTGTTTTATGGCCTATTACGACTGCACCGGCGAGTGCAACACAGCGCAGATGAAGAGTAGTTTTATGGCCTATTACGACTTCACCGGCGAGTGCAACACAGCGCAGATGAAGAGCTGCTTTATGGTCTATTACGACTGCACCGGCGAGTGCAACGCAGCGCAGATGGAGAGCAGTTTTATGGCCTATTACGACTGCACCGGCAAGTGCAACACAGCGCAGATGAAGAGCTGTTTATGGCCTATTACGACTGCACCGCCGAGTGCAACACAGCGCAGATGAAGAGCTGTTTTATGGCTTATTACGACTGCACCGGCAAGTGCAACACAGCGCAGATGAAGAGCTGTTTTATGGCCCATTGCGACTGTACCGGCAAGTGCAACACAGCGCAGATGAAGAGCTGTTCAACGAACAATTGCAAACGAATGTCGTAATTGCACTGGCAAGTGCAACACAGCGCAGATGAAGAGCTGTTTTATGGCCTATTACGACTGCACCGGCGAGTGCAACACAGCGCAGATGAAGAGCTGCTTTATGGTCTATTACGACTGCACTGGCGAGTGCAACACAGCGCAGATGAAGATCTGTTTTATGGCCTATTACGACTGCACCGGCGAGTGCAACGCAGCGCAGATGTAGAGCAGTTTTATGGCCTATTACGACTGCACCGGCGAGTGCAACACAGCGCAGATGAAGAGTAGTTTTATGGCCTATTACGACTTCACCGGCGAGTGCAACACAACGCAGATGAAGAGCTGTTTTATGGCCTATTACGACTGCACCGGCGAGTGCAACACAGCGCAGATGAAGAGCTGTTTATGGCCTATTACGACTGCACCGGCGAGTGCAACACAGCGCAGATGAAGAGCTGTTTTATGGCTTATTACGACTGCACCGGCAAGTGCAACACAGCGCAGATGAAGAGCTGTTTTATGGCCCATTGCGACTGTACCGGCAAGTGCAACACAGCGCAGATGAAGAGCTGTTCAACGAACAATTGCAAACGAATGTCGTAATTGCACTGGCAAGTGCAACACAGCGCAGATGAAGAGCTGTTTTATGGCCTATTACGACTGCACCGGCGAGTGCAACACAGCGCAGATGAAGAGCTGTTTTATGGCCTATTACGACTGCACCGGCGAGTGCAACACAGCGCAGATGAAGAGCTGTTTTATGGCCTATTACGACTGCACCGGCGAGTGCAACACAGCGCAGATGAAGAGTTGTTTTATGGCCTATTACGACTTCACCGGCGAGTGCAACACAGCGCAGATGAAGAGCTGCTTTATGGTCTATTACGACTGCACCGGCGAGTGCAACACAGCGCAGATGAAGAGCTGTTTTATGGCCTATTACGACTGCACCGGCGAGTGCAACACAGCGCATATGAAGAGCTGTTTTATGGCCTATTACGACTGCACCGGCGAGTGCAACACAGCGCAGATGAAGAGCTGTTTTATGGCCTATTACGGCTGCACCGGCGAGTGCAACACAGCGCATATGAAGAGCTGTTTTATGGCCTATTACGACTGCACCTGCGAGTGCAACACAGCGCAGATGAAGAGCTGTTTTATGGCCTATTACGACTGCACCTGCGAGTGCAACACAGCGCAGATGAAGTGCTGTTTTATGGCCTATTACGACTGCACCTGCGAGTGCAACACAGCGCAGATGAAGAGCTGTGTTATGGCCTATTACGACTACACCGGCGAGTGCAACACAGCGCAGATGAAGAGCTGTTCAACGAACAATTGCAAACGAATGTCGTAATTGCACCGGCGAGTACAACACAGCGCACATGAAAAGCTGTTCAACGAACAATTGCAAACGGATGTCGTAATTGCACCGGCGAGTGCAACACAGAGCAGATGAAGAGCTGTTTTATGGCCTATTACGACTGCACCGGCGAGTGCAACACAGCGCAGATGAAGAGCTGTTCAACGAACAATTGCAAACGAATGTCGTAATTGCACCGGCGAGTGCAAGACAGCGCAGATGAAGAGCTGTTTTATGGCCTATTATGGCTGCACCGGCGAGTGCAACACAGCGCAGATGAAGAGTAGTTTTATGGCCTATTACGACTGCACCGGCGAGTACAACACAGCGCACATGAAAAGCTGTTCAACGAACAATTGCAAACGGATGTCGTAATTGCTCCAGCGAGTGCAACACAACGCATATGAAGAGCTGTTTTATGGCCTATTACGACTGCACCGGCGAGTGCAACACAGCGCAGATGAAGAGCTGTTTTATGGCCTATTACGACTTCCCCGGCGAGTGCAACACAGCGCAGATGAAGAGTAGTTTTATGGCCTATTACGACTTCACCGGCGAGTGCAACACAGCGCAGATGAAGAGCTGCTTTATGGTCTATTACGACTGCACCGGCGAGTGCAACGCAGCGCAGATGGAGAGCAGTTTTATGGCCTATTACGACTGCACCGGCAAGTGCAACACAGCGCAGATGAAGAGCTGTTTATGGCCTATTACGACTGCACCGCCGAGTGCAACACAGCGCAGATGAAGATCTGTTTTATGGCCTATTACGACTGCACCGGCGAGTGCAACGCAGCGCAGATGTAGAGCAGTTTTATGGCCTATTACGACTGCACCGGCGAGTGCAACACAGCGCAGATGAAGAGTAGTTTTATGGCCTATTACGACTTCACCGGCGAGTGCAACACAACGCAGATGAAGAGCTGTTTTATGGCCTATTACGACTGCACCGGCGAGTGCAACACAGCGCAGATGAAGAGCTGTTTATGGCCTATTACGACTGCACCGGCGAGTGCAACACAGCGCAGATGAAGAGCTGTTTTATGGCTTATTACGACTGCACCGGCAAGTGCAACACAGCGCAGATGAAGAGCTGTTTTATGGCCCATTGCGACTGTACCGGCAAGTGCAACACAGCGCAGATGAAGAGCTGTTCAACGAACAATTGCAAACGAATGTCGTAATTGCACTGGCAAGTGCAACACAGCGCAGATGAAGAGCTGTTTTATGGCCTATTACGACTGCACCGGCGAGTGCAACACAGCGCAGATGAAGAGCTGTTTTATGGCCTATTACGACTGCACCGGCGAGTGCAACACAGCGCAGATGAAGAGCTGTTTTATGGCCTATTACGACTGCACCGGCGAGTGCAACACAGCGCAGATGAAGAGTTGTTTTATGGCCTATTACGACTTCACCGGCGAGTGCAACACAGCGCAGATGAAGAGCTGCTTTATGGTCTATTACGACTGCACCGGCGAGTGCAACACAGCGCAGATGAAGAGCTGTTTTATGGCCTATTACGACTGCACCGGCGAGTGCAACACAGCGCATATGAAGAGCTGTTTTATGGCCTATTACGACTGCACCGGCGAGTGCAACACAGCGCAGATGAAGAGCTGTTTTATGGCCTATTACGGCTGCACCGGCGAGTGCAACACAGCGCATATGAAGAGCTGTTTTATGGCCTATTACGACTGCACCTGCGAGTGCAACACAGCGCAGATGAAGAGCTGTTTTATGGCCTATTACGACTGCACCTGCGAGTGCAACACAGCGCAGATGAAGTGCTGTTTTATGGCCTATTACGACTGCACCTGCGAGTGCAACACAGCGCAGATGAAGAGCTGTGTTATGGCCTATTACGACTACACCGGCGAGTGCAACACAGCGCAGATGAAGAGCTGTTCAACGAACAATTGCAAACGAATGTCGTAATTGCACCGGCGAGTACAACACAGCGCACATGAAAAGCTGTTCAACGAACAATTGCAAACGGATGTCGTAATTGCACCGGCGAGTGCAACACAGAGCAGATGAAGAGCTGTTTTATGGCCTATTACGACTGCACCGGCGAGTGCAACACAGCGCAGATGAAGAGCTGTTCAACGAACAATTGCAAACGAATGTCGTAATTGCACCGGCGAGTGCAAGACAGCGCAGATGAAGAGCTGTTTTATGGCCTATTATGGCTGCACCGGCGAGTGCAACACAGCGCAGATGAAGAGTAGTTTTATGGCCTATTACGACTGCACCGGCGAGTACAACACAGCGCACATGAAAAGCTGTTCAACGAACAATTGCAAACGGATGTCGTAATTGCTCCAGCGAGTGCAACACAACGCAGATGAAGAGCTGTTTTATGGCCTATTACGACTGCACCGGCGAGTGCAACACAGCGCAGATGAAGAGCTGTTTTATGGCCTATTACGACTTCCCCGGCGAGTGCAACACAGCGCAGATGTAGAGCTGCTTTATGGTCTATTACGACTGCACCGGCGAGTGCAACACAGCGCAGATGAAGAGCTGTTTTATGGCCTATTACGACTGCACCGGCGAGTGCAACGCAGCGCAGATGAAGAGCTGTTCAACGAACAATTGCAAACGAATGTCGTAATTGCACTGGCAAGTGCAACACAGCGCAGATGAAGAGCTGTTTTATGGCCTATTACGACTGCACCGGCGAGTGCAACACAGCGCAGATGAAGAGCTGTTCAACGAACAATTGCAAACGAATGTCGTAATTGCACCGGCGAGTGCAAGACAGCGCAAATGAAGAGCTGTTTTATGGCCTATTACGACTACACCGGCGAGTGCAACACAGCGCAGATGAAGAGCTGTTTTATGGCCTATTATGGCTGCACCGGCGAGTGCAACACAGCGCAGATGAAGAGCTGTTTTATGGCCTCTTACGACTGCACCGGCGAGGGCAACACAGCGCAGATGAAGTGCTGTTTTATGGCCTATTACGACTGCACCGGCAAGTGCAACACAGCGCAGTTGAAGAGCTGTTCAACGAACAATTGCAAACGAATGTCGTAATTGCACCGGCGAGTGCAACACAGCGCAGATGAAGAGCTGTTTTATGGCCTATTACGACTGCACCGGCGAGTGCAACACAGCGCAGATGAAGAGTAGTTTTATGGCCTATTACGACTGCACCTGCGAGTGCAACACAGCGCTGATGAAGAGCTGTTTTATGGCCTATTACCACTGCACCTGCGAGTGCAACACAGCGCAGATGAAGAGCTGTTTTATGGCCTATTACGACTACACCGGCGAGTGCAACACAGCGCAGATGGAGAGCTGTTCAACGAACAATTGCAAACGAATGTCGTAATTGCACCGGCGAGTACAACACAGCGCACATGAAAAGCTGTTCAACGAACAATTGCAAACGAATGTCGTAATTGCACCGGCGAGTGCAACACAGAGCAGATGAAGAGCTGTTTTATGGCCTATTACGACTGCACCGGCGAGTGCAACACAGCGCAGATGAAGAGCTGTTCAACGAACAATTGCAAACGAATGTCGTAATTGCACCGGCGAGTACAACACAACGCAGATGAAGAGCTGTTTTATGGCCTATTACGACTGCACCTGCGAGTGCAACACAGCGCAGATGAAGTGCTGTTTTATGGCCTATTACGACTGCACCTGCGAGTGCAACACAGCGCAGATGAAGAGCTGTTTTATGGCCTATTACGACTGCACTGGCGAGTGCAACACAGCGCAGATGAAGAGCTGTTGTATGGTCTATTACGACTGCACCGGCAAGTGCAACACAGCGCAGATGAATAGCTGTTTTATGGCCTATTGCGACTGTACCGGCAAGTGCAACACAGCGCAGATGAAGAGCTGTTCAACGAACAATTGCAAACGAATATCGTAATTACTCCGGCGAGTGCAACACAACGCAGATGAAGAGCTGTTTTATGGCCTATTACGACTGCACCTGCGAGTGCAACACAGCGCAGATGAAGTGCTGTTTTATGGCCTATTACGACTGCACCTGCGAGTGCAACACAGCGCAGATGAAGAGCTGTTTTATGGCCTATTACGACTACACCGGCGAGTGCAACACAGCGCAGATGAAGAGCTGTTCAACGAACAATTGCAAACGAATGTCGTAATTGCACCGGCGAGTACAACACAGCGCACATGAAAAGCTGTTCAACGAACAATTGCAAACGAATGTCGTAATTGCACCGGCGAGTGCAACACAACGCAGATGAAGAGCTGTTTTATGGCCTATTACGACTGCACCTGCGAGTGCAACACAGCGCAGATGAAGTGCTGTTTTATGGCCTATTACGACTGCACCTGCGAGTGCAACACAGCGCAGATGAAGAGCTGTTTTATGGCCTATTACGACTGTACCGGCAAGTGCAACACAGCGCAGATGAAGAGCTGTTCAACGAACAATTGCAAACGAATGTCGTAATTGCTCCGGCGAGTGCAACACAACGCAGATGAAGAGCTGTTTTATGGCCTATTACGGCTGCACCGGCGAGTGCAACACAGCGCATATGAAGAGCTGTTTTATGGCCTATTACGACTACACCGGCGAGTGCAACACAGCGCAGATGAAGAGCTGTTCAACGATCAATTGCAAACGAATGTCGTAATTGCACCGGCGAGGACAACACAGCTCACATGAAAAGCTGTTCAACGAACAATTGCAAACGAATGTCGTAATTGCACCGGCGAGTGCAACACAGAGCAGATGAAGAGCTGTTTTATGGCCTATTACGACTGCACCGGCGAGTGCAACACAGCGCAGATGAAGAGCTGTTCAACGAACAATTGCAAACGAATGTCGTAATTGCTCCAGCGAGTGCAACACAACGCAGATGAAGAGCTGTTTTATGGCCTATTACGACTGCACCGGCGAGTGCAACACAGCGCAGATGAAGAGCTGTTTTATGGCCTATTACGACTGCACCGGCGAGTGCAACACAGCGCAGATGAAGAGCTGTTTTATGGCCTATTACGACTGCACCGGCGAGTGCAACACAGCGCAGATGAACAGCTGTTCAACGAACAATTGCAAACGAATGTCGTAATTGCACTGGCGAGTGCAACACAGCGCAGATGAAGAGCTGTTTTATGGCCTATTACGACTGCACCGGCGAGTGCAACACAGCGCAGATGAAGAGTAGTTTTATGGCCTATTACGACTGCACCGGCAAGTGCAACACAGCGCAGTTGAAGAGCTGTTCAACGAACAATTGCAAACGAATGTCGTAATTGCACCGGCGAGTGCAACACAGCGCAGATGAAGAGCTGTTTTATGGCCTATTACGACTGCACCGGCGAGTGCAACACAGCGCAGATGAAGAGTAGTTTTATGGCCTATTACGACTGCACCTGCGAGTGCAACACAGCGCAGATGAAGAGCTGTTTTATGGCCTATTACGACTGCACCGGCGAGTGCAACACAGCGCAGATGAAGAGTAGTTTTATGGCCTATTACGACTGCACCTGCGAGTGCAACACAGCGCTGATGAAGAGCTGTTTTATGGCCTATTACGACTGCACCGGCAAGTGCAACACAGCGCAGTTGAAGAGCTGTTCAACGAACAATTGCAAACGAATGTCGTAATTGCACCGGCGAGTGCAACACAGCGCAGATGAAGAGCTGTTTTATGGCCTATTACGACTGCACCGGCGAGTGCAACGCAGCGCAGATGAAGAGCTGTTCAACGAACAATTGCAAACGAATGTCGTAATTGCACTGGCAAGTGCAACACAGCGCAGATGAAGAGCTGTTTTATGGCCTATTACGACTGCACCGGCGAGTGCAACACAGCGCAGATGAAGAGCTGTTCAACGAACAATTGCAAACGAATGTCGTAATTGCACCGGCGAGTGCAAGACAGCGCAAATGAAGAGCTGTTTTATGGCCTATTACGACTACACCGGCGAGTGCAACACAGCGCAGATGAAGAGCTGTTTTATGGCCTATTATGGCTGCACCGGCGAGTGCAACACAGCGCAGATGAAGAGCTGTTTTATGGCCTCTTACGACTGCACCGGCGAGGGCAACACAGCGCAGATGAAGTGCTGTTTTATGGCCTATTACGACTGCACCGGCAAGTGCAACACAGCGCAGTTGAAGAGCTGTTCAACGAACAATTGCAAACGAATGTCGTAATTGCACCGGCGAGTGCAACACAGCGCAGATGAAGAGCTGTTTTATGGCCTATTACGACTGCACCGGCGAGTGCAACACAGCGCAGATGAAGAGTAGTTTTATGGCCTATTACGACTGCACCTGCGAGTGCAACACAGCGCTGATGAAGAGCTGTTTTATGGCCTATTACCACTGCACCTGCGAGTGCAACACAGCGCAGATGAAGAGCTGTTTTATGGCCTATTACGACTACACCGGCGAGTGCAACACAGCGCAGATGGAGAGCTGTTCAACGAACAATTGCAAACGAATGTCGTAATTGCACCGGCGAGTACAACACAGCGCACATGAAAAGCTGTTCAACGAACAATTGCAAACGAATGTCGTAATTGCACCGGCGAGTGCAACACAGAGCAGATGAAGAGCTGTTTTATGGCCTATTACGACTGCACCGGCGAGTGCAACACAGCGCAGATGAAGAGCTGTTCAACGAACAATTGCAAACGAATGTCGTAATTGCACCGGCGAGTACAACACAACGCAGATGAAGAGCTGTTTTATGGCCTATTACGACTGCACCTGCGAGTGCAACACAGCGCAGATGAAGTGCTGTTTTATGGCCTATTACGACTGCACCTGCGAGTGCAACACAGCGCAGATGAAGAGCTGTTTTATGGCCTATTACGACTGCACTGGCGAGTGCAACACAGCGCAGATGAAGAGCTGTTGTATGGTCTATTACGACTGCACCGGCAAGTGCAACACAGCGCAGACGAATAGCTGTTTTATGGCCTATTGCGACTGTACCGGCAAGTGCAACACAGCGCAGATGAAGAGCTGTTCAACGAACAATTGCAAACGAATATCGTAATTACTCCGGCGAGTGCAACACAACGCAGATGAAGAGCTGTTTTATGGCCTATTACGACTGCACCTGCGAGTGCAACACAGCGCAGATGAAGTGCTGTTTTATGGCCTATTACGACTGCACCTGCGAGTGCAACACAGCGCAGATGAAGAGCTGTTTTATGGCCTATTACGACTACACCGGCGAGTGCAACACAGCGCAGATGAAGAGCTGTTCAACGAACAATTGCAAACGAATGTCGTAATTGCACCGGCGAGTACAACACAGCGCACATGAAAAGCTGTTCAACGAACAATTGCAAACGAATGTCGTAATTGCACCGGCGAGTGCAACACAACGCAGATGAAGAGCTGTTTTATGGCCTATTACGACTGCACCTGCGAGTGCAACACAGCGCAGATGAAGTGCTGTTTTATGGCCTATTACGACTGCACCTGCGAGTGCAACACAGCGCAGATGAAGAGCTGTTTTATGGCCTATTACGACTGTACCGGCAAGTGCAACACAGCGCAGATGAAGAGCTGTTCAACGAACAATTGCAAACGAATGTCGTAATTGCTCCGGCGAGTGCAACACAACGCAGATGAAGAGCTGTTTTATGGCCTATTACGGCTGCACCGGCGAGTGCAACACAGCGCATATGAAGAGCTGTTTTATGGCCTATTACGACTACACCGGCGAGTGCAACACAGCGCAGATGAAGAGCTGTTCAACGATCAATTGCAAACGAATGTCGTAATTGCACCGACGAGGACAACACAGCTCACATGAAAAGCTGTTCAACGAACAATTGCAAACGAATGTCGTAATTGCACCGGCGAGTGCAACACAGAGCAGATGAAGAGCTGTTTTATGGCCTATTACGACTGCACCGGCGAGTGCAACACAGCGCAGATGAAGAGCTGTTCAACGAACAATTGCAAACGAATGTCGTAATTGCTCCAGCGAGTGCAACACAACGCAGATGAAGAGCTGTTTTATGGCCTATTACGACTGCACCGGCGAGTGCAACACAGCGCAGATGAAGAGCTGTTTTATGGCCTATTACGACTGCACCGGCGAGTGCAACACAGCGCAGATGAAGAGCTGTTTTATGGCCTATTACGACTGCACCGGCGAGTGCAACACAGCGCAGATGAACAGCTGTTCAACGAACAATTGCAAACGAATGTCGTAATTGCACTGGCAAGTGCAACACAGCGCAGATGAAGAGCTGTTTTATGGCCTATTACGACTGCACCGGCGAGTGCAACACAGCGCATATGAAGAGCTGTTTTATGGCCTATTACGACTGCACTGGCGAGTGCAACACAGCGCAGATGAAGAGCTGTTGTATGGCCTATTACGACTGCACCGGCAAGTGCAACACAGCGCAGATGAATAGCTGTTTTATGGCCTATTGCGACTTTACCGGCAAGTGCAACACAGCGCAGATGAAGAGCTGTTCAACGAACAATTGCAAACGAATATCGTAATTGCTCCGGCGAGTGCAACACAACGCAGATGAAGAGCTGTTTTATGGCCTATTACGACTGCACCTGCGAGTGCAACACAGCGCAGATGAAGTGCTGTTTTATGGCCTATTACGACTGCACCTGCGAGTGCAACACAGCGCAGATGAAGAGCTGTTTTATGGCCTATTACGACTACACCGGCGAGTGCAACACAGCGCAGATGAAGAGCTGTTCAACGAACAATTGCAAACGAATGTCGTAATTGCACCGGCGAGTACAACACAGCGCACATGAAAAGCTGTTCAACGAACAATTGCAAACGAATGTCGTAATTGCACCGGCGAGTGCAACACAGCGCAGATGAAGAGCTGTTTTATGGCCTATTACGGCTGCACCGGCGAGTGCAACACAGCGCATATGAAGAGCTGTTTTATGGCCTATTACGACTGCACCTGCGAGTGCAACACAGCGCAGATGAAGAGCTGTTTTATGGCCTATTACGACTGCACCTGCGAGTGCAACACAGCGCAGATGAAGAGCTGTTTTATGGCCTATTACGACTACACCGGCGAGTGCAACACAGCGCAGATGAAGATCTGTTCAACGAACAATTGCAAACGAATGTCGTAATTGCAGCGGCGAGTACAACACAGAGCACATGAAAAGCTGTTCAACGAACAATTGCAAACGAATGTCGTAATTGCACCGGCGAGTGCAACACAGAGCAGATGAAGAGCTGTTTTATGGCCTATTACGACTGCACCGGCGAGTGCAACACAGCGCAGATGAAGAGCTGTTCAACGAACAATTGCAAAGGAATGTCGTAATTGCTCCAGCGAGTGCAACACAACGCAGATGAAGAGCTGTTTTATGGCCTATTACGACTGCACCGGCGAGTGCAACACAGCGCAGATGAAGAGCTGTTTTATGGCCTATTACGACTGCACCGGCGAGTGCAACACAGCGCAGATGAGAGCTGTTTTATGGCCTATTACGACTGCACCGGCGAGTGCAACACAGCGCAGATGAAGAGTAGTTTTAAGGCCTATTACGACTTCACCGGCGAGTGCAACACAGCGCAGATGAAGAGCTGCTTTATGGTCTATTACGACTGCACCGGCGAGTGCAACACAGCGCAGATGAAGAGCTGTTTTATGGCCTATTACGACTGCACCGGCGAGTGCAACACAGCGCATATGAAGAGCTGTTTTATGGCCTATTACGACTGCACCTGCGAGTGCAACACAGCGCAGATGAAGAGCTGTTTTATGGCCTATTACGACTGCACCTGCGAGTGCAACACAGCGTAGATGAAGAGCTGTTTTATGGCCTATTACGACTACACCGGCGAGTGCAATACAGCGCAGATGGAGAGCTGTTCAACGAACAATTGCAAACGAATGTCGTAATTCCACCGGCGAGTACAACACAGCGCACATGAAAAGCTGTTCAACGAACAATTGCAAACGAATGTCGTAATTGCACCGGCGAGTGCAACACAGAGCAGATGAAGAGCTGTATTATGGCCTATTACGACTGCACCGGCGAGTGCAACACAGCGCAGATGAAGAGCTGTTCAACGAACAATTGCAAACGAATGTCGTAATTGCACCGGCGAGTGCAACACAGCGCAGATGAAGAGCTGTTTTATGGCCTATTACTGCTGCACCGGCGAGTGCAACACAGCGCAGATGAAGAGCTGTTTTATGTCCTATTACGACTGCACCGGCGAGTGCAACACAGCGCAGATGAAGAGCTGTTGTATGGCCTATTACGACTGCACCGGCAAGTGCAACACAGCGCAGATGAAGAGCTGTTTTATGGCCTATTGCGACTGTACCGGCAAGTGCAACACAGCGCAGATGAAGAGCTGTTCAACGAACAATTGCAAACGAATGTCGTAATTGCTCCGGCGAGTGCAACACAACGCAGATGAAGAGCTGTTTTATGGCCTATTACGACTGCACCTGCGAGTGCAACACAGCGGAGATGAAGAGCTGTTCAACGAACAATTGCAAACGAATCTCGTAATTGCACCGGCGAGTGCAACACAGCGCAGATGAAGAGCTGTTTTATGGCCTATTGCGACTGTACCGGCAAGTGCAACACAGCGCAGATGAAGAGCTGTTCAACGAACAATTGCAAACGAATGTCGTAATTGCACCGGCGAGGACAACACAGCTCACATGAAAAGCTGTTCAACGAACAATTGCAAACGAATGTCGTAATTGCACCGGCGAGTGCAACACAGCGCAGATGAAGAGCTGTTTTATGGCCTATTACGACTGCACCGGCGAGTGCAACACAGCGCAGATGAAGAGCTGTTTTATGGCCTATTACGACTGCACCGGCGAGTGCAACACAGAACAGATGGAGAGCTGTTTTATGGCCCATTACGACTGCACCGGCGAGTGCAACACAGCGCAGATGAAGAGTAGTTTTATGGCCTATTACGACTTCACCGGCTAGTGCAACACAGCGCAGATGAAGAGCTGCTTTATGGTCTATTACGACTGCACCGGCGAGAGCAACACAGCGCAGATGAAGAGCTGTTTTGTGGCCTATTACGACTGCACCGGCGAGTGCAACACAGCGCATATGAAGAGCTGTTTTATGGCCTATTACGACTGCACCGGCGAGTGCAACACAGCGCAGATGAAGAGCTGTTGTATGGCCTATTGCGACTGTACCGGCAAGTGCAACACAGCGCAGATGAAGAGCTGTTCAACGAACAATTGCAAACGAATGTCGCAATTGCACCGGCGAGGACAACACAGCTCACATGAAAAGCTGTTCAACGAACAATTGCAAACGAATGTCGTAATTGCACCGGCGAGTGCAACACAGCGCAGATGAAGAGCTGTTTTATGGCCTATTACGGCTGCACCGGCGAGTGCAACACAGCGCAGATGAAGAGCTGTTTTATGGCCTATTACGACTGCACCGGCGAGTGCAACACAGCGCAGATGAAGAGCTGTTGTATGGTCTATTACGACTGCACCGGCGAGTGCAACACAGCGCAGATGAAGAGCTGTTTTATGGCCTATTACGACTGCACCGGCGAGTGCAACACAGCGCATATGAAGAGCTGTTTTATGGCCTATTACGACTGCACCTGCGAGTGCAACACAGTGCAGATGAAGAGCTGTTTTATGGCCTATTACGACTGCACCTGCGAGTGCAACACAGCGCAGATGAAGAGCTGTTTTATGGCCTATTACGACTACACCGGCGAGTGCAACACAGCGCAGATGGAGAGCTGTTCAACGAACAATTGCAAACGAATGTCGTAATTCCACCGGCGAGTACAACACAGCGCACATGATAAGCTGTTCAACGAACAATTGCAAACGAATGTCGTAATTGCACCGGCGAGTGCAACACAGTGCAGATGAAGAGCTGTATTATGGCCTATTACGACTGCACCGGCGAGTGCAACACAGCGCAGATGAAGAGCTGTTTTATGGCCTATTACGGCTGCACCGGCGAGTGCAACACAGCGCAGATGAAGAGCTGTTTTATGGCCTATTACGACTGCACCGGCGAGTGCAACACAGCGCAGATGAAGAGCTGTTGTATGGCCTATTACGACTGCACCGGCAAGTGCAACACAGCGCAGATGAAGAGCTGTTTTATGGCCTATTGCGACTGTACCGGCAAGTGCAACACAGCGCAGATGAAGAGCTGTTCAACGAACAATTGCAAACGAATGTCGTAATTGCTCCGGCGAGTGCAACACAACGCAGATGAAGAGCTGTTTTATGGCCTATTACGACTGCACCTGCGAGTGCAACACAGCGGAGATGAAGAGCTGTTCAACGAACAATTGCAAACGAATATCGTAATTGCACCGGCGAGTGCAACACAGCGCAGATGAAGAGCTGTTTTATGGCCTATTGCGACTGTACCGGCAAGTGCAACACAGCGCAGATGAAGAGCTGTTCAACGAACAATTGCAAACGAATGTCGTAATTGCACCGGCGAGGACAACACAGCTCACATGAAAAGCTGTTCAACGAACAATTGCAAACGAATGTCGTAATTGCACCGGCGAGTGCAACACAGCGCAGATGAAGAGCTGTTTTATGGACTATTACGGCTGCACCGGCGAGTGCAACACAGCGCATATGAAGAGCTGTTTTATGGCCTATTACGACTGCACCTGCGAGTGCAACACAGCGCAGATGAAGAGCTGTTTTATGGCCTATTACGACTGCACCTGCGAGTGCAACACAGCGCAGATGAAGAGCTGTTTTATGGCCTATTACGACTACACCGGCGAGTGCAACACAGCGCAGATGAAGAGCTGTTCAACGAACAATTGCAAACGAATGTCGTAATTGCAGCGGCGAGTACAACACAGAGCACATGAAAAGCTGTTTTATGGCCTATTACGTCTGCACCGGCGAGTGCAACACAGCGCAGATGAAGAGCTGTTCAACGAACAATTGCAAAGGAATGTCGTAATTGCTCCAGCGAGTGCAACACAACGCAGATGAAGAGCTGTTTTATGGCCTATTACGACTGCACCGGCGAGTGCAACACAGCGCAGATGAAGAGCTGTTTTATGGCCTATTACGACTGCACCGGCGAGTGCAACACAGCGCATATGAAGAGCTGTTTTATGGCCTATTACGACTGCACCTGCGAGTGCAACACAGCGCATATGAAGAGCTGTTTTATGGCCTATTACGACTGCACCTGCGAGTGCAACACAGCGCAGATGAAGAGCTGTTTTATGGCCTATTACGACTGCACCTGCGAGTGCAACACAGCGCAGATGAAGAGCTGTTTTATGGCCTATTACGACTACACCGGCGAGTGCAACACAGCGCAGATGAAGAGCTGTTCAACGAACAATTGCAAACGAATGTCGTAATTGCAGCGGCGAGTACAACACAGAGCACATGAAAAGCTGTTTTATGGCCTATTACGTCTGCACCGGCGAGTGCAACACAGCGCAGATGAAGAGCTGTTCAACGAACAATTGCAAAGGAATGTCGTAATTGCTCCAGCGAGTGCAACACAACGCAGATGAAGAGCTGTTTTATGGCCTATTACGACTGCACCGGCGAGTGCAACACAGCGCAGATGAAGAGCTGTTTTATGGCCTATTACGACTGCACCGGCGAGTGCAACACAGCGCATATGAAGAGCTGTTTTATGGCCTATTACGACTGCACCTGCGAGTGCAACACAGCGCTGATGAAGAGCTGTTTTATGGCCTATTACGACTGCACCTGCGAGTGCAACACAGCGCAGATGAAGAGCTGTTTTATGGCCTATTACGACTACACCGGCGAGTGCAACACAGCGCAGATGGAGAGCTGTTCAACGAACAATTGCAAACGAATGTCGTAATTGCTCCAGCGAGTGCAACACAACGCAGATGAAGAGCTGTTTTATGGCCTATTACGACTGCACCCGCGAGTGCAACACAGCGCAGATGAAGAGCTGTTTTATGGCCTATTACGACTGCACCGGCGAGTGCAACACAGCGCAGATGAAGTGTAGTTTTATGGCCTATTACGACTTCACCGGCGAGTGCAACACAGCGCAGATGAAGAGCTGCTTTATGGTCTATTACGACTGCACCGGCGAGTGCAACGCAGCGCAGATGTAGAGCAATTTTATGGCCTATTACGACTGCACCGGCGAGTGCAACACAGCGCAGATGAAGAGTAGTTTTATGGCCTATTACGACTTCACCGGCGAGTGCAACACAACGCAGATGAAGAGCTGTTTTATGGCCTATTACGACTGCACCGGCGAGTGCAACACAGCGCAGATGAAGAGCTGTTTATGGCCTATTACGACTGCACCGGCGAGTGCAACACAGCGCAGATGAAGAGCTGTTTTATGGCTTATTACGACTGCACCGGCAAGTGCAACACAGCGCAGATGAAGAGCTGTTTTATGGCCCATTGCGACTGTACCGGCAAGTGCAACACAGCGCAGATGAAGAGCTGTTCAACGAACAATTGCAAACGAATGTCGTAATTGCACTGGCAAGTGCAACACAGCGCAGATGAAGAGCTGTTTTATGGCCTATTACGACTGCACCGGCGAGTGCAACACAGCGCAGATGAAGAGCGGTTTTATGGCCTATTGCGACTGTACCGGCAAGTGCAACACAGCGCAGATGAAGTGCTGTTCAACGAACAATTGCAAACGAATGTCGTAATTGCACCGGCGAGGACAACACAGCTCACATGAAAAGCTGTTCAACGAACAATTGCAAACGAATGTCGTAATTGCACCGGCGAGTGCAACACAGCGCAGATGAAGAGCTGCTTTATGGCCTATTACGGCTGCACCGGCGAGTGCAACACAGCGCATATGAAGAGCTGTTTTATGGCCTATTACGACTGCACTGGCGAGTGCAACACAGCGCAGATGAAGAGCTGTTGTATGGCCTATTACGACTGCACCGGCGAGTGCAACACAGCGCAGATGAAGAGTAGTTTTATGGCCTATTACGACCTCCCCGGCGTGTGACACATAGCGCAGATGAAGAGCTGCTTTATGGTCTATTACGACTGCACTGGCGAGTGCAACACAGCGCAGATGAAGATCTGTTTTATGGCCTATTACGACTGCACCGGCGAGTGCAACGCAGCGCAGATGTAGAGCAGTTTTATGGCCTATTACGACTGCACCGGCGAGTGCAACACAGCGCAGATGAAGAGTAGTTTTATGGCCTATTACGACTTCACCGGCGAGTGCAACACAACGCAGATGAAGAGCTGTTTTATGGCCTATTACGACTGCACCGGCGAGTGCAACACAGCGCAGATGAAGAGCTGTTTTATGGCCTATTGCGACTGTACCGGCAAGTGCCACACAGCGCAGATGAAGTGCTGTTCAACGAACAATTGCAAACGAATGTCGTAATTGCACCGGCGAGTGCAACACAGCGCAGATGAAGAGCTGTTTTATGGCCTATTACGGCTGCACCGGCGAGTGCAACACAGCGCATATGAAGAGCTGTTTTATGGCCTATTACGACTGCACTGGCGAGTGCAACACAGCGCAGATGAAGAGCTGTTGTATGGCCTATTACGACTGCACCGGCAAGTGCAACACAGCGCAGATGAATAGCTGTTTTATGGCCTATTGCGACTGTACCGGCAAGTGCAACACAGCGCAGATGAAGAGCTGTTCAACGAACAATTGCAAACGAATGTCGTAATTGCTCCGGCGAGTGCAACACAACGCAGATGAAGAGCTGTTTTATGGCCTATTACGACTGCACCTGCGAGTGCAACACAGCGCAGATGAAGTGCTGTTTTATGGCCTATTACGACTGCACCTGCGAGTGCAACACAGCGCAGATGAAGAGCTGTTTTATGGCCTATTACGACTACACCGGCGAGTGCAACACAGCGCAGATGAAGAGCTGTTCAACGAACAATTGCAAACGAATGTCGTAATTGCACCGGCGAGTACAACACAGCGCACATGAAAAGCTGTTCAACGAACAATTGCAAACGAATGTCGTAATTGCACCGGCGAGTGCAACACAGAGCAGATGAAGAGCTGTTTTATGGCCTATTACGACTGCACCGGCGAGTGCAACACAGCGCAGATGAAGAGCTGTTCAACGAACAATTGCAAACGAATGTCGTAATTGCTCCAGCGAGTGCAACACAACGCAGATGAAGGGCTGTTTTATGGCCTATTACGACTGCACCGGCGAGTGCAACACAGCGCAGATGAAGAGCTGTTTTATGGCCTATTACGACTGCACCGGCGAGTGCAACACAGCGCAGATGAAGAGCTGTTTTATGGCCTATTACGACTGCACCGGCGAGTGCAACACAGCGCAGATGAAGAGTAGTTTTATGGCCTATTACGACTGCACCTGCGAGTGCAACACAGCGCAGATGAAGAGCTGTTTTATGGCCTATTACGACTGCACCTGCGAGTGCAACACAGCGCAGATGAAGATCTGTTTTATGGCCTATTACGACTGCACCGGCGAGTGCAACGCAGCGCAGATGTAGAGCAGTTTTATGGCCTATTACGACTGCACCGGCGAGTGCAACACAGCGCAGATGAAGAGTAGTTTTATGGCCTATTACGACTTCACCGGCGAGTGCAACACAACGCAGATGAAGAGCTGTTTTATGGCCTATTACGACTGCACCGGCGAGTGCAACACAGCGCAGATGAAGAGCTGTTTATGGCCTATTACGACTGCACCGGCGAGTGCAACACAGCGCAGATGAAGAGCTGTTTTATGGCTTATTACGACTGCACCGGCAAGTGCAACACAGCGCAGATGAAGAGCTGTTTTATGGCCCATTGCGACTGTACCGGCAAGTGCAACACAGCGCAGATGAAGAGCTGTTCAACGAACAATTGCAAACGAATGTCGTAATTGCACTGGCAAGTGCAACACAGCGCAGATGAAGAGCTGTTTTATGGCCTATTACGACTGCACCGGCGAGTGCAACACAGCGCAGATGAAGAGCTGTTTTATGGCCTATTGCGACTGTACCGGCAAGTGCAACACAGCGCAGATGAAGTGCTGTTCAACGAACAATTGCAAACGAATGTCGTAATTGCACCGGCGAGTGCAACACAGCGCAGATGAAGAGCTGTTCAACGAACAATTGCAAACGAATGTCGTAATTGCACCGGCGAGTGCAACACAGCGCAGATGAAGAGCTGTTTTATGGCCTATTACGACTACACCGGCGAGTGCAACACAGCGCATATGAAGAGCTGTTTTATGGCCTATTACGACTGCACTGGCGAGTGCAACACAGCGCAGATGAAGAGCTGTTGTATGGCCTATTACGGCTGCATCGGCGAGTGCAACACAGCGCAGATGAAGAGCTGTTTTATGGCCTATTACGACTGCACCGGCGCTTGCAACACAGCGCAGATGAAGAGCTGTTCAACGAACAATTGCAAACGAATGTCGTAATTGCTCCGGCGAGTGCAACACAACGCAGATGAAGAGCTGTTTTATGGCCTATTACGACTGCACCTGCGAGTGCAACACAGCGCAGATGAAGTGCTGTTTTATGGCCTATTACGACTGCACCTGCGAGTGCAACACAGCGCAGATTAAGAGCTGTTTTATGGCCTATTACGACTACACCGGCGAGTGCAACACAGCGCAGATGAAGAGCTGTTCAACGAACAATTGCAAACGAATGTCGTAATTGCACCGGCGAGTACAACACAGCGCACATGAAAAGCTGTTCAACGAACAATTGCAAACGAATGTCGTAATTGCACCGGCGAGTGCAACACAGAGCAGATGAAGAGCTGTTTTATGGCCTATTACGACTGCACCGGCGAGTGCAACACAGCGCAGATGAAGAGCTGTTCAACGAACAATTGCAAACGAATGTCTTAATTGCTCCAGCGAGTGCAACACAACGCAGATGAAGAGCTGTTTTATGGCCTATTACGACTGCACCGGCGAGTGCAACACAGCGCAGATGAAGAGCTGTTTTATGGCCTATTACGACTGCACCGGCGAGTGCAACACAGCGCAGATGAAGAGTAGTTTTATGGCCTATTACGACCTCCCCGGCGTGTGACACATAGCGCAGATGAAGAGCTGCTTTATGGTCTATTACGACTGCACTGGCGAGTGCAACACAGCGCAGATGAAGATCTGTTTTATGGCCTATTACGACTGCACCGGCGAGTGCAACGCAGCGCAGATGTAGAGCAGTTTTATGGCCTATTGCGACTGCACCGGCGAGTGCAACACAGCGCAGATGAAGAGTAGTTTTATGGCCTATTACGACTTCACCGGCGAGTGCAACACAACGCAGATGAAGAGCTGTTTTATGGCCTATTACGACTGCACCGGCGAGTGCAACACAGCGCAGATGAAGAGCTGTTTATGGCCTATTACGACTGCACCGGCGAGTGCAACACAGCGCAGATGAAGAGCTGTTTTATGGCTTATTACGACTGCACCGGCAAGTGCAACACAGCGCAGATGAAGAGCTGTTTTATGGCCCATTGCGACTGTACCGGCAAGTGCAACACAGCGCAGATGAAGAGCTGTTCAACGAACAATTGCAAACGAATGTCGTAATTGCACTGGCAAGTGCAACACAGCGCAGATGAAGAGCTGTTCAACGAACAATTGCAAACGAATGTCGTAATTGCACTGGCAAGTGCAACACAGCGCAGATGAAGAGCTGTTTTATGGCCTATTACGACTGCACCGGCGAGTGCAACACAGCGCAGATGAAGAGCTGTTTTATGGCCTATTGCGACTGTACCGGCAAGTGCCACACAGCGCAGATGAAGTGCTGTTCAACGAACAATTGCAAACGAATGTCGTAATTGCACCGGCGAGGACAACACAGCTCACATGAAAAGCTGTTCAACGAACAATTGCAAACGAATGTCGTAATTGCACCGGCGAGTGCAACACAGCGCAGATGAAGAGCTGTTTTATAGCCTATTACGGCTGCACCGGAGAGTGCAACACAGCGCATATGAAGAGCTGTTTTATGGCCTATTACGACTGCACTGGCGAGTGCAACACAGCGCAGATGAAGAGCTGTTGTATGGCCTATTACGACTGCACCGGCAAGTGCAACACAGCGCAGATGAAATGCTGTTTTATGGCCTATTGCGACTGTACCGGCAAGTGCAACACAGCGCAGATGAAGAGCTGTTCAACGAACAATTGCAAACGAATGTCGTAATTGCTCCGGCGAGTGCAACACAACGCAGATGAAGAGCTGTTTTATGGCCTATTACGACTGCACCTGCGAGTGCAACACAGCGCAGATGAAGTGCTGTTTTATGGCCTATTACGACTGCACCTGCGAGTGCAACACAGCGCAGATGAAGAGCTGTTTTATGGCCTATTACGACTACACCGGCGAGTGCAACACAGCGCAGATGAAGAGCTGTTCAACGAACAATTGCAAACGAATGTCGTAATTGCACCGGCGAGTACAACACAGCGCACATGAAAAGCTGTTCAACGAACAATTGCAAACGAATGTCGTAATTGCTCCAGCGAGTGCAACAAAACGCAGATGAAGAGCTGTTTTATGGCCTATTACGACTGCACCGGCGAGTGCAACACAGCGCAGATGAAGAGCTGTTTTATGGCCTATTACGACTGCACCGGCGAGTGCAACACAGCGCAGATGAAGAGCTGTTTTATGGCCTATTACGACTGCACCGGCGAGTGCAACACAGCGCAGATGAAGAGTAGTTTTATGGCCTATTACGACCTCCCCGGCGTGTGACACATAGCGCAGATGAAGAGCTGCTTTATGGTCTATTACGACTGCACTGGCGAGTGCAACACAGCGCAGATGAAGATCTGTTTTATGGCCTATTACGACTGCACCGGCGAGTGCAACGCAGCGCAGATGTAGAGCAGTTTTATGGCCTATTACGACTGCACCGGCGAGTGCAACACAGCGCAGATGAACAGCTCTTCAACGAACAATTGCAAACGAATGTCGTAATTGCACTGGCAAGTGCAACACAGAGCAGATGAAGAGCTGTTTTATTGCCTATTACGACTGCACCGGCGAGTGCAACACAGCGCAGATGAAGAGCTGTTCAACGAACAATTGCAAACGAATGTCGTAATTGCACCGGCGAGTGCAAGACAGCGCAAATGAAGAGCTGTTTTATGGCCTATTACGACTACACCGGCGAGTGCAACACAGCGCAGATGAAGAGCTGTTTTATGGCCTATTACGGCTGCACCGGCGAGTGCAACACAGCGCAGATGAAGAGCTGTTTTATGGCCTCTTACGACTGCACCGGCGAGGGCAACACAGCGCAGATGAAGTGCTGTTTTATGGCCTATTACGACTGCGCCGGCAAGTGCAACACAGCGCAGATGAAGAGCTGTTCAACGAACAATTGCAAACGAATGTCGTAATTGCACCGGCGAGTGCAACACAGCGCAGATGAAGAGCTGTTTTATGGCCTATTACGACTGCACCGGCGACTGCAACGCAGCGCAGATGAAGAGCAGTTTTATGGCCTATTACGACTGCACCGGCGACTGCAACGCAGCGCAGATGAAGAGCAGTTTTATGGCCTATTACGACTGCACCGGCGAGTACAACACAGCGCACATGAAAAGCTGTTCAACGAACAATTGCAAACGAATGTCGTAATTGCACCGGCGAGTGCAACACAGCGCAGATGAAGAGCTGTTTTATGGCCTCTTACGACTGCACCGGCGAGGGCAACACAGCGCAGATGAAGTGCTGTTTTATGGCCTATTACGACTGCACCGGCAAGTGCAACACAGCGCAGATGAAGAGCTGTTCAACGAACAATTGCAAACGAATGTCGTAATTGCTCCAGCGAGTGCAACACAACGCAGATGAAGAGCTGTTTTATGGCCTATTACGACTGCACCGGCGAGTGCAACACAGCGCAGATGAAGAGCTGTTTTATGGCCTATTACGACTGCACCGGCGAGTGCAACACAGCGCAGATGAAGAGTAGTTTTATGGCCTATTACGACCTCCCCGGCGTGTGACACATAGCGCAGATGAAGAGCTGCTTTATGGTCTATTACGACTGCACTGGCGAGTGCAACACAGCGCAGATGAAGATCTGTTTTATGGCCTATTACGACTGCACCGGCGAGTGCAACGCAGCGCAGATGTAGAGCAGTTTTATGGCCTATTACGACTGCACCGGCGAGTGCAACACAGCGCAGATGAAGAGTAGTTTTATGGCCTATTACGACTTCACCGGCGAGTGCAACACAACGCAGATGAAGAGCTGTTTTATGGCCTATTACGACTGCACCGGCGAGTGCAACACAGCGCAGATGAAGAGCTGTTTATGGCCTATTACGACTGCACCGGCGAGTGCAACACAGCGCAGATGAAGAGCTGTTTTATGGCTTATTACGACTGCACCGGCAAGTGCAACACAGCGCAGATGAAGAGCTGTTTTATGGCCCATTGCGACTGTACCGGCAAGTGCAACACAGCGCAGATGAAGAGCTGTTCAACGAACAATTACAAACGAATGTCGTAATTGCACTGGCAAGTGCAACACAGCGCAGATGAAGAGCTGTTTTATGGCCTATTACGACTGCACCGGCGAGTGCAACACAGCGCAGATGAAGAGCTGTTTTATGGCCTATTGCGACTGTACCGGCAAGTGCAACACAGCGCAGATGAAGTGCTGTTCAACGAACAATTGCAAACGAATGTCGTAATTGCAGCGGCGAGGACAACACAGCTCACATGAAAAGCTGTTCAACGAACAATTGCAAACGAATGTCGTAATTGCACCGGCGAGTGCAACACAGCGCAGATGAAGAGCTGTTTTATGGCCTATTACGGCTGCACCGGCGAGTGCAACACAGCGCATATGAAGAGCTGTTTTATGGCCTATTACGACTGCACTGGCGAGTGCAACACAGCGCAGATGAAGAGCTGTTGTATGGCCTATTACGACTGCACCGGCAAGTGCAACACAGCGCAGATGAATAGCTGTTTTATGGCCTATTGCGACTGTACCGGCAAGTGCAACACAGCGCAGATGAAGAGCTGTTCAACGAACAATTGCAAACGAATGTCGTAATTGCTCCGGCGAGTGCAACACAACGCAGATGAAGAGCTGTTTTATGGCCTATTACGACTGCACCTGCGAGTGCAACACAGCGCAGATGAAGTGCTGTTTTATGGCCTATTACGACTGCACCTGCGAGTGCAACACAGCGCAGATGAAGAGCTGTTTTATGGCCTATTACGACTACACCGGCGAGTGCAACACAGCGCAGATGAAGAGCTGTTCAACGAACAATTGCAAACGAATGTCGTAATTGCACCGGCGAGTACAACACAGCGCACATGAAAAGCTGTTCAACGAACAATTGCAAACGAATGTCGTAATTGCACCGGCGAGTGCAACACAGCGCAGATGAAGAGCTGTTTTATGGCCTATTACGACTGCACCGGCGAGTGCAACACAGCGCAGATGAAGAGCTGTTCAACGAACAATTGCAAACGAATGTCGTAATTGCTCCAGCGAGTGCAACACAACGCAGATGAAGAGCTGTTTTATGGCCTATTACGACTGCACCGGCAAGTGCAACACAGCGCAGATGAAGAGCTGTTTTATGGCCTATTACGACTGCACCGGCGAGTGCAACACAGCGCAGATGAAGAGCTGTTTTATGGCCTATTACGACTGCACCGGCGAGTGCAACACAGCGCAGATTAAGAGTAGTTTTATGGCCTATTACGACTGCACCGGCGAGTGCAACACAGCGCAGATGAAGAGCTGTTTATGGCCTATTACGACTGCACCGGCGAGTGCAACACAGCGCAGATGAAGAGCTGTTTTATGGCTTATTACGACTGCACCGGCAAGAGCAACACAGCGCAGATGAAGAGCTGTTTTATGGCCCATTGCGACTGTACCGGCAAGTGCAACACAGCGCAGATGAAGAGCTGTTCAACGAACAATTGCAAACGAATGTCGTAATTGCACTGGCAAGTGCAACACAGCGCAGATGAAGAGCTGTTTTATGGCCTATTACGACTGCACCGGCGAGTGCAACACAGCGCAGATGAAGAGCTGTTTTATGGCATATTGCGACTGTACCGGCAAGTGCCACACAGCGCAGATGAAGTGCTGTTCAACGAACAATTGCAAACGAATGTCGTAATTGCACCGGCGAGGACAACACAGCTCACATGAAAAGCTGTTCAACGAACAATTGCAAAAGAATGTCGTAATTGCACCGGCGAGTGCAACACAGCGCAGATGAAGAGCTGTTTTATGGCCTATTACGGCTGCACCGGCGAGTGCAACACAGCGCATATGAAGAGCTGTTTTATGGCCTATTACGACTGCACTGGCGAGTGCAACACAGCGCAGATGAAGAGCTGTTGTATGGCCTATTACGACTGCACCGGCAAGTGCAACACAGCGCAGATGAATAGCTGTTTTATGGCCTATTGCGACTGTACCGGCAAGTGCAACACAGCGCAGATGAAGAGCTGTTCAACGAACAATTGCAAACGAATGTCGTAATTGCTCCGGCGAGTGCAACACAACGCAGATGAAGAGCTGTTTTATGGCCTATTACGACTGCACCTGCGAGTGCAACACAGCGCAGATGAAGTGCTGTTTTATGGCCTATTACGACTGCACCTGCGAGTGCAACACAGCGCAGATGAAGAGCTGTTTTATGGCCTATTACGACTACACCGGCGAGTGCAACACAGCGCAGATGAAGAGCTGTTCAACGAACAATTGCAAACGAATGTCGTAATTGCACCGGCGAGTACAACACAGCGCACATGAAAAGCTGTTCAACGAACAATTGCAAACGAATGTCGTAATTGCTCCAGCGAGTGCAACACAACGCAGATGAAGAGCTGTTTTATGGCCTATTACGACTGCACCGGCGAGTGCAACACAGCGCAGATGAAGAGCTGTTTTATGGCCTATTACGACTGCACCGGCGAGTGCAACACAGCGCAGATGAAGAGCTGTTTTATGGCCTATTACGACTGCACCGGCGAGTGCAACACAGCGCAGATGAACAGCTGCGAATAATAAAGCCTGACCGGCGCTTACCAAACGGCAGCTCCTCGAGTCGTCCGGCAGCAGTTGTACAAACGGGCACTGGTGTTAAGATTTAACTAATTCTTAGGCAACGGTAAAAGGTCTAATACTCGCGCGAGCTTTCGGCACAATGGCCTACTTCGGCCCGGCTCGGGAACGCGGAAGCGAGGCGTCCCCCACTTTTCCTAATCTTTCCCTACTCCGCGCGACGCTTGAACCGATCATCGTTTAGGGCACGGCAGGGCCGTGCTCGGCGGTTCGGGGACCGGGGCGCTCGTCAATCGGCAGCAGTTGAGACGTCGATTGGTTGATTCTCCCGCGGAGGAAGAACCTGGGCCAATCCCGCGGCGCATATTTCTCCTGTAGCGGGTGAGGCAGCTGCGAGGTGGAGATGATGGTGTTCCCCGTTGCGCTCTTCCTCGGCAGCTTCTCCGGGCTCCTTGATCCGGGCTCAGGATTTCCCTCGATGTCCAATGTCGGTAGTTTTCCGTGCGTATCCCGGCAGCGTCTTTCGGCGGAATCTTCCGCCGCTGGCCGAGTGGGAAAGGGGTTCCGCCCCCCCCCCGGGACCCGGATACGATCCTGCAATTCGCGTCGTGCCAAGTGGCGCGACGTTCAAAAACCAATTAGCGCTGCCCCCTGGTCTTTAGAGACCGTCCCAGGGAGAGCGCTCGCGGGTGCCGATCGCTTACTGCCCGTTTGAAAGGTGGCCCGGTCTTCCGCTAAAACTCGGGGGGGGGGGCGTGGTCAAAACTTGCCACGTCACAACTCCCCCCCCCCGGAAGAGACCGGGCCATACCGGTGGCAGCCACCGGCCAGGCTTTTTGCGGGCTCGGCAACGAGCGCTCGACCTCAGACTGTCCCACGGCTTACGCAAACAAATACCACGTACCTGACGAGTACCCTCCACCAATATTTCTACGCCAATACTTACGTATCCTTTACAAGTATCGGGCGAGATAGTCGCTCCCGGCCGGCACCAATTCCAGTGGTTTCTAAATTTTATCCCTTCACGGCGGGAGTTCGAGGAGTTTTAGAGGGGCTTGACGCAAAAAAAAAGTTACAAACGCTTTGTCCCGGCAGCTATTTATTATCAGTCTTGTAACCGTTCTTTCTGTTATTATAACTACTTCGCGGGGGCCGATTACTACCCTAAATTTTCGATGCTCGTGAATCCCCGAGCTAGGATGGATCCGTGCCTCCAGGCACTGGAAAGCGGCTAGGTTTGGACCAGTAAATAAATAACGGAGTTTTATGATGAAAAACAAAAGATATATTCTTGAAGAACTGTTCACGCTGTATTACAATTTAATCCCTGTACGGGTAACAATCCCACGAAAGCAATGTGCCTACAAAATTTATAAAGTTTATCGAGGTTAGAGTGATATCTAACCATTCGCCCGTGTTTCGCAGCCGACGCGTGACTCGCTCGCGATACGCTCGCTTGACTCTACGCCTGCGTTTAGTATTCGATCGACGATCGTGCAACGTTCAATTCGGACAGTGCTATGCTATACCCGTGATCGAGTGACGTCTTCACCTGTCAAACCCTCCAGGTACTTGGCCAATATTCGGACAAGTTTACTGGACGGAGACACACACAAGATCTCGGTCACACCACGAGACACATGAGTTTATCCTTCGGCATGTCGCATGGCCTCGGAATATCCTCTGGCAGTGGTCACGGAAGTGTACCCAGGATCGTGCACGGTTTGATCGTCTCGACTACTTAGAGACGCATACCAGACCACGATGACTTCACGTGACCCATGAGTCCACCCTTTAGCACAGTGTGGCCTCGGAGTGTACTCGGACACAGGTCACGGCAAAATACTCGGGATCGTATGTTGCTCTATCGTACCGATTCGGGGAAGACACGCACTAAACCTCGGTCGCTCCACGGGACCCAGGAGTCTACCCGTCGGCACGTTGCGTGGCCTTGGAGTATGCTCTGCAGGGATCACGACAGAGTAACCGAGATCGTACAAAGTATGACCACCTCTTAACCGTGGGAGGCCCACAGCGAAACCTTGGCAATGCCACGGAACCCAGGAGTCTACTCTTCGGCACCTTGTGTGGCCTTGGAGTATGCTCTATTGAGGTAACGAAGGAATTGCCGCGATAGCGGGAAAGAAAGCCGTCTCGATCCGGAAGAGACCCACACTAAACCACAGTGACTCCACGAAACCCAGGAGATTACTCTTCGGCACTGTGAGTGGCCTCAGCGTAATCTCGGCGAGGGATACGACAGAGTAACCAGGATCGTATGCTGGTCGACCGTCTTACTTCGACCCGATCGGCACGAGCAGTATTTCTCAATAATACTGCCGCGCAATTCGCAACTGACCGATTTTAGAGCTGTCCAACCAACCATGCACTCGGCCGTATTCTCGTACGAGTGGTCAGGAAGGAGACGCACACAATATCGTAGTTACCCACACACGACCAAGGAGTTTTCCCGTTGGCACTTTTACGTGGCCTCCGAGCAAGCTCTTACTGAGGTCGCGACCAGGCAACAATGACTGTGTTATGTCTGTCTCGAGTCTGTTGTTATCCTAGCAGCATGATGTATGGAACGAGTACGTTATACCTGCTCGACGTGCCTATCGTATGAATTTAAACGCGTCACGATTCTTTCGAAACGCAAAACTGGAATTTTATAACGTTCGTGTCATTCAGACACCGGCGCTTTACGTTCGCCGTCGCTTCTTATGCTCACGACTTGCTCGCTGCAAGGTACATCACTTCGAGAATTTAAAATAGACAATATTCAATTGAATGACGTCTCCATTTAATTTCTGACGCGGGACTACTACGCTGTCGCGACCGAGGATCACGGAATTTTAAATTATATATATATATATATATTTACATTTCGACGGTGCCACGGCGCGGTTTATGCTCGTGACTCCTCGGTTTGAGGCGCGTAGGCACTGAGAGCAGGAAGGACGGTTTGCCTATCTCTGCCGAGTCGGTTTGACTCCTCGAAGTGCGTACCGTTTTTCGTCGAACAGGCAATTTCGCGAACGCGTGTTTCCCGGATCGCTTCCAGACGTAGAGTGTCGGATCTCCGGCTCGCATCGACCTCCTTCGATCGCTATCGAGTGGGGATCGATGCGTGCGCAATTAGACGCGTGTCGCGATATCTCACGGTTCTTCTCTATTTCCCTACTTGCGCTCGCATCGACCACCTTCGATCGTCGCCGAGTGGGGATCGATGCGTGCGCAATTAGACGCGTGTCGCGATATCTCGCGGTCCTTCTCTCTTTCCCTACTCGCGAGCGCCATAACGGCATGTGGTGGTGGGGAACGGTGTCGCTGTTTAATGTACACGGTGTCGATATGTAACCGACACGGTTACAGTCTCTAATACTACGGCGTATATAAAAGAAGTACTCAGAAATATAAAGACTATTCTGGTTTCTTACGACTAATTCCATTCACTCAAGCGTTCCTATTTCCAATCTCACAATTATATCCCCCCCCCCCGCAGCTAAACAATAATTAAATGATATCAACTAAAATAAAACAAACAATAAAAAAAAAAATTTTACTCATTCGTTTCCCGTTCTCATTCAGTCCCGCTTACCGCTACTTATGCTAGGGCGCAAGCTTCTTTTCCGAAAACTAAATCAACACTATTACGGCAGGAATGTAATGTCTCTTATCTAATGTTTGGTATTTCTAATACTTTATGATCACGGCAGCAGTTCTTTCATCATAGGGGGTTGGGGTTGGGGAAAGCCTGACCGGCGCTTATGAGATGATGGTGTTCCCCGTTGCGCTCTTCCTCGGCAGCTTCTCCGGGCTCCTTGACCCGGGCTCAGGATTTCCCTCGATGTCCAATGTCGGTAGTTTTCCGTGCGTATCCCGGCAGCGTCTTTCGGCGGAATCTTCCGCCGCTGGCCGAGTGGGAAAGGGGTTCCGGGCCCCCCCCCCCCCCGGGACCCGGATACGATCCTGCAATTCGCGTCGTGCCAAGTGGAGCGACGTTCAAAAACCAATTAGCGCTGCCCCCTGGTCTTTAGAGACCGTCCCAGGGAGAGCGCTCGCGGGTGCCGATCGCTTACTGCCCGTTTGAAAGGTGGCCCGGTCTTCCGCTAAAACTCGGGGGGGACGTGGTCAAAACTTGCCACGTCACAATATATATATATATATATATATATATATATATATATGTAATGTGTGATTGAATTATTCGTTGAACGTTCAAGGATTGTAGATAATAGCAAACTGAAAAGTTTCACTGTAAAAATACAAGCGTTTTTATTAATTAAACTAATTGCCTAAACTATTTACAATGGTTACAAACCTGTAAAAATACAAGAAACAACATTCAAAGTTTGTTCTTCGCAATCTTGTTCTTCGTATAAACAATCCACTTTATTAGAAACGGAATAACTAATTGCAGATCATCAACCGGCAACATTCGCACGTGTCTGCCGAATCATTGTTTTTATTTCTCTGCCGCTACTGCGGGCCCTTACTTATCGACTCACTATGTTGAGCGGGAAGATTAAAATCAATTAAGGAGCGCACTCCTTACATCTCCCCCCTTCGGGAGAGAAAAATCCTGTTCTCCTTCTTTATACATCGTATCTTGTATTGGAATAAGTTTTGAAATATGGAAGAGATTCGATTCTGTTCTCGTATGTCCTGTATTGATTCGATAAATTGATTCAGACACCTTTTCTTCTATTTTATATGGACCTATTCTTAATTCGTCCAATTTTCTTCTGTTCAAGCGATTGCCGTTCTCAACATATACTGACTCGCCTATTTGAAAATTGTAGTTCTTCCTATTTTTGTCGTAGAGTTGTTTGTTAAATTTGTGGTATTTTATGCTATTTTCCAAAGCCTTTTCTCTGTCTTCTTCTAACTCACTTTGTGTTTTTCTTCGTGATAACTCGTTTGGTAATATTGACGTGATCGTTCCTTCTAATAAGTATTTTGGACTAAACTTTGTCACTGTATGTATCGTTTCGTTATATTTTTGCACACATTCATGTGCCGCCGTTGTCCAAGCTTTTCTTCCATTATTTTCATTCACTTTACACCTGATTTTATTTATTAGAGCTTGGTTTAACCGTTCATTTAGACCGTTGGAAAAAGGCGCATTGACCGCTGTAAAAATAATCGGTATATTCTTGCTTTTTAGAAAGTCCTTATATTCCTTTGAATTAATTCCTGGATACTGGTCCGTTAGAATTTTTCCGATTTCTTCACTTTCTGCTATAATATTAGTTAATTTTATAAAATCATGAGCTGACTGTGATTTTGAAGTTAAGATGTATGCGAATCTTGTAAAATGATCCACCAACAAATGCAAATATTTTTTTGTGGATCTTGTACCACCAAAACCTCCGATTGTGTCAATGGACATTATCTCGAACGGTTTTTTCGCTGGGCCAAGCTGTGACATTAATCCGTACTTTACTTGACCTCTGGTTTTATTTTTAATACAAATTTTACAGTTTTTGCATAATTTTTTAATATTTTCTGATAAATTCTTTGTTGAGTAGTGCGGTCTCAACATACTTGTCATTTGATTTATTCCAATATGACAGAATTGATCATGCAGATTTCTTATTAATTTCTTACTGAATTCTTCTGATATTATGATTCTTTTCTTCTTGTAATATATCTTGTTTTCCTCATACACGTTTTTTTGTTTCTTTAAATCTTCGTTTTTATTCTGATCATCTATGATACTTCTTAAATTTATTAGATTTACGGTTTGCAAGGTATCTTCATTATTTTCTTCTGCTTCAAATACCGGGTTTCTGCTTAAGCAGTCTGCTTCTGTGTTGAATTTACCTGGATTATATTTCACCGTAAAATCATACTGTGACAAGTAGTATATAATGTCGCCTAGCTCTTCATCCGGTCTAGATTTTATGTTTAAGTCTTTTAATGGCTTATGGTCCGAGTAAACTTCGAAAGATCTACCCATAAGCCAGTATTGCCAAAACTGTACTGCTTCTTTGATTGCTAGAGCTTCTATATATATTGCCTTTTTCTTTTTTTGTGAATTATCAGTGAAAGTACCACTTTCTGGTTGAGACTGTTTTAGTACTGCGCCCAATCCTTGGATACTTCCGTCTGTATAGATTTTTATCGGTAACGAAAGGTCATAAATTGTTAATACTGGCTTAGTGCATAAAAATTCCTTTAGGTAGTCAAAAGCGTTTTGGCATTCTTGCGACCATACAAATTTTTGATCCTTCCTTAACAGGTTGTGCTACGGTTCCAATATGACAGCGATCTTAGGTACGTAGTCGTGATAGAAATTTACTTTCCCCAAAAATTGACGTATATTTTTCTGAGTTGTTGGAGTTGGAAAATCAACTATTGCTTTTAGATTATCTTTCATTGGTTCAACAGTATTATAACTTATAACGTGCCCGAGATAACTTACTGTATTCGATGCAAACATACATTTTGAGAATTTTAGTCTAAAGCCTTCTTCTGTGATAGCCTTCAGCAACCTTTCTAAATGTGTAAGATGTTCTTCAAAGGTTTTTGAGAATATCAATATGTCATCTATATAGTTCACAGTAAATTCCGACAATTCGTGTTTTTTTATTATATTATTTAATATTCTCTGAAAGATGGCTGGTGATGTTTTCATCCCAAAGGGCAAACATGTCCATTGATAATGCCCTTCTTGAGTTATGAACCCCGTTTTGCTCCTGTCGTCTACTCTTAGTGGAATAGACCAAAACGCCGAATTAATATCTAGTTTTGAAAAGTATTTACAATTTCTTGTTTTTGTTACTAAATCCTCAATTCGCGGAAATGGCTGCGATTGAGGTATTATAATTTTATTAAGGTCTCTGAAGTCAATACAAAGCCGTGACTTCTTGTTTTCATCTTTCTTGAACGCTAAAGTTACTGGAGCTGCGAAAGGACTGTACGATTCTTCTATAAGATTCCTCTTTAACAGCTCCGATATCTGTTGATCTATTTCTTTCTTATCTTGTATTGTGCATCTGTACGGTCGCTTACTGCAATATTTATCTATTGTCAGATCTATTCTAGCTTCATATTCCTTTACAGTGCCAATATCATATTTGTCTTTAGCAAATGCATGCTTATACTTATTTATTAATTCATCGATTGAATTTTTCTTTTCAATATCCAAGTGTTCCGTTATAGATACAAAATTTGTTGTCTCTAAATTTTCATTAAAATTTATTTCATAGAAAACTTCTTGTTTCTCTATTGATGATTTTTGTCTATTCATTTCATTAGCAACGTCAGGAATTTCTGTTTCACCTTTCTCATGTTCTTCATGACCAGTAATAACATTTTCCATTTTCTGTGCTATGTTTAAATTTTCATCTTGAGTTAATATAAATTTTTTTATCATATCTAGACCAATGAGGAAATCAAATTTAAAATTTTCATTGTCTATAATGAAAACATCGACATCTTTTTCTATTTCAAAAATTTTTGCTTTCATTTTTATCAATTGCTCTGTCCTATTAACACCATTAATTGTTCTAAGATTAACTTTTCCATTATCATTATCTTTTTTTAATTTTAGTTTCAGTACTTTTGAGTTGATAAGTGACACGTTCGATCCTGTGTCATATACCCCATTTATTTCAAAAGTTCCATTTAATATTATCTTCAAACTGATTAATGGTGTGTTTGTAAGTTTTTTGGGTCTTGTCCTTCTGCTTCAATTTCAAATAAAGAGTTATTTACTTTTTTCTCTGTTCCTTCCTTATTTTTGAACCAGCAGTCTTCTTCTGGATGAAAACGGTTTTTTTTAATCTTTTCTTTGCAGAAAGCACATGGCACTTTTGTTTTTAGCTTTTGTCCGTTTGTCTTCTTGATTTCACTAAAATTTTTGTAAACTAGATGCTCTAGTTTTCCTAACTCCTTGTATAAATCCTCTGTTTCAAGCAGAGTTTCTCTATCGATTTTATCACTTACAAAATTCGGCAAACCGACTGCAATGAGATCAATTAAAGTCCCAGTATCAATTGATCTTCTTGTCTCTAAAAGTAGCTTTTCTTTTCTCAATGCATATTCTATCAGAGAACCTGTTTGATATCTAAACATCATAGCATATCTGATTGGGCACCAGCCTTTATTTGTGAAGGTATCACAAAACTTTTTTCTCCATTCCTCCCACTCTGAGTTTATTGTTAATTTAATTAAAACACATTCATACCAATCCAAACAAGACTTATCAAGGAAGAGCTTTAGTAATTTAATTTTTCTTTTATTCTCTGATATATTGTATCTTTCACATTCTTCTTCAAATTCGTCCAACCATTGACTTGCATTCTGTGTTTTGTTATTAAATTTTTGTATGGTGATTTCCTTTGCAATTTTATCTAATGGCTTGTCTTCTACTCTCTTGCTGTTTTCAATCAATGTTTCTAACAGTTTTTCTATAGAAGAATCCTGTGCCGTAGCTGTTTCTTCAGTTTTACTTGATATTTCTTCTAAGAAATAGTCATTAAATTGCACATTTTCTTCTTCATCCAAGTATTTTCCTCTCATTTTTTCATCTAAGGTTATCCAGATTTTCCTGAATTGGTTCCTTTTTGTTAATGTTTTCCTTATCTTTGTAAACGCAGGTTGATTATTTATTTCATTGTGTAACGTTGCTGGCTGTAATTCATCTGGTATAGTATACCTACGTCCATCTGGTGTCTCTATTGAGGTTATGCACAAAACGTTAGATTTTCCGTCCGCAGTTCCTCTCATTTTAAATTCAAACTTTAACTTCTCCATTGCTCATTAAACGAGAATGTTGTTTTGTAATGTGTGATTGAATTATTCGTTGAACGTTCAAGGATTGTAGATAATAGCAAACTGAAAAGTTTCACTGTAAAAATACAAGCGTTTTTATTATTTAAACTAATTGCCTAAACTATTTACAATGGTTACAAACCTGTAAAAATACAAGAAACAACATTCAAAGTTTGTTCTTCGCAATCTTGTTCTTCGTATAAACAATCCACTTTATTAGAAACGGAATAACTAATTGCAGATCATCAACCGGCAACATTCGCACGTGTCTGCCGAATCATTGTTTTTATTTCTCTGCCGCTACTGCGGGCCCTTACTTATCGACTCACTATGTTGAGCGGGAAGATTAAAATCAATTAAGGAGCGCACTCCTTACATATATATATATCTATATATATTTATTCAATATAATATATATATTTAAATCCAATTTATTCAGGGATTACATTTGTGTATAGGATTGTGAATTGTTTGAATGGTTATTGATGATCGAGGATAATTTTTTGTTGGTTTCAACCGTGAGGAACTGCGTTCAGCTGAGGCGTCGGTTACTGGCGTAGTTAACATTATTTGTAATTCGAATATTCAATCTACTATACAGGGGTTCCTGAAAAATGTCTGATGAGTTTTCGTATTTAGACCGCGGGGCCTTTCAAAACGCCAGGCCGGATTCCGGCGAACGCGCTGAACCTGCCTCGTGCCGGTCCTGACTATTTAGAACATTGTATTCTATTCTATGTATTCTACAGCAAATTCTAAGACACATAGAATAAAAGAAGTGATTCGCTTCACATAAATTTTACGTAATTTTATGTAATTTTTTGTTATAAAACAGCCCACTTACCAGTCTCATAAAAGACTCGTTTAATACCATACAATGACCAATTGTCATCCGGTACTATCCCTCCTTGTAGGGCTCTATTAAATTTAGCCATTAATTTGTAAGGCGGCCACAAACATTCTTTTTTTAATGGTGTTAACCATTCTGTTCTTACAACACTGATGCCTCCACTACTGCTATGTGTTGAATTAAATTCACCCACTTTGTACATGATTAAAATTAATGAAATAAAGCACGCGACACAAAGAGCGGAGCGATCATTTGGACAGTTCAACACAGTACAGAAGAATGAAAAAATAGTGAATAAAGATAGATACCAAATGACGATCGGCGCAACATCTTGAACGACGCGCGCTTTACTTGTTTTCTGGCGCAGCATTCTTCTTCTTATGCCAAATACGGTATACATACAGAGAGGAAATGAGAGTGCTCACGCCCGAGGTTTTAGTGTCCCCACCAGAGAGGAAGGGATTTGGCCGGGTTTTCGTGATCCCGTTATAGTAGTGACATCTGCTCAGCCTTAGCATGGCACAGAACCTGGGCCGTCTTTTTTGGATCAGAACCCCGGCCGTCTTTTAGCAAGGAAAAGAACCTGGGCCGTCTTTTCTGGATCAGAACCACGGCCGTCTTTTGAAACCAGGGCCGTCTCTTGACGATCTTTAAACCGAACGCTCATTATTTTTTTAACCAGGATTAGAGCGTACAGCTTAATTGTTTTGTATGAAATATGTAACTGACATGTAAATCGTGTGTACAAAATCTCTAATTAATAGAAATTAAGTATAATATTAATTGTAATGATACGTATTTTATTTTTTTCCAATTTTGTAGTTGCAAATTCTAGTTGTAAAAAATTATTAATGGAAATGGGTATTTATAATATAGAAATAACGCACAAGAATTCAACGTATCTGTTCTTTAATAAAACCGAAGAAGAACTAGTCAGAAGACGTCTGTATGGTTTGCAAGCCGAAACTGAAAACTGTAAGAGATCCGATTCTTTCCGTTCGGGATTTATTGTGCGACTACCGTTGTTTTCGTCACCAAGCAAACGTTCATTTTAAAACAAAAACTATCGCCAATCGAGCGGTGGCATCGACGCGGCGTAACAAAAGCGAAGCCGCTCACGCACACGTACATCCATATTACAAAGTGAAGCTACAGAGAAAGTTTAGGGGGAAGATATACCGGGACACTCTCAGTATCCTTCAACACTCGACTTACTTTTTGCAGATATTCCAACAGGCCCCCTCAAAAATAAGTCGATGTTCTTTACACTAATTCATTTAATTAACAATTTAGTTACTGTATTTAAAATTTCCCTACAGACCGTCTTCCTCGTATTCAATTTTTGACTCTACTTCTGGGGGCAAAATACAAATGGTCCAACATTCGTTGCTTGGATTAGGGAAACCCAGAAAAACCTAATCAGACCATACAAATTATATCTAATATATAATATAAAATATATAATCATTATTTATATCTAATATATATTTTTATATAAGTCCCATCCCTGTTCTAAATTCCAGGAATTTGTTTGCTGGCAATGGTTTTGTAAGGGTGTCTGCTAGTTGGCTACCTGTGGGAATAAATTCAAGTTTTATGACCTTCTTTTCAACTTGTTCTCTTGAGAAATGGTACTTTATATCTACATGCTTCGATCGTTTATGGCTGCTCGGATTGTTCGCAATATTAATACAACCCATATTATCTTCATATATTATTATTGGATCAGAGACACTTATATTAATACTCATTGCCAATGATCTTAACCATAGTGCTTCTCTCACAGCTTCAAAAAGAGCCATGTACTCTGCTTCAGTGGATGAGGCTGCTACTGACTTTTGTCTTCTACTATTCCAACAGATTGTACATTGTTCATACATCTTGAACAAATACCCTGTTGTACTCTTTCGATCCGTATGTTCACTGCCTCCCCAATCTGAATCTACATATGCGCTCAATAGATTTTTAGAATCATTTTTAACATAAGTTAGTTTAATATTAGCTGACCCTTTCAGATATCTAAGAACCCTTTTAAGGTTTTGCCATAGTTCGCTATTGTTTTTATTTGAATATGTAGCGTCCGGTCGTACGCACAAAAAAGAGTTTTTCTTTCGTGCAAACGGCCAACGTAATTTACGACTCTCGTTCGACGAAGCTATTTTTGAGTGGACATTTTCCAGACCTAGTCGAAGCATGTTTATTAGAGTTTCGTCCCAAAGTCCTCAATAGCAAACTGAGACCGTCATAAATTAAGAGATTAACTGAAGGGCACTTGAAGCGGACCCAACGGTCTATCGACACGCGGGTCAGCCGCGGGTGGCCCGGAGGAAAGTCCCATCATCCTTTCCCATCACCTCGCCGTCCCGAAAACAAACACGCCAAGGGCGGAAGGAACAGGGGTGAGAAGAAGAAAAAGAACAGCTCTGATTGGAAGGACCCAAAGCGTGGGTTAGCCAATCAGGGTTGTTTAGGATTTTTACCAGAGCAAACGCCGGCGTTAAAATAAGTCGAAAGGCAGTCGCGCTAGAGACCTCCTACGATACGCCGAATTGTACAGTCGCGAAGATCGGTACCGTGTTACAATAAACTGAGTTCGCCCGAATCGTTCGCACAGTTCATTTCACCAACCTACCCACAATTGGTGACCGCCGTCGTGATACTTGTGCTGTGCGATAACTAGACGTAGTGTTCGCGAACAATATTTTTAGTTAAGTTTAGTTAAGTTAAGTGTATATAGTTTTTATTTTTTTTTGGACACAACGTGCCGATAGACAATAAAAATGAATTCCGACAATGCCGATAACGATAGCACGGTACCAGAAGTGTGCCGCGTCGGTATCCGCGTGCCGCCGTTTTGGCCGGAACAGCCATCGGTCTGGTTCAACCAGATAGAGGCACAATTCATACTGAATGGCGTTACAGTAGACAAGACGAAGTTCTACTACGTGATGTCGCAGCTAGAACCAAAGTACGCTCTGGAAGTTCAGGACATTTTTACGGCACCCCCAGAAGCGGACAAATACGAGACTCTGAAGCGAGAGCTCATCCAGCGCCTATCCTCGTCGCAAAGCGCGAGAATTTTGCACATGTTGGAGAAGGAGGAGATCGGCGACCGTACTCCATCACAGTTCCTGCGCCATATGCAGAACCTTGCGGGAAAAACTGTGACCGACAGTTTCCTGAGGACGCTATGGGCCAGCAGGTTGCCAGCGATGACCAGGGCGATTGTCAACGCCCAAACCGACCTACCGCTCGCGAAGTTAGCAGAGATCGCAGACCAGATCCACCAAGGGACCGCGCAGAGTCAAGTGGCTAGCGTGGAGACGACGAAGAAAGACCTCACGGAGATGCTGGTAGACAGGCTGGAGAAAATGGAGCTAAGGATAGCCGAACTCAGCCGGTCGCGTTCTCCGCAGAGGCAAGGCGGATCCAGGTACCGTGGTCGCTCGAAGTCGGGAAAGCGACGGCGAAGTGCATCGCCCAGAAATAAGGACCACTGTTGGTACCACCAAACGTTCGGTACGCGGTCAACGAAGTGTCGCCCGCCGTGCACGTTTAATTCGGGAAACGCGAGTGCCCTCAACTGAACGCGGCAGTCAGTGATGGCCCACGTAACTGCCGCCTTTTCGTGCTAGAGCGGACACGTAACGAGGAGTATCTCATAGACACCGGATCGGACCTCTGCGTGTACCCTCGAACGTTTATAAGGGGTCGGCTGTCCAAGGAGAAGTACGAGCTAGCTGCTGCCAACGGGTCCGTAATAAACACGTACGGATTGAAGCCGGCGAACCTCGATCTGGGTCTTCGACGAACCTTCGCGTGGAGATTCGTCATCGCGGACGTGTCGAAGCCCATCATAGGAGCCGACTTCCTTTCGCACTATGGACTGCTGGTGGACCTTAAAGGCAGGCGACTCCTGGACGAGACGACAGCGTTGGCGACAACAGGGAGGATCGCCGAGGTGGAGATGCCGTCAGTCAAGGCGATCGTGGAAAACTCGCGGTATCAAGACCTCCTGGCGGAGTTTCCGACTCTTTGGCGTCCGAACATGCGCAGCGAACGGCAGGTAATGCATGACGTGGTACACCACATTATTACGACACCCGGTCCTCCGATTTTTTGCAAACCGCGCCGTTTATCACCGGATCTGTTTAAAAGCGCCAAGGCAGAGTTTGAGGATCTGTTAAATCTCGGCTACATCCGTCCTTCTAAGAGCCAGTGGGCTTCAGCCCTTCACATGGTGGCAAAGAAGGGCAACGGATGGAGACCTTGCGGAGATTACAGATTGCTCAATGCTCGAACAGTCCCCGACCGTTACCCGATTCCTCATATTGAGGATTTTTCGAGGATGTTATCCGGAAGGACAATTTTTTCGACTATAGATTTGGTACGAGCTTACCACCAAATTCCAGTCCATCCGGATGACATCCCGAAAACCGCGATAACGACGCCGTTCGGATTGTATGAATATCTAGTTATGCCCTTCGGCTTGAGAAACGCTGCGCAGACGTTCCAGCGGTTTATAGATACCGTGATAAGGGGACTTGATTTCTGCTACGCATATCTCGATGACATTTTGGTGGCGTCGAGTTGTGAGGCGGAGCACAGGAATCACCTGCACGCGCTTTTCTCGCGTCTTCAAGAGTATGGCGTAGTAATCAATCCGAACAAGTGCGTGTTCGCGGAGTCGCGGGTAAAGTTTCTAGGATATGAAGTCAGCGCCGAGGGTACCAGACCACTGGCCGAGAAGGTCCAAGCTATTCAGGAGTACTCAAAACCCACAACGGTTAAGCAACTGCGAGGGTTCTTGGGTATGGTAAATTTTTATCGTAGATTCATACCCGGCGCGGCTTCATTGCAGGCTCCGCTTAATCAGCTGTTGAGGGGAAGTAAGCTGAAGAGCAATGCTCCCGTCCAGTGGACGAGCGAAGCAGAGTCTGCCCTAGAAGGGCTTAAGGCTGCCTTGGCGAACGCAGCATTATTGGCTCATCCGTCGGACGATTCGCGGCTTGCGATAATGGTAGACGCGTCCGATTTCGCGTTGGGCGCTACCTTGCAGCAACGACGAGGCGGTTCGTGGCAACCGTTAGCATTTTGCACGAAAGCCTTGTCGCCGGCACAGCGGAAATATAGCGCGTACGATCGCGAATTGCTCGCCGTTTATACCGCGATTCGACATTTTCGTCACGCGGTTGAGGGTCGCGATTTTACGGTATATACGGATCACAAGCCAATAGTGTTCGCGTTTAAGCAGAAGCCGGACAAAAGTACACCGAGACAGTTCCGATATCTCGACCTGATCGGACAGTTTACGACGGACATACGACACATCAGCGGGAAGGATAACGAGGTCGCAGATGCACTTTCACGAATTGAAACGGTAAAAGCGCCGCTGAATTACGCGGAATTAGCGGACTCGCAGAAGCGAGATATAGAACTTCAAGGTTTTTTGAATGCATCTGGTACCTCGTTAGACTTGAAACTTGTACGCATGATTAACAACGATGCACCCGTTTATTGTGACGTGTCCACCGGAAACCTGCGTCCGTACATAACTTCTTCCTTCCGACGCCAAGTCTTCGACGCCGTACACGGGTTGTCGCACCCGGGAGCGAAGGCGACGGTCCGTCTGGTAAAACAGCGTTTTGTTTGGCCGTCAATGGAGAAGGATTGTCGGGTTTGGTGTCGGAGTTGTCTCGCTTGTCAACGAGCAAAAGTCGGTCGACACGTCTCGAGTCAGGTAGGCACCTTCGCGCCGCCGTCGAGCAGGTTCGAGCATGTGCACCTCGACCTGGTAGGACCACTACCTGTGTCCAGGGGCAATAAATACTGCCTTACCTGCGTCGATAGGTTTACGCGTTGGCCAGAAGCCTTCCCGCTCGAGAATATCGAGGCCGAAACTGTCGCGCGTGCCTTTGTTAGGGGGTGGATAGCACGTTTTGGGACACCGGCGAGAATTACCACCGATCAAGGCCGGCAATTCGAGTCCCATCTTTTTAAACAGTTAAATTCGCTGCTTGGGTGCTCGCACCTGAGGACTACAGCTTACCACCCCGCAGCAAACGGTCTAGTGGAACGCTTCCACCGACAATTGAAGGCCGCGATAAAGTGTCGCGCCGACGATCGGTGGACCGATGCGTTGCCTGCCGTCTTGCTAGGTATCCGCGCCGCGCACCGCGATGACCTTAAGTCATCCGCGGCCGAGTTAGTTTACGGCGAAAGCATACGCTTGCCAGCGGAGATATTTAGCGACGAGCCGATAAAAGAATCCGATCCGGCGGATTTAATACGTCAGCTCCGCGACCATTTTAGAGACATACGACCGGTGAATGGATCACGTCACGGACAGAAGAGGATTTTTGTTTTTAAAGATTTAGAGACGACATCGCACGTTTTTATTAGAACAGACGCGGTGCGAACTCCTCTGCAGAATCCTTATGACGGCCCATTCCCAGTCGTATGTCGAAATAAGAAAACTTTCGTAGTGCAGGTTCGAGGCAAAGAGACTACCGTCTCAATTGACAGGCTCAAACCCGCCTACATATTAAATAAGGAAATGGTAGAAGATAAACGCGATCAGGGACATTTTGAAAGAAGTCCGAACGACGGGCATGTTCCTGAAAAGATACAAACCGGTACACGAGAATTCGTACATACTCGTTCGGGTAGGCGAGTATGTTTCCCCGACCGCTTACAGGTTGGACGTTGTAAATAGTTCAGGATAAGATTTTTTGTAAATAGTAATTTTAGTTCTAAACATAAGTTAGTTTAAGTAGGATAAGTAGAATTAGGTAACGTTTGCACTGGTAAGGGGGTGATGTAGCGTCCGGTCGTACGCACAAAAAAGAGTTTTTCTTTCGTGCAAACGGCCAACGTAATTTACGACTCTCGTTCGACGAAGCTATTTTTGAGTGGACATTTTCCAGACCTAGTCGAAGCATGTTTATTAGAGTTTCGTCCCAAAGTCCTCAATAGCAAACTGAGACCGTCATAAATTAAGAGATTAACTGAAGGGCACTTGAAGCGGACCCAACGGTCTATCGACACGCGGGTCAGCCGCGGGTGGCCCGGAGGAAAGTCCCATCATCCTTTCCCATCACCTCGCCGTCCCGAAAACAAACACGCCAAGGGCGGAAGGAACAGGGGTGAGAAGAAGAAAAAGAACAGCTCTGATTGGAAGGACCCAAAGCGTGGGTTAGCCAATCAGGGTTGTTTAGGATTTTTACCAGAGCAAACGCCGGCGTTAAAATAAGTCGAAAGGCAGTCGCGCTAGAGACCTCCTACGATACGCCGAATTGTACAGTCGCGAAGATCGGTACCGTGTTACAATAAACTGAGTTCGCCCGAATCGTTCGCACAGTTCATTTCACCAACCTACCCACAAATATCTACTTAAAATATTTATTGCAATACTTAAATCGGGTCTTGTACAAATCATTATGTACATCAAACATCCAATCAAATTACGGCAAGGTGCATTGTATTGTTCATCCGAGTTTAAAGCTACGTAGTCTAATACACTTGGAAGAGGTGTACTAACTGGTTTGCAATCTAGCATATTAAATTTCTCAAGCACAGTCTTAATATATGCACTCTGATCTAATGTTATTTTCCCATTAGTTCTATTTACTTTTATTCCAAGAAATAGTTTGATTTCATTTAAATCTTTCATACAAAATCTATCTTTCAAATAATTTTTGAAATTTTTCATTGCTTCAATCTCAGCAGTTATTATTACTAAATCATCCACATATAGTACCACGTATATATTCTTTAATATACTTTTCCTATCTAGAATATAAATGCAACGATCTGCTGATGAGTTCCGGAAGCCTTTTTCTACAAGAGCTTTTTCAAACATCTCAAACCAGCATCTAGCTGATTGTTTAAGACCATACAAAGCTTTATTCAATTTACATACTTGATTATTATTATTACACTTGACACCTTCAGGAATTCGCATATAAATTTCTTCCTTTAAAATACCATTTAAAAAGGCTGTTTTTACGTCCATGTGGTGGACTAATAAATCATATTGATTTGCAAAAGCTATAAGAAATCTAAAACTAGACATTCTAGCTACAGGTGCAAATGTTTCATTATAATCTTCTAGATATTTTTGACTAAAACCACGAGCCACTAGTCGAGCTTTGTATTTTAATGGATTTCCGGATTCATCATTTTTGATCGTAAAAACCCATTTGCAGTCGACGATGTTTTTATCTTTTGGCCTCGGTACTAAATCCCAAGTTTTATTAATAATCAATGAGTTTATTTCCTCAGCAATAGCTTGTTCCCACTTAATCCTGTCTTCTCTCATTTTAATCTCCTCAAAAGAGGTGGGAATTTTTAAAACTATTGACTGGGCACACAAAAGATAATCATCGTCTCCATCAAATTCTTCATACGAAATAGATGGTCGTTGTTTAATTCTATCACTCCTTCTAGGTTCAATGCTATCCTTTAATTCTACTATTTCATTTTGTTCTGGTCCCTGCACTCCTGCTATATCTGTTTCAGTTACAGATTTATTTTCCGTGTGATCTACCATTACTTTTATTCTCGGCTCTAGTATATCTGATTTATTGTTATCAGATTTCATCCTCTTTAACACATCTGATTTTTCATTATCAGATTTATTAAAACCACACTGTATATCTACTGATTTCGTCACCTCTCGAGATGCATCAGTTTCACTTTCCATATCTTTTCCCTTTATTACAGGCCGAGATTTTAAGTAATTAATTTCGTCAACAATCACATCCCTTACTATTTCAAATTTTCCATTTTCTACGTTCCATACTTTATAACCATTTGGTACAAATCCTACCAGTATACACTTGTAAGATTTTTCATCAAATTTCGATTTTCTAACTTTATTATGGACGTATACTGTTGAACCAAAAACCTTTAGATATTTTAATTTGGGCTTCTTAGTATGCCACAATTCAAATGGGGTTTTATCTACACTTAAAGCTTTCGATGGGGTTAAATTAATTAAATATGTAGCAGTTAAAACTGCTTCTCCCCAAAATTCTTTTCCTAAACCTGCACCGTTTACCAATGCACGTGCTTTTTCGGTTATCGTTCTATTCATGCGTTCTGCAACGCCATTTAATTGCGGAGTTCGCGGGACCGTTAAATGATAGCTTATTCCTCTTTGTATGCAATAATCTTTCATTTCATTCGATAAGTATTCCCTGCCATTATCACAATATAGATTGACAGTTTTTAAGTTAAAACGCGCTTCACTTTTTGCAATGAAGTCTTTAAACACTGTGAAAACCTCTGATTTGTTTTCAAGCAAATATGTTACGCAGTAATGCGTATACTCATCAATGAATGTAATGAAATATCTTTTATCATTAATCGTAGAAGGAGTGATCGGGCCACAAACATCTGTGTGAACTATAAACAATGGTTGCCTGATGTGACTCTTATCCTTTGCCTTTTCAAATGGTAATTGTGCTTGTTTCCCATTTATACAAGCTTCACAAAGATAATCGTCTGGAATTATTTTTTCGAGATAAGTCACATCTTCTACCATTTGTCTATTTTTCAATTGTAAAAATTTTGTTTTTCCAATATGCCCTAAACGCTTATGCCAAAGTTCGTAATTATTAATTATTCTCCTAGGCATATAAGAGTTCAATAAATTTACTCTTTTCTTTGTAATTCCAAAAACCATAGATACCAAATTATTTAAAGGTTTACCATACATTACCATTTTTCCGTCTTTAATAACTTGAACACCTCTCTCGTTGAAATTAATACTCATTCCTTTCTGCTGCAATCTGCTGACTGATAATAAATTGTACGGCACGTCAGGGCAGTACAGCACATCTTCAAGCACGCCTTCAATGCCCATGTTGCTGGTTACAGGTATTTGTCCCTTCTTTGTGGCCGTTATATACTGTCCATTCTTAGCAGTCAAAATCTTCATAGGTGGGTCTAACTGGATCGCGTGTGAGAATACACTGTCATCGTTGACGATATGATCCGATGCACCAGAGTCGAGGATAAATGTTAATTTTTCACTTTTTGCAACTTTATAGTTTCCGGTCATAAAAGCATAGCCGGAGACATTTTCATTCGGCACTGCTTGAGCCGTTTGAACAGTGTGTAGATTTTGATTGTTGTTGCTTTGTTCCTTTTTATATTGAAGCCTCCTTTTAAAATGGTAGCAATCTTTGATCATATGTCCCTTTCTTCCACACTGGTGACACTTTCCAGCAAATGATGACTTGTTGATTTTAAATCCATTTCCTCTTCTGTAGTGTCCTTTGTGGTTTCCTCTTCTAGATTGGTTTCCATAATTGCTCGGTCGTTGATTTCCTCTTTCAATCCTTTGTACTTGCAGCACTTTTGCACTGGTGTCTACTTTTTCACTCTTGATTTTGGTTTCGTGATCCAAGAGTCTTTTCTTCACAATATCTATAGTAATATTTGCTTCTGTTAGCATTGTCTCAATGACAGTCGATACCGTGTCGTAAGCTTCTGGTAAGCTCGATAATAGGATAGAAATTATTTCATTTTCCCTGGCAGGCACACCTGCAGCCGACAAATCTGTAATCAATTCATCGAATACTTCGAAGTGGTCTTTTAGTGAAGTATCACTCTTTATTTTTAATCTTAGCAAGCTCTTTCTGATTGAAAATTCTGTAGCCGTACTCTGGCTTTCATAGACGGAATCTAATTTAGTTAGAATAGATTTCGCCGTACTTCCTGGCGTATCGTATTTGAGGTGCGTGTCCGACAAGTACTGCACAATCGCACATTTAGCAATACGTTCGGCTTTGGTCCATTCAGCCGTGATTGGATTCGGCGGCAGATCATCAACAACTTTCAGCACATCAAGCTCATACAGAAAATTTCGAATCCTGTGTTTCCACGCATTATATTTTATGCCACTAAACTGAGGAATATTTCTCCTGTCTTTAAATGAGTCCATTGTCACTTATAAAAAGGTATCTTACACTTAGTCACTAAACAATTACACTTAGTACTTTACACACAAATAAAATAAACTAGTAACTATATATAGAGTTAATGCACAATGTGTCCTGGGCCCATAACCTAATGGAAATGGGTATTTATAATATAGAAATAACGCACAAGAATTCAACGTATCTGTTCTTTAATAAAACCGAAGAAGAACTAGTCAGAAGACGTCTGTATGGTTTGCAAGCCGAAACTGAAAACTGTAAGAGATCCGATTCTTTCCGTTCGGGATTTATTGTGCGACTACCGTTGTTTTCGTCACCAAGCAAACGTTCATTTTAAAACAAAAACTATCGCCAATCGAGCGGTGGCATCGACGCGGCGTAACAAAAGCGAAGCCGCTCACGCACACGTACATCCATATTACAAAGTGAAGCTACAGAGAAAGTTTAGGGGGAAGATATACCGGGACACTCTCAGTATCCTTCAACACTCGACTTACTTTTTGCAGATATTCCAACAATTATAAAACCGGAAAAATTCAAACAAATACAAATTTTATGTCGACGTTTAAAAGCAACCACATTGAATATTAATTTAATAATGAGCTATTGTCATCAGCACTATCTTAAATTTTTTCATATATTTAGCTACTGTTATTATTAATTTAAAAAATTTTTCCACCTCAGCACCATAGGATTTTTACTAGATGAATTTAAAAACATATGTAAAAATCCGTGGGTTTATTGAATCAACAAAACTGCATAGTTCTTAACAATTTATTGGTTAAACTCCACGCGATCACCCGCCGAATTAACTTTAGGTGATTAATTAAACTATGGACTAGTGACTGGTAAAAACAAATATAAATAACGATGGAGAAGGTGCGATGCACGAACAAACTGCGCGGTATACAGTGTCTGGTTTTCTCTTGCGAGAACCGAGAGTGTTATGCTCTTAAGAGATCGGGCGTGTTCTCTCTACGAGAATCTAGAGAATTCTGACTTTTTGCTGTCCCGAGGTCCGTTCTCTCGTCAACTCGTGTGACGAGGAAATTCGTGGGCATAGGCCCAATTTTGGGGGAAAAAAGCACCCCATTCGTTGCTTAGATTGTAGGAGGAGGATCTTCTTCCCTTGGTGGAGGTGGAAGCTCCTCCTCAACCGAAGACGGGAAATCCCGAAAAATGTGCGTTTGAAGGACCTCGGGACAGTGAGTCTGTTTTTCGGCCTAAGTGGCCTTCGAAATTTATGGCCCGCGTGGCCCGCGTGCTGGCTGGCCCAAGTGGGCCGAACGTGGTTTATTACCCCCTTGGCCTGAGTACGCTCACGAAGCCAAGGGGATGCGAAATCTTAGGCTCGAACCCGAGTGTGTCTCGTTAGACACAAAACAGGCGCCCTTGTGAAATATGGCCTATGAGGCCTGGCGATGCGACGCAAGGACTGCGCTTCCTTGGCCGCTGCGTGTCACGGACAATGGTCCGTTGTCGTCCGAATTCGGGACCCTCGCGTACCTCGCGATCGGTACTCGGAACGAGAGTCTTACGAATTGACTTTATGGCCACTTTTCCAATGCTGTCAGCTTAAACCCTCGAATGCACGTTTTAGACATTTCGAGGACTAAGCGTTCTTCTAGGTAAACGAAGGACAGCAAAAAATCGGAAAAGGGCCTTTATACAATAAAGAAGGCGCGGGATGGTCTGTAAGGGGGCATGCTTCCACTAGGAATCGAACAACATATTAGAACTATTTTTAAATAATTTTACTCGAAAACATTCTAGTTTACTCTTTATTTCACTGTTCTACTAATTTTTTATGTGCTGCATTGCAGCTTTGTTTAACTCTCTTTTACAACTCAAAACTATAATATTATCCATATTTAAAGAAGAACAATTTTTTGCGACGACCATTGAGAAAACGACATTGTTTCCACATTTCAGTCTTTTACCTGTGTTCTGTGTCACATCTAAAGTTTTATGGTATGCTAACAATTGCTATTGAGTCGCAAGCCAAACCGTACAAGCGAATGCATTCACAACTTCCAGAGGCCTGCCTCCAAACTAATTAAAGGAAGGGTAGAAATACCGTGTGCACTAAACTCTTCAAAAGAAGCAGATTCTAGTCGCTCGTGTTATAAACCTCATTCGATACTTCATCAACAGGGTGATCTTACATATTTCTGTAACAGTTCCAAGTGCATAGTCTTTGTTCGTGATACACTCTTTGTAATAATTAAATATAATAAAATATTAAGTATATCTTTCACACAACTAGTGACCCTTGCAGAGTTGGGCATTATTTGGGATAAAAAATTATTTAAATCAAAATTCGAATAAAAAATACTTCATCTTTATTTATTATTTGAAAGTTCAAATAAAAAAAGCATCTTAATTGAACAAGTATCGAATACAAAATTACAAAACTTCTTTATTTTTCATTATTTTTTTATAGGATTTTCACTAACCTATTTGCAGAGTTTTTCTGATTAAAATGACATTAAACACGATATAATTTGATCTGTATTCACTGGTTTTATCTGTATTGCTATTCAAACGCTTCAAATAATTTTCTTTGACTAATTTTTGCCAGCTGTAAGCTATTTAAATTTTTGTACGTTTTGATTGTGTAGAATTATACGTGTATATAAAGGTATTTACTTTGATTGTAATGTAACTTACTTTAAAAATTAACTTATGTTATTTAAATTGAAATGTAGGGAATTTAATATTATATTCTTTTAGAATTGTCTAGACATCATGTCTGGGTCTGTGATACGATCGAGTGGGACACTGTCATTTTTTAGTTATTTATTGGCATGCTTGGCCCTAAGAATTCGCTACCTGCTTGGGTGCGGGTCTAGAAACGGGAAGACAGACCATCCGTACTACACTCATTGACAATTGACACATCGCAGGCACAGACACTCAGGAGAAATGCGATACAAGTTTCGGGGAAAGATCCTTGAGCAAGGGATCTTTGTGCAGTATCCAGGGAGGTTTGCGTGAGAAAATGAATTCACGGAGTCAGTAGGCGTTGCACAATTTGCGTAAGGTTAATGATAGTTCGTTAACGATATTAAGCAAGCAATATTAAAATAATTGGGAAAAGTAATTATTTGGTAAGGTGAAATAAAGGAAAGGATTAAAGGAGTAAACACATTACGGAATAACTAATTTTATTGAAATAAAAAAAGATTTAACAAAATTTTAGCACAACATTAAACAAAAAGGAAAACGTACAAGGTACTATTTACAATTTCTTAAGACTTTTAGAAATGTTCGCAATTTACAAGACTGAATTTAACTATGAAATTGAAAATGGATAAAAAGCGAAATCATATTATGGACCGAAAAGCAAAAGATCATTTATTACATATAAATGCAGATGTCGGTAGAAATACAAGTATAGTAAAATTAATAACAATTAAATGCATGGGCGACGACGGAGGACATGTGGAACCTTCTTGCAAACCAGCGATGACAGCGACAATGTAACTGCTTGCCTGCCCCTTATCGTGTTCCATACAATCTTCGAAGCCGAAATAAATACTCTGCAAACAGGAAAATGCATTATATTAATCCTTAACGATCGTAAGTCACCTATAACGTGATAACAGTATGTACTTAGTCGCTGTGGTTGTATAGCGTGCGACAAGGGTTAATATATTTATAAAAATATTCTAACCTAATTTAATTTATATAAATTAAAAAAACAATGGGAATGATTTATTTGTTTAAATAATTTTATGTGGTAGCATAATTTTGTTTATTAAAAAAATTATTTGCTAAACATTTAATTTACTTTAAAAAAATTATTGATTTACAAAAATAATTTAAAAAATTATATTTTTTTTAAATTTAACATATTCACAAATTGTATTTGATTATATAAAAAATTCTGTTAAAAAATATATTTGTTTAAACAATTTTATTATTTTGTAAACAATTAATTAAACCCCACTTTGAGAGGCGTGCACTTTCCCCGTAGAGGCAGCGACGGATCTTGTTTACTTCCCTCGTTGATCACGCTTCTCCTAACTCGCGTTTCAGCTACTCGGTCCACCGTAACGCGAGTTCGGAGAGGCATCGGGAGGGAAATAGACGACGGCGGGCGACGAGACAGCTTTCCTTGTAGAGACAGCGACAAACTTGCTCATTTCCCTCGTTGATTACGCTTCTCCTGACTCGCGTTTCGGCTACTCGGTTCACCGTAACGTGAGTTTAGAGAAGCGTTGGGAAATTTATTGCATCTTATTGATGCAACAAGTTTTTTAATTTTTGTGTCCTCGTGTTTTTGTGTAGCGACTTTTCCTCTTCATTTCTTCTTCGGGCTTGGTCATGGAGTTTCACTTTATACAAATGTTTCAACGCTGCTACTCTATGTTCGTAGCAGCTGCTCTCTTCTGCAAACCAAGCCGGATCTTGAGAGTTCATTATTTTTATTGCCGTTGTGGTCAGTGTGTGTAGCACATTTTTTTGATGCCACAATATTCCCCAGTGGTCGGCAAATATTCTTAGCTGCATAGTAATAACTTTAACGAATGCCTCTGTAGGTCGTGACAGTTTTGTCACCTCAGGTTCACATTCATCATCGTCGTCGTCGTCGTCGTCTGAATATTCCCTGTTTGCTATATACTTTTCTGCGGGTTCCATTACATCCAATGGCGTCTTCATCATTTTATCGCGGCATTCGGTGCAATTATAATTTCGCATTATATGATGCACGATATAACCCGCGAAATATGTTATGGACGTTGTTTCATAGAAGGATGTCTCACTGTCCTCGTTGAAATGGTTAGCGGCAAAATCTAATGCGCATTCTAACGTTCCATCGTTTTCTTCGTTTTCCTGCAAATACTCCAATGTTGCGGAATTGTTTACGGAAGGAATGCAGCTTTCACGTGGAATCAGTGTTGAGTTTTCTTCGACATTCTCCTACGTGTTGGTCCGATCTCCAATTTGTATTAATTGTGAGCACATAATGTGACGTAAATTTAACCGAACCATACGCGACGTTGGATTCGCATTGAATCCTCCTCGTTGACGAAGTTTGGAGAATAAATGCTCCACTGAATCTTGGTTTGCTAAACCTATAGCAAACTGGAAATCACGAGTTTCTTCTTTGTCGGCGATGGAGTCGTAGGCTTCTAAAAATGCTCCGAGGGTTTGCGTGAGTCCCTTGAAACAGGGCGGTCTTCTCATGAGGTGGGAACCTTGCCCATATCGACGTACACTCCATCCTTTGGTCCGTTCCTTCGCGTCTTGCAACGTTTTGTAGACAACGTCATTCTGTTTACAAATAGGCTGCTTCTTAATAGTGCTGTTAGTATCATAGCAATTGCAATAGTCAATTAATTTGTCAATCGCTTTGATGGTCTCTACTGTCTTTTCCCACGTCGTGCTTCGCTGTTGCAATCCTTTCGGATCATGGCCGGCAACCTCTATTGCCGCAGCGAATCTTCTTCCGAACATTTGAAACGCCCGCTTAACGTTCATACTTTGGAACGAATTTGGATGCAGGTGGATTTCCGTGATGTGGGGCAGCAATCGGGAGGAGTTCATTGCCCTGTCGTAGTTCCACGTTTCATCCATGTCGGAAAACGAAATGATACTCTCATTTTTAACGTATACATTTCCGTGTTTCCTCAATTGCGTCCCTAGTCGCTTGATTAGATGAGGGAAATCGAATGTTGCGTAGTATCTGATTCCCTCGTAGGTGAAAGACGGATTGTCTTCGGTTGCTCTAAAGTCTTGTAGACTTTTTGGTTTGTGGCGCACTGGTCGCATGTTAAAATCTTGACATGTGCTCCACACTCTTGAAGCCGTTGCAATAATGAGTACAGTAACTGGATGAGGTCTTCTGTCTTCAATCCTCCAGTTCCTGATAGGAAATATGCCAGTGGCTGTCTCCATCTGTTTTGCGCATTTATGCTGTCGACGCAGAAGACAAACACGTAACGTGCTTTTTCGTCGTGTCGACCCAACATCCCTAAATCAACAAGTCCTTCCACTTGATCTAAGGAAGCTGAGTACTCCTCCCATGTCTTGATAGACATCTCATCCCATTTCAGTGCGCATAATCCCTGATCCACTGGAAATTGGGATAGACGACTTGCCATGTGAGCAAAGATGTCATCATCAAATCCAGTGCTCAATTTGTGGATTCCAATCCACTTTCGCACTGTACTTTCTCCTGGCAGATTACACCCACTTTTTCTCAGCCTATTATAAGCTGATGGAGAACTGTAGAACATCATCTTTGCCAAACCTTTTTCTTCGGTTGTGTATGGCACTTTGGATTTTTTCAGCTGCAATTTCACCAATGTTCGCGCGACATTGTTCCGGCAGCCGTGTCTATCCAAAAATTCGTCCACCGTTTCTTGAATAACACGAACTTTGGTTTTTTCTCCTCTTATAATCCGTTGCTTCGCCATTTTCAACTTGCATTTTAAATACCGAATTTCCTGTGCCAGCCTGGAATTTCTCTCTGTGTGTCTCTTCGCGCGAGAGGGTCTTGTGACTTTCTTCTTCCGTGTAGAATATTTTGGTATCGGTTCAGCATTTATCCAGCTCATCCTATCGTTGTCACTGTCTGAAAAATACAGTGTCGTCCTTTCGTAGGTTCGTGGCGGCGCATTTATATAACATCCTGGAGCCACAATGTGCTCCTCCATGATCCCAGTATTGTTGTTTTCATCTTCTGAGCGACGATTTTCCTCCTCTTCTTCCACGATGTACTCTTCTACGATATGTTCTTCTATGTCTTCATTCAATTCCTCTTCCATGTCGATGTCTCTCTGAGTTTCTTCAGCTCGATGATGTACTTCCTCTTCTCCCACGATGTCCTGCTCGATTATTTGAAGAAGTTCCTCTTCTTCTTGTTGGCGATGTCTCCATGATTTGGGTACAGCGTTGCTCTTTAATCGCCTTCTCATACCTGGGTTGTACGAACAGGTGGGGTGAAACATTTCTGGCAAGAAATGCTCAGCACATATACCTGTAATGTAAAGTTACATTTTCTTTTGCAAATCTTCTGCAGTATTGCAGAACAACAGTATAAAATGCTTTAATTTATTCTTGATTACTATATTATGAACAGTATATGGAACGGTACATGGGAAAGAAATACTCATTCGCAATAACGAAAATAGTAGCTCCCACTAATATGCAACGGCATGGTTAGCACAGGAGATCAATGTGGCAAAGAAAATATTTATTCATTTTTTAGTATGAGTGGCAAATGTCTACTTCCTACTTACCCAAGCTTCGTAACGTGGCTGTACTGTATTTAGTAGTTAACTTTGGATTTCCTGTTAAACGAATAATAACAGTTAAAAAAAAATGCGGATAGGGATGGAAATTGTTATTAATAATCTTTTTTTTGCATAATAATATGTTGCAACGGCTACACATTAATCATTTCGATGTATTCTCAATTTGGTTTTAATATATTGAGCTGTTTATTATGAAAGTGGCCTAAGTCCATTTGATAATTATTTCCGGTTGCCAGTGATGACATGTACAACTTAAAGTTATCTATCAATAAAGCATTTGAGGTTACTTATATTCCGAGTAAATACGATAATTTTGGACACATAAGTTTTCGCAGTTAGTTCAATAATTAAAACCATTAATTTGAAAGTGGTCTAAAGTCCGAAGGACATTGTCAAAAAGTGCCGGAAAGGTACTAACTTTATTCTAAATGATATGAAACAAGAGGATTTCATAGCAACAAAAGTTTCGGAGGACACAATTTTTAAAATGGTAAAGAATTCTAACGGAGAAACAATGATTTGGTTAAAAATATGTTGGATGCGTTTTTTAGGAGATGAACCATATCAAATTTTCTATAAGATCCTATTTTCTATGAGATCCTATCTCTATAAGAAATCCTGGATTTATTACCACGTTGGGGTAGACCAAGAAAAATCGAAAATATTGCATTAACACCACCAAATGTAGATGAGCAGTAAATTGTTATGTAATTTATCTAGTTAGAAAAAGTCCTGAATTGCATAAATTGTGTTTTTGAAGTGTTGTAAAGATATATAAAGTAAATTGAGTATTCTTTTTTTCAATTTGAAGCATCTTAAATTATGTTGAATGGACTTGGGCTCCTTCTAATTTTATAACGAATTTGTTTGTTAATTTTGAAAGTGGACTTACCCCATTCTTGGTAAGAAAACGCATATTATTCACTTAATAATTGCCATTATTTTAATAAGAACTATAAATTTAACTCCTTTAGATACAGTTAGTATCCTGTACGTATATTTTTTAATTGTATTGAAACACAAACCCTTAAATATCTCAATTCAAGTATAAATGGACTTAGGACACTTTGAAAACAAACGGCACATATGTTTTATACCTATTGGAAATGTAATAAGAATGTAAAGATGTAGATCGAGAATGTTTGGGACCAGAGTTGCGCAAAATATTTATCTAAATAAAACTTTTGAATAATGGAAAAAAAGATACAAAAATTTTTATTCGTTATTCGAAGGTTCGAATAAAAAAAGGATCTTTATTCCACGAGCATCGAATAAATAATTTGATTCGACGAGAATTTATCGGACGAATAGAGATAATTTTTTTTATTGGAAGCAGATTTATTCGAACTTTGAATAATTTTTTCATATTTTATCCGTATCTTTTACTCGAAGGCTTCGAATGAATCTTCGGATAGCTTTTCCAGCTTGACGAATAAACGGCGACGACACCCGACGAACGTTGAACGTCGGAGACCCAGCGACTGACAAACTGCATACAATGTAAGCGGATGGAGAATCCCGCACGGATGAAAGTTTAAACTTTTAGATTTTTCGATATATCTTCATAATATTGTGACGAGCGAATGGAGAGGGTTTTTCTGATGAAAATGAGTTCAAATTCGACATCATTTGGACTATCTTTAATAAGTTTGTAATTTTTATTGTAACATTACGTATCAATGAAACTTGTTCGATTACACTCGAATTTGAACTCATTTTCATCAGAAAAACCCTCTCCATTCGCTCGTCACAATATTATGAAGATATATCGAAAAATCTAAAAGTTTAAACTTTCATCCGTGCGGGATTCTCCATCCGCTTACATTGTATGCAGTTTGTCAGTCGCTGGGTCTCCGACGTTCAACGTTCGTCGGGTGTCGCCGTTTATTCGTTGAGCTGGCAAAAGCTATCCGAAGATTCATCCGAAGCCTTCGAATAAAAAAGATACGGATAAAAGATGAAAAAATTATTCAAAGTTCGAATAAATCTGCTTCTAATAAAAAAAATTCTTTATTCGTCGGATAAATTCTCGCCGAATAAAATTATTTATTCGATGCTCGTTATTCATTCGAATAAAAATCCTTTTTTTATTCGAACCTTCCAATAACGAATAAAATTTTTTTTATCTTTTTTCCATTATTCGAAAGTTTTATTTATGTAGGCATTTAAATTCGGCGCGGAATTCGCGTGGGGCCTCCTCAACCGGAGCGCTCCAATTTCCACGACAAGACACCTGTCCGTACGCCGGCGTTTTTGCGAGTGCATAGAAAGAATCGGTCAATGACCCTGTGCAGACGTTAAACGGCGGATGTCTCTACATATATTACATTGTTAGGCATATCACCCAATCATTTTCTTCCCCGGGTGAAATACCACCATTTTTAGATAAATATTTTGCCCAACTCTGGTATACAGTCAGCGAAATTTGCTTAAATGTACGTAAGAAAATAAGGATTTTAGGGCTGAAGGCTCGAGGTTGAGGATACACATACACATATACACGCACATATTTTCGTATTGTTACGAGTATCAAGATGTTATGTATCAATCTGTAATCTTCAGTTGTTATTATATGCATCTTGTTAAAATTTGTAACCTTTTGCCCCAAAATCCTTATTTTCTTACGAGCGATTAATTACATGCTCTATTTTTTCAAGTCTTTAAAACGTGTACATTGAATTCTCATTGTATGATATTGTCAATCTCGTTTTCCCATACAGTGGAAAACCTCACACCACCGTTGTGAGTGGCCGAAGCCCGAGAGTCGTCGCGGCCACAACATTGTCGCTATATCGGTGTGAGACCAGAAGACCACTACTAATCCAATTACAAAACTTCTTTATTTTTCGTTATTTTTTATGAAACTTTTACCAACATATTCGTAGCATTTTTCTGATTAAAATGATACCAAATATGATATAATTCCGATGATATTTACGTGTGTAATGAACGATGGAAGTCTTCCCATAACAATTACATTAGCGGAAAATTAGTGTAGATGTGATCCGAATTATATCGCATTTGATATCATTTTAATCAGAATAATGCCACAAATATATTGGTGAAAGTCTCATAAAAAAATAATTATTAATAAAGAAGTTAAATTTTTCATTTAAAGGCCCGCGTTCACGCGAGCTTGATCTGTGCCGGCGGCCGCGACTCTCCGCGGCTATTTCTTTCCTACACGCTGTCCTTCTGTGTGTTCGAAACTTTCAACAACATTTACATATTTACATATTTACAAGTAAATATCAACGGAATTATATCATATTTGGTATCATTTTAATCAGAAAGATGCTACGAATATGTTGGTAAAATTTTCATAAAAAAATAACGAAAAATAAAGAAGTTTTGTAATTGGATTAGTAGTGGTCTTCCAGTCTCACACCGATATAGCCGACAATGTATGGCACACTCGGCAACGATGCCACAGTGGTCCGGATCGCAGAATTTAGGGACATTCGACCAAAAAGTCGACTTTTCGAAATTGAAAACTAATCAATTTGGTTTGCTGTGTAAATGTCTACAGACCTCGAAAATGAAGAAATTAATGAAATTGAATACATATTCTAATTTCTATGATCACTTAAAGTTGAACGTTTTGAACCTTGTCCCACTGCTCAAATTATTATTGTTTAAAGCTATCAATGTTGGACGCGGTATCGCATGAATTGATGAAACTCTGCAAGAATAGTTTTTTTCGTTTGTTTTTTTCGATCGGTTTTTGTCTGTTTTTTCAATAAAAAAAAAATTTTGATCGAATTTTAAAATAAAAAATTAAAAATTTTTATTTTTTTTTATAAATTATAAAAAATGCGTTGTTGCCAATAGGGCAACTTTCAGAGGAGGCCCAAGCCCAAGAAACGTCCCTAGTAGCACAAAAATATTAGATAAATATGTTTTTCAAATATTGGAAAAATATTTTTTAAACCACATTTTTTCATATGAGAAAAATATTGGATCTGAATATTGTATACATGTTCAAGAAATATAAATTGAATGTTTAGAACATATAAGCTAAATATTCAGAGAATATAAAATAGATATTTAAAAAATGTTAGCTAAATATTCAGAGAATATAAACTAGATATTTAAAAAATATAAAGTAAATATTAAAAAAATGTGAATATAACATTTGAAAAATATAAATTCAATATTCAAATAACATTTAATAAAATCTTCAAATTGAAGAAAAAGTTATAACAAAAATTAAATACTATCCATATTATATCTTTCTATACACTGCTTGAGGGAATATTCCATTTTATCTTCGAAAGGACCTTATTATAATTCAGAAATTTTTATGCAGTTGACGGGATTCGAACTCGGGACTTACCGTTTACTTGATGATGTGCTTTTTTTTTTTGATAAATATGTTTTATTGGTTTATAAAAATATAACATTATCTTAGACTTAATGGTACCAACGATAACATAATAACAATAACCAGTAACATATGGGTGTTAATACATAATTGATTGCACGCATAACAATACTTATATGTATACTATCTAGCTAATTTAAATGTTACGGATCTATTTTAGTATAGAGCTACTTAAAAGGTATTTTGGTAGGAACTTTGGTGTGGATTTTTATTTTAGGGGAAAACTGAGTGAAACACTATGATAAAACCCTAAAACTCAGTCTTATAGTCTTACAACTAAGATAATTTAAGCTTATGACTAGGTCTTAGAACTAGGGACTATTTACAAAGGATTGAGATCCAACGATTTTAGTAATTATGGGTGCACCTCATGTGCTCACCGATTGTGTGTGGTCTGTGTTTAGCGTGTCGGTTAGATCTTTTACGGTTACGCAGGGCTGTCATATGGGTGCAGTTGCTAGAGAGCCACCAGTATTTGTTAAAGTCTAGTCGTTCAAAGTTGTTCCAGTCTCGGTGAGGGATGGTGGTGGAGAATTTAAACCTGTTTCTGTGTGTTATGTATTCATTGCTTGTGAACGCTATTCGCTTGTTTGCTTTATTTCGGCGCCAATGATAAATTAGTGGTATATTGTTGCTGTCTTGTATGAGGCCTAACCTATCGCACAGCATGAAGGCTTGGGGCGAGGTGTAGCCATTTTCTAATTGTTTGCGTGTGTCTTCCTCATCAAGTGAGACCAGATCTTTAGTTAATTGGTTGTCAATATGCGGTAATTTACTGAAGTATTTTCTTGTTAGGTGAGTGGTGAAGAGGTCAATTCTGGGGATGTTTGCAGTGTTGTACAAGGTGGTGTTATTGATATGGTGTTGCCAATCTGTGCTACGGGATCTGTATATGTTGCAGGCTCTTAGGTTTTTCCGTTCAAACATTCTAATTCGCTCCATGGAGGTGTGGTTAATGTTCCACCAGATGGGGGCTGCATATGTGATTATTGGACGGATAAGTAACATGTATAGGATTGTTCTAGTTTTATGAGTAAGGTATTTGTTATGGAGGAGTCGGCTATTTGCTTTGAAGGCTGTTCCGGCTTTGGTTAATTGGGTGGAAATGTGGATATTGCCTCGGAGGAGGTAATCAATGTGGACACCAAGATATTTAACTACCTTTTTGTGTTCCAGGGCTTTTTTTAGTGGTGGTTCTTGGGACTGTTGTTGAATTTGAAAGGTTTTGGAACCTGCTTTTTTAGAGGTGGACAGGTAATGTAGGGGTTTGCGAAAGAGTATGGTCTCACATTTGGAGGGATTTAGTCTCAGATTCCAGTTGCTGTAATATTTGTTGATTTTTTCAACGGTGGCTTCAAGATCTGATTGAATGGTGGCAGCTCTATTGCTGGAGGTGAATGTGATTATGTCGTCTGCAAATTCTAAAATTGATGGATTGTTAGGTTTGTTGAAGTTAAACGCCTGGAGGAGGTCTGCAGTGTATATGTTGAACAGAATGGGTGAGTTAACTGTGCCCTGTTGGAGGCCTTCGGTTATATTAAACTGTATGGTTGAAGTGTTATTGCCGTCACAGGTGATGAAGGTTTTATTCGTGATCATGTCCCATATAATGGAGATTAACCAATTAGGGAATTCTTTTTTGTGGAGTTTAAATAGGAGACCGTTCAGCCAAACAGAATCAAAGGCTTTTTCTAAATCTAGTAGGGCTGCCCCTACTAGTTGGTTATTGCCGACTTGGGTGTTGACATCTGATAAGAACTTGTGGATGGCATGGGTGGTAGAATGTTGGTGTTTAAAGCCAAATTGACTGTCTGGGATAATGTTGCGGTTGGAGCAAAACGTTGTTATTTTTTCGTTAATGACTGCTTCGAAGACTTTGCTAAGGCGGGGTGTGAGGCTAATAGGTCTGTAGCTGGAAGGATCAGATGGATTTTTACCTTTCTTGACTATAGGGAGTACTTTGGCTTTTTTCCACAGAGTTGGGAAGTAGCTGTTATTGATTGCATTGTTGAATATGATAGTGAGGTGGCTTATGATTTTATTGGGTAAGTGTTTTAGTATTATTGGGGGGATATAGTCGGTCCCAACGGAGGTTTTATTTGGAAGCTTTTTTAGTACGTATGAAAGGGCGTAGGGGCTACAGAAGGGTGAAAGAGTGTCGTCGGTGCTGCGAGGGCTTGTGGCTTTGTTGTTTGCTGCGAACTGTGTGATCGTGTTGTTGTTTTGTCTGTTATTTGAGTATTCTTGCTTCAGAGCATCAGTGGTTTTATCAACAATTTCCTTGAGGCGTGAACCCTCGTTGAGGTATCGGGGAGAGTTTATTGATTCGTAGTATATATATACGCTCCGATAGCGTTTAGTTTGTCAGTTGGTGTGGTGAGAATGTAGTTGTCGTTGTTTTTTTGTAATGTAGCCGTGTCAAAATGACATCGGTTGAGGATAGTGGTATCGTTTTGTTTTACATGGATATCTGTAATGGATGTTGTCTGTTTACGTCTAAATATGGAATTAATTTTTGGGAAAAAGGTGTCAGAGATTCTGTGGTCAATTTGTTTTATGACGTTTGCCCAATAGTCATTGACTGAACTTTTGAATGCAGAACGGAGTGCTTTTGTAATATGTTTGAGTGTGGATTTGGCTAATTGTGTTAGGGGTAGTCTGGAGTGTGGGTCTAATAAGTAGAGGTTGTGTAGGATTGAGGCGACAGTTTTCTTGTGATTTTGAAGCTTGCGTATTCTTCGGTTGACGTATTTGTCTGTGCTGTTAGGGTTTTGGTAGCGGGGTGTGTGTTTATCATTTGGTGGCTTTGTAATTGTACCTGATGTTGGGCTGTATTGTGGTGGATGTGATATCATAGTTCAGTTCAAAGTTGAGTGTTAGTGCAAGGTGGTCGCTGACGTAAGGTAGTATCGCCGCTGTATCTGCAATATGGTTAGTTAGAGTGAGTCTGGAGTCGGCAAGACAAATATCAAGATAAGATAAGCCTGGTTTAAAGGTGGGGATCATGTCTGTCAACCCATTTGTTTAAATAATTTCCTCTTTGGTTGTTAGAATTATCGCCCCAGTCTTTTCGTTTAGTATTGAGGTCTCCCGCTAGAATGTAATAGTTATTGGTGTTGTGTAGCTTTAGATTGTGGAAGAGGTGGTCGAGTTCAGTTATGTAGAGTGTTCTGTTATCATTGGTGGCATATGCGCTAATGATGTAAAGTCTGTTGTTACTGTTCAGGTTTATTTTGATTATTGTGTATTCGAGAATTTGATTGGCTGTTGAGGAGGGAAAGTTGACGGGTTGGAAGATGATGTCCTTTTTTATTAGGATAGCAGTTCCTCCCCCTTGAGTTGCATTAGGTCTGTCTTTTAGGATTAAGCTGTAATTTTTGAAGCTAAGATTATGGCTGGTATTGAGTTTGGTTTCGGAGAGGAGGATGATGTCGTGGTCATATGTTTGGAGAAATTGAGTTAGGTCGAGCCTGCGTTGGTGTGTAATGAGCGAATTTACATTGATCGCCGCTATTTTGATGTGTGGGATGGTGCGTGTATTAGGCATTGTGTCGTTCAAATATTGTATTTAGAATGAATTCGATACGTGAAGTGTTCGTGGATACCTGCGATGCTATGTTTTGAAGGTGTGAGTTTAGTAGTGTCAGTATTTCTTGTTTGAACTCCTCGAGATTGTTGGTTTGATGTGGCCTTCTGTCGTCCTGGTTGGGTTGGGGAGGATTCCTATCTGTGGTTGAGGCCTGGTCGTTCGAAGAGGGTTGCGGTGGCTGGTTGATGTGTGATGGGTTTTCTTGGTGCGAAGAGTGTCCTTTGACCATTTGCGAGAATGATATATTCTGGGAGACAGCAGTAGCGATTTTTTGTATTTTGTTGCTTGTTGACTGAGTGCGTCTTATGTCTGCCTCTCTTTTCTGTTTGATTGCGTATTTGATATATGGACAGCCCTTATATGAGGCCGGGTGTCCAGCCTGATTACAATTTGCACAGCGGAGTTTGTCACGGTTATCCACTGCGTACAGGGGGCACTTGCCGGGGTCGTGGCTTTGCGCACATTTGACGCATCGATATTGTAAACTACAATTTTTGCTAGCGTGTCCTAGCCTCTGGCACTTTTTGCATTGAAAGATGGCTGGTTTCCTAAGGGGTGCTCCCATTTGACCCTTTGGTAGGCGAGGGTTTTAATTTTAAATAAATTGGACGGTCGGCTATCACTGGAGAGCTGGATAAGGTGGTGGTGCTTATCGGGCTGCTGCTTGTCAAAGGTGAATTTAGATAAATTTATTATTCGTATGTCTGGGAGGTTTAGATCGCTTATTTCCTGTTTGATGTCGTCTTCGGAGAAGTTGCCTTTAATACCTTTTAGGAGGATAGATTTGGGTTTTTCTTCTTTTGGGGTATAGGTGTAAAACTGTACTGTCTTTTCGGTTAGCCTGTCCATTATATCTTTGTGGTGCTGTAGTTTATTGGTAAAAATAGTGTGGTAGTTAGAATCATTTTCCTTGACTAGGAATTCGTTTTTTGGAATACCGTGCTCTAATATGGTGTTAATAATGGTGTTTATATTCGAGTTAATCGTGTATATGGGTGGAGGTTTATATGTCTTCGTTTTTGGTATAGAATTATTAGGTTGTTCGTTCGGGGTGTTTTCATCCAGTTCCAGTTCATCGTCCGAAAGGGGGTTATATCTGTTTTCCGGAATACTGATTTTCGATGAGTCTGATGCGTTGGTCGATGGTTTAATGGTTTTCCTGGGTTGTATCCAGTCCTGGTTCGTGGCGCCATCTTGCGGTGAGGAATGGTCTCGTGATGTTCCAGGTGGAGGGGTGGGCGGGTTTCTGTTCCGAGCAGGATTCAGGTCGGGTTGTGCCTGTCGCTTTTGCACTGTGGCATTGCATTCTTTCAAAAGATTGCGGTATTTTTTATCAATATGGAATGATAGAATCTTTTGTGTTTTAGGTGCAGATTCCTTGTTGTTGTCATCATTATTATGATTCTCTTTATCGTCTCCTGTTAGCGAGAAGGGACGCTTAGGTCGTGGCGTTAATGGCGGCGCCATGTGGCCCGATACTCGGCGAGCGTCCTACGCCGCGTATCGGGGCCAAAAATGTTATAAACGATTGTAGGAACGTGGTGTAGCACTTTTCTTGCAAAATTTGAGGCACTGGGGACCCACTGGGATGTGTGAGATCATTCACTGAACCGTTTGGGTCACTATGGGGCACTTTGGTTGTATAAAATACGTGTATAACACAAAGAACGCGGAGCTAGCTCCGTCACTGTCCGCGGTTCGTGGCAGACTCCCACTTGATGATGTGCTTCCTCACTGAGCCATGCGAACCTACATTGTTAGGTTCATTACTTTTTAGACTTATAAAGGCTCAAATCGTATCAAATCATATAATTATTAGAAGTAATAAACTTCCGTTAAAAAAATTGTTTAGTTAAAAATCAAACTACTTTTTTTTTAATGAAGCATATTATTAGTATAGTGTCGACAAACAGATATACGGTGAGTGTAAAAAATATTCGTACACCTCTTATAGTTTTAGAAAACCATATATTTCTTTATGTAATTGCACATTTTTTATAAAACAAAAACACAATTACGATTATTATATGTTTCAACTACAAAATCTGCCATAAATAAATTAACGAAAAGTTAACGTTAATGAGATATATTAAAAACATTCGGAAGTCTCTCAAAATTAGCATGCAAAAAGTATTTGTACACGTAACAAATTTGGCAATAAACGTGTTATAATTTGCGGAAATAAATTTAATTAATATTTCGTTGGATATCCTTTCGACTGTACAATTGCGCCCAGTCTTCTTGGCATTGAATCCACTAAATTGGTTGTGATTTCGTGTGTAATATTGCACCATTCCTCTTGAAGAGCAAGTTGTAATTGTTCTTTACTTGAAATATGCCGGATTCGGATTTTTTTATCAAGCAGATTCCATAAATTTTCGATCGGATTAATGTCCGGTGATTGCAGAGATGTTTTCAAATATTGTGGTGTGTTACAAAGCAACCACTCTCTTGTGTTGCGTGCTGTATGTTTGGGGTCATTGTCTTGAGTGAAGATAATATTATCTTTTATACCCATTTTTTCTGCACTACTTATAATATGGGTTTTTAATATGTTTAGGTATATTTTGTGGTCCATGATTCCCTCGATGAAGTGTAATGCCTAATCCCACTTCAGCAGCACTCATACAACCCCAAACCATGACCAAACCTCCGTCGTGTTTTACTGTGGAACGTAGATTTTCTTTTCTTTGTAGCTCTGTATTTTTCTTCCTCTAGACCGTACACTTGCTTTCAGAGCCAAAAACATTAAATTTACTTTCGTCAGTAAATATGACTCTTCGCCAAAACTCGATAGGCTTATTAATATTATCTTTCGCGAAATCAAGTCTCTTCTTTCTATTTGCGGCATTCACGAAATACTTCTTGCGAGCAACTCGGCCGTGGTGTTCATTATTTCGTAAACAATTACGAATAGTGCTGGCACATACACTTACTCCAGCGTTGTTTGCAAGCTCAGCAGCGATCTTAGGGGCACTCATTTTAGGATTTGTTTTTATTTCACGCACTATAAAACATTCATCACGTGAACTAAGTTTTCGAGGGCAACCAGATCTTGCTTTATTTTTATTGGTTTTTCGTTCACCATATCGATCTATAATTGGTTGTATAGTGCTATGTGGCCCATTAATTGTTTTTGCTACTTCTCGCAATGATTTGCACTGATTATGCAGTTGTATAATAATTTTCCTTTTAGTCTCACTTGTTTCCTTACCTTCCCGACCGATTTTACTTGATTATTTGTCGCGTCCTGCTGAACTATAATATAATCAATCGGACGCCTTCGTTCAAATGCATTCTAGTACCTGTAGGAATACTATTTGCGCGCCAATTTAGAGACACTGTTCACACTTTCTAATTTTTCTCGTTAACGTTAAACTTTTTCAGGTACATTTATATGACAGTATCTAGTTAAAATATATAAAAATTACAATTATGTTTCGTTTTATAAACATGCGTGCAATTACATACAGAAATACATGGCTTTTTAAGCCTACAAGAGGTGTACGAATACTTTTTACACTCACCGTATATATATATATACTGTAACGCCGTCCCTTTTTCCACGCTTGTGAGGCGGGAAGCGGGGACGACTCCGGGAATTTACGGGCGTGACGCCGGGCCGCGCACGGCCGTGACGATACGCGGTCCTCCCGGTACAAAGAGCTATCTCGAGGGTCAACCTTGGGTTTCACGAAATCAGCTGATGGCTGTTCGGGCGCCAGGCACCGGACGGGTGCCGCACGAAAGTCGCGAAGGGCACCCTCGAGACGCCGCGATAGAAGGTGGCACGAATGGGGTCCAAGGGTCGGACACTGAGGGAACGAGGACAGCCCTCACGGCAGGGCGGATCGCGTAGGGCGAAAGAACGTGTTGGACAATTTGGCTCGATATGGTATTTATTTTTCACGATAAATACAGGCGTGCGGCCACGTGGCCGCTCCCGGAGCCCGCGCTCTCATACACTTTGGCGGCTGGTGGTCGGCTCGCGGCGCGTATCGGTCGATATTACGTATTTTCCGCGCGCGTACGGTTTCTCGGTACGCTTAAGGCCCCGCTGGGCGATATTCCGCGGAACGCAGATGGACGGCGCGATACACGGACTGTCGTGGATCCGTCGCGATACGGTGCTATGACTGGGCCGAACAATACGCCGAAATCCCGAGAATACTATCGGCGATCGATCACGCTACGACTTCGACGGCGTTTCCCCGAGGAAGGCTTCCCGAACGATATCCTACAAGAGCTATCCCGAAATTCTCCAAAAGCGCCGACGGTTCGGCGCAGGACAATGGGCCCGAGACGTATTTCGTCTCGGCACACCAACGGGGAAGAACGCGACGGCTGCTTACGCCTCGTCGAGGGGAGCCGTCCCGTTCTCTCACGAAATTTCACTAAATGTTCCGATAACCTCTCCGAACCAACTAGCACGAATCGTTCTCCCGACGGGAGAGCTCAAAAGAAGGAGGGACCACTGCGTGGACTTACCGTATTCTCGATACGCGTCTCTTTTCTCCGCCGCTGCTCGGCTTCGGATTTTTCAGCGGCCGTAGGCTCGATAATCTCCGGATTTCTCCAGCTGGCACTCTCCGGCGCGTGCGACGATATTACTCCCGCGTACTCGCGAGGGCTCTCCAGGTTTTAATCGCGGCCCTTTCTCGGTACGATGACGATAGAAAGACGAGCGCGGAACAGCACGATATTATCCTACGCGTGGTCGCACGACAGTGGTCCTTCGATTTTCGTCGCGCGATCGCGAGGACTTCCGTATCCCCACTCTCGCGCGCTAGTGTCGATTTTCGCCTAATGGGGTGCGCTAGTTACAAGTTTCCGGGAAAGCAGGGGCGCATTCTCGACGGGTCCCTGGGCCCCGGACCCCCGCGATAATTTCTTCCGAATCGCGGAATCACCAATGGGTCAGTTTCTCGCTGACCCGATGAGGTGGAGGCACTCCCTTAGTCGGAGCCCATATTCCAATCCTAAGGGGAGGCGGCTGCAGATTTAGGGCGATCCCTTCCGGTCGCCGTTGTTCGTGAGGGCTCCTTCCCTGCCGCTCGCCTCCTGGCTGTCTGACCTGAGTCCGTTCCCTCATCCCGTCACCAATTGTACCGGTACCGGATTTTCCCCTTTTCTCGTGGTATTGGCCGTATTTTGTCGAGCTCTCCTCCTGTCTTTTCGCCCTGAAACTTGCCCCGCTCGGCACGCGAAAGATTCGTGAGTAATCGATAACGGATCGATATTACTCTTCCTCGGGGAACACCCACGCTCATTTCGTCGAAGTCGGCGCCAAAAGGGCAGCCCGGTCCCTTCGACACTCCGGGGTAGGCGGACCAGTGACGTCGCAAAATTTGCAACGTCACAATACACGATTATTTTTCATGCAATAACTTTGTCGCATTAATTATTATAATATAAATGTATGTCGATTAACACGTTAAACGCCACGCCGAATTCTTATGCCGTTCCGTTCAGGCCACAGTTAGCCGTCAGGCGGGCCCTGCCGGGCCCTGCGGACCGGCGCCACAGTGGGACGAAACAGGCGATTCCCTCGACATGGCTTTTTCATCTAGTTATTCCTTAATAAAAATTTAAATGTGGGTCATACTCTATGTATTTTTTCGTGCTGAATCGAATGGTGAAGTCCGTTAGGTGATAGGAATTATGCGAAAGAAGCTACAGCGCATTCATAGAACAATAATCTTAGATTTTTTATTTTCACATAAAACATTTAATGGTTACTTAAATATGTACTGAAGAATCAATAGAATTTAGTTTTTGTTTGATTTTTTAATTCTGTTTAATGTTTTGTAGGTGTGATTTGTTTAATTTTATAAACAAATAAAAAATACAAAACAAAAGCGCAAATAGGAACATATAAAAGAAAAGTAAAATAAAATCTCTACTTAGCAACTGAAAAACTTCAGAAATGATATCAATTAAGATTGGTGTGAAGAATTTTCTTCTATCTTCAAAAGTAAGCGAGTTATTCTGGTGACCTGTTGGTAGTGTCCCACCCTGTATATTGTTTCGTTGTCTTCCTTATTTATATTATTTCGTTATCTTTGTTGTTAAGTATTCTACAAAGAACACTACAATTGTATGTAAAACTTGTAACAAGTCATAGAAATATGGAATAAATACCCTCCTTTTATAATTTACAATCTTTAATCGTTCATATGCATGCAATGAAAATCCACAATTGCAACAGTTTCAAAAACTATTCGCTGCACACGGATACGGAAAGCTGAGAACTGATACTGATCGATAAGAGCAGAATTAAGAAATGCATACATAGTCAAAAAATACTGCGTTTTGCTGGATTTTGACTCTAGAAACCATTTGTTCAAACATGATCTCCGGGAAGAATCGGACGAAGTCGGGTATGATTTTTGCGTATTTCTCTCACTGAATACCAACTGTAAACACTTGTAAAGTCTATTTTTCGGAACAAATCGGAACTTTTTTGTAACACGACAAAATGTACGCAAAATGCCCACAACATTACTAAACGTCAAGTGTTAAACAGTAATACAGCCATTTTTTATTTCATTCATATTTTTCTCAGCTCAAATACACCTCATAAGTAGGAAAAAATTATACAACAACATTACCAAAAGATGGAAACTATTAGGAACAATTCATTAGAAAGATACGGTTTCATGAAAATTCAAGTCTTGAGCTGTCGATTTCAGATACATATGCCGGAAATATAACGTTATCACTGACATGTCCTGGAATGTCACCACATTTTACTTATTCCAAAAGCCTAAGAAACGATCCTATGAGCTCTCTTACTGGGAAAAAGAAGTTTGAATTTTTCGTCCATGTCGGAGATTTTACATAAGTCGTTCCACTGTGCGGCGTGGCGCTTAGCGTATTAAGTGACAAACACGAATTCAAAGTTGTAACCGTTCAAATTACGTTGTTAAGTGATTATTTACTTTACTTTATCAAAACTCTAGAATTCAAGTATGCTACCTCGCGGGGGCCGGCTACTGCCCCAATTTGTTGGATTCGTGCCTCCAGGCACTGGAAAGCGATGGAATTTGAACAGGTGAAATAACGTCGGAGACAATTTTCCAGGAACAATATGGCAATATATTCTTAAACCTTCTTGGAAGTGCTATTTACATTAGTTCGTCCCGACACGGCAAGAACGACAAGGCAATAAATACCAAGGTGTCGACGCGTAGGATAATCGATATCTGCGATTCGTCCCGGACCCCTTTAACGCGTAAACACCGCGTTTTTATGACGCACGCTCGCGTCTCGCCCAACTGCCTCTACGCCTGGTTCCTTGCTTGCTGGTGCGAATTCCGTCGCTTCGCTCGCGCTTCGCGATTTGCGATTTCGTAACTTATCTCACCACCTACGTACTCGGCCGCCCATGCGTACGAGTACGTCGGCAGTAGACGTTCACAAAAACCCCTGTCACTCCACGCAACCAGGGAGTTTACCCTTCGGCACGTTTGTGGCCTCCGGGCACTCTCCGTGGAGGTAGCGGCAGAACAACAGGGATCGTGATTAGTTCGATCGCCCTATCCGGTTGCGTATGCCCAGTATGACGATCGCGGATAACCCGTAACGTTTCCTCGGTTTGAGCGAGGTCAGACCTGTCACACCACTCAGGTACTCGTCCGTTCTACGTGCGAGTGGAGACCCACACGAGAACCCCGTCAATCCACGCTACCGAAGAGATTGCCCTTTGGCACAGTTTGTGGCCTCCAAGCACTCTCCTTGTGGGCAGCGGCAGAATGGCGAAGAACGTGCGACGCCCGAGAGCTCGATACAACCCGACAGAACCGCACGTGCTGTTCGAATGACCTATCCGCGAGATATACGAATGTACGACGGTGGACGTGTCAAACCATACATCTACTCGTCCGAGTTCTCGTGCGAGTATTCAAAATGGTGACGCGCCCAAAGACGACAATCACTCCACGCAACCAAGGAGTGTGCTCTTTAGCACCGTTGTGGCCTCCGAGCACTCTCTTTAGAGATCGCGGCAGAGTAATTGCGACTGGGCTTGTCCAATCGAGTCACTTGCTGGCATACTGTACGCGGATTTTAACAAAACGCAAGATGTTACTCACGAAGCACCTGCTCAGAAATTTAATAATTCTACCAACTTGTTCAACACCTCGACAACGGCGCAGTCACAGCCCAGGATCACGATGCAAAACGTCTTAACTGTCGGCAGTGCCACAGTGCGGTTTGCATCTGTGACTCCTCGGTTTGAGGCGCTTACGCGTCGAGGATAGAACGGCGGTTTGACTGTTCTATCGGGTCGGTTTGACCCCTCGATCGCGTAACGTGTTTCGCCGAGCAGATACTTCGCGAACTTCCTACTAGGACCGCTTCCAGACGCAGAGTGATCTATCTGCCGCTCGCATCGACCTCCTTCGATCGCTATCGAGTGGGGATCGATGCGTGCGCAATTAGACGCATGTCGCAGTATCTCGCGGTTCTTTTCTATTTCCCGACTCGCGAGCGCCGTAATGGAATGTAGTGGTGGGGATGATGTCGCTGTTCCATATACGCGATGTCAATATGTAACCGACACGGTTACAAAGTAAATTAAAATTAAACATTTTACTTCGCATTATATTCTGGAACAATTATTTTTCCATGATAAACATAAAATATTTCCTGCATACTTAAAAAAAAAATTCTATTTCTAATATTACATAAAGATTCACTTTATAATGAGAAAAAATATTTTGTTCATGATATTAAATAAATATTATCTGCATATTAGGAAAAAATATTCCATTTCTAATATTAAATAAACATTTGTTTTATAATGAGAAAAAAATGTTTCTTTCATGATATTAAATAAATATTATTTGTATATTACGAAAAAATATTCTACTTCTAATATGAAATAAAGATTCATTTAATATTTAGGAAAAAATATTCTACTTCTAATATGAAATAAAGATTTATTTAATATTTAGAAAAAAATATTTTTCTCGTAACATGAAATACATATTTCCTGAATATTTAAAAAGAAATATTTTTTACTGAATATAAAATAAATATTGTATGTATATTCGAATATTAAAAAAAGATTGAATTTATGACACGTGTCATAAAGATTTCAAACGCATACAATGTAGGAACACGCGAAAAAATTCAAGATTATTCACAAACGAAGACATATTGAATCGATTACTTTTAACATCTGATTCATACATATCTAGCATTAGAACAAAATCATACAGAAAAAAAGTCAGGCTATTAGAAACAGAAGCTTTAGATGTAATAAATATTTAACATAAAAAGTGTAATGAAAATAATAGTAACAGTAACAACAACAACAACAATTGTGATACAATTCTTCTTTAACCTATCCGTAGGTTAGCAATTCAACATTATCTGGTTCAAGTTGCACGTTAATATCACATACGGTTTAAAAGTTTAAAAGGAAAAGGAACCACTGTGGCGACGGCTCTCTTGCTTCGCTGTCAGCTTCTTCGTGCAACATTGTAACGGAGATGGTTTAAATGTCTACCGGTTAAATGTTATGGGTAGACTGTGGATGTTTATGCAATTTCAATTTTTATAGACAATTTTTATGTCATATGACATACAAACGGAATGACGAGAACCTCTGATTTCGTATGGGTGTCAGTAAAAAGAACGGCGGGACTGCCAACAACGAGAATTCACTGCACAGGTATGTCATTTTAGAGTAAAGATCATGTACTCACCAACTCTTGAAACCATTGAGCACGCAAGAAACTGTCCTTTTTCGGGAAGGTGTATAGATGATGTCCTCCTTGTCGGCTGTTGCTGCATCCCTGGTACATGCACCTGTCCTGCAATCTACTGGATGACTCCATATCCTAAAGAACCTGAAACAAACTATGAAAAAACGCACAAATCCGCGAACACGCACAAATCCGCGAACACGCACAGATCCGCGAACACGCACAAATCCGCGAACACGCACAGATTCGCGAACACGCACAAATCCGCGAGCGCGCAAAAATCGGCAAACTCTTAATTCAAAAAATTAAAATGTGTTAGAAGGAAGTTTGGAAACGGTTAATAGAAGACAGAAAAAAGTCACAAGATTAGAAGAAAATTAAAAATTGAGAAAAGTTAGGAAAGTTAATAAAAGAAAGAATATGATTTAGCTTTCTATTTCTCGAGACCGACAGCTATGCAAAAAAATGCAGTGCTTCAAGGTGCGATGTTTTAAAGCTAGTGAAGACATTTGTCTAGATTTTCTTTTGCTTCTTTCGTAAAGTGGGGGGGGGGGTGGATCGGTACCCCCACCCTTCCCTCCTTAGGCCTCGTTCAACATGGGGAAAGCCGCGCGGTTACAAAGTGCGCGGGTCAACTGCGCGGTGCTTATTTAGATTAGCGTCTTCATATTTGTTCACACTTATCCACGCGGATCGTTGATCGAAACGAAGAAATGAATGACATTTTACGAAAAAATTAACTTTTTCATATCGATTCCTTAAAAATTTATACTGCTTATTAAACGTCCATCACCATTGAAGTTGAAAACTTCCTACTTCCTTTACTGCTTATATTTTATCAAAATGAAACCGGTACTTATCATTATATTGAAAATAAAAGTTTTTAGGGGCTTCACAGCTCCTTAGGTAAACTATCTGTACCTCTTCTCTACAACATCATGAGGATAGGAATCGTCCCTGTCTCTTGGTTAAACAGCATCACACTTCCTTATATTATACGTCAATTACACACATATTGTAAAAACGAGAATGGTAGTTATATTTTTTTTAAGGAAATATCCAAATTAGGAAGGGGGTCATTCCATGTGAATTAAATCATTTTTTTGGCATTATGTTTCGAATTTGGGTGAAACTGAAATATGTTGCAGTACGAGCGAAAATGGGAGAGGGGTGGGGGTTGAGCTGTCATTTTGTAATATTCGAAATTGTTTAAATGATATAGACCATCAAAGTTTGCTATTTTGGATGAGTTTTAGGAGAAATTTAAAATTTTCACGTAGTGAGAAAAAGAACACGGGAAAGGTCATTTAGATATTTTACCTAAACTGTTATAGGGTGTTGTGCGCTCCGAGTATACAGTAAAGGTTAATGCCATATATAGTACAAAGGAGATTGGTTTTTCCAAGCCTGCCGATGAATAGCGGTCGATCAGTCGATTTACTTGCAATTACCTACCTGAGCCGCCGAACGCCGCGCCCTTCGTCGGTCTTACCTGGCCGCAATTTTTTAGGCTTCGCAAAATTAAAAAACGAAATTTCGAAGGGGAAGCATCGAAGTAACACTTTCTATAAATTAAATTTTACCTCTTTAAACGTTTCATTTCAGTTTTTTTACAAGATGACAAAGGTCGTAATATATAGTATGTACATAATTTCAAATATAAAGTACATATTTAGAAAGTAAAAAATAGTTCGGAATAGTATATTTAAACAATTACGTTTTAATAAAAAGATCGATGAGAATTAATTAAAAATTATTGTTTAACAAATGAAAACAAATTTTTAAAATTATTTTTAGTGAAAATTTCATTGAAATATCTCTACTGGTCCAAAATTTATAATAAAATATCAATAAATTCTGCGATCCGGGTTTGTAAATAGAGTAGCTTGCAGAGACGGAAAAATTTTCCGGGTTTCCTCCGGGAGCGTACTCGCTGCCGAAGACAGGCTGAATCCCAGACGTTGGCCCGAATCCCAGTACATGGTCGCGACCAGTTGTTTTGGTGGCTGTCAAATAATTTAGTTTGTTTCAATTTGGAGCCTTTCGTGTTCCACGTCAGAACAATGAGCGAACAGAGAGTTAATCGTGTTCGATAATTGAGAGAAGATATATATATATATATATATATATATATATATATATATATATATATATATATATCCTTAAGAGATAATATATAACAGATATATAATATGTAACAGATTATATATATAATGTGTTCTATTCTAATTTCTCTATATCTATATTCTCCTTTTGTATTATACTTATTTCCTTCTTAAATTAGATAACGTTTCTGATTTTATTATATTCATTGTATTGTTTATTATCTGTATTGTATTTATTACTTTATTTAAATAAGTAGATAATACTCATTATTTTGTTGTTCGAATGACAGTAAAAGAAGATTGTTACCAAGGTTTCTTAGAATAAATAATTGCTGAAGTTTAAAAAATAAAGTTTTAGTACCTTTAGCTCGCTCTTTTTAGAACTTAAAAACCGGTCCCTTACAATTAAAATGGATTACATTAATCTTCCTTGATTAACCCAATTTGGATTGTGGATAAGGGACGGTGTGTTCGAATCCCTGTTAACGAAAAACGGAATTTCCGGTACGAGCGATTGAAATCCAGTGATTTTGAGGAGTTTGACCTATACGGCATTTTTTGTGTTCCTTTACTTATTTTAGCCTTGGAGTCAGGTCTGTGGAAGCGACACAACAGCGATTGTTAGCGTACCATAAAACTCCAGATGTGACAAAGAATACAGGTAAAAGACTGAAATGTGGAAACAATGTCGTTTTCTCAATGATCGTCGCAAAAAATTGTTCTTCTTTAAATATGGATGATATTATAGTATTGAGTTGTAAAAGAGAGTTAAACAGAGCTGCAATGCAGTCCATAAAAAATTAGTAGAACAGTGAAATAAAGAGTAAACTAGAATGTTTTGATATGTTTTTGAAGTCATCTAGTAAAAATCCTATGGTGCCGAGGTGGAAAAAATGAAAGAAACATTTTTTAAATTAATAATAACAGTAGCTAAATATATGAAAAAATTTAAGATAGTGCTGATGACAATAGCTCATTATTAAATTAATATTCAGTATGCTCGCTTTTTTAAACGTCGATATGAAATTTGTATTTGTTCGAATTTTTCCGGGTTTATCATTTTTTACAACTAGAGTTTGTAACTATAAAATTGGAAAAAATAAAATACGTATCATTACAATTAATATTATACTTAATTTATATTAATTATAGATTTTGTACACACCATTTACATGTCAGTTACATATTTCATAAAAAACAATTAAGCTGTACGTTCTAATCCTGGTTAAAAAAATAATGAGCGTTCGGTTTCAAGACCGTCAAGAGACGGCCCTGGTTTTGCTAAAAGACGGCCGGGGTTCTGATCCAGAAAAGACGGCCCAGGTTCTGTGCTATGCTAGAAAACGGCGGACGACCAAAAATGAAATCATGAAAACCCGGCCATGAGCACTCTCCCTTCCTCTCTGCTAATACATACCAGAGAGGAAATGAGAGTGCTCACGCCCGGGGTTTTAGTGTCCCCGGTATAGTACTGCCCTCTAGTCTAATTTTTAGTCTCGACCAGAATCTGCATCATCTTTAGCCTGAAACAGAACCTGCATCATCTTTTTAGCCTGCACCATAAATTGCATCATCTTAGGTTGGATCAGAGCCTACATCATTTTTTAATATAGAAATAGCATCCACGCTGGCATTATTTGGCATCTGCTGCTAATATCGAATAGAGAAAAAATTCCGAAGATTATAAAGCACGTTTTGTTCTCAAATTAATTTACATTTTAAGTAACTTTTGCAACAATTGAGGTAATAATATAAATTATAATAATTTAATATTCAATGTGAGGCAGACCTTGAGATCATGTTACTTTGTAAGAGAAGAAGAACCGATCTTTGTAATAGTAGATTATGTTAAATAGCATTAAATAAAACTCTTCGCTAACCAACAGTTTCGATCATATACATTTTCCTACAATATCTTTAATGATGTCAAAGCTTTCAAAAGGATTTATGAAAATATTTTTAGACTGTGTGCAGTCTTGAATGGAACCGCTTGAGATTAATTAGAACTTACGTCGGGTGGAAGCAAATGAACGTATTTGATCAATCAGCTATCGAACGACACACGAATATTTATGAGAGAATAAAAGTAGGAAATAGTAAGAAATCCGACGTCGCGCATTGTAAAAGTAATCAGGAGCAGTCGTGTCAGGGTGAAGTGTGGCATTTCATTTATCGCAACTCCAAAAGGCAGGATTTTCTACCGTTTGCATATCGGAAAACATTCATATTAGATCGATACGAATCTCTAATTCTTACTGTATCACGCGAGCAGGGAAATATACTTGGCGGTCCCTACTATTATTACAAATTCGAACATTGCAAAATCAGTTTTCCATTGTGCAACGAACACTGAATTCCATCGACAAAATTACTGCACGGTCTATGCGCAAAGATACCCCGTCTTTTACGGGTATCGTGTATGTCTTCTAACCCGATCGGACCACTACGTTAAAAAAATACATGCCTTGTGAAACGCAGTGGTAAGTTCCTTGCATTTAGCGCTCACACACCATCAAATGGCCAAGGCACACGTCGCTACGTTCAGTTGAACCTACAGTGATTTCCGCCATCGTAAGGCACCTCAACACCATGGCTCGCACCGCATTAGATGCTAATACAATGGTCACCATGGCATTGTCGTGCGTACCACCACAGGTGACGTAACTTAATACGTCTTCTTTTTGTGTATGGTACGGTCATACGAAAACGGATACACATGTTCCATTGCTGAAACGGCAAACGAATCGTGTATTAGGGCACACCGCGCGGAATCGAACGTAGCAACGTGCACCGTGATTTTGCGCTAACTGCGATCTTAGAACGTACCAATACGTTTCTTTTCTCGACGTGTAGTGGTCCGGTGGACACATGCTCCACATTTCGACGGTAGCAAAAACTTTAAACTTGAAATACAGAACTCGAGCTATATTACTCGAAAATCTATACAACAAAATCTCTAGAATTCAATGTTCGTATGCATTCTTGCGCAACTAATTCTGCAATGTTAAACATTTACTTTTATATACGCGGTCGCGAGTATAACCATTAAATCTCAGGTTTTACGTTTTCCAATATGCAAGAAAATAATCCCGCCCTAATACAACGCGTTGGTATTTTTCGCAACACTAAGACAATCGCGACATCAAATTCGCAACGCTAATTTCTCAAATAGAAATGTTTTTATCAATTGATTCGCGAGGCATGCAGGAAGAGTGACAAAGTCTATTGGTGAAGAGACCCGGCTCATCCACCATTTCACTTTGTCATTAACAAAAGCGGTAAGTAAAAAAATTCTGTTTTATTTTTTCGCAATGCTAATTCAACCCGTTGTGATTTTTTCGCAACTCTATTCGAAAACGCGAATGCCTGCACCACACCAGGGAGGGTTCGTTGCAGCTCGAGCATGGGCGCCTGAAATATCGAAAAAGACTCGAATGCAAACGTGATATTTTCTTGCTGCGCAACGCTAATTCAATGAACAGAAGATCGAAAACAGACTACATTACTACAAAAATTCTTATCAAATCTTTATATCTTAAAAATTGACTCAACTAGCAATCAAAATTAAATGAAATTGAAATCGCGATTTAATTCGCAACACTAAACTAGAAACAATCTAAATCGCGAGTATCTTCGCAACACTAACTTTGATCCTCTCTGTTCAAAATCGTTTAATGCAATGCGTGTTTTTTTTTTTCGCAACGCTACTGCAAATCGCGGATGTGCCCATCTCAGCTGTTCGTTGGGGCGGCGAGGCCTGCCCATGTATACAACTAACTACTTTTAAAACTACTTCTAGCATTTCTACAGACGAGTACAGTGACAAGGTAGTAATGAAAACAATATGCAGTTGATGCTCTCTTGATTGACAGTTTGTCCGTCCTCTTCTTTTTCTTCGTGGTCCTCCAAACATCTGAAACCCTACACGTGCTCGCAGGGAAAACGATCGACGACTTCCGAGACGAATCACAAGTCTCGAGAGAAGCCGATCGATTCCCTGGTGCAATCGAGCAGGTGCGCAACGTTTCGAGGCCCATATCCGCGCGCGTTTACGTTCGCGTCCGCGTCCGCGAAAAGCTATGCGAGCAAGAAGAATCGAAGACGAATCATCCATCGAACGTCATGCCTCGTTCGATTTCGATTCGAGAACGAAACTTCGAGCTCTTCCAGGAACTGACTACCGGTCGAATCGCGGCCTACCCGAAAGAGAAAACGGTAGCCAGCCCCGGCCCCTGCCTACTTAAAATTAACATTCACACCAAGAAGGTAAGTTACCTAACTCTACCTAGTGCTATATTTAAAAAATGGCAAAAAACACAAGCTAACCAACACATTCACGCAACGATTCCCATTCAGACGCCAGGGTGCAAAAGCCTAATACCTAGAGAGCACGTCCCGGGACGCCTCCGACACCCTAACGTCGAAACCTCAAATAAACACAGTTAAGGTACGTACCAGTTTCACTGAAATCAACTGATAATGGCAGTGTCCTTTGCGAGATAAATCGGTAAATTGAAATGACAGTCTATTATCGAGAATGAATTAAATTACGTGTGCAATTCTGAATATTGCGGATTTAGTTTTCGAAAAAGTTACGCGCCAACATATTCCACGAAGATCTATGTAGCATGTCACAGATCGACAGGGATATGCGTTAATAAATCTAATTGAAAGAACCGACGCAATTCCACTGCCTAATCACACACACACACCCAAGTGGAAAATACGTCGTGCACGATACACTAACCATTGTCAGTCGCCACACATATATATTATTAATACAATATTCCATGTGCCCGTTGCTCTCACCCTCCCGAGTAGCACCTGGGCACGCGAGAGGATTTGAGCAACGAACAGGGAACCTCAATATCCTGAAAATCCTAACTAAAAGAATTCATTAGTATACGGGCTAATATTTATACAAACTTGCAAAAAAAAAATTGAATTGAAATTTAAAGGTATTTGAAGATATTTAATCATTCAAAGAATTAATAGAAAACATTAATCGTTAAGCAAAAAGACAAAGATTTTAATTAATTTTATTTATTTATTTGAAATTATTAATAAAATATTAAAGAGCCCTCGGTCGATCCTTTCAACAAAGCAAAGTTTCGAAACTATTGAAAGAGTACTATACTAAATGTAATGTACTCGAGAAAATAATCCAAGTTAAATTGATATGTATATATGCTTTGTCTCGAGGAGCTATCCGTCGCGAATCGTCTTTTTGTACGCAAGAGACCCAGTACTTCTGAGCAATTCGAAATAATATTAGAAAACGATCTGTATTGAATTTTAAATGAATTTAAAAAATCAATAATTATTTTAAAGTTAAAAAGCAACTTTATTTCATTTCAAATATATTTCAAAGATAAATAATTATTTTGATAATAAAAAGTGACTCTAGTTAATAGTATACCAAATTACGGAAGATTTTTAACTTTTCGAAAGTTGGTGATACCATTATCGAAACTGTTTCATTTAAAAAAGAACGCGACGTACAAAAAGACCCTACCTACCTAGGAAACAGATTACTACCCGTGGAAAACGCCAGGCGTTTTCCACGGTCACTATACTCGTCAAAAAATCAACTATTATACTAATCAATTGTAGTAATAAAAAATACAGTTGTTTGTGCACTTACTACTTATTGGTGGGGATGCGAAAGCCGCGTTAGAGTCCTGGAATCAAAAAAAGGAACAAGATGTTAAAAAACGATTCGTATAATTCCATCAATAAGATAGTTTAAATCGAAATATATGTCTTTTGATACTTACATTCTCTCTCCCTTGAAGAAAGCACGACACGACGACTGTCGATCTTAGGTAACGATGTCGTCATTGGTCATCGTGGTAAGAAGCCTCAGGCATTCAAGTAGACAGCCTCGAAGAATTCGAAGATTGAAATGAATAATATAAATATGCAATGATAAAACATAATGAAATTAAAAAAAAAGCATTTAGGTCGACAGGATTCGAACCCTGGTCGTTCGGCACTAAACTAGACTAATCCTCAGCCGTGAGAACGCCTTCGACAATATGCCTCTTTGTTTATGACACCCCCAAGCTAAAGGACTTTCCCTTAAGGAGGGGCAACGCGCTGACAAAAACACATGGCCTGTCTCGACCATTTGCTTACTTTGATTTTTCTAACATTCGGCCATACTAACGATAGGTCTGTCCTCAGATTTACAATACAATTCTCTGTTGTTTTTTTTCGTTTACAAAACTTTTCGTTGTGTAGACTTGGCTGAAAATAAAAGTTGTTGTCGTAACGCGATACCGCCGTATCGCTTACGATCAACTATGAATACCGTCGTATCCCTTCTCGGTTTATGATGCACATTGCATCCTTTGCTCATCACCATCCTGCCTGAGACACACTTTGTGTCCGTTCGGTTTGGTGTCGAGTCTTACTGGGGTACCGTTGCAGCCCTCTGAGTGATTTTTCCTCGTTTGTCTAAGATACCGTTGTATCTATCCTTGGCATTTGTGACACACCTCGTGCCGAGGCTGAATGCCGTTGCTGATCTCAATGTCCTGGCGATCGCTTCATCCGGTACGCCGAAAATCACCATGTCCACAATCTTGCCGTCCGGTAAATTGATGTCCAGGCGCCTTATGAGGTTCAATTTTTGGAAGCAATAATCTCCCAAGGACTGTCCTGGTCTTGTTTCATATAAATCTGCTTCCCGGAGCAATTTCGAAAATGGCATTGTCCGCCGAAATTGCGCAACAAGGAACACTTTCGTTTCCGACCAGGTAATCGCGACTCGCATACGCGTATCGCACCACTGGCGTGCGTGCCCCCGTAAACGTGTCGCGATTAACCGCATCACGCTGAGATCGTCCAAGATGGTCCACAGTTTTTGGAAAGATTACCACAACGCATAACTATAGCAGTCATGCAAAATCAAACACTACGATGTATGGGAGATATAGATGAAATGCTAGATGTTGCTTATATTTGGAAGCACAACGGTTTACGTATTAGAGATGAAGATCTAATGAATAATCCAAGACTGCATATAGACGGCGAAGAGCTGAATATAATAACTGCCACGTTTGCTGAAGCTGGAGAGTATGAGTGTATTATTAAAAATGCTGTAGGTTAAATTTCTGGCAAGACAGTAGTAACAATAGAAGGACCACCAGGACCTCCTGGAGGTGTACAAGTTGTAAATATTGTAAAAACTTCCACAACTCTACGTTGGACTGATGGTGCTCTTAATGGTAGACCAATTACAATGTATACAGTAAGCGCAAGAACCAACTGGAATCATACATGGTTCAATGTCATAGAAAGTATGTAAAGATTTATAATTTGTTTGTTCCAAATTCCTATAATATACATTCATTAATGTATATATTCTTTCAGATATTACTGCCATTGAAGTAGATAGATACAACGGTAGAAAAGAGGCATATTTAGCAAACATTTTAAAACCTTACACTACTTATTCATTTGCTGTATCTGCTTTTAATGAATTAGGATACAGTTTACCATCATCGCCTTCTTCGCAGTATAGCATCCCATCGGATATACCAAGTAAAGTTCTATCAAATATAGATGGAGGAGGTGGGAAAATTGGAGATCTGACTATCAAATGGGATCCTTTACCACCATCCGATCAAAATGGTCCTGGAATTTACTACAAAATATTTTGGCGTCGAAAATATCACGAAACGGAGTTTCAGTCATTGTCCTTGAAAGAATATGGCAATGTTGGTAGAAGTGTTGTACAAATACCACAACAATATTATTATACAGAATACGAAGTTAAAGTCCAAGCAGCTAATAGTTTAGGGTTTGGACCAATTTCTGACGCAGTTACGATATTCAGTGCAGAAGATATGGCTCAAGTAGCTCCGCAACAGGTACTTGCGCACAGTTACAATAGTACTAGTTTGAATGTTAGTTGGGCACCAATTGAACAAACTCGGGAAAAAGTACGGGGCAAGTTAATACGTCACAGAATAAAGTACTGGAAAGAAAGCAATCGAGAAGAAGATGCAGTGTATTATTTGTCTCGAAGTACAAGAGCTTGGGCTCTTGTAGTTGGTCTACAGCCTGATACATATTACTATGTTAAAGTAATGGCATACAATTCTGCTGGAGAAGGTCCTGAAAGTGAACGATATTTGGAAAGAACATATCGAAAAGCACCACAAAAACCACCATCTTCTGTTAATGTGTGTTAAATAAATTAGATTGGATTTCACTCTAACACTAAAATAGTAATACTTTATTTATTACATAAGTGGAACCATGATGCTTGTTAGCGAAGCGTTCTAGTCCGACTGCTTCTGTTTCTACATTCTCTGAATACAATGCGTACGCGTGTGTTTGTGATGGCGTGATGGCGCCACGAGTATCGATATAGATGCTGAAATATTCATCATTTACAACACGCCTCCTTGAATTTTCAACATCATACTATTCATTTAAACTTAAATTATTTTTAACGCTTTTCTATTCTTAACGAGAATTTCACTTTGTCTAGACTTTTTGTAAGTATATCAGCTAGATTAGAATCTGAATCAATTTTTACAATATCTATTATACCTTTTTCATAATTCTCGTTAATAAAATGATATTGTACTTCAATGTGTTTCGAGTTCTTTGTATAGTTGCCAAATTTACCTATAGCTATAGCGCCTGAGTTATCTTCGTATACTTTGACAGGTTCTGTAATTTTTAAATTAAAGGATTCATTCAAGAGGTTTCTTAGAAATAAAATTTGAGTTACGGCTTCAGATAAAGCAACGTACTCGGCAAAAGTGGAACATTTGGTCACAGTATTTTGTTTACGTGCTTTCCAATATACTACATTTCCATACAATCTTATAATGTAGCCTGTTGTAGATTTTCTATCAATATTGTCACCAGCATAATCAGAATCTACCAAGCAATTTAAACTATCATTTTTTATATTATCATCAGAATAAGTTAGGTTCAGGTCTTTAGTCTTGTACAGGTACTTTAAAACTCTTAAAGCATATTTAAAATGCGTGGCATTGTAGCAACTTTGAAATCTACTTAGATAATTTATGCTATATGAAATATCTGGCCTCGTACCCGTACTTATGTACAGTAGTTCTCCTATCAAATTTCTATATTTGATTCTTTCATCGATTTCACTTGCCTGTTCTAATTTTAAATTTCTCTCCATAGGAGTATCATACAACCTTGCGTCTTCTAGATTGTATTTTACAGCCAAAGATTCAATGTATTTTGTTTGACTTAATGACATTTTCTTTCTATTATCACTATAATCAACATTTATTCCTATATAATTCTTAATTTTTCCTAAGTCTTTCATGGAAAATTTTTTCATCAAATTCGCTTTCACTTCTTCAATTTTATTTTTGTTTTTGCAACAAATTAGAAGATCATCAACAAACACTAGTATATATATTGAATCTTTGCTTGTATTGTTTACGTATAAACAATAATCATAACTACTTCTTACAAAATTCAACTTTTCAACACACTGATTAAAACAATCATACCATGCTCTTGGACTTTCTCTAAGACCATATAGAGCCTTTTGCAGCTTGCAAACCTTGTTTTGACCTGTTTCATAACCTTTCGGTTCATAAATATAAACTTCTGATTTTACTCTACCGTTCAGGAAAGCAGTTTCGACATCCATCTGATCAATGTATAAATTATTCGCACAACAGTAACTTAACAGGACTTTCAAAGTTTGCATTCTGCTTACAGGTGAATATACGTTTTCTAAATACTCTTTCTGTTGGAAGCCTCTGACAACTAATCTGGCTTTATGCGTCTTATCGTCCTTCTTTTTGTATACCCATTTAACATCCATTACCTTTTTATCTTTGGGTTTGTCTACAACAATCCAAGTTTTGTTTTTTTTCAAACTTTCTATCTCCGAGTTCATAGCTTTTTGCCAATTTTTTGACTCTTTGGAGTTTATCGCCTCCTCAAATGTACTTGGCGCGTTCGCGTTCACATAATTAACATATATAAAATGAGCAACGGGATTACCAAATCTCTCAATAGGTTTAACTATTCTATTTGAACTTTTTCTCTGTACTGCTGCATTATTTGTATTTTGTGAATTTACATTATCATCAAAAACATCATTATTATTATCCTCATTACTTGAACTCGATTCATTATCACTATCATTACTGGTATTTGATTCATTTTCTGAATTTAAACTTAAACTGTTTTCATCGTCATAATTTGAATCTTCGTTTTCTACAGGTTTTTGTAAGCATATGAGTTTTTTTACCATCCTCAATTACTCTTACATGCCTTGCATTTATGATTTTATTACTTACAAGTACTCTATAGCTATTTTCGTTATAACCTACAAGTACGCCTACTTTCGCTTTATCATCCCATTTATTTTTCCTTAATTCTTCTGGGACTTTTACAAAGACTCGACTGCCATATATTTTAATATGTTTCACACTTGGTTTTTTTCCAAAGAAAATTTCGAAAGGAGTTTTATTTTCATTTGTGTTTGCTATAGTGCGATTTTTTAGATAAGCGACCGTTTTCATAATCTCTGGCCAATATCTATGATTTATCTTGGCTTCTTTAGCTAAACATCTACCCATATCCATTGCGGATCTATTATATCGTTCAGCCACACCATTTAATTCGTGAACATATGGTGGGCAAGGTAAAATTTCAATACCTTTGTCTCTCGCAAAATTATAAATTTCTTTGTTCAAGTATTCCTTACCGTTATCGCATCTTAATTTCTTTATTCTTTTATTAAATCTGTTCTCGACTAAATTGACAAATTCTTTGAAACAATTGGCTGTTTCTGATTTACGTTTAATACAATAGATCTTAGTACACTTACTGTAATCATCTATGAATGTTAGGAAATATTTTTCACCGCCATTGCCTATGGTTCGGTGAAGACCATTTAAATCTGTATGGATCAATTCTAAAATTTCACACGTTCTAGATCTATCATTTTTAAATGGAATTTTTGGCATTTTACTTTCAATACAATTTGCACAAGTAAGTAAATTGTTTTCTAATTTTTCAGGTAAACCTTCTACTAATTTAGAATCTACAAGTTTACTAAGGTATTGAAAATTTATATGGCCTAAAGCTCTATGCCATTTTTCCTTTTCGCTAATTTTTGCTGTATTTGCATATAAATCTTTGGTTTCATATTCTATTATAGTACTTTTCATTGAATACAAGCCATTAACTTTGTTGGCTACTGCTATCAACTTTCTATTGCTATTATATATTTTAGCAGTTTCATTTTTAGCTATTATAGTACTATTTTCAGTTATTTTAGAAAAACTAAGCAAATTCTTTTTTATTCCTTCGGCATAATATACGTTTGTTAATTTAACTTTAACTTTATCATAATGCGTTTCAAATATTGTATCAACGGTGCCTAGTTTTGTCGCTTTTACACATTTGCCGTCTGGCAACTTAACGCTTACAGGATTTCTTAAAACTACATGTTTACAAAAATATTTATCACTGTTTACAATGTGGTCTGTACAGCCACTATCAAGCAACCATTCAATTTCGTCCTCACTGACACTTTCTCTGTTTTTTATTGACCTTTTTACTTCACTAACACTCACTTTCAACACTTGTGTTGCCCATGCTTCATGAGCATCTTCGCTGAGTGGTCCCTCTGCTTGGTGATAACCACATGAGCTGCTTCGACCTCGTCCTTGTTGTGAAGTCCCTCGTCCTCGGTTTCGTCCTCGCCATGATCCTCGCGGGCTCCACTGAGCTCCTCTGCTCTGGTAGCGTTGAGTCCCTCTGCTTCGTTGACTCTGCTGTGTTTTCCAGTAGTTCTTCTGTATATTTCCAGTGTCGCCGCTATCATAGTATTCTCTCGTTCTCGCATTGAACGTGCTTACGTTTGGTTTTCTCTCGCTGTCATTTTTAGATAGGTTCTTCTCCTTTATCTTAGACTTGACGTATTCAACTGTCCTTTGATCTTCTTTTACTAAGTCGATAAAATCTCCTATATAACTGTAACTAGGAGGTAGAGCTTTAATCAGATGTCGTAACTTTTCTTCTTCGCTCAGCTGTCCACCAGCTGATTTGAACTCATTGCAGGCCTTTTCAAAATCCACAAAGAAATCTTCTACTGTGTTATAGTTTTTCAACTTGACTTCTTCTAGTTTCCCTCTATTTATAATTTGAAGTGATGTTGATTTCGTAGAGTATATACTCTCTAGCTTAGACAACATTTCAAACGTTGTAGTGCATTCACTTATATACTCTAATTGTTTATCTGATATTGCACTTATCAGTATTGCTTTTGCTTTAAGATCACTTTTCTTCCAAGCTGCTTCATTTTCATCTGGATTCCTTTCTCTTTTTGCTTGCACGACGCACTCTTTATATTCTAATATAGTCAGCAATCTAAACTTCCAACTTTTAAAATTTGCTCCATCGAATACTGGAATACTAATATCTTCAATTTTTGCTTGCTTGGCCATGATTTCTAACTCTTTATTCCTTATATTGCACTCAATATCACTTTTTAAGAGTAACACCCTTTTGGTTATTTTAAAAAAAAATGTCTTCTAAGACAGTTTCTATCTTCTCTGCTCAACACAAACTCTTCGCTTTTTTAAAAAAATCAATTGATTTTTTGTCTCCGTTTTCTTTAACTACTAGGTTTTTAAGAGTTGTTTTTAATCTAGAGAACATGTGCCTTGCCTCGTGTGCCTAACCTCAAAAATCGCCATGTGCCCGGCTTACGTTATATGCTCGCCACGTGCTCTCTCTTTTGATCCTCGTGCATCGACTATTTGCACTCATTTAATTTTTACAGTTTGTTCAGTCTTAGCTTGTTTAACACTTGTGGCATTATTTTCCACTTATATTTTTTTTTCTTTTGCACTTTTCCTTTATTTATTTAATAACAACCACTTTATTTGTACTCACTATTCTTTGTGAGATTGTTAGAGCAACAACCACGCTCTGCTACCATGTTAAATAAATTAGATTGGATTTCACTCTAACACTAAAATAGTAATACTTTATTTATTACATAAGTGGAACCATGATGCTTGTTAGCGAAGCGTTCTAGTCCGACTGCTTTTGTTTCTACATTCTCTAAATACAATGCGTACGCGTGTGTTTGTGATGGCGTGATGGCGCCACGAGTATCGATATAGATGCTGAAATATTCATCATTTACAACAATGTGTATGGTGTAAATCCTTCGACAGTTAGGGTTGTGTGGCGTTATGTACAACCAAGTTTAGAAGAGGAACCATTAATAGGATATAAAATACGTGTTTGGGAATTAGATCAAGATATGAGTACAGCAAATGATACTATTATAAGAGGCGGTTCAAAATTAGAAGCCGATATTATCAATCTCAGTCCTGGCAAAGCATACCATTTACGTGTACTTGCATATAGCAATGGAGGTGATGGGCGTATGTCAAGCCCAACATACACATTCCAAATGGGAGATGCAACAGCTTTTAGAAGTACTGCCAGTAACAAAATCTTGGATGCCGCTCTTGGCATATCTTTATTAATATTTCTACGCATTTATGAATTCTTATAGCATATGAATGCCTTTTATATAGTGTGCACTCAACGGACGTAATATAACAATAAACGTTTAAAAGAGTATACTCAGGAGAATAAGATTTCTATAAGTGGACAATAATTGAATTACAATATAGTTCTGTTATTTCTTGTATGTGGTAGAATACCATTTTCTTGTCTTGTTTTTGGATGGGGTAGAATTAATTGTTAAACAAGGGCAGATCATTATTCGCAAGATAGAAAATAATAGCATTCCGCAAATTGCCGAGATTAACTTAGAATACGAGGTTAACGGGGTAGACGCGTCTTACATTACAGACACTAAACATAAACAAATTTATGCACGGTTTGAGGAATCTCATGGATTTATAAATGGAGCACGCAATGTTTATGAGAGAGCTATTAATTTTTATGGAGACGAAAGCTAAGACGAAAAATTGTTTATTGGGTTTGCGAAGTTTGAGGAAGGTCAAAGAGAACATGATCGAGCCACAGTAATTTACAAATACGCATTAGATCATATTCCAAAAGAGAAGACACAAGAAATTTATAAAGCATATACTATACATGAAAAGAAATATGGAGATCGTTCAGGTATCGAGGACGTGATAGTAAGCAAAAGAAAATATCAATATGAGCAAGAAGTAAGAGAAAATCCTTCCAATTATGATGCTTGGTTTGACTATTTGAGATTAGTGGAATCTGAAGGAAATGTAGATGTTATTCGAGAAACTTATGAACGTGCTATAGCTAACGTGCCCCCAACTAAAGAAAAACAGTTTTGGAGAAGATACATTTACCTTTGGATAAATTATGCTCTTTTCGAGGCGATGGCTGGGAAGAAATATTCGATTTTGTTTTCCCAGAAGATGAGTCACAAAGACCTAATCTTAAATAACTTGCATTTGCTAAGTTCAAGAATAAAGCACCTCCTGAAATTCAAATAACAGCAGAGCAGCTTTCACGGGAGGCTAAAGAGAGAGATTTTGAGATTTTACCTCCGCCACCGAAACAAAAACCTGATCCTCATGAGTTAGCTGATTTTCAACACAGAAAACGCAAAGCTTTCGAAGATAATATCCGTAAAAATCGTATGGTAATTTCAAATTGGATAAAATATGCTCAGTGGGAAGAAAGTCAAACACAAATACAAAGAGCAAGATCTATATATGAGCGAGCCCTAGATGTTAATAATAGAAATATTACATTATGGCTAAAGTATACAGAGATGGACAATGCGATATCTGAGGTCAGATATTCTTGCAGGATGGCCGAGTGTGGGGTGTAAATAAATAGGTTAGCATTAGGATACGAGCGTCTAGGTTTAAGTACTTTATAGCCTGATCATTTGGGACACAGATGGTTCGCAGGCGAGCGGCGATGGCCTGCAGAACCGCGTCCCAAACCGTCGCGGATAAACCGTTGCGTTTATTACTCAGGTATATCGCGGGAGAGAAAGAAAAGAACGATGGGCACCGAGACCCTTGATGAAGGAAAAATGCGCAGAGTGGTTCCGAAAGCCAAAGCGAGCAGATCGAACTACAGTGTAGAACAGCGTGGTACAGAGTAGAACAGCGTGGCACCGAGTAGGCTTGTTTGATATAGTTTAGTTTAGCTTAGTTTAGCTTAGTACCTTTAGTTCTTAATAAACTATAGTTTTCCTTGTTCATCTTACATACGAACTTGATTTTCACCTAAACCTTCCAATCCCACAATATATATATATTTTTATATTGCAAAAACTAAAGAGAAACGGCAATAACGTGGATCTGAATAAGTTGTTCAGAATGGGAACATTTGTTAGGTTCTCCCTGTTTCAAATAACCTTACCGTTTTTTGACATAGCAAATACTATGACATAGCATGTAAGTGTAGGGTTCGCCTTCGGTCCAAACTTTTTGGACCGGAAGAACTAGTCGTCGATGCCTCTAAAAGAGTTTATTTTTATTGGTAACAAATACATAAATAGGTCAACGATTATTAAACTGTTTACTAACCTAAAAGAGTAATCGAAAGTACTGTCCTTATTTTCCTCTGTACCCTTGTCGCTAATTTCTGTCTAGTCTATTCTATTCAGTCTCTTGTCGCTAACTTCTCTCTAGTCTCTCTCTATCGCCTGTCCCCCACCTTCTTTTCTTTACCGACAAGCGATCGGCATTTTCCGGAGAGCTCGCGGCAGCGCCGCGCTATTCAAAGGAAGGGCTAAGCACTTTACAAGCATAACATGAATAATCATGTTCTCTTGATTCTAAACAGCATACCGTCGTTAAAACATGAAAACATGTCAACCTCCCTGTTTTCTTGAATACAGCAGATAATAAAGCTTCACAGTTCGACGCGGTTGATTTACATTTTGCTATCATATTCAAAGTGATTAACGGTACACGGCGATCAGAAATGCATTTGCGAGTAGAAAAGGTACGACCACATGTTTACTTACACATTCCTATCGGAACACCGCCTTTGCCAGAGAACTGATACTCTAAGTACCATCATGTAGTCGAAGAACGAAAAAGAATTTTTGGAACAAACGGTACTCAAACACGGTGTTATTACATGGCATGTACTGTATGTGACTCGCAAGATGTCCCGTGAAAGGAATGCGGAGCTGATTGGTCAGAGTGGAAGGCGCACGCCTCGTTTCACGCACATTTTCAGCTCTAGCGAACTATTGGTTAAAGCGATCGCGTGTCCTCTGTAGCGTGTGACATCAAAGACTGAACATTAGGACTATGGGAGCATCAATGGTGGGGACAGGCGGAGCGAGCGAGGTTCCCCTTTGACCCTGTGCCGAGAGACTTCTTCTGAGGCACGAACAGTACATACATACATACATATAGTGTTCTTACAAGAACATTACAGCTTTCTCCCTCAAGTCGTTCTACGACTGCATCGGTGGCATTTACAGATTGTCGCTATTCCAATGAACATAGATCTTCGACCATGGTCTTTTACAACTGTTTGAAGATTTAATTTAACTTCATTAATTACTCACTTTGGTAACTTCAGTTACTAATGGTTCTGCAATACAATTGTGACGCAAAATTGCACCATGTAAATTATCGAATGAATCGTTAAGCGTGTTTCGAAGAAACTGGCCATGCGATGCAGCATACTTAAATCGCTGATAGTAACGAGTGAATCGGTGAACATAGAACACGCTCACATACCATTTTATTAGAAGAGTTTAGACATACGTATTTCTCCGATGATTACTACGCTGTTTGTCTACTGTTATCTTTCGCTAAATTGCAGAAGCATTCTGGAAATATAATGTTTTAGTAAATTATTGAACACAAAATTAGTTGAACACGTGAAATGAGGAGCTTTGACTAATTTACACGGCGGTAGCGATCATTTCTCCACTAATCTGTATAACCTGTGAAGGCGGAATATCCTCTCTTCAAACCTCATATACACGCAAGTGGAACGTCTATGAGGAAAAACAACAACACATTGTCTGAATAATACAGAAGCAGGCTGCGAAACAAGATTCAGACGAAACCAACGAGCTAACAAACAAACTGAAAACAATCGTGGATGTTGCAGCAAGAGATTCCGAAATCTTCCGAACCAACCAGGGCCAATGATATCAGGAGACTGCACGGTACATCGATGGAACTGCAAAAATGAACTAAAAAAGCCATCGTAACCATCGTGCACTCAACGCAGGTAACAAGAATCCAACTATCGAAATCATGGTGCTATTAAAAAATTTACGAGCGAAATCCCACAGAAGACGTGTTAGAAAAGTAAGAAATAGTCGTGCAGCCTGGTGCCAAAACAACACTTATAGAAGAAATCAAATGTACATTCTCAGCAATCAGCGAATTCCGTTCCATGGCGGGACAACATATTCAAACGTCTTATCCAACGATCGGAGAAATTCTGCTGTTGCACTGATCCCAAACGTGATTAAAAAAAAAAAAATCGGAAAGTTACAATTACATTTTGTGCGAGCTGTTCGAAGAAACAACCAGCAAAAGACTCGAATGGATTCTAAGAACAACGAAATGAAGAAAAATGTTACCTGATTATGGCTGGACATTGCAAAAGTATGTGATGCGACGTGGAAGCCAAATATCACAAAATTTTTACGACTAATTCCTCACCAAAAAACCTATACAAATTAGAACCAACGTATGGGTTCAGTATCTATCATCGGAATAGAAAAATCTAAAGTATCCGGTCGAAGCATACCTCTTTGTTTATGACTCGACACTTGCACGCATCGGAATTTCGACATCATACTGGAACACCTACAAACATCTGCAAATCACCAGATTAGATTCAACATATCTGTTTTCATCAGTTTCGATGATAGTGGACGATGTTCAGGAAAAGGTGGTTGATGAAACGATTCCGACTCTACCATTCAGTTGCTTATGGAATTATAGAAACTACGTTGCACCCGTAGTGCAAATAATAAAAGCTAAGTTATAAGTTACAACTATGTCATATCAGTTCGTAATCTGACGCTAAAAAGAGAGTTTCTCGGGTACAGGACATGCCGTCATCAAACAATGAAGACACAATTTCCAAAACGAATGTCAATTTTTTGAATTTGTGCATACGCACTTTCGAATGGCATGAAACTTGTATACCCCGAGTAACATTCGCAACCTCTAGTGATAAACTCAGAATCCTTAATAGCCTGTAATAGTGATCAAGGAATGTGAGAAACTATATTAAAAATTCTTTCGAAGCTTACAAATCCCAACAAGAATTTTGATACTTCGATTCCACCACTATAAGGCGTAGCCCGCAAGAAACAAGCAGACGTCGTCACCGAAGAAGATGAATGGAATCAGATTTGTGATTCAAGGAAGAGAGCAAATACGTACCAAAATATATTCCATACCACCATCATTTACGACACCATTCTCGATAAAATAGTCCTACTTTATTGCACCTTCTAAAAAAACCGATCAATGACGACTAGTATGCCATACGACATATACAATACGAGTGCAAACAAATCGGACATCAAAGAGGGAGCATCAGCAGAGAGCTAGAGACGACGCTAAATATCTGAAAACCACGTGTAAATCACAGTCAAATTGCGCAAAATTTTTAATCCATAGTATAAAACATTATATTTCTTTCATAATAATTCTCATAAAATGTGTATTGTCAGCGAAACTCCTGTTCACCTATTACACCTTAGCAACTAGTTCGCTGAAATACTTAGCGGACACAACTTTTTTAACTTTCAAACAGCGTTTAATATGGTGCAATTAACATTTCGCTCAACCTCTTTTTTATGCGCGCTGCTCTCCTCACTTGGCGGTAGAGCGTGGCGTCTTTTCAGCTCCCAATAATGAGGGAAAAACTTGAATCTTCGAAACGTTTAATAATGTGTCATTTTGCGTAGCAAACTCGACAACTCCTATTTCTAAATTTTGAAAAATTCCTGATCAAACGTTGATTCTCCTGGTCTTCAAATAATTGTGACTGATCTTTATAGCGGAAAGTGCCATATGTTAGCTTTTGTTACTATACAGTACTGGGCTAACTTCGCAACGTTTTTTGGTCAAATACTACGAAAACAACCCTAACATGATAAAAAGTCAAATATATGTTTTGAAATTTCTTCCATTAAACACGAATCCTAGATGTTGACCGAAGAACGTTTTCTCTGTAAACGATTTTATTCCCCTACATTCTACTCGTAGATGCAAACGGAAAATGCCCATTCGATATTTCGAAACGACCACAACCGTTCACGATCTTGCACGAGCACGAGCACGAGCACGAGCACGTTTGAACAAGTTCAGAGAAGAAATTTCAGCCTGCACATTTCATGTGATCTCAATGACGAGATATTTCTCATCTAAATTAAATCGTTCTACTCATCGCGGTACATCTACAATAGTTCAGCTCAAAATTAACACGTGTGGTTGTGTGCTACGACACGTCCTTCTATGTAAATTCTTTTGATCATTTACCAACGAAACTCGTGTGCATCATTAATATAATTATGCATCGTTAATTGAATTCAAATTCTCGTCCGCACAAAGCTGAACTCATATTCGGTACAGCTCAAGCGAGGTCGTGACTAACGTGAGATCCCGCCATCTTGGACCCGTTCCACGAGTCGTCCATCATCACATGAACAAATATGCAGTCTAAGTGTAATTTCGAACATATATCCATCCAATCATTTAAAGCACAATTAATCAGCCACGTTAGACACTCTATCCATTGTTATTATCTTTAATTGAAAATGAGTGGAAAGAAATGTTATCTGCTGTATTAGAAATGGTAATTATACTATTGTTACTTATGGAGAAGTTTTTCTCTACGTTCATTTCGATTAGATGTTCAACTGTCTTTTCTGAGAACGAAAAGCGTCTCAACAGGCCCTCTTTATTAACGCGTTAACTGCCACGTCAGTCACATATGACAGTGATTTTTGACCGGGTTTAGAAATACATTTTTATTATGAGATATCCAGATAAAACGAATTTTATTGGAGTCTTTCGAATTCAAAAGGGTTAACACAGCATCTCCTATAATACATTTTAAATGTCTAATTGTGGTTTCATTAATTAAATTACTCCTTGGCACTTAATGTGTTAATAGAAGATACAGTATGACTTCTTTATATGAAATTCTTTAGAACACTCCCTTCTGGCATCCATTAATTAAGATTCTGATGGGAACAAGCCCGAATAACCTTCCATTAACCACTTTTAACGAAAGTCTAACTCAGGCCTGGTTTTCATTAGAAGTGACAAAAAATGTGAGTGCGACCCTACATGATCTCAAACTTTAAACAGAGCACCCCTTTCATTTTCAGGATATATAAACCCGCTCATTTCATCCTATTCGGTCAGTAGTCGGTCAGTAATCGTGCAGTCACGTGTAAAGTCACATCGCGTTACGCGCTGTCACGTTGCCTGGGTTTTCCCGCCCCGACGGACGGCGAAAACCTGGGCAACTACGGGTTTTATGGTCGTGAAGCCGGGCCACGCACCGGCCGCGCGGCACGCACTCTACCCGCGACAAACAGCACGTCGAAAAGTCGGTTTTCGCGAACTATTTGAGGAACGAGTCCTGATAACGGGCGCCAGGCATCTAGAGATGCCACGCGAAACTCAACGGGATTTCTCCGAGACGCGACAAGGAATTCCGACTTTCCGACGGCCGCGCGATATCTGGGATAGCTCACCCGGGACCAGGGTTCGACGAGAGGAGTACGGGACGTTCCCCGCGGCGGGAAGGTTTCTCAAAGAACTCAGAGGCGAATTATGGGCTGTACAACGTTTATTTAACGAAGGTGGTACAAGCGGCTGTCGGTAGGAAGACCGGCAGCCGTATGAAAAGTAATCCCGCTCGACGATAGCTGGTAAACGGCGGATTCTCGACCGCTCACGCTTTTATTGCTCGATTTTCGCGTCGGACACGACTCCGGGCGCGATGTTCGGCACCGTCGTTAGAAATTACATGAGCGAGGTCGGATCGTGTCCCGGTGTTAAACGCGTAACAGAGAGTTTGTCGATTGTACCGGCAGCAATAGTCGAACTTTATGGACCCGGTCACGCCGCGTCGTCCCACCGTGGGCAGTCACTAGATTTACGGCAAAATATTGGGATTTCTCCCCGCAAAAACCGGCAGCGTGTCGAGCCTTCCGCCAAGACGCGATTTCGCGTTACAAAGTCTGCCCCACGCTGTATCCGGCCGACGGTTCCGGTTCATACGCGAATTGCTAGCTACGCGATTTACAATTACCCGGAAACTCGTCGTCAACGACGCGAAATGAGGTCGTTCGCGAAACGTCCCCGAGCCAACGCGAAATATATCGTCCAAAAGAATGCTATTAACGAAGCCTGACCGGCGCTTACCGAACGGCAGCTCCTCGAATCTACGGCAGCTTTCAGATGTACGGCAGCTAGACCCTCGAGTAGTTCGGCAGCGATATTACAAAGGGGCACAGATCTTACTATTCGATTGGGTCTTAGGCAATGGTAAAATTGTCTACTACTCGCGATAGATTTCGGCACAATCCCCTAGTTCGGCAAGGCTCGAGAACGCGGAAGTGAGGCGTCCCCCACTTTCCGCATTTTTCCTACCCCGCACGACGCTCGGAACTAGCATAGTTTTCGGCACGGCAAGGCCGTGCTCGGCGGTTCGGGAACCAGAACGCTCTGCAATCGGCAGCGATCGAGATCTCCGATTGGTTAATCCTCCCGCGGAGGAAGATCCTGGGCCAATCCCGCGACGCATTTTCTTTTATGGCGGGCGAGGCAGCTACGAGGTGGAGACGATGGTCTTCTCAGCTGCGTATTTCCTCGGCAGCTCCGCCGGGTTCCTTGACCCGGGCTCAGGATTTCCCTCGTTGTCCAGTGGCGGGTATCTTCCCGGAACGTCCTGGCAGCGTCTCTCGGCGGGACATTCCTCCGATGGCCGAGTAGGAAAAGCCCCCCCCCCCCGGGACCCGGATACGATCCTGCAATTCGCGTCGCGCCAAGTGGCGCGGCGTTCAAAAACGGATTAGCGCTGTCACCTGGTCTTTAGAGACCGTCCCAGGGAGAGCGCTCGCGGGTGCCGATCGCTTTTTGCCCGTTTTGAAGGTGGCCCGGTATTCCGCTAAAAAACTCGGGGGGACGTGGCAACTTTTGCCACGTCACAGCGCACAAGAGGTAATTCTAGTAAGATCGGGTTAATTCGGGTGATCCGTCCCCCCTAATAGCGCAGTTTCAGTGGGACGTATGGGGGTTGGAGCGTAAAGGGTCCGGGGGCCCACCGACGACCGTCCTTTACCGGTGGCAGTGTCTTTTCCTGGCTGTAGCGGGGACCTTAGGGTTACCTTTCCATATCCTATCCGGTGTAGTGGACCTACGTCTGTCTTGATGAGGAATTCTCAATCTTGACCTGGCGTCCTGACTTGGCCAATCCGTGATATTTCGACAATCCCATGGCATAGACCACCTTGTCAACGTGTTCTCCGATTCTTCACCCGACATTTCCGCAGCTGCTGTTTCCGACCATCTCCTCTGAAACTGCACAGAGAATAAAGGATATGCCCAGATTGCACGCGACGTCTTATCATTAGATTTACCGGCTATTTAAATCAATCAATCAATCTTTATTTTTTTCCCCTTAGGGTTACAAATCCAAACACAATTAACACACCTGTCTTACATCTATACTTAAACTACCGCCCCTACGCAACAAGAGAGAGAGAGAGAGTAAATTAGCGTCGTTTTTCCTTACAATTAAAAACGCATACATTATAACTAAAACGGTCATCTAAAATATAAAAAAAAAGAACAAATATATATAAAAAACAAAATCCGATATAAAATATATATAACATAATGAAATATAAACTGTAACGCCGTCCCTTTTTCCACGCTTGTCGAGGCGGGAAGCGGGGACGACTCCGGGAATTTACGGGCGTTGACGCCGGGCCGCGCACGGCCGTGACGATACGCGGTCCTCCCGGTACAAAGAGCTATCTCGAGGGTCAACCTTGGTTTTCACGAAATCAGCTGATGGCTGTTCGGGCGCCAGGCACCGGACGGGTGCCGCACAAAAGTCGCGAAGGGCACCTTCGAGACGCCGCGATAGAAGGTGACACGAATGGGGTCCAAGGGTCGGACACAGAGGGATCGAGGACAGCCCTCACGGCAGGGCGGATCGCGTAGGGCGAAAGAACGTGTTGGACAATTCGGCTCGATATAGTATTTATTTCTCCCGATAAATACAGGCGTGCGGCCACGTGGCCGCTCCCGGAGCCCGCGCTCTCATACACTTTTGCGGCTGGTGGTCGGCTCGCGGCGCGTGTCGGTCGATATGATCTCTTTTCCGCGCGCGTACAGTTTCTCGGTACGCTGAAGGCCCCGCTGGGCGATATTCCGCGGAACGCAGATGGACGGCGCGATACACGGACTGTCGTGGATCTGTCGCGATACGGTGTTATAACTGGGCCGAACAATACGCCGAAATCCCGAGAATACGATCGACGATCGATCACGCTACGACTTCGACGGCGTTTCCCCGAGGAAGGCTTCCCGAACGATATCCTACAAGAGCTATCCCGAAATTCTCCAAAAGCGCCGACGGTTCGGCGCGAGACAATTGGCTCGAGACGTATTTCGTCTCGGCACACCAACGGGGGAGAACGTGACGGCTGCTTACGCCTCGTCGAGGGGAGCCGTCCCGTTCTCTCACGAAATTTCACTAAATGTTCCGATAACCTCTCCGAACCAACTAGCACGAATCGTTCTCCCGACGGGAGAGCTCAAAAGAAGGAGGGACCACTGCGTGGACTTACCGTATTCTCGATACGCGTCTCGTTACACCGACGCTGCTCGGCTTCGGATCTCTCAACGGCCGTGGGCTCGATATTGTCTGGATTTCTCTCCAGCTGGCACTCTCCGGCGCGTGCTACGGTATTAACTCTCGCGTACTCGCGAGGGCTCGCCAGGTCGTAATCGCGGCCCTTTCTCGATTTTGTCACGATAGGAAGACGAGCGCGGAACGGCACGATATTATCCCACGCGTGGTCGCACGACAGTGGCCCTTCGATTTTCGTCGCGCGATCGCGAGGACTTCCGTATCCCCACTCTCGCGCGCTAGTGTCGATTTTCGCCTAATGGGGCGCGCTAGTTACGAGTTTCCGGGAAAGCAGGGGCGCATTCTCGACGGGTCCCTGGGCCCCGGACCCCCGCGATAATTTCTTCCGAATCGCGGAATCAATGGGTCAGTTTCTCGCTGACCCGATGAGGTGGAGGCACTCCCTTAGTCGGAGCCCATATTCCAATCCTAAGGGGAGGCGGCTGCAGATTTAGGGCGATCCTTTCTGGTCGCCGTTGTTCGTGAGGGCTCCTTCCCTGCCGCTCGCCTCCTGGCTGTCCGGCCTGAGTACGTTCCCTCATCCTGTCACCAATTGTCACCATCCGTCGCAAAATTTGCAACGTCACAAAACATATACCAAAAAATAAGAATAACATATCAAAATGACATACGTCCTGAAATTAGAGATTATCTTAACTCTTAAAAATTAAAACAAAAACAAAAACAAAAAATGCATTCCGCTTTCTCACTCTCATACACTCTCATTCATTCATACATACACCTCTCCTCCTTCCTCCCCTACCACCCATAGGACTTCCTTTTCCTTTTTCCACTTTTCTTTCCATTCACACCTTTCCCTCTCCCATCCTTTTTCTCCACTCTTCCACTCTCCTCATCCATTCCTCCCCTCCTCCATCATCATCCAGCACCTCCCCCATCCTCTCTTGCCATCCTCTTTCCTCATCCACCCGCATACATTCCTCCCATACATGCTCCCAGCTCTCATCCCTTCAACCACACACTCTGCATTTCCTTTTTTCTTCTTCCATCCAGTATTTCCCCCCCCCCCCCCTCATCTCACTTCCCAATCTAAACCTTGCTACTCTCTGCCACCTGCTCTCCCCCCACCCTTTCATCAAATATCCCGGTACCCCCTCTCCCTTCACCATTCCATACCATTTGTTATACCTAGAAGCACTCAACTTCTCTCTTGTTTCCCCTCTCTGCCTTTCTTTCTCTCTTTTCACTAACTCTTCACTCAATCCCTCTTCCCCATTTTCTATCATCTTTTCCACCTCCCCCATTCCCCAGCCCCTCCCTTCGAAGAATTCCCTTCTTTCCTTCTCCCATTCATCCACATCTCCACCTCTCCTATCTCTCTTCCGCATCTCCTCCCAACACACTCTAGCTAATTCCCCTCCTCTACCCTCCCCTAGCCTTTTCTCGAAACCCCATTCCCCTAGCATTCTCCCTTTTCTGAACCCCGCCCTGCCCCTCAGTAGCTCCCTTTGCACCTCCTCCCTCACCATGTATCCCGGTGTACATCCCTCCACCCCCAACACCCACCTTAAAAATCTCTCCTGAACCCTCTCCAACCCCTCCCTCTCCTTCCATCCCCATATTTCCACTCCATAGCTCAATACAGGCCATACCAACCTGTCAAACAACCAAATTCTTCTTCCCCAGTCCTTCCCAAACCTCCTCTTTCCTATTCCCCACACCTGACCCATTATCGCCGCACCCCTCCTCATCCTCTTCGCCACCTGCTCCTCTTGCCCTCCATCCCTCCTAATTATGTACCCCAAATACCTGTACTGTCCCACCTCCTCCACATTCCTACCCTTCCACCTCCACGTCACCTTCTTCCATCTTCCCCCTCCCCTCCTGCACCTCATCACTTTAGATTTCTCAACATTTAACACCAACCTCTTCTCCTCCAAATATCTTTCCAGCACCCTCATCATCCCTTTCATCCCCATTTCCTCCTCCGCCAGCATCGCAATATCGTCCGCGTAAGCCAGCGTGTACACTTTCCTCCCCCCCACCCTTACCCCTCCCCATCGCCCTCTTTCCAAGACCTCATCCACATCCGCCAGCAATAGGGTGAACAGGAGCGGGCTCAACGGACACCCCTGTCTCACCCCTCTTGCCGTCCAGAACTTTTCCCCTTCATCCTCCCCCACCCTAACTCTACCCCTCGTCTCTCCTAGCACCTCCCCACCAACCCCTCTCTCACCCCCCTTTCCCTCATCGCCTGTAACAGCACCTCCCTGTCCACCGAGTCAAATGCTGCTTTCAAATCTACAAAAAATATGACTAGCTTTTTCCCTTTCCTTCTCAATCTCCTGTTTATCAAGTAGTTTAACACATATATGTTATCTACACACCCCAACCCCTTCCTAAAACCCACTTGACTCGGCGGCAACATACCTTTCTCCTCCACCTCCTTCCTCAACCTCTCTGTCAGCACTGCCGCATATATTTTATATGCCGTTTGAGTCAATGTGACACCTCTGTAGTCCCCTACCTTTTTGCTCTCGCTTTTTTTGGCCACTGGCACCACCACCCCCTCCGTCCAGTCCTCCGGCCAACCTTCTCCCCTCGATTTACCGGCTATTTAAATATACCTATTTCTACCAAGACCAGACAGAATGACTGGTCTTTAGAAAAAGTGCTTAGTGGTGTTTCCAGTCTTTATTTACTTTTATAAAATTACAAAGAAAGTCGAATAATATTAATCGTAATACAAAAAGAAAGAATTGCTAAAGTTTGCTTTTTTGGATGAATTTTAGGAAAACCGCCTACACAACACATTTTATACCACAGTTATTATTAAGGATAAAGACATTGTCTTTTTTTAATCATCATCGTAAAAAACTTTTTCTTCTTAAATAATTTATCATTTTATATTCGAATGTGATTTCTTAATGCAAACATATTACTAACATCTTTGTTTTGCAAATTTTATATGGCCACATTTTACGATTCTTCCGGTTTGAAATTCCGTTTTTTAATTCGCGGAGCCTCAAAATTATTTATTGTACTATTTATTATTTTGGGTACTGTAACGCCGTCCCTTTTTCGCCGCTTGTCGAGGCGGGAAGCGGAGACGGCTCCGGGAATTTATTGGCATTTACGCCGGGCCGCGCACGGCCGTGACAATGCGCGGTCCTCCCGGTACAAAGACGATTTCGCAGGTCAACCTCGACTTTCACGAAATCTGGTGTCTTACGTTCGGGCGCCAGGCACCGGACGGGTGCCGCACAAAATACGCGGAGGGCACCCTCGAGACGCCGAGATATTACGAGGCACGAAACGGTTCCAAGGTTCGGACACAGGGGGATCGAGGACAGCCCTCACGGCAGGGCGGATCGCGTAGGGCAGAAGAACGGGGGAGACAATTTTGGCTCTATTTGGTCTTTATTTGAGACGATATTACAAGCGCGAGGCCACGTGGCCGCACCCGAGAGCCCGCGCTCTTCATACATTTTTGCGGCAGGTGGTTCGCTCGCGGCGCGTGTCGGTCGATATTATAATTTTTCCCGCGCGCGTACAGTTTCTCGGTACGATATGGGCCCCCGACGGGGCGATATTCCGCGGGGCGCAGATGGACGGCGCGATACGTTGACTGTCGTGGAATCTATGTCGCGATACGGTGGTATTCCCGTGCTAGACAATACGGCGAAATCCCGAGACTACTATCGGCGGTCGATCACGCTATTACTTCGACGGCGTTTTCCCCCCGAGGAAGACTTCCCGAAAGATACACTACGCTATTTCCCGAAATTCTCCACAACGCCGACGGTTCGGCGTGAGCACAATGGCTCGAGACGACGTTCGTCTCGGCCCACCAAAGTCGGAGAACGCGACGGGCTGCTTACGCCTCGACGAGGTGAGCCGTCTCGTTCTCCCATGAAATTCCCACTAAATTTTCCAAAGCCTCTCCGAACCAACACGTACGAGTTTTCCTCCAGACGGGAGGGATACAATGAAGGAGGGACCACTGCGTGGACTTACCGTATCTCGATACGCTTCTCGATATCCCGCGGGCGGCTCTCTCCCGTGTCGTCCGCTGCCGTCGGCTCGAGAATCCTTGGTGCTTCCGGGTGGCACTATCGGCACGAGCCCCGCGATTCAAAGCTCGCGTACTCGCGATAATTTTGCGGACGCTATACGGTGTTCGGCGTTCGCGTGCTTACGATAATTATCCGGACGATCGACGTTCGCGTACACGCGACAATTGCGGCGGACGACACTCGGCAGATAGGAAGCGATCGCGGAGCGCTACGGTACTCTTCGCGTGGTCGCACGACAGTGGTCCTTCGATTTTCGTCGCGCGATCGTGAGGACTTCCGCATCCCCACTCTCGCGCTCTAGTATCGATTTTTCCCTACTGGGGCGCGCGGGTTGCAAGTTTTCGGGAATGCAGGAGCGCGCTCTCGACGGGTCCCTGGGCCCCGGACCCCCGCGATTTTCTCTGCGAAATCGCGGAAACACCAAACGGTCAGTGTCGCTCTGACCTGATGAGACGGCGGCACCCCCTTAGTTGAAGCCCATTTCCAACTCTAAGGTGAGGCGGCAGCAGATCTAGGGCGATCATCTCCGATCGCCGTTGTTCTTTAGGGCTTCCATCTCGCCGCTCGCCTCCAGTTTGTCCGGCCTGAGTGCGTTGCCTCATCCCTCCACCAAATGTACCGGTACCGGATTTTCTCTTTCCCTGCTCGGGTTGACCGTACTTTGTCGCGTGCTCCGTCTGCATCCTCACCTGGAACTTGCCACGCTCGGCACGCAAAAAAAACTCGTCGTGACTCGATATCGGATCGATCATCCGCTTCCCCGGGGAACACCCACGCTTTCCTGCGGTCGAAGTCGGCGCCAAAAGGGCAGCCCGGTCCCTTCGACGCTAAGGGGTAGGCGGACCAGTGACGTCGCAAAATTTGCAACGTCACAGTACATAAGTGAGGGTTGACACCGTCTGCCCTAAAGTAAAACTTCTCACGCAGTAAAAAAAAAAGAACACGGGGAAGGTCATTCACGTATTTTACCTGAACTGTTGTTAGGGTGTTGTGCACTCCGAGTGTACAGTAAAGGTTAATGCCATCCCTAGTACAAAGGACATTGGTTTTTCCAAGCCTGCCGATGAATAGCGGTCGATCAGCCGGTGCACTTGCAATTAGCAAGTGTCAGGGTCATTCCACACGAAATCGGACATTTTTCTGCATAGTCTGTTGGATTTTGTAAAAATTTGAATATGTTGTCTTTAGTAACCGAAGAACGAATCTCAAAGGATATTTTGATTTCTTAAAAATGGTTGATTTTACAAACAGATGAAAATGAGGGTGCTATTAAAAAGTTTGGAAAAAATGGGGGCATAGCCCCAATTGTTCTCATTACGCACTTGGTTTTGTATAGCACGGTGCAGCGTTCGCTACAAATAATTTAAAATTCGCGACGCATATTTTTACACGTCTCTAAAATCTGCAGTTTTTCAGATATCGAAAAATCCTTTGAGTTTCGTTGATAGGTCACAAAGGACTAAAACATACATATGTCTTCAAATTTGCAGAAAATTTGAAACATCACTCCCGCAAATTTCGATATCGCGTGAAATGACTCAATTACGTAATAGTTTGTAGAATAAGAAGAATAATTACACATAAATGAAATCGTTTGCTTTGCAATACGAAAAAATGTTTCTGGAAAACTTTAGAATTCTTATCCATAATGACCTACAAATTCTTTATGTCTTACGTTGTTCGAAATCGATGATTCCGAATGGGAGTACCGTATTTTTATTTTCGTGGGCCTTTTCTCCCGTCAAAGTATGGTACGGACGGCAATAATACAGGTAAGAAGTGTTGTACCGTTCGTTCGTTAGCTTAAGCCCATCAATTTTATGACAGGAAAGGTCAGGTGTCGGAGTACCAAAAAATGAGGCTAGTGCAAAAATTAGTTTCAGCGACGAAATGTAAATTATTTTATGACTACCACCCCCCGAAAACACGAACGAAAACGCGCGGTCGACACGTGCTTGATGGGACTACTCGAAAAGCATAATAGTAGATACCTATCATTTTTACCAAGAAATTTGCCAGGAAATATATTTAAATGACGTCACAGAATCATAGCAATTTCCCTGTAATTTCTTGGATTTATCTCTTTCCTTGCAATTGTCGAGAGGAATATCGAGAAGTAGATAGTATAGTATTTAAATAACGAGTTATTTAACCTATAATATAAGTGCATTGAACCTAATCCCGATATAATCTGCTGTCGATCGCTGCCACAGTCTTGCCCGCCGAATTGTTTAAATTTGGAGTACTCAAATACTGCACGCACGAGCGACAGCTGAATAGCAGTGGGCTAAGGTGTTGACTGTTATACGATTGCATGGGACGAAAAGGCACCATTTTGTATGGGTCCGAGGCGGTGACACAGTATTGGTGCGAGGTCGCGAAGAATGTTCCCTGGTGGGAATGCGGTGACGTATCTATACCTTGTCCAACGAGACGATGCAGTAGACGTAAACATAGCCACTCGAGTGCGACAGAGTTGATGTCACACTTCCAAGTTAATTGGCAAAGGACATGTGCTAGTACTTCACTGCCTCGTCTGGTTGGGCAGAGTGTAGATACAATTGCGTGACTGATTGGATCAGTGTGGAAGAGGCAGGCCTCGTTTCACACGCATTTCCAGCTACAGTCTAAATATTGGCTACAGCCGTCACACATACTCTGTAGCGTGTGACGTCGAAACCCAAATACAGTAGAGATTCTACTGAAGTCAGTCTTTTGGTTCTTTTTGACTGACTTGTGTAGTGAACGTCGGAGGTACTCGCCGGCGTCACGAGGTGCTGACCGCGACCCTCGAGAACCGTTGCGGCCACCACATTGTCGGCTATATCGGTGTGAGACTAGAAGACCACTACTAATCCAATTACAAAACTTCTTTATTTTTCGTTATATTTTTATGAAACTTTTACCAACATATTCGTGGCATTTTTCTGATTAAAATGATACCAAATATGATATAATTCCGATGTTATTTACTTGTGTAACAAGCGATAAAAGTTTCGAACGCAGAGGACAGCGTATGGGAAAGAAAGAGACGCAGAGAGTCGCGGCCGCCGGCAGAGAACAAAGCTCGCGTGAGCGAAGGCCTTTAAATGAAAACTTAAATATTTTTATTATGTAATGAACGTAATGTGTAATGTGTAATGAACGACGGAAGTCTCCGCATAACAATTACATTAACGAAAAATGAGTGCAAATGTGATCCAAATTATATCGCGTTTGGTATCATTTTAATCAGAATAATGCCACAAATATATTGGTGAAAGTCTCATAAAAAAATAATTAATAATAAAGAAGTTAAATTTTTCATTTAAAGGCTTTCGCTCACGCGAGCTTTGTTCTCTGCCGGCGGCCGCGACTCTCTGCGTCTCTTTCTTTCCCATACGCTGTCCTCCTCTGCGTTCGAAACTTTCATCGCTCGTTACACAAGTAAATAACATCGGAATTATATAATATTTGGTATCATTTTAATCAGAAAAATGCCACGAATATGTTGGTAAAAGTTTCATAAAAAAATAATGAAAAATAAAGAAGTTTTGTAATTGGATTAGTAGTGGTCTTCTGGTCTCACACCGATATAGCCGACCCGTGTTGTGACCGCGACCGACGGTTCTCGAGTGGTGTGAGGTGTTCCACTGTCATAAGTAGGGAACGTCGGTACTGACTTCAGTAGAATCTTTACTGTATTGGGACTACGGGTGCGGCTGAGGTGGCACTCTGGCGCTAACGATAGACTCCCCCAAAATGGTGACCCTTAAGAAATGGCGAAATGAAAATTATTCCCGGACGGCTGAGGAGCGGTTACTAACAGCGGCTGGGTAATTGTACCTAACGTCTTTATACCATGTACAAACATAGATGTGAACCCGCCACAGGATTTAGTACCGTTATGAATTATTAATTGAGGAAATTCACTCTTCACCAATAATATACATTGTTGGAAACATTAACTATCAATGCTCGATGGACATAGCGAGAAAGTAGAGGATTCGCGAAAGAGAGTATATTTATGAAAGAGAGTATAAAGGAAGTGTACACTTCCCAATGTACACTTTCTAAAAACAAATCACTTATTTAAAATTGGCCCAAACGTATTGAATTTGTTGGAAATGATAGGATTAATTTACCGAGTAAAAGGATTCATTTATTTAGGTTATAAACCGCATGGAGGAAGATAGGCGACCAATTAAATCAACCAGGTTAGTATTAAATTCATTTTAATATTTCAATAATACGGAAGTATAAAACTAACTCTAACTTATATTCTAACTTATACCATATGCCTAGACTATATTTACACCCTAACCCTAGATTACATGGACGCTGAAAATAATTCTTTAAACCTATCTCTTATGTTAAATGCCTCTCTTGTTGAGTTGCCCCGTGGAGTATTCAACGCAGACCAGCTTGCCGCCTGCGCTTCGGGCTCCTCCGGCGGCAAACTGGTCGCTGCCGATCCCGGGCATCTCTCATATTTTCTTATGTAATTGTGCAAGATGCACGTCGTCATAATGATGTAATCGATATATTCTGGCTTCCCCTGAATCCTTCTATTATACAATCGAAATTTCTGCGATAGAATCCCGAACGCATTTTCGACCACGCGTCGGGCGAGCGAAAGTCTCCGATTATACTCGATTTTATCTTGGTGGCCTTCCGCTACTCTGCCCGGATACGGCCGCAATAAATTATTCCTGAGGGGGAATGCCTCATCGCCGACGAAGACGCAGGGCGCGGATGACGTGGTTCCCGGCAAATTAGCATCCGGCAACATCCGGAAGGAGCCATCGCACATCCCCTTTCCCAGCATGCACTGTGCGAAGATGCCTCCATCGCTGTTGCGCCCATACGCTCCCACGTCGACGGCAATGAAGTTGGAATTGGCGTCAGCGACTGCCAACAGCACCACCGGAAACGTCCTCTTATAATTAAAATACAGCGACCCAGAGTTCGATGGGGCCTGGATATTGACAATGGCCCCTAGGCAATTCGGGAACCGGCATTTTTCCCAGAACAGCTCCCTGATTTCCTCCCACATTTCTGGGGTGGGTAGTGGAATCGCCTCTCTTAAGAGCTTCTCCGTGATGGCTCTGCACGTTTCCTTGACGATCCCCTCTACGGTTGAACGGCCCATTCTAAAACTATAACTTATAGTTTTGAAAGAGTCACCCGTTGCCAAGTACCTGAAACAATGATAAAATGTTAATTAGACAATATTTCTGTTTACAGCCTGGATAATTTCGTGGCTATAAATGAATGTTATAGTCGTGTTCTTGGCATAACAAACTATTTATTCACACTATTTACAGCTTCGTTATTCTCATCCGCCGAAGTAACCTTGGATGAGTCTTTTATTTTACGGAACAGCGAACTGGAGCGGTGAGAACTAGCGTATTACAAAGTAGCGCGGTACGACTTAGCGCGAATTCTGATTTAACAAGGCGAGGCCTTTATACTTGCGCGTTTACTTTTCTTCGGAGTTTTCAAGTTGACTGGTTGCCAGTTGGATTGATTCTGGTTTGCTGCCCCGAGGTTAGTTAGTTCGTCACCTCGTGTAGGTGGTGAAAATTCGTGGGCATGGGCCCGTGATGGGAGTAAAACTCTTCTGATTTGTCGATCAGCCTAAGGGAGAGGATCTTCTGGAACCTCCCTCTTTGGTGGTGGAAGAAATCCCTACCTTAGGCCGATGTACGGGAAATTCCCAAAAAGCGCGTTTATTGGTACCTCGGAGCAGCATGTATTTTCAGCCAAGTGGCTGGGTATTGTTGGGGCCCGAGTGGCCTACGTACGCCGTGCTAGCCGAGTGGCTAGCAGCTAATTTATTGCCCCTTAAGGGGCTGGGAAAACGCGCATTTGCTGTCTCTGGTTTTCGTCCGTTTGACGAAAACCAGAGACACGGTTCTTGGGGTTGTAGCGCAACCCGAGCCTACCTCGCGTCGTGCGGAAGAGGATTTACGACCCCTTGGCCGCCGCGTGTAGTGGGCCATAAGGCCCGCTGTGTCCGAATCCGGGACCCTCAAGTAACTCGCGGACGGTACACGGAGTGAGGGTCGCACGGATTGACTTATGGCCACTTTTCCAATGCCATCAGCTCGAATCCTCAAGCGCCTCGCGTGCGGTATCTCAAGGATTAGCATTCTTCGTGATTAGTCGAAGGACGGACAAAAATCGGAAAAGGGCTCTTTGCGTAATGCGTTTTGGGACGAAAGAGCATGCTTCGCGCAGCTGTGGCATCCTCGATTGCCACACGGCCGGAAATACGCGGATTGCCTGCGACGAATCGGACACAGCCGAAGCTTGCAACAACGCCAAAATGGAATTTTATTTCGGTTTAAAGGAAATTAATAGGAAACATTTATTAGACTCTGTTCAGCATCTTCATCACGAGTCTGACTCGATATTGTAGGGCAAAGGGTTAAGGATTAAGAAAAAATAGATAAGAACCAACCCTATTGTGGGCTTACTTACCTCAAGCAAACTGCTAACCGTTCCTCTGGCGCAATTGGTGTTTTCCAAGACGTAGAAATTTTCGTTATATCTTGCCTAATCTTCTCCAGCAAACTGTTGAAGCAGCCTCGGCTCATCCGAACAAGACAAACTCTCCTTCAATCCCTCGAGTTTGCCACAGCGGGTGGACACCATAGCGTCTTCTTCTTTGACGTCTTCCCTCCTGCTCCGACCGGCGCCGCTGGTACACTTGGCGCAACAGACCTATCTGTTCGCTCAATTGTACAAGTATTGTTATCAATTGCACAGCGGTCAACATTTTCTTCTCTCTCAATTTACTGGATGGTTTACTACATGGATACTGGTTTGTGCTTTGGCCAAAAATGGTGCTCAAATCTTGCTTCACAGCCCTTAAATACACAACCGGCATTTTGCATGTTAGTATGTTTTCTTTTAAAGTTTTACGTACTGAAGACACAGTACCAACAGAGTACAGTACCTTCTTAGAAATCTCGCGATGAGAAAGCCCAGATGTTATTAACTTTTTAATTTCTGATATTTTACTTGCTTTTATTGGTCTCATTATGAAATATGACTAGAAATATTTTTTTTCATTTATTATTTTATCACAAACGTATTCTCGAAAGTTTAAAAATGACGTTATGAGTTACCAGTAATTATATTTGTGCTAAGGAATGCCAAAAATATAAGAATTTTTCACAAATTGAGCTTAACACAAATAATTGATCAAATAATACACAGAATATAATTCGTAATACACGTTCGTTTTGTACGATTACAGGGCCTAAACTGTCGTGAAGTACCGACGCAATGTTAACATTTGTCGTTTATATATTAACAGTCTTAAGCAAGATTCTAAGAAAGGTGTACTGTGACTTGTTTTCTTTTTGTTCGAACATTTGATCAATTGTTTGAGTCACTGTATAAGGGCAAATAAAAAAGGCAAATCGGGCAGCGTCGATGACAATCGCCGTTTATTCATCCGTACCATCCTTTGCGCTCGAGGCGCACCTTTTTGGGACTGCTAGGTGTGACCGTGCAGGTTTTATGATTAAGGGTCGGTGTTCGATTCCTAGTGGAAGCATGCCTCCTTACAGACCATCCCGCGCCTTCTTTATTGTATAAAGGCCCTTTTCCGATTTTTTGCTGTCCTTCGTTTACCTAGAAGAACGCTTAGTCCTCGAAATGTCTAAAACGTGCATTCGAGGGTTTAAGCTGACAGCATTGGAAAAGTGGCCATAAAGTCAATTCGTAAGACTCTCGTTCCGAGTACCGATCGCGAGGCACGCGAGGGTCCCGAATTCGGACGACAACGGACCATTGTCCGTGACACGCAGCGGCCAAGGAAGCGCAGTCCTTGCGTCGCATCGCCAGGCCTCATAGGCCATATTTCACAAGGGCGCCTGTTTTATGTCTAACGAGACACACTCGGGTTCGAGCCTACGATTTCGCATCCCCTTGGCTTCGTGAGCGTACTCAGGCCAAGGGGGTAATAAACCACGTTCGGCCCACTTGGGCCAGCCAGCACGCGGGCCACGCGGGCCATAAATTTCGAAGGCCACTTAGGCCGAAAAACAGACGCACTGTCCCGAGGTCCTTCAAACGCACATTTTTCGGGATTTCCCGTCTTCGGTTGAGGAGGAGCTTCCACCTCCACCAAGGGAGGAAGATCCTCCTCCTACAATCTAAGCAACGAATGGGGTGCTTTTTTCCCCCAAAATTGGGCCTATGCCCACGAATTTCCTCGTTACACGAGTCGACGATAGAACGGACCTCGGGACAGCAAAATCAGAATTCGTTAGATTCTCGTAGAGAGAACACGCCCGATCTCTTAAGAGCATAACACTCTCGATTCTCGCAAGAGAAAACCAGTCATTGTATACCGCGCAGTTTGTTCGTGCATCGCACCTTCTCCATCATTATCTATATTGTCTTTTTTACCAGTCGCTAGTCCATAATTTAATTAATCACCTAAAGTTAATTCGGCGGGTGATCGCGTGGAGTTTAATCAATAAATTGTTAAGAACAATGCAGTTTTGTTGACTCACTAAACCCACGGATTTTTACAGTCGGCACGATCTTTCAGAAACTCGGGGGTTTATGATGCCATCATTTGCTGAATTGCTAAAATTTTCAAGAATAACAACACTTTCTGGAATCCCAGATATTATTGCTATATCCCGTACATTGTCGAAAAATCCGAACATTTTTGGGATTCTGAATATTCTCGGCAATCCCAGATATTTTACGAGAATCCCCAATATTTTCGGGAATCCCGCACACCCATAGCAAAAATTTCACGACGGCCCGATGAAAACTCGCTAAGCACCCCGATGCAGGTACGTATAACTGTTCTTTAGCTTAATGGAATTTCGTACCGTACCCCGTACCCCCCGTACAGAGCTTAGCTACGAGGTGACCTGCGAGGAGAAATTCGTCGGAAAAATCAGTTCTAGTTCTGACAGCGTGTTGATAACTAGCTTCAAAACCATGCAAGACGAACGTCTAATCGAGTGTGTCAGGAGTCGCGAGTTTTTGTATAACCTTCGCCACCCCAAGTACCTCGATGCGAAGTACAAGGACGCAGCATGGAGGGAGATAGGCGACGAACTAAATGTACCAGGTAAGTAATCACTGTTGTTACGAGCCAGGGCTTCGTGCAACGCGAGAGGCCGGCGAGGGGTTTATTGCCCCAGGAATATGGTTTCAATTTGTTAGTGAGGTACGCGGACGAACCCAATGCGAAATCGGGGAGCCGCTAGGATAGTCGACGTCGAGGACGAACCTGATGCGAAATCAGGGAGCCTCTAGGAATGGAGTCAAACGCAGACGAACCTGGTGCGAAACCAGGGAGCTGCTGGAGGGTGAAACTTCGTGAACGAACCCAATGCGAAATTGGGGAGTCACTGGGAGGGACACGCAGACGAACCCGGTGCGAAACCAGGGAGCTGCTAGGATACGGACGAACCCAATGCGAAACTGGGGAGCCACTAGGTTGGAGAAATCTTATTGGATTTAACGGTTATGATTGTTAGTGGGCCTCGTAACTTATATATACAGTGACTCGCAATAATATTCGGACGCTTTTAACACTTTGGCGTCCGCACGTTTCGTAAAGATTTGTTCGTTTCGCGCCGGCACCACTACCTCTGTTACTTCGCTCGGCGCCGGCTGGTTTTGAGGTTATTGGGAGATGATTTTTAAGTTTTTCTAATCTCATTGGTAGTGGTCACGAGTTTTCAATCCGTCTCACCTATTTTTATGAAAATGTACATATGTAAATAAATTAAAAATTTTTTTTTTAATTTAATTTTTTTTTTTAATTTTTTTTTTTTAATTCTTTTTTTAATTTAATTTTTTTTTAAATTTAATTTTTGTTTTTAATTTTTTTTTTAATTTTTTTTTTAATTTTTTTTTAAATTTTTTTTTTAATTTAATTTTTTTTTTAATTTAATTTTTAATTTTTTTTTTGTAAATTTTTTTTTTCCGCAATGTCGATTGGAACGTCGGACAAGTCGTCCGCGCATTCTTCGTAAATAACAGTATCTTCTCGTTCGTCTGCCATGATAAATGTGTACAAATACTCATAAAAAAAACACTCGCTGACGTATGTAACTTATTCCACAGCTGTACAGCTTTATGGTAAAAATACTGTACCTAGAAATTTTTATAGTAAATTGAATTTTTAAATTTATGAGGATGAATTTAAAAAGAAATTTTTATAGTAAATTGAATTTTAATGAATTATTTAGTAAAAATTATTTAAAAAGAAATTTTTATAGTAAATTGAACTCCGAGTTATTTAGTAAAAATTATTTAAAACGAAATTTTTATAGTACATTGAATTTTTAAATTTATGAGGGTGAGGGTGAGGGTTTCTGTAATTTTCATTACAGTGCCACCTGCCGGTAGGCGAAGGTCACCACTGTGGTGTCGCCGGCCGTCAGGCAATACTTTGCGAAAGTCACCACTGTGGTGTAGCCGGACGCCATAGTGTTAAAAATCGTATAACTTTGTTAATATTGAACCATGCGACTTGGATTTTTTTTTAAGTTAGCACAATTGATTTGCCATATAAAATGAAAGGAATTTTTCACAAAAATTGCAATTGGTCGAAATTGCAGAGAAAATACTAAAAGTTGTATTTTGCAACTTTTTTATGCGGGCTTATATTAAAAATTTAAAAGTACGATTTGTAGATCTGTATGAATTATACATATTCTGAGAATTTCATCAAAATCGGTCAACGTTGCAATGAGCTGCAGATGTTCCAAAATGATCACATAAGGGCGAAATTCCCTGACAAGGCCAAAATTCTGCGACTTTCGCCCTTAAGTTTTCATCGTTAAACGTTTGTAGGTCAGTGCAACGTTGATCGATTTAGATAAAATATTTAGAATATGTATAATTGATACAGATGTACAAAACGTACTTTTTAAATTTTTAATATAAGCCCGCATAAAAAAGTTGCAAAATACAACTTTTATTATTTTTTCTGTGATTTCGAGGAATTGCAATTTTAATCAAACATTTTTCTCACGTTATGTGGTGATCCAATTGTTCTAACTTCTAAAAAAAATCCAAGTCGCATGGTTCAATATTAACAAAGTTATACGATTTTTAAAAGCGTCCGAATATTATCGCGAGTCACTGTATATATATTTTAATTGATACAATCCGAGCGGTAAGATTGTATCGTGTGGGAACGTTCAATTACTAGATTATTAGGCAATAATTAAGAGTTTATAGATTTCACGATTTTACAAGACAAATATATTCTGTAATACGTTCTGTTACAAATGTCTGTGTCGCGAATGAGTTTAAGGATAGTTTACAATTAAATATGTTACCTATGTTGCACGGTTTTGACGCACTGGCAATGCGGGGTCAGGGTTGTGTTTGATTCGAAAGGGACTTTAACCCGATCTCACTAGAATTGAACTTGAGCGTGTAACGCGACGTGACTCTAACGTGATAGCACGATCGTTGAATCTTGCGGAACCGTTACTGTACGCAACTAAGATCAACCGAACCGTCGTCAGACGTTTCCAAAAGCACACTGAACCGTCGTCTGACGTTTCTAAAACTCAACTGAACCGTCGTCTGACGTTTCTGAAGTAAAACTGAACCGAAGAGGATGAAAACGAGCGGGTTTATATACCTTGAAAATGAAAGGGGTGCTCTGTTAATGTTTAATGTCACGTGGGGTCACACAGATGTTTTTTGTCAGTTCTAACGAGACCAGGCCTCAGTTACATTTTTCGTTAACAAAGGGGCTAGTGGAAAGGTTATCTGGGCTATTTCCAAAATAATTAACGGATGCCAGAAGGGTGTTCTCAAGAGTTTCATAAACAGTCGTACTGTTTTAAAAAGGGGTCTGTTGGGACGTCTTTCGTTCTGGGAAAAGAGATTAGAGTTTCGTAAACGAAATGCATCTGGAGGAGACATCTCCATACGTAACACTGTATTTTAATAGCAACTTACTTTACAGTCAAACCTGTTTTTGTGTAGTTCTTCGAAACCTTTACGGGACCAATTGAAATTTCCGACTTTAATTCTACGAATGATTTAAATTTCTCCCTGCTTAAGGTGGGAATACTGAATCAATATTTTTTTTTTGCCGTTTCTTCTGTGCGGTCTCTATCTACAAAAGCAGGTTTGACTGTATACATTACTGACCCCCATTCTATTACGTTGTTCCGGTGTACCCTACGAGCTCCTTGATGCACACGGACAAAAGGTTAATTGTAAAATATTTCTGTTCTAGCGCTAACGTGTAAAAAACGCTGGCAGAATATCCGAGATCTGTATAGAAAAAAGAGGATGAAAGAACGAGCGGTGCAGAGTGGTCAGGCGGCGAGCACCGCCCATAGAAAATATAGGCATTGGGAGAGCCTGCAATTTTTATCCCCATATTTCGAAGAAAGGATGATGATATCGAGTACTGGGGGTTCCCAGAGGTGAGAAATGTTTAATAAATATTCAACAAATAGTTTAAATTCTATTAACAAACGAAAAAATTATGAACATATACTAAATATTTAAGGGTTTAATATTTTGTGGGATTGTCATTTGATTTTGCAATAGCTTCGAGTCTTCTTGGCATGGAATGCACTAAGTTGGATGTTGTAGCAGGCTATATTTTATTCCACTCTTCTAGTAAAGCTGCTTTTAAACTTTCTTTAGATGAAATATTGTGACGTTTTTTCCGCGAAGAACTAAGCTAACCTTAAAATTATTACGTTCTATTTATTCTGTAAGTCTATCGGGCACCGATAAACCTTGAACATTTAAAGAAACATAATTAAATAATCAAATCGGCTTGATTAGTATTTTTACTATGTCAACGTATTACATCTTAAAGTATTAACCACATTCCGCAGCGCGTCTGTTCGGCGATCGACTGTTCATCTGCTTATATTAGGTACGCTCCCGGTATACGTATACATTTTTCTTTACTTGAATAGTTCTGTTTTTATGTCTAACTATATAATAATCAATGGTATGTTTGTAGATTTTTTTAGAAGCAATATCTAAATATTAAAAAAATAATTTTAAGGTAAAATTCGCAAAAAAAATTTTGGAGCAAATGTTAACATCATCAATTTTTAGTTACACATCTTCTTTATTGGGGTAGTATTAAATATTTTTTCTGCAGTTGATCTATACGTGTCTTCCAGTTCTGAATACTCCGTTATAGAGAAAACGGTTTTGTAAAAGTTTTGTAAAAATGGATGGACAAAGTGTCCGTGTTTTATTATTTTGTACCTGTAGCCCGTCCGTTTACCTTTCCCTTTATGTTCACCTTTTCTTTTCTCTACTCGCTTTATGACTCTGTCGATCATCAGTACCAGGTAACGGATTACTAGGGTTAGGGAATCTTATCTTACAATTATTTTTTTAATATTTAGATATTGCTTCTAAAAGAAATCTACAAACATACCATTGATTATTACATAGTTAGACATAAAAAAAGAATCAATCGAGTAAAGAAAAATGTATATGTTAGAAATATGTAAAGACTATGTAAGAGACTCGTTCACTTCAAAAGTTCTGGGGTAAGTGCTGCGATGTCCGACACAGTCCTCTCACCAAAAGGCACCCTTGCCTTCCCCACTCCGTGGCCAGATCCTCTTGGAACAAAGTCCCAATTCATCGGGGCACTGCAACCTTGGGTTGCATGCCCCTGCAAGCAGTCACTCGTCACACCCTCATAAACATTACCTTGCCGAACGATAGTGGATGGCCCAAAGTGCCCATCCGCCATCGCCCGACGACAGTTCTGTTTAGTCTCAAGCATCCCTATTCAAGGCGTCACGTAGGCTCAGAACCTACCATAAATCCTTCGAATCCTAAGGGTCGCTTCGGTATTAGTTGTTGACTTGACTTTAAACATGTTGACGCTAACATATACGTATACCGGAAGCGAATCTAGTATAAGCAGATGAATTTAAATAAGCAGTAAAACTTAAATTTAAATTAAAATTGAAATCAAAATTGAACTTAATATAAAATTTCTTTCACATGGCATTTTTACGATAACAATTTTTTATTTCTAAATAGTTCATATGTACATTCACATTAAGATAGATTAAGCTAGATTGCCTTACATCATATTTTACACAAAAAAATTCGGTTACTTAAAAAATTCTTACAGTTTTTTATCCTTCTCCTTAAATCAAACTCGAGAGTAAAATTTAAATTTAAATTAAAATTAAACTACTTTTATTTCTAACTTACAGCTACCTTATTTTCTATCTCTTACGCCAAACGCTTATACCTACTTATACCTATTTACACCCACTTATACCTGACGCTTACATCTACTTATACCTACCTAGACCTACTCATACCTAACGTGTATACCTATTTATACCTACTTACATCTATTTATGCCTAACGCTTTGAACCTGCTTATTCTAAATAAACAGTAATTAGCAAAACTGAGTCCACATTATTCGAAACAACATAACTTTCTAAAAATTAGATCAAATGATTCGAATTGTATTGAGAAGTTAGCAGGATTGGCTCATTAGACGAGGCGCGGGAAAAGTCTTTGGAAAAATTTCAGTTGGTTGGAGTCGCAAAAAGAACAGTAACAGTTGGTTCTCTCGGCATTTTTGCCTAAGCATGTAATGAAAGTTTGAAACATCTGTTTAATTCACTCGAATAAATTATGTCCATGCTGGAAATGCCACAAGTTTTGAATAAATAGTTTGATGCGATTATCATCCAAAACTTGTGACATTTTCCAGCATGGCCACAATTTATCCGAGTGAATGAAACACTGTTTTAAATTTTCAATACATGCCCAGATAAAAAACTGGGAAAACCAACCACTACTATTCCTTCTGCGACTCCAACCAACTCGAAATTTTTTTCAGAAACTTTCTTGCACCTCGTCTAATGAACTGATCCTTCTAACTTCTCAATGACATTCCAGTCGTTCGATCTAATTTTAAAAAAGTTATACTGTTACAAATAACGCGAACTCAGGTTTGCTAATTCCTGTAACTCTTAAAACTAACTTAAAACTAACTTAAAACTAACTACATACTTTAAATATTCGCTGTTTGGAAAAAGTTTTTAAATCTTTCCCGCACGTCGAAGGCCTCTCGGATGGCGTTGGATCCGTGGTGGCTCAGGTTCCTCATGATGCCTTCACCCTGGGTCGTCGCGTCCGTTTCGATGGGCCATTCCATCCCACCAGCTGCCTCGTGTGTCCGTATATAATTGTGCAATGCGCACGTTGTAGTAATTATATGATCTGCGTTGTCTGCTGTTGCCTGAATCCGGCGGCTGAATATCCGGAACTTTTGTGTCAATATGCCGAATGCATTTTCAACGACCCGCCGGGCCATCGATAATTTTTGATTGTATCTCGTCATGGCGGCGTCCCCCTCTGCGCGGCTGCCCGGGTACGGCCTAAGTAAATTAGTCCTTAGCGGGAATGCCTCGTCGCCAAGAAAGACAGACGGGGCACTGACCGATGTGCCCGGCAAATTAATGTCGGGCAACATCGGGTAAGCCCCGCTCATCATCCTTCGCCCCAATTCGGACTTCGCAAAAATCCCGCTATCGCTGTTGCGCCCGAAAGCGCCAACTTCGATGGCGATGAAATTTGCGTCCGCATCAGCCAGGGCCAGCAAAACTATGGAAAATGTTTTCTTATAATTGTAAAACATTGATCTAGAGTTCGCTGGGGCCTGAATTGTAACATGTTTCCCGTCTATTGCCCCCAAGCAGTTCGGGAACCCGCATTTCTCCCAAAACTGCTGCCGGATATTTTCCCACTTCTCCACGCTGGGCGTGAATATTGTTTCCGGCAGCAGTGTTGAGGTAACGATGCGGCACGTTTCTCTAACGATCTTATGCACGGTTGAGTGGCCCATTCGAAAGCTGTAGCTTAATGATTTCAGCGAATCTCCCGTAACCAAATATCTGAAACCGTGATAAAAGTTTTTCGGTTTATTGCCTGTATAAATATCGTCTTAGCAAACGCAATAAAAAAGTGTTTATAAAATGTTTTTAGCTGCAAACCCACTTACCGTAAACATACAGCTAATCGTTCCTTCGGTCCGATTGGCTTCTTCATCCTGGTTTCTTCTCGGACCAGCTGGGGCCCTATTTTTCTCAATAGGTCCTCGAAACAATTCCGGGACATATGGAAATACCCATAGAAGTGGTCCTCCATGTCTGTTAGCATCTGCGTGATTAATACGCAGTCACCTTCTGTCTCGCGATTACGTCACAAAGGGTGGACTCCGTAGTGGCGCCTCCTTCTCCGCGAAACCTCCGGGTCTCGCCGCTGCTGCTCGTCTTCAAGATTCCGGACATTGCGCCGGTACACACCAATTGTATGCACAATTGCTGCTACCGTCACCACGGCCGACGTTAAATTCGAGCACTCCATACCAACTAAAGTCGCGAGCTATACAAAAAACACTCTTCGATGGTAGGCCAAAAAATGGTGCTGAGATCTTGCCCTGCAGCGCGTTATATGCTTTTTCGGTGTACCCTCCCCCACAACGACATGGTGGGGGTGGATTTGCTTTTTAAGAAAATTTGCAGATTGCTGTCGGCATGCGGACAGCAATAAATCATTTGGCCACCAGATTTGCCGTTTTCCCCGTGCGCTTTACAGCCAAAGCATCGGTTATTTTTTCGCCATTCCAAGGCGAATGGTTATGACAGAATAAATTTTCCGTGCGCCACCCACGGTCAAGGACTCCCAAGACGGCACAAAAAAACAGAATCTTCAGAGTGTCAGCCGTATTCACCTGAGTTGTTTGGCAAATTAACTTACGCACGGAATTACAAGCACGCGACCAAGGCCAGGTATAAGAATCCCTATCGGCAACGTACCGATCATAAATCAAGTGCGTCATAAATCGAAAATCCTTCCGAATTTACCTGCCGATTTCGTAATTTTTAAGCCAACTAAGAGCAGCACATGTTGAGCCCCGTACACCGTTGGCGCACAAAGATTTATAACCGTAGACGCCTACAAAACAAATGTTGTACGTACACTCTCGCTTTTCCAATTTTCGGTTTTGGTCGTCGCTAATACACGACAGCGGCCGCTCTGCATGGATGAGATAGAATTCAGAAGTTCTCCATATACATTTTTTCGTGTCGTAAGACAAAACGATGCAATTTACGTGGAATTAATTCTTCCTATTCTACAAATTATTATGCAATTGAGTCATTACACGCGATATCGGACACTCTTGTGAGTATTGTTTCGGATTTCTTCCACTTTCGCTTGGACTACAACGTATTTCAATGTCGTTAAAATCCGAGACATATACCCCAACAAATGATCGAATGCACATGGAATGATCCCCTTCGTAGTAAATGTGGCTGATTTCTCTTTAAAAAAAACCTTCATTTTGAGCAATTGTGGCGCTTTGCTGGAATGGAAGGCGCTATGCGAACTCTGTGGATGGTATCTGGTCGGCGTGTGCCACGACAGCATCCGAACAGAATCCGATTTCGGGGTGTAGAAAAGAATATTGCTCTTCTGAATTGTAATATAAATCTTAATCATAAAACCTGCACGGTCACACCTAGCAGTCCCAAAAAGGTGCGCCTCGAGCGCAAAGGATGGTACGGATGAATAAACGGCGATTGTCATCGATGCTGCCCGATTTGCCTCTTTTATTTGCTCTTATACAGTGACTCAAACAATTGATCAAATATTTGAACAAAAAGAAAACAAGTCACAGTACACCTTTCTTAGAATCTTGCTTAAGACTGTTAATATATAAACGACAAATGTTAACATTGCGTCGGTACTTCACGACAGTTTAGGCCCTGTAATCGTACAAAACGAACGTGTATTACGAATTATATTCTGTGTATTATTTGATCAATTATTTGTGTTAAGCTCAATTTGTGAAAAATTCTTATATTTTTGGCATTCCTTAGCACAAATATAATTACTGGTAACTCATAACGTTATTTTTAAACTTTCGAGAATACGTTTGTGATAAAATAATAAATGAAAAAAAATATTTCTAGTCATATTTCATAATGAGACCAATAAAAGCAAGTAAAATATCAGAAATTAAAAAGTTAATAACATCTGGGCTTTCTCATCGCGAGATTTCTAAGAAGGTACTGTACTCTGTTGGTACTGTGTCTTCAGTACGTAAAACTGTGAAAGAAAACATACTAAAATGCAACGCGCGGCGGCCGCTCTGCATGGATGAGTTAGAATTCAGAAGTTCTCCATATACATTTTTTCGTGTCGTGAGACAAAACGATGCAATTTACGTGGAATTAATTCTTCCTATTCTACAAATTATTATGCAATTGAGTCATTACACGCGATATCGGACACTCTTGCGAGTATTGTTTCGGATTTCTTCCACTTTCGCTTGGACTACAACGTATTTCAATGTCGTTAAAATCCGAGACATATACCCCAACAAATGATCGAATGCACATGGAATGATCCCCTTTCTAATGTGGATACTTCCTTAAAAAAAAAAAAATAACTATTCTCGTTTTTACAATGTATGTATAATTTACGTTAATATATAAGGACGTGCGATGCTGTTTCACGAAGAGGCAGGAACGACTCCTATCTCCATACCGTTGTAAAAGAGAGATACCGATAGTTTACCTAGGGAGCTGTAGAGCTCGTAAACCTTTTTTTTTTGTGCCCCGCACAGCAGGGGGGTGGACCCAACCGGCCGCCGTCAGAAAATAGTCGACGGCCGGCGCCGATCTTGGCCAGATCCTCGGTACATAGCTTTTGCCTAGAATCCGTACCTAGTACCCACCGGCCGCCGGCAAGTTTGAATCGACCCTTACCCTGCCCGTGACCGTCACGGGATACACTGTGAAAGGGTTTTAACGTGTTAAATAACAGATACATCGGTAGTCCCCGAAACTACGTGACGTCTTGAATAGGGATGCATGAGACTAAACAGAACTGTCGTCGGGCGATGGCGGTTGGGCACTTTGGCCATCCAGCTATCCGCTCGGCAAGGATATGTGTTTACGAGGGTGTGACGAGTTGCAGTGGCATGCAACTCAAGGTTGCATTGCCCCGAAGAATTGGGACTTTGTTCCGAGTGGAGAAGGCAAGGGTGCCTCTGGTGAGAGAACTGTGTTGGAGAGCGCAGCACCGTCTCAACCTTCCTAACATACACGTATACCTACAAATCGATAAGGATAATTTAAAAAATAGGGCGTTTAGTTATAAATTACCTTGTATTTTTTTAAATACTCGGAATATGAACATTAACACTAAACTTACGGAGGCACAAAACATATAAACGTGAAACGTTTTATAGAAGGGAGAAGACTGAATTTATTTAAACTTTGTACGATTTTCACTATAATATATGCTTGAATAAAGAGGTCAATTCAGTAATTTCCTATAAATACGTTTTTATAATTTCAATAATTGTGAAATAGAAAAGCGGTGGTTTGACCATGGTAGGTTTAGTGTTAAATGTCAAGAGGTACGAAAAAATTGATGATCAAAAAATAAAATAACTAAATAAAAAAAAAATAAAAATAAAAACAAATAAAAAACAATTTTAAATATTATTTTCAGACAGTAAAATTTAAAGAGTTAGAAGCCACGTTCGCCCCCTCGACCACCCCGTCGTCCGCCCCTTCTTCTGCCTCGTCGGCCGATGCCTCTCAATTTTTTAAAGATTTCCCACCTTGCCTCACGCCTGATTTTTTTCTGCAACATATAAAGTACATTAAGGGTTTATATACAGTTAGGAGGCCCAAAAAAAGCAATTTTTTAAGAATTTTTCCTGAGAAGACCTTTACATCTATTAATGTAAAAATTTGTACACATATTATGGTAACTTTTAACTGTATTTTAACATTTTTTATTTGTAAAAATAATAATTTTGAAACCTGCTATAGCTGATCTCCTGGAGCTCCTCTCAAAAAGGCGCTTTGCGGTGACCACTATATCTCTGGACTGGATCGTCAAAAATGAAAAAACCAAACTGATTTCGTTAAAGAAATGTATAATCTAGTAATTAATCGAAGAAATAAGCAAAATAAAATTTTGTGACAAAATGGCAGCTTTTCAAAGAAAAAAATCGATTTTTCACAAAAATTTTGGCCTTAAATTGTTCATAAAAAAAAATATTCATCGGAGAGAAAAAAGCTTCGATTAATTACTAAAAAATATACTTAAGAAGCTTGTGTTAAAATTTGAGAGTGATCGGTTCAGCCGTTTCAGAGAAATCGTGGTCACCTACTTTGAAAACATAGTTTCGAGAAAAACGCGTCGAAAGATCGCGTTGAAATGCTCTGACGCTCTCAAACGCTATGACACGTATTTACAAATATGGGTGTAACTTCGAAAATAATTGCCGGATTGACTTGAAATTTTTTGTGCGTATACTTAAATATATGTACAGGGTGTATAAAAAGGTTTGATTTTGGCAAGCGTAGGCGTATTCTACATCTTCGGATCGATGAATATCTGTAAAAAAAGTTGCCGCAAAAGTGTCCTTGACCTTGAATTTCAAGGTCAAATTTTTTTTATTGCATTGTATTCTACTCATCATGAGGATAAAAAGTGTCAAAGGAACCATGGGTCAAAACTTGACCGTTCTCATAAAAAATAATATTACAGTTATTACTAATAAAGTAAGCAGTTACTATTATTATTATTATTATTATTATTATTATTATTATTATCAATTACTAACGTAATTGATCACAATCAATATTACCTTTCAAGTCATGAAAGATGTTCATCTTCTATTTCTTCTTCTAAGCCAAAGAACCGATCCATTCTGATTAATATTGCTTAACACATTAAGGACCGCTCACGAGTTTTCTCGTGTTTCGCGTCCCATTTGTTAAGGGGGCGCGCACGAATTTGACCTTGACTTCTGTCCATATACATTTACGTGTAAAAAAAGTTTACAAACTGACGCTTCAATATAGCAACGAGCAGTTTAAAAGTGGTCAATTATGATTCCTAAAAGTCCTAAAATTGTCTGTGCAGAGCCCAAATTGCGAATTTCTACCTCATCGTGGAGTAATTTGTAATATTCTGCCGAAAATTCGCTTTCTGAAGAAAGTATGACGTCACAAGATGGCTGCCGCTGAGCGTTTCTCTTAATTTCGAGAGATTTAGAGTTCATATCGAAAAAAGGGCTCTGCACAGACAATTCAAAGACATCTACAAACACGGTGGTGTGCATTTTTAATTGATTAATTACTTATTAAAGACGTAATTTGTCAACTAAAAAAGGCACCATTTCGCGGTACTGTTTACTAGCGCCACGGTCTCTCCGCGGCAAACACTGTACGTTGCGATAGAATACGGTCGATAATGCAGATCAATAGTACAGGTTTACGTATGTACGATATGTATGCTGACGAATATTGCAAATTACTCGACTCTGAGGCAGAAATTCGAATTTTGGCCTCTGCACAGACAAAGCTTGAACCCTTGGGAAAGACAATTGACCATTTACAAATTGCTCATTGCAGTATTGGAGCGTCAGTTTGAAAACTTTCTGACCCTTGCACGTTTCGCTTCGCATCGTGTGACGTCATGCTTGCTTCGAACGACTCGCGACAGGCCGTATGCTGTCGAATATTGCAAATTACTCGACTCTGAGGCAGAAATTCGAATTTTGGCCTCTGCACAGACAGCTTGAACCCTTGGGAAAGACAATTGACCATTTACAAACTGCTCATTGCAATATTGGAGCGTCAGTTTGAAAACTTTCTGACCCCTGCACGTTTCGCTTCGCATCGTGTGACGTCATGCTTGTATCGAATGACAAAAATCGAAAAATCTTCTTTTTCTGCCAAATAAAATATTTTCGAGCCTTCGGGTCACCGATTCGGTTGAAACTTTGCACACTTATAGATCTCGTTCTCCTGTTCACAAATATATACCATTATAGGAGTAGATGGCCAATAGTCCTGTCGACCTAAATGCTTTTTTTTAAATTTCATTATGTTTTATCATTGCATAGATTAAATTTCACGCATTAAATTGAATTACAAATAACATGTATTTATTTTCTAACAGAAGTAGAATATGGAAAGACCGTACTTGTTCAAAAAAGGTAGATGAACTTATTTCACATCACATAAACGTAATAGTAACTTGTTGAAAATCCGGAAAATTAACACAAAATATTTATGAAGAATTCTTAAAATTTAATATATAAATTACTATTACTATTTAATTACTATTGATTATTATATAATATATAATAATAGTAAATAATCCTGTTGTTAGAAAATAGATACATGTTATTTGTAATTCAAAATGCACTTTAATGGAATTAATAGTATAAATATGCAATGATAAAACATAATGAAATTTAAAAAAAAATGCATTTAGTCGGCAGGATTCGAATCCTGGAATCTCCTTGTAAATATCGGAAAGAATTAGAATTGTTTCATGCTGTGCGTGTAACTTGAAGCGTTCAAATATTTAATTATTTTTATTGTGATTGTGTTCTATATAAATATACGTTTATATACGTATATAAAACTTCTCGGTAAACTTTGGAAATCGCTATAAACTTTTATTTAAATATTATATAATATTATTCAAGTTTATTTTATCTTGGGATATGGGATTTATTTCAATGAACACACAGTTGATTTTAAAAGAAAACTGTTTTATTCAAAGATACGGAAGGATTCTGTTAGCTCTTGATACCTCGACTCTCTGGACGAGACTAAAGAAAATGTGCAACGGAAAAACCGTTGCTTAGGTTTGAAACCCGAAACGCGAAATAGCCTGGGCCTGCAAAGACAATTTATGACCCCCCGACCCTTAAGAGTCAGGGTACTGCCAGAGACCCATTGACAATGAAAATAACCAGGACCCGCGTCCTGGTCCTCTAAAGTGTTTCTCAACACAAAGATTATTTTTGCTTATATTAGATATGAAAAAACCAACACGCCTCCTCAAAAATGAATCGGCTGTGTTTAGATGTATCTTATACATACATTTGTTATAAGCTTATATATATATTGTGACGTGGCAGAATTGCCACGTCCCTCCGAACCTGTGGCATAAGACCGGGCCCCTCTCTGGTCGTATCAAATGCGACTTCGGCACCCGCGAACGCTCTCCCTGGGACAGTCTCAACTGATCAAGGGCAGAGAAATGATGCGTTTTAAACGCCGCGCCACTTGACGCGACGCGAATTCCAGGATCGTATCCGGGTCCCAAGGGGACCCGGACTTCTTTCCCTACGCTGCCGGAAGCGGGAAACCTCGGAGAGAGGCGCTCGAGAGACGTGGCCAAGAAAACCCCCCCCCCATTGGACAGCGAGGGAGAAACCGAGCCCAGGTTCACCAGCCTGGAGGAGCCGTCGAGGGAACTCGGACTGGAGAAGACGATCGTCTCCACCTCGCGGCTGCCTCACCCGCCAAATGCCGAGAGTCCGACGCGGGATTGGCTCGGGATCTTCCTCCGCGGGAAAACCGCCAATCGGCGTCCAACGGCCAAACCGATTGCCGAACGTCATGGTCCCCGGATCGTCGGGCGCGGCCCTGCCGCGCCGAAAATCGCGATAGGTCCGAGCGTCGCGCCGGAGTAGGGAAATTTAGGAAAACGGGGGACGCCTCGCTTCCGCGCTGCCGAGCCGAACCGAAGTAGGTCACTGTGCCGAAGACCTTCGCGAGTCGTAGTAACTTAAACATTGCTTAAGATCGAGTACTTTGTTAACCAAGAACTGATACCACTTGAGAGTTGCTGCCGGAAGTAATTGAGCGGAGCTGTGCCGATTGGTAAGTCCCGATCAGGCTTTCTCTCTTTACGATTTGGTGATTTCTGATTTCGTGTTGGCTCGGCAACGTCTTGGTGAACGACCGCGATTCGCGTCGTTACGACGCCTTCCGTTGCTGCCGGAAAAGCGCGTGGGTTAGAGTTACGCGTGGGGCACGGGAGCGTCGGTCGTCGTACGTGCGGGTTGGGTTTGTAACGCGAAATTATTCGTATTATTCGAAGTATTCGCGGGGAATCCGTAGGTCGACGATTTTGGTGGGGAGAAATCCCAAATTAATTGGCGTTACCTAGAGACTGCCCACGGTGGGACGACGCGACGGTGCGAAATCGCCGTTTCCGACTGATATTCTTCGGTACGGTCGTGGAAAACCTTTTGCGCGTGTAACATCTGGACACGGTCCCATCTAGCTCGACTGATTGCCAATAACGACGCAGAACATCGCGTCCGGGGTCGTGTCCGACGCGTACATCGAGCGATAACAGCGCGAGCGACCGAAAATCCGTCGATTGTTAAACATTCTCGCGCGGGCTATTTTCCTACGGCTGCCGGTTTTGCTGCCGACAGCCGCGTGTAACCTCTTAGTTCAATAAACTATTGTAAAGCCCCTAGTTGGCATTCAGATTCTTTGAGAAACCTTTCCGCCGCGGGGAACGTCCCGTACTCCTCCTCGTCAAACCCTGGACCCGGGTGAGCTATCCCGGATATCGCTTGTCGCGTCTCGGTGAAATCCATTAGAGTTTCGTGTGGCATCTCTCGATGCCTGGCGCCCGTTATCAGGACTCGTTCCTCAAGTAAAGTTAGCAAAAACCGACTTTTCGACGCGTCGTTTGTCGCGGGTGGACTGCGTACCGCGCGGCCGGTGCGTGGGCCGGCTTTACCGCCTTAAAACCCGTAGTTGTCCAGGTTTTCGCCGTCCGTCGGATCGGGAAAACCCAGGCGACGTGACAATATATATAATTTTTTTTTTTTTTTTTTTTTATTTACGTATAAGTACCATTACTCTAAACATTATTAAATTAGGTATCAGAGAATTAATATTGTCCTTCCTTATCTTTCCTGGGAACTACATATGGTCCAACATTTGTTGCAAAGAATCAGGGAAACCCAGAAAACCTAATTAGACCATCCAATAATAATAAATTTCAATAAACATACATATATATTTTTATTATAAAATTAAACAATCTATTGATATATATTTTTTTTTTTTTTTTTATTTTAATCCCATTCCATCTCGGAGCTGTAAGAATGTGACTGCAGGTAGCGGCTTTGTTAAAATATCTGCCAGTTGATTTCCTGTAGGAACATATTTTAATCTGATTATATTATTCTCGATTTGTTCCCTGGAAAAATGATATTTAATATCTATATGTTTTGATCTTTTGTGGTTTGTTGGATTATTTGCAATACTAATACATCCATTATTGTCTTCATATATTGTGATTGGTTCGGAAATATTTATATTAATTGTTTTCGCTAATGATCGTAGCCACAATGCTTCTCTAACTGCCTCAAAAAGAGCCATATATTCAGCCTCAGTAGACGAAGCAGCTACAGACGTTTGTCTTCTTGTAGACCAGCATATAGTACACTGTTCAAATAATTTAAATAAATAGCCAGTAGTACTTCTTCTATCATTTCTATCACTTCCTCCCCAATCAGAATCAACATAACCACATAGAAGATCATTATAGTCACCCTTGATATAGATTAATTTAATATGCATTGATCCTTTAAGATATCTGAGTACCCGCTTTAAACATTGCCAAAGTTCTTTATTGTTCTTAGTTAGATATCGACTCAAAATATTTACAGCTGTGCTTATATCGGGTCTAGTACACAGCATTACGTACATTAAACATCCGATAAGATTTCGGCATGGAGCCTCATGTTTCTCATCAGAATTCAATGCCGTATAATCTAATTTATTTTCCAGAGGCGTACTAGTTGCCTTACAATCAGTCATATTAAATTTTTCTAAAATCGTCTTAATATATGCACTTTGATCCATACATATTTTATTTTTGCTTCTTTCAATTTTGATACCTAAGAAAAGTTTAATATCTTTCAAATCTTTCATGCAAAATTTATTCATTAAGTAATTTTTAAAACTATTCATAACTTCAATATCAGCAGTAGCTATTACCAGATCATCTACATAAAGTACAACATATATATTTCGAGATACATCTCCTTTATCTAAAATATATATGCATCTGTCAACTGAAGAGTTTTTAAAACCTCTTTCTATAAGCGCTTGTTCGAAAACCTCAAACCAGCATCTTGCTGCTTGTTTAAGTCCATATAATGCTTTATTTAATCTACATACTTCATTATTGCTACTTTTAATTCCTTCAGGAACTCTCATGTAAATTTCTTCTTTTAACGTACCATTTAGAAATGCTGTTTTAACGTCCATGTGATGTACCAGCAAATCAAACTGATTTGCAAATGCCAAAATAAATCTAAAACTTGAAATCCTTGCAACCGGTGCAAATGTTTCATTATAATCTACTAAATATTGCTGACTAAAACCTCGTGCAACAAGACGAGCCTTATATTTTAATGGATTTCCATATTCATCATTTTTAATAGTGAATATCCATTTACAATCAACAATATTTTTATTATTAGGTTTCGGTACTAGAGTCCATGTATTGTTAATTAAAAGAGAATTAATTTCATCTTTAATAGCCTGTTCCCATTTCATTTTATCATCACTATTTTCGATTTCATGATATGATTTAGGAACTTCATAAACAATAGACTGAGCGGATAGAAGATAATCATCTGGCATTTCTTCTTCATTATAAGAAACAGTTGGACGATGTTTGATCCTCTCACTCCTCCTTAATTCGGGAGACAATTTTCCTTTTTCATTATCATCATTATCATTTTTGTTACTATTACTATTAAAAGATTCATTGCACGTATCTGTTTCTATTACAGATTTATTAAGTTCATTACTTAATTTGGCATTTTCATTTGTTTCGACTACCTTTGTTGTAGTTGTATCTAATTTATAATTATTAGATTTTTGAGAGATTACTGATTTAGATTTATCAGTTTCAGATCGAACCATTACTGGCCTTGAAACTACAAAATTAGTTTCATCCATTATTACATCTCTCACTACATCAAACTTACCAGTTCCAACATTCCATACTTTATAACCATTTACTTCGTATCCAACTAGAATACCTTTCCAGGATTTATCATCAAATTTTGATTCTCTGGTTTTATTATGAACATACACAGTTGATCCGAAAACCCTTAAATATCTTAATTGAGGCTTTTTCATATGCCACATTTCATATGGTGTTTTTGATTCTTTCAAAACCTTTGTTGGGGTTATATTTATCAAATATGTATGTTCCGTCTCAAGACAAAACAAATGTTTCGGTACAAACATCTGGGTGGCAGACTGCAGCTTACCTCCAGTCTGCCACGTTTTCAATGCACTAGCATTTATGGTAGCGGCCTGGGACAAATTTTACAACACCTCACCGGGCCCAGGTTTATAACGCCTTTCCGGACCCTTCGAGTGAGGGTACCACGCGGCCACCTCGGCACATGGTTACCCTCTCCCGTTGGCAAGGGTAGGCGTCAACGAAAACCAATAACAATGATTGACCAATTACAACCAAAACTAGAAGACAGAGATTCTTAGACCCCACCCACAGCGAGACTAGCTGCAAGCGGAGAAGAGACGACAAGTCCAGTCCACCAACTAGCCTGAAACGAACAAGTTTATCTCCGAGCAAGCGTAGAGTCACAGTCCTCCACCAAATTCACACATTTTAGTTATTCGGTTCTGTTAGCGTCAGAAGCGAAAGTGCAACCGATACGAACAAGAGTGTTCTTTGCACCAGCTGCACCATTCAAAAGGTGCACGACTAAACATTGGTCCTTCGAGCCGGATCCACCCTTGGAGCGACGGTTCACCACCAAGACGGAGCGGTCCAGTGTCCAAGATCGGATCTATCTTCCCAGCATCCACCAAGGAGCTACAACGGGAACTCCAACTTTGGCAAATCTTCCCAGCATCCACCAAGGAGCTACAACGGGAACTCCAACTTTGGCAAGTCTTCCCGGCATCCACCAAGGAGCTGCAAAGGAAGCACCAAGCGAACAGCCCATCCCAACGGAGACCAACAACGTCACATTGGGAGGCCTACTACAATTCCTGGACGACTTTTCTACGCTCACCACCTACAAGCCGCGGAGATCGGTGCAAATTTTGCCCAGGTAAGAGGTTGACTCATCTATCCTTCTATTCTCTCCGATTCCATACTACCCGCCGACAATTCAATCACAATGGCCGATACGATGAAAAGGCTTATCAGACAACGAGGTTCGCACAAAGCTCAATTAACGCGACTAGTCAATAACGTACGTTCCTTCGACGATGCTGAGGACGTAGACATGCTAGACCAGTTCCAAAAGAAACTAGAAGAAATTTCATCTAATTTTGCCGCGACTCAACTAGAAATCGAATCCCTAGAAGATAATTTGGACAACGAAGACATTCGCCAAGAGTTTGAGGGAAACTATTTTGAATGCAGCAGGGAAATCCGCAAGATCAGGCGTACATTTAAGCCCCCGGTGACCAATGCCAACAATCCTACAAATAGTAATACAGCGGTGCCTTTTAACATCAATACACAAAGTATTCTACCCAAAATTCAAATTAAGCCATTTGATGGTAATTTAGCAGAATGGAATAGTTTTCGCGACATGTTTACCGACCTAGTGCATAACAACAACTCGCTTCCAATAGTGCATAAATTCCACTTATTAAAATCTTATTTAAAGGGTGACGCGCTTGTAATAATAGAATCTCTAAATTCTACCGAGGAGAACTATGTCGTAGCATGGAATCTGTTGCAAAGGAGGTTTAACAATCCGCGGAAAATAATACAAGCTCACATTCGAGCGTTGTTTGAGCTCCCACAAATTCACTCGCACAATTTACAAATTTTACGTACGTTGACCGACAAGGTGGAAATGCATATTAACGCACTGAAGGCACTGGAACAACCAGTTGATTGGCATGAAATGCTCATTTATATTGTAACCGCAAAACTAGACAAACATACCCGACTTCAATGGGAACGTTCAGTAGATGAAGATAGGATGCCAACAATACAAGATTTAATTAAATTTCTAAACAAGTTTGCTCGCGACGCGGAACCCCTGCACCTAACAAATTGCAGACCGTCAAGCCTACCTAGGGACGGAATTCAGGTAGCCAGATACGTTGAGCGTCCGCGGCAGGTACACGTAACCGTACGACCCCAAGTCAATTGCCCCGTTTGCAGCAAAGGCCATTATATTCAATATTGCGAACAATTCTTACAATTAAAGCCACAAGATAGGGTAGCAGAATTAAGGAAGCATAAGCTTTGTCACAATTGTCTCCGACCTGATCATTCGACTATTCAATGTCGATCAGGTAATTGTCGACAATGCAACAAGAAACACAACACCCTGTTACATTTCGAGCCTTCAAAGACGGAACGCGCGACGGTATCAAACCCCGTAGCATCTTCCACAAACACCGTGACGCTACTTTCGCTCGCGCAATCAGAGCCACTGTTAGCTACCGCACGCGTGATCATCTACAATCGTGAAAACAAGGAAAATCAATGTAGAGCGCTACTCGATTCTTGCTCTCAATCCAATTTTATGACTGAAACCCTCGCGAAATCGCTAAAATTAAAGTTTCACAACCTCTCTCTGCCGGTTTCCGGGTTCGGGGAACAACAAAGTCAAGCTAGGTACTACGCAAAGACTAAATTCAAATCTAGAACGTCCAACTTCACCGAAGAAGTAGCATTTATAGTCGTTCCAAAAATCACAAGCCATCTACCGTCCTACCAAATAGATCGGTCCGGAATCCCCATACCGAGTCACTTAAAACTTGCAGACCCCGAATTCCACGTACCAGCTAGTATAGACATTTTTTGGGAGAATATCTGTACTACAAACTATTAGGCAGGAATCAAATTAGATTACCAAATGGAAAGGGCGTAATTCAAAAGACAGGACTAGGTTGGGTAATTTCGGGTCAGGTAGAATTAAAGCCAACAAAAAGGGAAAAAACGGTTTGCCACATAACGAATCACGCACTAAGTGAGCAACTAACAAAGTTTTGGGATCTAGAGGAATGCGAACCGCGTAGACATTTATCTGCGGAGGACAAACAATGTGAGCAATACTTCGCGACGACCACAACACGCGACGAGCAGGGCCGTTATATCGTTAGATTACCCTTTAACAACAAAACCGAGATGTTGGGAGAAACCTACAATCGTGCCTTAAAACGTTTTCATGCGTTAGAGCGACGACTACAAATCGATTCAAATCTCAAACAGCAATACAAAGAATTTATCGACGAATACCGTAAATTAGGTCATATGTCGGCAGCAAAGCAAACAACAAATTGCGATGGGTTTTATCTACCGCATCATGCTGTGGTAAAAACCACCAGCAATACAACAAAACTACGAGTAGTATTCGACGGATCTGCCAAATCTACCAGTGGGTTATCTCTCAATGATACTTTACTGGTAGGTCCGACTATTCAAGATGACCTCTTCCAGCAAGTAGTCAGATTTAGGATCCACCAATACGTACTAACAGCAGACATAGAAAAGATGTTTCGACAAATTAAAATACATCCCGAGGACGCGAAATTTCAAAAAATTTTATGGCGAGACAACCCCAATGAACCCATAAAAACATTCACGTTGGATACCGTTACGTACGGAACGGCCTCCGCGCCGTTCCTCGCGGTTCGAACCCTAAAGCAATTAGCAAGGGACGAGGGAGACTCGTACCCGCTAGCCGCCGCGGCCCTCGAAAATGATTTTTATATGGACGACTTACTGACGGGCGCGAACACAATAGAGCAAGCGGAAAAACTTCGGGACGACCTATTACAACTACTTAGCTTAGGCGGTTTCAATTTAAGACAATGGGCATCAAATCAACCGTCGTTAACTAAACATTTGGACCTCGCCTCAGACACCGTACATTTCAATGCATCTGAAACAAAAAAGACGCTAGGCATCTGCTGGAATGCAAAAACAGACACGATCACATACAATGTAAACCACATTCACAGTACCAGTCAAGTAACAAAGCGGGACATTTTATCAAAAACAGCCCAGTTATTTGACCCGTTAGGTTTGCTCGGACCCGTAATTATAAAGGCAAAATTTATAATGCAAGACATGTGGAAGCTAAAATTGGATTGGGACGAATCGGTACCACAATATATACACACCGCGTGGATTGATTTTCTTTCACAATTACCAAATTTAAACAATTTCAAAGTACAACGCAATATAATGGTGCCAAACCCGGTACATCTCCAATTACATGGATTCTCAGACGCAAGCGAAAGGGGTTACGGTGCATGCATTTATATTAGATCCGAAAATGAAGAAGGTAGAGTAGAAACGCATCTTCTCTCGGCAAAATCTAAAGTCGCACCATTGAAGTCGGTTACATTACCGCGACTAGAACTATGCGCAGCAACGTTGTTAGTGCAACTATACAAATCAATTTCCAATACGGTGAAACTAAAATTTGACAAAATCAAACTATGGACAGATTCCACGATAACGCTACATTGGATAAATACCTCTCCGCACTTACTAAAAACGTTTGTAGCTAATCGCGTTGCGGAAATACAATCGCACACAGAACCACATGATTGGTCAAATGTGATATCCTCGGACAATCCTGCAGATTTCATTTCTCGGGGTCAAGTAGCATCTCAGTTTATACATAACCATAATTGGTTACATGGGCCTCCTTGGCTAGTACAACCCGAAGCTTCTTGGCCGCACAACCCTATACTTCCAATAGAAATTCCGGAACAACGCACTATCGTGGTACTAATAGCGAAACCAAATGCAGATGATAAGACTCAACTATTCAATAAATTTTCATCATTTCCAAGGCTATTGAGAGTAGTTGCATACTGTTTACGATTTCGAAGTAAACATACGGGGGAACTATCAATTGCAGAGTTACGACAATCGCATAACCGCATAATAAAGTCAATACAGGCTCAACAATTTCATAAGGAATTGAAACAATTGACACAGGGTAGCGCAATAGACAAGAGCTCTAAACTAATCAGCTTAAACCCCTTCATTGATTCCGATGGTATTATGCGTGTTGGAGGTAGACTTAGGAATGCAAAAATTAAATACGGACAAAAACATCCCATTCTGCTACCAAAATCAAATCATATCACGTCGTTGATTTTACAACAAGAGCACGTCAATAATATGCACACGGGGGTACAAGGCACATTATATTCGGTACGACAACGGTACTGGCCCATTGATGGCAAAAATACCACCCGTTTCACTATTCGGAAGTGTATACGATGTTTCAAGGCCAACCCAAGAAATTCACCAGACTACCTGATGGCTGACCTCCCCAAGGATCGGGTAATACCCGCTCGACCGTTTGAAAACGTTGGCATTGATTACTGTGGGCCACTATTCGTCAAAGAAAAACGTTTCCGAAACCAAAAACGATTAAAGTTCTATGTCGCGGTCTTTGTATGTTTTCTAACAAAGGCGGTTCACTTAGAACTAGCCAGTGATCTCACTACCGAAGCATTCCTAGCAGCATTCAAAAGATTCTCATCGAGGCGCGGCAAACCAAAAAACGTATATTCCGACAATGGAACGAATTTTATAGGAGCGAAGAACCTACTTACAGAACTCTTTAATTCCCAAAATCATAAAAAACAAATACAACAATATCTAACATCGCAAGCCGTAGAGGGGCATCTATCTCCACCTCAATCACCTCACTTCGGTGGTCTTTAGGAGGCTGCCGTAAAATCATTTAAGCATCATCTGATACGCACAGTCGGTGATACACTACTGACGTATGAACAATTGAACACGTATGTAATTGAGATCGAAGGCATCTTAAACTCCAGACCGCTAACTCCCTTGTCACCCGATCCCAATGACCTGCAAACGTTGACACCAGCCCACTTCCTCATCGGTGAGTCTCTTACCTCGTTACCTGAGCAAAATTTTAGTGGTACACCCTCCAATCGATTGTCTCTATGGCAACACATTCAACAAATGAAGCAGCATTTTTGGGACAGATGGCACAAAGAATATTTGAACGAGATAAACATCCGTACAAAATGGAAACAAGGCGGAGGCGACAATCTAAGGGTCAACGATCTAGTCCTTATCCGAGATGAAGGACTACCTTCAATGCGGTGGCCAATTGGACGAGTATTGGAAGTACACCCTGGAGGAGACAACGTAGTTCGCGTCGTGACTATCAAAACTGCGAGCGGAATTTATAAACGATCCATAAAAAAGATTTGCCCCTTGCCAATTGATCTTGTATAAACTGTAAAAATTCAATCGCTTCAGCACGTACACATTCATATGTATATATTATTCTATAGGTTCAATTTTTAGCATACATAACGATACTAACGCGTGCGTGGCGTACATATACACAATTTAGACTATATAGCGGACAACTCTAGACGTAATGCATTGTACATATCTATTTTATAGTACTAGGATTAATTAGCACTAAGTTGCGGCACTATATTTCTGCGCTATTAATCTTAACTGTTGTAGCTGGTCTCCTGTGGGTACAAGAGAGTCTCGGATCCTGTCAAGTCTCTTTACAAATTTCGAACGTGACCGTTCAAGGGTGGCGGCATGTTCCGTCTCAAGACAAAACAAATGTTTCGGTACAAACATCTGGGTGGCAGACTGCAGCTTACCTCCAGTCTGCCACGTTTTCAATGCACTAGCATTTATGGTAGCGGCCCGGGACAAATTTTACAACACCTCACCGGGCCCAGGTTTATAACGCCTTTCCGGACCCTTCGAGTGAGGGTACCACGCGGCCACCTCGGCACATGGTTACCCTCTCCCGTTGGCAAGGGTAGGCGTCAACGAAAACCAATAACAATGATTGACCAATTACAACCAAAACTACAAGACAGAGATTCTTAGACCCCACCCACAGCGAGACTAGCTGCAAGCGGAGAAGAGACGACAAGTCCAGTCCACCAACTAGCCTGAAACGAACAAGTTTATCTCCGAGCAAGCGTAGAGTCACAGTCCTCCACCAAATTCACGCATTTTAGTTATTCGGTTCTGTTAGCGTCAGAAGCGAAAGTGCAACCGATACGAACAAGAGTGTTCTTTGCACCAGCTGCACCATTCAAAAGGTGCACGACTAAACAATGTAGCTGTTAAAACAGCTTCTCCCCAAAAGGCTTTGTCTAAACCAGCTCCAGCTACCATAGCCCGAGCCTTTTCCGTTATGGTTCTTACCATACGTTCAGACACACCATTTAACTGTGGAGTACGTGGAACTGTTAAGTGGTAGCTTATGCCTTTTTCAACGCAATAATCTTTCATTTCGTTTGATAAATACTCCCTACCATTATCACTATATAAATTTACTACTTTTAAATTAAAGTGAGCTTCACTTTTGGCAACATAATCTCGAAAGGCAGAAAATACATCTGACTTCCGAGCAATTAAATATGTAACGCAATAGTGAGTATATTCATCCAAAAATAAAACAAAATAATTTCTTTCATTAATTGTAGTTGGAGTGATTGGACCACAAACATCTGTATGGACAATGAATAATGGGCGTCTTACATGACTTTTATCTTTAGCTTTTCTAAATGGTAGTCGTGCTTGTTTACCGTTTACACAAGCTTCACATAAATTATCATTTACTTTAACTTTTTCTATTTGCTTTATATCCGCAAACATCTCTTTATTCTTTAATTCTAAGAATTTATTTTTACCTATATGCCCTAAGCGCTGATGCCATAATGTATAGTTATTCCTTTCAGCACTAGTTGCTTGAGCAACACAATTTTTAAAATTCAAATTAAGCATAAATTCAATAACATTTAAGTTGTTCGAGGGCTTACATGATATTACTACATTACCATCTTTATGTATTTTTACTCCCTGTTCGTCGAACGTCACGCTCATTCCTGCCTGCTGAATCCTTCGAACCGAAAGTAAATTGTACGGTACATCTGAACAGTAGAAGACGTCCTGCAGCGTCCCTTGAATGCCCATATTGGTGATGATATTTATAGTCCCCTTCTTCGTTGCACTAATGTATGTACCATTTTTCGCGACGGAAATTTTTATTGGCACAGGAATTTCTTCAAAATTTTCGGCTACATCTTCTCTGTTTATGATGTGATCCGATGCACCCGAATCTAATATAAATGTAATCTTATCTTGTTCGATTTTGTCCTTCTCTTCATATTTCCCCACCATAAATGCAATATGTGATGGATCATAATTTGTAGAGGATGTGTTATAGTTTACTGAAGATGTAGATGGCTGCATCACTTCAATTGTCTGAGCCATTTTCTCACTTTGAATATTTGAATGTTTCATCTGTCTTTTATAATAATAACAGTCCTTTTTAATGTGGTTTGTTCTCCCGCACTGGTAACAACCTTTAATTTGTCCTTTAAATTTAGACGACTTATTTCTATTATTAATATAATGATTTTTAAAATTTTTCGAAATTTTATAATTGTTCCTCTTTGTTTTATTTATTTTAAAACCTGCACTCAGTGCTTTTAAGCTTGTGTCCCTATTTTCATTCATTAATTTTACTTCGTAATCCAGTAATCTGGTTTTTATAAACGCCAATGTTAAATTATCATCTGCTAATGTTTCTATCGCGGTTATTATACCATTATAGGACGCAGGTAAAGTCATTAATAAATTTGACACTTTGTCAGTTTCTTTCAGCACATCTCCCGCTGCTGAAAGCTCCGAAATTAATTCATCAAACATTTGGAAAAGTTTTATGAGTGGCGTATCACACTCGAGTTTTAAATTTAATAATCTCTTTTTGACAGCTAACTGTGTAACTACACTCTTTCGTTCATAAATAGCGTCCAAATCGTGTAGCACTTGCTTAGCACTATTTACACATTGCACAAAGCTATGAAAAGAATCTGATAAATACTCTACAATAATGTTTTTCGCAATTCCTTCCGCTTCTATCCATTCATCATTTAATTTATCCGGAGTTGGCTGATCAATAACTTTGATCACCTTAGGTTCGGTTAACAGTGAACGAATTCTAAATTTCCACACACTGTATTTTTCACCATTAAACGGTTGAATGTTTCTCTTTGAATTTGCCATTGTTTTATCGTCTTTATATTTAGCTGTACACTTAAAACTATGCACACACACGAATATATATAATGATTATAAGTATCTTATTTATCCTTTACGGTCTTTTATTTTATATGATACACTACACAGATAATACACAATTAAACTGAGTTTAATACGTAACTGGGCCCATAACCTCTTGGGATATGGGATTTATTTCAATGAACACACAGTTGATTTTAAAAGAAAACTGTTTTATTCAAAGATACGGAAGGATTCTGTTAGCTCTTGATACCTCGACTCTCTGGACGAGACTAAAGAAAATGTGCAACGGAAAAACCGTTGCTTAGGTTTGAAACCCGAAACGCGAAATAGCCTGGGCCTGCAAAGACAATTTATGACCCCCCGACCCTTAAGAGTCAGGGTACTGCCAGAGACCCATTGACAATGAAAATAACCAGGACCCGCGTCCTGGTCCTCTAAAGTGTTTCTCAACACAAAGATTATTTTTGCTTACATTAGATATGAAAAAACCAACATTTTACATTTAGTCTTTAGTTGTATATTTGTATTTGTTTGTTTGTTGACTTCAGATTCGACATCATTCAGATTCGTAAAAAAAATATGATTTTTGTTTAATTTTTAATGCGGGATAATAAAAACTGCAGGGGTAATGTGACAACGAGTCCTGCCTATATCTACGCGCCCGTGGTAATGTATGTGTTAGCATGTGTTGGTCGGCTGAATCGGACTCGTGAGGCACTGGAATCAGTTTCACGAAACGCTTGTACATTTACGAGTTTGATGACATGGCAACAGTGAGGCGAAGGATATGTGGCAACCATGTCTAGTCGCTAGCTTTCTCTCTCAATTTTCGTTTCTCTCTTCCGCTACTACTCAATCTTCTTACCGATACGTCGTAGACGCGAAAGGGGGCCCGCACGAATTTGACCTTGACTGTCACGCCATTCTCGCACTGGTCCTCGAACGGCCAGTAGGGAAAACAGATTGTGGAATTTTCTGTGTGGAACTACGTCGCGTCTACGACGTATCGATAAAAAAGGGTATATGAAATGCCGACTGTGGATGGTAAGAAGATTGAGCAGTAGTGGAAGAGAGAAACGAAAATTGAGAGAGAAAGCTAGCGACTAGACATGGTTGCCACATATCATCCTTCGCCTCACTGTTGCCGTGTCATCAAACTCGTAAATGTACAAGCGTTTCGTGAAACTGATTCCTGCCTCATGAGCCCGATTCAGCCCACCAACACATGCTAACACATACATTGCCACGGGCGCGTAGATATACGCAGGACTCGTTGTTACATTACCTCTGCAGTTTATCGCTAATATCTCTGAAATGACATTCAAACGGCGGTCACGTGTATGCAAACGATGAGGAAATCATTTGATTTATATTAAATTGAATCAGTTTATTCTTAACATTATAAGGATTTTATACATATTACCAGGAATGAGCCGGAAAATTCACTTTCTCTCAGAAAGAAAATTATATTCAAATACCATTTGAATGAAAAGCAGCTTTTTCTATGCTACGAAGCGCATAAAAAATTGAACAAAATTTATCATATTTTTTTTTACTTTAGATGTCAAATCTGAAGTCAACAAACAAACAAATACAAATGTACAACTAAAGACTAAATGTAAAATAAAGTTTGTAAATGTAATATAAAGTTTCTAAATGTAAAGTAAAATAAAGAGAAGTTTTATATACGTATATAAACGTATATTTATATAGAACACAATCACAATAAAAATAATTAAATATTTGAACGTTTCAAGTTACACGCACAGCATGAAACAATTCTAATTCTTTCCGATATTTAGTCGTGAGTTCAGTATGATATTTTTCATATAAAGTTCATGCTACGGTTTATTTGCATTTGTATAATATGTAGTAAGCTATCAGTAATTGGAACTTCGATACTTCAGTCACGACCAAATAGTCGAAAAATTAAAACCGTACCTAAAATTTCAATGATATTAATAAAAAAAAATCGATATTAAATTTGCACAAAGAAAATCATATGTATTTATCTGCATATACTGAGTTGGTTGTGTAATAAACTTCCGCGCTTTTCGTATTTTATTTAATTCCTGCAATTTTGTGTTTCGTCGCGCAAAGTATATAATATTCATTTGCAAGTCCTTTTCTTGCTTTACAAACCTATCTGCCTCAATTTTTTTCGAATTATGTAATTGTAAACAACTTTCAGGCTTTTGAAAAATTAGATAGGTTTGCAGAGCAAGAAAAAGACTTCGTGAAGCGCACGAGATAATGACGGAACGTGATCACAAGCGATCGGAGGTAGTCGGTAGTTTGATATTTTGGAATATGGAAACGGTGGCCCACGCGACAAATACGGCACCAGACGTAACCATAAACATTACGTCTGCGTTCGTTCACCCGGTCCCGGCGCCGAGCTCGATCAGGTGTGCTATTGTCAACGCCGGGACACGGTCGCGCAGAGACATTTCTTGTGGGGATTAGCGGAAGAACTTTATGGCCCTAATAAACAGCCGTCGTGGCTCGAGATGGTTTGGCGTTACCGGCGTTACCGGTAATCGCCTGCAACGTTATATAGTATTGTCATACTTATACTTATCCTTCATTTCAGGGATCAGGAACGGAAGGTTGCTAAAATAACTGTAACTAAATACTTAGTAATAAAATAAAATATTTTATTTGGCAGAAAAAGAATACCAACATTCGCTGCTAGGATAAGGAAAACTGCCAAAACCTTATCAGTATTCATACTACAAAACATACATTTTAAATATATTACAAAATGTATTATAACATAAAAAAAAAAAATAGAATTATTGTTTTTCTATTTCTAAAAGGTCCCCCTCAGCCTTCCTATTGAAGTAGTCCGCATGAGTCTCATCTGTAACATAACATAAGTATATGAATAAACTATTGAAACATATAATACATAAATTCGTATAATTGTGTATACATACCGGGCCTGAGATGCGCAGCTGGATGGTCTGGAATCAATTGACAACACTCTGGAGTCTATCAGGGAATCTGCAAAAATAAATAAATTTGAACCGCTGAAATAATCAGCGGTTTCGCACACTGTTTCACAGTGTGCGGCCCGACGACATCGCGTCAGGAAGCTCCAGCGATTCTAATGATTCGCGAGCTAAAGCATGATGCATTTTGCAATTTTGTACCGCTGAAATAATCAGCGGTTTCGCACACTGTTTCACAGTGTGCGGCCCGACGACATCGCGTCAGGAAGCTCCAGCAATTCTAATGATTCGCGAGCTAAAGCATGATGCATTTTGCAATTTTGTACCGCTGAAATAATCAGCGGTTTCGCACACTGTTTCACAGTGTGCGGCCCGACGACATCGCGCCAGGAAGCTCCAGCGATTCTAATGATTCGCGAGCTAAAGCATGATGCATTTTGCAAATTTGTACCGCTGAAATAATCAGCGGTTTTGCACACTGTTTGACAGTGTGCGGCCCGACGACATCGCGTCAGGAAGCTCCAGCGATTCTAATGATTCGCGAGCTGACAATGATTGGTTTTCGTCGCTCTATATCGGAGGGCTCTCGAATGGCCATACTCCTATTGTGTCGACTATCAACCATTTCCGGCAGCATGCAATGTATGTAAAATCGCGACAATTTTGACTGCATTTCTTGCTGCCAAAATTTGTCGTCTCTATATATCTTTAGCGATAGTAAGCCTTTGCGTGTCCAAACACAAAACAGGCAATACTTTCTTCGCGTTATGTGCAGCTGCCCTTGCACTTGATAAAAATAATAACTGTTTTTGTTCATTACAGTACCCGCATCATCCGCAAATATTTTGCGTACTGCAGGTACTGTTTTTATCGCTACTTCTGGCGATATATTTTCTGCCGTTTTTGGGCATTTTATTTCGACAATACCGTCGTCATCATCGATTACGCCGTCCGGAGAAGCTCCCAAAAATGGGATTGAAGCATCAATGAAGAGGCCACATTTTCTTATAGTGATGCCTTCTTTCTTCGAGAGTTCTTCTCGGGCAATGTCTTCGCACTGCCGCCCATGTTCTATGGAAGGCAAGTCCAAAACTTTTGGATATAAAAGTGACTTCACCAAATTACCACACGGCGTTTTTTTCAAACGTCGGCACACTTTCCCGAAGTTTGATGCCGTGAGTAACTTTGATTTGTACATTTGCCACTTTTGACTCTTGGCTTGTTCTGTGGTTTCCTTTTCAATATTTTCTTTGTTATTCTGCCAATCCTGCAGTATTTCCATGTGCCTTTCCTTCTCTAGGTTGAACACATGTTCCTCCATGTCCGGTTTTTCTGCGTTGGGTCCGTAATTTTTGTCTCTCGTCGTCTGTGAAAACGGCTTTCGCGCCTTCTTTGGCGAGGACTTTCGCTTTTCGTTTCTGTGTTGATTTTTCTGTTTTCTTCGGTTTTCCATCGCTTCCAAACATTTCGGCGGCTCCTTACGCTTTGCACGCATTATGCTGGACAATACTTCTTCTGTGTTATACTGTATAACAGCAGCGGCACATCTCGCGGTATATGAGCCCCTCTGACTCCAATTTAATCTTTTGCCGCCAGTATATTTCGTTATAATCGAATTGAAGCTCTCCACCGAGTTGTTATTGCTATTGTATAACAAACTTTCAGCGTGAGCTATAAGCGGATGGAAGATATCTTGAATCTTTTGATATATACCGATTTCTTTTAGATGCGGCACCATGTTTTCTTCATCGTTATTTGCGATGCGGTCGCAGAAATATCCGAGTCTTCGGCACTCTTTGTGCTCTCCAAAGACGTGGCTAGGAATGTTTGTCAAATCTTTTTGCAAGTTATTTATCTTGCGATTTATCGAAACATTTTCCTTTGCTCTATATATTGCAGCTTTCGTTACATCCGTACGCATTCTGCGAACGCTGTTTTCCACGGCTTTTCTGTATTGGCCAGGCGGAGTCTTCTTTGCAATATCTTTTAGTTTATTGCAGAAGTTGCGTAGCAAATGGTTCGTGCATTCAATCTTTTTCACACGAACCATCTCCGCTTTGTATGGATCACAATCTAAAATTTTCTTGTATACGCTGCTGTCGCCGTCAGCAATCAGTGTCGCATACACGAGACCTCTTTTTTTAATGCTGGTCTCGAAGCCATCAGCAATTGCGTCGCTCTCCATTTTTGTCGACGTTTGATGCCGTCCCCAGTTCTTGAAGCACGAATGTTTCTTCGTCTCTTCGTTTCTTCTGGCAGCGTTGTGGCAAATGACGCACATCTTGTTTTTGACACCAATGAATAAAACTTTTTTGGTGTGGTACCCAATTATTGCACCTACACCGGACATGGAGTCATACTTTCCAGTACGGTAGGATCTTTTCATCCAACTACCGTCAGCCACGACGGGGATGAAAGGAATTCCGGAAGATAAAACGTCGCCTCTTTCAATGGCTAAACGTTTTTCTTCCTCAGCCGCTGCTATCATTTCTGCTTCTGCAGCATTGATGCAGGACTCCACGATGTCGTCATGACATTTTCTGTATGTCCTTCGAGACATGCATGGGATGTTCATTGCTGAGAACATTTCTTCCATTTGCGTGTAACCGCCTCCACTAGTTAATGTACCGGCGACCGCACTGGAATTTACATTCAAGGTAGTAGTGTCTGCGGATTCACTATTTATTTCCGCTTTGTACTTGCACATCTTGCATTCAATCTGTATTTTTGTAATAAAGCCCAAGCGTCTCATGCCGGTTATGGTTAAATTCGCCATGGAACATGTCAAAGTTTCCGAATGGCTTTCCAGTTTTTTTATCTCCTCGAAGATGTGCCGCATATCCACGATACTCAGCTCCGTGGTCGTGGATTTATCAGAGGTTTTCTCCCGCGTTGATGACCCCGCGACGAAACAGTCTGTGTCGCTGGTCATTGATTGTGTCACATCCATCTTCTCGGGAATATCCTTGATTGATGGTTGCTGCGTTTCTGGATAATTTACTTCAGGCTTGGCTTGCGTTTCTTGCATTGCTGCAACCCTCTTCATCGCTGCTTGCTTACGTCTGTAAAGGAATAAACAAAATTGGACATAACAATCAAAGAAAAACGGCCAGAATTGGCAAATCGCAAAGGGATCATAGAACAAAATGCAAAATATTTTATTCATTAAAGTTCATTGTTTCAATAAAAAAATTGGATTTCACCTAAAAATACCGAAATTACTTTCTTGCCAACCTAATGCAATATTATTAAATATTGATATCAATCTACACGCAAGAGATAATATTATTAAACTACACTCATCAATCCACAACCAATTATCAGCGGCGGAAGAGACAAAGGACGCCGCGGAGGAACATACAAAGGAGGCCGCGGAGGAGGCCCCAAAGGGAGAATATACATATCTCATAATCATTATTATCCTCAATAATCAGTATTTTTTTATATTGTATTTGTTTTTGTATTTTTTAAATATTTTTTTTTGTATTGTATTTGTATTTTTTCATATTATTGTATTTTTATTATTGTATTTTTTATATTGTATTTGTAATGTATTTGAATTTGTTTTTGTATTTTTTTATATTTTTTTGTATTGTATTTGTATTTTTTTATATTATTGTATTTTTATTATTGTATTTTTTATATTGTATTTGTAATGTATTTGAATTTGTTTTTGTATTTTTTTATATTTTTTTGTATTGTATTTGTATTTTTTTATATTATTGTATTTTTATTAATATATGTATTTTTTATTCATGTATTTTCTGTTTTATTGTACATATATTAGTAGTAATTCTAAAAATAAAAAAAAAATAAAAAAATGTTCAATAAAATATTACTTCTTTTCTCCTTTCTTTCCTGTATGTTTTCCTTTTGACGCTCCATAAAGTTTTCAAGCGAAACGTGCAAGGGTCAGAAAGTTTTCAAACTGACGTTCCAATATTGCAATGAGCAGTTTGTAAATGGTCAATTGTCTTTCCCAAGGGTTCTAGCTTTGTCTGTGCAGAGGCCAAAATTCGAATTTCTGCCTCAGAGTCGAGTAATTTGCAATATTCGTCAGCATACACATCGTACATACGTAAACCTGTACTATTGATCTGCATTATCGACCGTATTCTATCGCAACGTACAGTGTTTGCCGCGGAGAGACCGTGGCGCTAGTAAACAGCACCGCGAAATGGTGCCTTTTTTAGTTGACAAATTACGGCTTTAATAAGTAATTAATCAATTAAAAATGCACACCACCGTGTTTGTAGATGTCTTTGAATTGTCTGTGCAGAGCCCTTTTTTCGATATGGACTCTAAATCTCTCGAAATTAAGAAAAACTCTCAGCGGCAGCCATCTTGTGACGTCATACTTTCTTCAGAAAGCGAATTTTCGGCAGAATATTACAAATTACTCCACGATGAGGTAGAAATTCGCAATTTGGGCTCTGCACAGACAATTTTAGGACTTTTAGGAATCATAATTGACCACTTTTAAACTGCTCGTTGCTATATTGAAGCGTCAGTTTGTAAACTTTTTTTACACGTAAATGTATATGGACAGAAGTCAAGGTCAAATTCATGCGCGCCCCCTTAAGGACCGCTCACGAGTTTTCTCGTGTTCGCGTCTCATCTGTTAAGGACCGCTCACGAGTTTTCTCGTGTTTCGCTGGGATCGGTTCTTTGGCTTAGAAGAAGAAATAGAAGATGAACATCTTTCATGACTTGAAAGGTAATATTGATTGTGATCAATTACGTTAGTAATTGATAATAATAATAATAATAATAATAATAGTAACTGCTTACTTTATTAGTAATAACTGTAATATTATTTTTTATGAGAACGGTCAAGTTTTGACCCATGGTTCCTTTGACACTTTTTATCCTCATGATGAGTAGAATACAATGCAATAAAAAAAATTTGACCTTGAAATTGAAGGTCAAGGACACTTTTGCGGCAACTTTTTTTACAGATCTTCATCGATCCGAAGATGTAGAATACGCCTACGCTTGCCAAAATCAAACCTTTTTATACATCCTGTACATTACGAAAATGAAATAAAAAAAAAACCGATTTTTTGAAAATTCTAACTGTATATAACCCCTTAATAAAACTAAAAGTAACAAATATGTCCAGCTGTGTCGAATGCCCGAACGATACAAGCTATTCGCACAGAACTCGGCTCGAATATTCAAGCTTGCCCGTAGACCTTGTAGGAACGTATGTATGTAATTTTGGTAATTGTGCATAAAAGGTTACACCTCACCGATTTCGACGTTTTTTAGGATGTCAGGTTGAAGATTCTGAAGAACATTTTCCTATAAATGTAACCGCCGCTCAGCTTTAGTTTTTGAGATATTCACGAAAAATTACAGCTACTGCCACATTAAATTTTGCCTACACGTGCATGCCTACAGATACATTGTATATACAGTGTACATGAAGACGATCGTCTAACGATCTATATACCGCGTGAACTTTTTATAACAAATGATGATGAACAACCAACAATGATGAACACACCCACCTTCCCAGTGATGCTGAGAAGGTGCTCACATCAAACAATAAACATTATATTATATTATTTAATATAGTTTAATATTATTGAATCATCAGAGTTGATCGCCCGAAAAAAAAGTAATCCAAATCAACACTAATTCCACTCGTTAGCAAATTCTATAATATAACATAATACTGTTTAAAAAGTAATGCTGAATATCTTAAAAACTAAGGCTGAGTGGCGGTTACATTTTTGGGAAAAAACTATTCAGAATTTTAAGTTTTAAACACATTGAACATATTGAGAATTTTATCAAAATCAGTGAGGTGTAACCATTTGTGCACAATTACCGTAATTTCCGTAACTCACCACCAGATCGTTATGAGGATTCGAAGGTGTTGGCGGTTCCGGGGCCGGGAGCGGTGTTGATTGATTTTCCGTCTTTGTTGTGAACAAGTATAAAACAATGAAAATATTATCACACAGTACAGTGTTCACTCGATAAATGTCCAAAATATTTGATCTGTAATTTCTAGATATTTATCGAGTAAGCAATCAATAAATAGGTTTGGGACGAAGATTTGTAGAATATATACTTACTGTGAGTGAGTAGGTGTCCAAGTGCACTATGTAAATGTTGTCGTCGCACGTCGTGTCAGACGTCAACCACGAAACCTCTGACAAACGTCTTTCGCATCAACGGACTTTGAGTTTTGAAAAATTGGAATCCAAAATGAAATTTTCTTTAGCATTATATGTACTTCGTCGAACAATGCAATTTTTGTTTGACATCCATTTGTTTGATCGCATGCTGTATACGTATCTTTTGATAATGTTTGTATTATTAAAAATGTTGTTTTTGTTTGTTATTGTTGAAATTTTATTGTCCTAAAATAATATGATAAATGGATAACTTGTTACTTATGTAGCACTTTTCAAGAAAATTTAAATCACCGATATCTTTGATTTTAAATTTCTTCGTATATCTTGAAATATTTATAACATGAAGACTAAATGTCAAGAAATATGAAGAGATTTATAACCAAAGACATCGGTGATTTAAATTTTCTGGAAAGTACTACATAAGTAATAAGTTAACCATTTACCATATTATTTTAGGACAATAAAATTTAAACAATTAATTAAAACATTATACCAAAATGATACAATTATTACGATAATTATCAGTGGATAGGCATCATTTTTTAATGAATTTTATTAGTGCGAATTTGATCCCGATATCTTTTATGGTTCAAGAGTTATTGTAAAATGTCACGAAATTTCTCGATCCAGCACAGTGTGCGGCCGACCAGCATTCGCTTTAGATAAGTTTTTAAATTTCGTCAATTTTGAAATGTAAAAAAATTTCAAACTTTTTAAAAGTACCCTTCTATGAAAAGATTGCATTTATTTAAAACAATTACAAAATAAATGGTGGAAAACCCATTTTTGTCGAATGAAAACATTTATAGTAGATACTCTTAGGTTTTCACTACAAACTCGTAAAAACTCATTCTCATCGGTTTGTTCGTTTTAGTCTGATAATTTACTGAAAAAAGGGTGACACTTCTTTTACACATCTGTGTGTCTAGAATTGTCTAGACTGCGCTGCAATCGAGTGGGACACTGTCATTTTTAAGTTATTTATTGGCATGCTTGGCCCGAAGAATTCATTACGGACTTGGGTACGGCTAAAAGTTTAGTGTCCTGTTTCGAAATGGGAAACAGACCAGCCGTAATCCAGTCAATGACAATTGGCGTATCGTAGGCCCACACTTAGCGAAAATACGAAACCAGTTTCAGGGAAAGATCTTTGAACAAGGGATCTTTGTGCAGCGTACGTATACATGTTACACGCACATCTTCAACCAAAAGAAACTATCACATGTTTTGATCTTTTACTATCGAGATATGTAATTCCGCAGGGATCGTTGTATGTGTATATATATTTGTGGCCGTTTCGACTGCGGCCAACGTAGATAGAAAAGGATAGCATGAGAACACGACCGCGCGGCCGAAGGCGCAACAAAAAGGCAGTGCAATCCGGTGATATTATTATCCGATTTGAACCGTGTTTGGGCTTATTTTGTTCGGCAAAGCATTTTCAATAGAGTTGGTAATCCAGGAAACCGTAGACAGAACAATGCAGTGCATGCAATAACTATGTAGGTGTACGTAATATATAATATAAAAAGTTTTTTATATAATTGTCTTAATAACTTAATATCTAGCGGAATACACATGATGAAAATCAATGACATTTCCCTTTATTGTAAAAACTTTTACTCACTGCAAGACGTGACGTAAATTGTTTAAGTAATAAAAATGTGTTTCTTTAAACAATCCTTTAAGTAATAAAAATGTGTTTCTTTAAACAATCCTTTAAGTAATAAAAATGTACTGGTTTAAACATCTGTTTAAATAATACAAATTTAATTGTTTAAACAATAAAAATGTATTTGTGTAAATAATAAAAATTTATTTGTTTAAACAAACGTTTAAACAATGAAAATGTATTGGGTTAAACATTTGTTTCAATAATAAAAATGTATTTGATGGAACAATCGGTGAAGTAATAAAAATGTATCGGTTTAAAAATCTGTTTAAATAATAAAATTCATTTGTTTAAACAGTCGTTTAATTAATACACATTTACCTATGTAAACATCTGTTTAAATAATACATACCTATTTGCTTAAATAATCATTTAAATAATAGACATTTAGGTGCTTAAACATTTTTTTAAATAATAAACATTCATTTGCGTAAACAATCGTTTAAACAATAAACCGTGGTAAGTAGTACGTATTTACGTATTACGACTTGGCAACGTCGGATAAAAAGGTCGTTTAAATGAAATCAAATACTAATTCGAATTAAAAATACATTTCATGTCCATCTGTTCCAAATACTCGTCTCGGATGAACGCATCAAGAAATAATTTGGCTACATCGCTTCAACTAATGAATTAAAGTGACAAATAAATCTCGCCGCGACATCTGGGTTAAAATGAATCTCACGATTCATTTTGTATTTCGTTCGAACGAGGCTCAAATACATTCTCGGCGATCAATTGACTCCAGCTAAATCCGTCAAATATATGACGCTACAGTCGACTATTCCAATTGAATCGTAGAAAATAATCTGAGAGGCAGGTCAAATAAACTCTCCACGCCAGACGTTCGTCGGATGAAAATACAGATACATTGTCGCGTTTCATTTGCTTCAAATAAAAGTCGGAAAATGCGGAGTATTTTATTTGAAATGTATTTAAATAAATTTTTATCCAATTACTGTCCATCTTTGATTGCAACTAAACCTTCATGCGACATTACCATGCATTAGAAACTGCTTCGTGCGACATTTGCATAAACAAGAATCCGTTGAATTCTATGGAAAATGTGAAACAAATAGTTTTTATTTTTTGATCTTGCCAAAGTAGTACATATAATATGGAACGAGTTTTTGTTGCGGCCACCGGCCGCGCGGTCCGTGGGTACATGCTGTCCTTTTCTATCTGCGTTCGGCGCGGTCGAAGCGACGCAGAGTGGTTCAGAATCGTAAATTAGGTGGACAAAATTCGAAAAATTGGATGATACGGAATGATTTAATGTTTTATCTACCGATAAATGAATACTCGTCTGAATCCTATTCAAAATATGGCGGTTTTCGATCATGTAATAGTTTAGAATAATTGAATTATAAACATTCAAGCGTTGATGCTCTCTTGAAACAGTAATCAATCGGTTTATGTATGTTACGCGACGATTGAGAATGCATACTGTGTATATTTTCTACGCAAGATTTATTTCAAACGAATAATGAATTCTTAATAAATAACAGTGTTAACTGGTATTTATCTGCTTTTTTGTTAATGTTTAAGCATTTTTTATTCTTGCTAAAGGAGTGATTTGCTACTACAGTTTCACGTAAACACATTAGATATCTCTTTAATGAAGGTTGTTTAAAACATGCTGTAACTTTTTTAGTGCAAATAGGTGCATCAAATTTCTTTCAACATCGATTTCTGTGACCACTATTGTTATTATTAAACTAAAAACATGCATTTTTACATATTATAAAAACCGTTATCAGAAGCTGTTTCATCCAATAATTAAATAATTGCTAATAAGCTATATAAATGTGTAAAAACAAAATTAAACAAAATTTAATGTAAAGAATTTTTAGAGCTCCTTTCTTTATAATTACTTTTACCTAGAATCCTGAAATATAAACTTTTATTGATTTCATTAACAATAATTCTTTAATTATACAGTTTCGTGAGTATGTTTCTATAAAATTATTTATGTAATATTATGTTCTAAATCAATTGAAGAATTTTCGGTTTTATCGAATAAAACACCCCGCATAAGAGTAGCTTTATAAGGGTAGATTTTTATATTAGCAAAAAAATAATATCAGATTCGGATTCTACGAATTGAAAACTCTCCAAAACTGCCTTCTTTATAATGTAAAAGAAACCATCTTGTGCTATTATGTATACACGCATGTATGTCCGTTACGCGAGGAAAAAGTGTCGTTCCTCGAACAATGTTATAACGTGCGGTTGTCGTTCCATATTTTGTCATATTTCGTCAATATCTGATCAAGGATGACTCGCGCTCTAAGGGCAAATACCGCGGAAACCGCGGTTTTACCGGTTTTGTAAAAACCGCGGAAAACCAACAGGAGAGCAGTGGAGGAGTTCCGAGCACTACGGCCGCTACGGGAAGCGAGACGAGCGGCCGGAGGTTTGTTTTGGGAGTAGCACGCCTAGTCTCACACTCATTTTCGACTAGAGCATGTGGTTGGCCGAAGAGGTCACACACACTAATGAAATCGCGTGACGAAGAGTAGGGAACGTTGTTCCGTTGTTCCACTGTGTAAAATCAGTTCTCGCCAGCATGCAGATAGATCAACGTGCTCGTAAGAGTGTGGCCCCTGAATAAACGGAAGGAGGTATGTACCAATTATTATTATTAACTGTTCAACGTTTCGTAAGTACTCTTCTAAGAACCCTCTGTTACATGTCCTAATGTTTTGTTGGTAATTAAAAAAAAAAGCCGTATGGTAAAGTTTGCATTCTTCCTATTTCCTGCCTGTCTCCTTCTCTTGAAACAATTTCCCAACTTCTGACCTCTTCTCCATATATATTCCTACTGAATTTTTCCCATGTTCTACTTGCTAAGGTACATATGGATCTTTCAACTTTTCTTTTCTGCTTGATACATTCTCTGTCCAATCAAAACTTTTGTCCTATTTTTCTCTTTTTCATTACTATGTATCTCCTTCGTCTTCAGATTTTCTTTTAGATTCTTCAAATTGTCCTAAATTTTTTGAATATGTTTTATAAGTTTTGTAGTGCTCAAAATATGACTTTTGAGATGTGTTGAGACTTTTATTAACATTTCTTTTAAACTAAATTTTTTGTTATGTCAAGTTAAATGTTATGTGAACTTTGTACTAATTTTTATTACATTCGTAGATTGGGATAAATGCATCGACTGCATTTGCCGTGTTGCCGAGTTGGTGGTAGCAGGTATTTAGCAGATAATTCATCGCCGGTGAGTCCTTTCGATTATGCTTTTTTTAAGCTGCTTTTAAAATATATACTTTATGAACATTTAGCGTTGCATTTAGATGTATATATATCAAAATTGTGTAGAATTACAATTGAATTACTCCAGGAATTATAATTACAAAGTAATTGAATTAAAAATTTATAATTCAGTTCAATTACATTGTAATTTATAATTCCGATCTTCATTCAAATTAAATTACAATGTAATTCGTAATTGCAATGGAGTACAATTACAAATACTTTGTAATTAAATTACATTAATTGCGATTTACGATATAATTAAATTAAAATTGAAAATTAAAGAATAATAAAGTAATAGGTAATAAGAGGTTGAAAAATCCATGTGAAGGTTTCGAAGAGAAGGAATTTATTATTTATAAATTTATAATATCTGAACAAAAATAACTTCTGCGTTACAAATTTTTTAAATTTCAAACATAAATATAAAAAGCAGAAAGAGCTATACATAATTTGGAGAGCTTTATTTCAAGTATATGGTATTTCAATTACACATCTGATTAAAGTTTTTCAATTATATTGTATTTCAATTAGTAATTAAAATTAAAACAAGCAATATAATTCCAGCATTAATCTTTCATCAAGATATTTCAACAATGGATATTTTGGCATTACAAAGGAAAATGAAAGCTGAGTACACTTGGACACGTTATTGAAGGCAAGGCCGAAGTCAAGCAAGGCGGGAAACACTTTAAAATTTGTTTACATCAGAAATAGGTAAGCTTTTGTATTCAATTTTCCTTATTAAGCATTTCCTTAAGCGAAGTCTTATGTAGAATGCATTCCTATACAGTAAATTCCTCCTAGATAAAGGATTTATCACATAAATACAAAAATAGAGCGTACAAAGTACCCGCGTCGGCACATTTTCAAATTTAAAAAAAATAATGTTTAATAAAAATATAATTGGCTATATGGATATGTAGAGGAGAGTCCCCTTTATCTCTTGAATCAAACATGAATTTCTCGCGTGTTTAGTTTTTGCGTGACACGTTATTTTTTATCAAAGTCGTGGATTTTTACAAAAACCGATATTTTTCGAAAACGTTGCCTAATAGAGCAATTCTGTTGGCGGATTTGGTTTTGGAATGACAAAGTGTATAAGAATCACCCAACTGGTATTGCAAAATTTTTTTGGCGTTGGACAGTGTAACTGTTATGACAAATCGAAATGAACTTCTCTCACCGATAACCGCTTTGAGCAATCGAAAGAGTTTTTCTTCATCGAAAACAGTTATCTAGGAGGATTCAATTTTTTGGACACTAATAATTGTTATTTGTAATAATTTTAATTTTGTATTCTAATAATTTTTTATTAATGATTTTTATCGTTGAAAATTTTTGAATAACTATCATTTTTGGCCCCTGTTTTTAATACTTCCTCTTAACTATTAAAATTGTAACATGTTACTTATGTTATGCTACTTGGTGATCTGTTCGACAATATTTCATTATCTTCCTATTTTACTGGTTTTTACTTTTACTTTTTAAATATTTTAATAACCTGAGTGTTTAGCCTGATAAGTAATGTTAATAACATAAAATTAATACCGTGCTCAAGTGAATTATTTATTTTTCATCGTTTTCAATTAATTCTCGAATCGTGTTGCCTTTTTTAATATGCTATTTTTCAAATCTGTCATTCTTTTCTAATTTTTTTTTTTCATGAGGTAATTTAAATATAATATAGAGTTGCGTATAAAAATTCAAGTGCACGGGAGCTTTACATATTGTTGCGGAGGTTTCGGCTCCGCTTCGCCGGCGAACACATCTTGACAATAAATACTACCGAAACACTACTAATAACTATAAAACTCTTTATTCGTTGTCAACGGACAATGTCTAAAATTATGCTATAGGCGCGTGCTCTCGCTTCAACGACTCGAGAGAATCTGTAGTCTTTCTTCTTCTTAATAACAACCCCGTTGGCCGGATACCACAATATCGATTCGACGGCCAACTTCTCTCGATCTCCGCAATCGACAGCTTCCATCGTAACAATATTATAATATTTATTAAATTAACGTCACGAAAGCAGTGCACACTGGTCGCGTTTGTTTTGTATTTTTTTTTTTTTTTTGAGACGTTGATTTCTTCTCTTGTAGTTTAGTGTTACGAGAAATGGTCCACTCGGGTTTATTTGCAATATATATCGACTGGACAATTATTTTTCAAATATGTTTTTTTGTAATGTGCCATTTTTGAAATGTGTTCTTTTTTAAGTGTACTGTTTTTTAAATATGATTTTTCAAATATGATATTTTTTAAAGATGTTATTTTTCAAATATGGTATTTTTTAAATTTGCTATTTTTCAAATCTGTTATTCTTTTCTAATTTTTTTTTTCATGGACTAATGTAAAATTAACATAGAGTTGCGTATAAAAATTCAAGTGTACGGGAGCTTTACATATTATAATATTTATTAAATTAACGTCACGAAAGCAATGCACACTGGGCGCGTTTGTTTTGTATTTATTTTTTTTTTTTGAGACGTTGATTTCTTCTCTTGTAGTTTAGTGTTGCGAGAAAATGGTTTTTTTGAAATATACATCGAGTGGACAATTATTTTTCAAATGTATTATTTTTCAAATATGTTTTTTTAAACGTGCAATTTTTGACATGTGATGTTTTTCAATTATGTCCCTTTTTAAATGTGCTGTTTTCGAAATATGCTATTTTTAAAATATGCTATTCTTTAAATGTTGTTTTTCAATTGTGTCATTTCTTATTTATTTTTCTAAACAAGTTCTATATGTAGACCGTTTATTTTGAAAGTGGTGTAAGTCCTTTAAAAAAAAATGAGATATTATGTAAATTATGCTTAATTTAGTGTAAACTTTTTGTTTATAACTAGTTAGTATTTAATATTATTAGTAGTAAACTATCTTAATGATGGAATTTTACGAATCATTTGTTAACATCTTGTTTCTTATTTTGATTCCAGGACTCTAACGCAGCTTTTCTCGCGGACTCACACACTCATGGACTCTTACAACAAGTAGTAAGTCTACGAACAACTGTCTTTTTTATTACTAGAATTTATTAGTAGTTGATTTTTTGACGAGTATAGTGACCTGTAATAATCTGTAACCTGTTACAGAATCTGTTTCTTAGGTAGGTAGGGTCTTCTTGTACGTCGCGTTCTTTTTCTTAATGAAACAATATCTATAACGGTGTCACCAAATTTCGAGAAGACAAAAATCTTCCGGAATTTGTTATACGATTATTAACTAAGAGACAATTCTCAATGAAAAATTTACTTTTAAATTAAATGAAAAAGGTATTTTAAAATCAGTTTCAATTTATTGAAAGCATTAGATTTTACGTACAAAAAGACGATTCGCGACGGATAGATCCTCGAGACAAAGAATATACACATATCAATTTAAATTGTATTATTTTTTCGAGTACATTACATTTAGTATAGTACTCTTTCAATAGTTCCCAAACTTTGCTTTGTTAAAAGGATCGTCTGAGGATTTTTTAATATTTTATTAAAAACTTTAAATAAATAAATAATATGAATTAAAATCTTTGTCTTTTTGCATAACGATTAAAGTTTTTTAGTAATTCTTTCAATTATTAAATATTTTCAAATATCTTTAAATTTCAATTAAATTCTATTTGCAAGTTTGTACAAATATTAGCTCGTATACTAATGAATTCTTTTAGTTAGGATTTTCAGGATATTGAGGTTCCTTGTTCGTTGCTCAAATCCTCTCGCGTGCCCAGGCGCTACTCGGGAGGGTGAGATCAACGGGCACATGGAACATTGTTTTAATAATACATATTGTTGGCGATTGACAATGTACCGTATCGTGTATCGTGCACGACGTATTTTCAGTGGAATTGCGTCGGATTTTTAAATTAAATATAATAACGCATATTCCTGTCGATCTGTGACATGCTACATAGATCTTCGTGAAATGTGTTGGCGCGTAACTTTTTCAAAAACTACGTTTGCAATATTCAGAATTACACACGTAATTTAATTCACTCTCGAAAATAGATTATTATTTCAATTTATCGATTTATCTCGCAAAGGTTACTACCATTGTCAGTCGATTTCAGTGAAACTGGTACGTATCTTAACTGTGTTTGTATGAGGTTTCGACGTTAGGGTGTCGGAGGCGTCCCGGGACGTGCTCTCTAGGTATTAGGCTTTTGCACCCTGGCGTCTGCATGGGAATCGTTGAGTGAATGTGTTGGTGAGCTTGTGTTTTTTGCCATTTTTTAAATATAGGACTAGGTAGGTAGGTAGCTTACTTTCTTGGTGTGTGTGAATGTTAATTTTAAGTAGGTAGGGGCCGGGGCTGGCTACCGTTTTCTCTTTCGGGTAGGCCGCGATTCGACCAGTAGCCAGTTTCTGGAAGAGCTCGAAGTTTCGTTCTCGAATCGAAATCGAACGAGGCATGACGTTCGATGGATGATGCGTGTTCGATTCTTCTTGCTCGCATAGCTTTTCGCGGACGCGGACGGGAACATGAACGCGCGCGGATTAGGGCCTTGGAACGTTGCGCACCTGCTCGATTGCACCAGGGGAACGATCGGCTTCTCTCGAGACTTGTGATTCGTCACGGAAGTCGTCGATCGTTTTCTCTGCGAGCACGTTTAGGGTTTCAGATGTTCGGCGGACCGCGAAGAAAAAGAAGAGGCCCGACAAACAGTCACGCAAGAGGGCAGCAACTGCATGCGTTTTATCATTACTACCTTGTCACTATACTCGTCAGTAGAAATATTTGAAGTAGTTGTAGAAAAGTATTTAGTTGCATCAATGAGCAGGCCTTGCCGCCCCAACGATCAGCCGAGATGGCCACATCCGCGATTTGCAATAGCGTTGCGAAAACAAAAACGTGTTGCATTAATGAATTTTGAACAGAGGATCAAAGTTAGTGTTGCGGAAAGAATCGCGTTCTGCATTGTTTAGAATGTAGTGTTGCGAATGAAATAGTCGCGATTTCCATTTCATTTCAGTTTGATTGTTATTTGAGTCAATTTTAAAAATTAAAGATTAAAGATTTTGTAAAAATTTAGTATTCTTTTTTTCAATTCTCTGCTCGTTAAATTAGCGTTGCGCAGCATTAAAGTATCGCGTTTGTGTTCGAGTCATTTTCGACATTTCGGGCGCCATTGCTCGAGCTGCAACGATCCACTGGAAAAGTGGTCGCAGCCGAAACGACTGCCCTGTGGTGTGGTGCAGGCATTCGCGTTTTCGATTAGAGTTGCGAAAAAATCACAACGGGTTGAATTAGCGTTGCGAAAAAATAAAACAGAATTTGTTTAGATACCGCTTTTAATAATGACAAAGTAAAATGGTGGATGAGCCCCGGGCCTCTGCACCAATAGACTTTGTCACTCTTCCTGCATGTCTCGCGAATCAATTAATAAAGACACTTCTCTTTGGGAAATTAGCGTTGCGAGAATTTGATATCGCGATTGTCTTAGTGTTGCGAAAAATACCAACGCGTTTTCTGAAGGCGGGATTAACATGCATATTGGAAAACGTGCAAAACATGATATTTAATTATTAGACTCGCGACCGCGTACATAAAAGTAGATGATTAACATTGCAGAGTCGGTAACGCATAAAGCAAGCGAACATTGAATTCTGGGGATTTTTTTCTTAGATTTTCGAGTTATATTCCTCGAGTTCTGTATTTTAAGTTTAAAGATTTTGCTACCGTCGAAATGTGAAGCATGTGTCCACCGGACCGCTACACGTCGAGAAGAAACGTATTGGTACGGTCTAAGATCGCAGGTAGTGCAAAATCACGATGCACGTTGCTACGTTCGAGTACATTACATTTAGTATAATACTCTTTCAATAGTTTCGAAACTTTGCTTTGTTGAAAGGATCGTCCGAGGGTTTTTTAATATTTTATTAAAAATTTCAAATAAATAAATTAAATGAATTGAAATCTTTGTCTTTTGTCTTAACGATTAAATTTTTCTATTAATTCTTTGAATGATTAAATATCTTCAAATATCTTTAAATGAAAACTACCATCGCCGGTACAAAATCGGTCGACGATGGGACTCGAGAGCCGTCGCGGCCACACCATTGTCGGCTATATCGGTGTGAGATCAGAAGACCACCTCCAATTACGAAACTTCTTAATTTTTTGTTACATTTTTATGAAACTTTTACCATCATATTCGTGGCATTTTTCTGATTAAAATGAAACCAAATATGATATAATTTCGATGGTATTTATCTGTGTAATGAACGATATTAATTACTTCCCATATCAATTACATTAACGGAAAATTAGTGTAAATGTGATCCGAATTATATCGAGTTTGGTATCATTTTAATCAAAATAATGCCACGAATATGTTGGTGTGAGTCTCATAAAAAAATAATTAATAATAAAGAAGTTAAATTTTTCGTTTAAAGGCCTGCGCTCACGCGAGCTATGATCTGTGCCGGCGGCCGCGACTCTCCACGGCTCTTTCTTTCCCATACGCTGTCCTTCTCTGTGTTCGAACCTTTTATCGCTTGTTAATAAGTAAATATCATCGGAATTATATCATATTTGGTATCATTTTAATCAGAATAATGCCACGAATATGTTGGTAAAAGTTTCATAAAAATATAATGAAAAATAAAAAAGTTTTGTAATTGGATTAGTAGTGGTCTTCTGGTCTCACACCGATATACCCGATAGTGTCATGTTACACTCTTCGGCTGCGACGGCTCTCCAGATTCGCTGTCAGCACCTCCGTACAACATTGTATTTCAAATGGGACGCTCGGCCAGAACCTCCGATCTCGTATGGAAGGCAGTAAAAAGAACCGCGATTGTGTTCAGCCTTATACGTTAGTTGTTGTTATTTATTATTTAAACAATTTTTATAATGTTTCTGTATTCATTATTTGAATTATTATTTCAATAATAATTTATTATTAAAACAATTGTTTAAACAAATAAATTTTTATAATGTATAGAAATTTGTTTCTATAAAAAAATTATTTTCTCATATACTAGTCTGTTTTAGCCTTATCGTTCGTGAACAGCTATCGTGCCGTCGTCGCGTCGCACAGTGGGACGACTTATGTAAAATCTCGGACATGGACGAAAAAATCAAACTTCTTTTTCCCAGTAAGAGAGCTCATAGGATCGTTTCCTAGGCTTTTGGAATAAGTAAAATGTGGGGACATTCCAGGACATGTCCGTGATAACGCTATATTTCCGGTATATGTATCTGATGTTACGAGCCAGGGCTTCGTGCAACGCGAGAGGCCGGCGAGGGGTTTATTACCCCAGGAATATGGTTTCAATTTGTTAGTGAGGTACGCGGACGAACCCAATGCGAGATTGGGGAGCCGCTAGGATAGTAGACGTCGAGGACGAACCTGATGCGAAATCAGGGAGCCTCTGGGTATGGAGTCAAACGCAGACGAACCTGGTGCGAAACCAGGGAGCTGCAGGAGGGTGAAACTTCGTGAACGAACCCAATGCGAAATTGGGGAGTCACTGGGAGAGACACGCAGACGAACCCGGTGCGAAACCGGGGAGCTGCTAGGAGGTTGTGTAAGCAAGTATGGGTAAAAAGCACAGACGAACCTGGTGCGAAACCAGGGAGCTGCTAGGATACGGACGAACCCAATGCGAAACTGGGGAGCCGTTAGGATGGTATAATATTCGTGGACGAACCCAATGCGAAATTGGGGAGCCACTAGGTTGGAGAAATCTTATTGGATTTACGGTTATGATTGTTAGTAAGCCTCGTAACTTTATATATATATTTTAATTGATACAATCCGAGCGGTAAGATTGTATCGTGTGGGAACGTTCAATTACTAGATTAGGATATTAGGCAATAATTAAGGGTTTATAGATTTCACGATTTGATATCAAGACAAATATATTCTGTTATAAGTTTTTGTTACAAATGTCTGTGTCGCGAATGAGTTTAAGGATTATAATTTGAGTATGTTTTACCTATTTTGCTCGGTTTTGACGCACTGGCAATGCGGGGTCAGAGTTATGTTTGATTCGAAAGGGACTTTAACCCGATCTCACTAGAATTGAACTTGAGCGTGTAACGCGACGTGACTCTAACGTGATAGCACGATCGTTGAATCTTGTGGAACCGTTACTGTACGCAACTAAGATCAACCGAACCGTCGTCTGACGTTTCTAAAGTACTACTGAACCGAAGAGGATGAAAACGAGCGGGTTTATATACCTTGAGAATGAAAGGGGTGCTCTGTTTAAAGTTTAATGTCACGTGGGGTCACACAGATGTTTTTTGTCAGTTCTAAACGAAACCAGGCCTCAGTTAGATTTTTCGTTAAAAAGGGGCTAATGGAAGGTTATCTGGGCTATTTCCAAATAATTAACGGATGCCAGAAGGGAGTGTTATCAAGAGTTTCATAAACAGTCGTACTGTTTTCAAAAGGGGTCTGTTGGGACGTCTTTCGTTCTGGGAAAAGAGATTAGAGTTTTGTAAACGAAACATCTGGATGGAGACATCTCCATACGTAACATCTCCCCCCCTAAATGAAACATCGCGGTTCGCGTGATGCTTTCTATCTCAGAACGAAAAACGTTCTGTAAGTATTGAAAAAACGAAAAGTGTCGGGTGTAGTGTAGTGTTGTGTACTTATATTTCTAGGTGTTGTCTTCTGCTGCTAATGCCAGGATTCCGTGACGTCCAGTGGGGGTTGGTTTGGTAGTCGGTCGAACAGTTGACGGCCCTCGGTATGGCCACCACTGGTGACAGCCATTCAGCTAGCATAGCTATGGCTTTATCTCGTTTGTTCTTGTTTTTTTTTTTTTTTATTTATATCGGATTGTTTGCAGTCAGATTACGTATTCGGACTATATTGGTTATTAATTCTGTTAGATAGTCTCCATATGTTTTTAAATTCGTACCAGCTGGGAATGAGGTTGGTTCTCGAGCTTGTTTACCAAAAATTAATTCGTATGGTGTAAAATTGGTGCCTTCATGAACTGAGGTATTGTATGAGAACATTGCAAAAGGAATTAGCAAATCCCAGTCCTCGTAGTTATCCATGTAATGTTTCAGATATTCCGTGAGTACGATGTGACTTCGTTCCAACGATCCATTGGTTTGCGGTCTATATCCAGAAGTTGTGATTTGTTTGATTTTGAAAATTTCAGATAAATTTTTCATGAGGCTTCCGATGAAACTGGTTCCTTTGTCTGTTAGTATGGCTCGAGGTGTTCCATAAACTGCGATGAAATGCCTTGCGAAAGCATCGGCAATGGTAGTGGCTCGGATGTTGGGTATTGCTACCGCGATACAGTATTTGGTTAAATTATCCTGCATGGTAAGAATGTATCGATTGCCTCCTGGTGTGATTGGTAATGGTCCAACGGTGTCCAAGGAAATTTTATCAAATGCGTCCAGAGGTGTATCGGTGATCAGCATAGGCTGACGAGTTTTTATACGGACCAATTTTTGTTCTTGACAACTTTTGCATTTCCGAATGTAATCTTGGATTTCATTTCGCATGTGCGGCCAATGAAATCTCGGTCGAATACGGTTGTATGTTTTTGTAACTCCTTTATGTCCTCCGATTAAACTGTCATGTGCTTCGTGAATGATTTCTTGTCTATTGTCCACGGAAGGAGTGGTAATAATGCAATTACATATTGTTATTTGAGGGATTTGTTCTGTAAAGGCCTCTTCCAGTGTTTTGAAAAATTCGTTGGGTGGTAATTTATGCGAATCTCCGGTGGCTGATATTCGGAAAGACTTGATTCTATTTTGTTCTAATGCTGGCTGGAGGGTTTTCAATCCGTTGACTATGTCCATTTTATTTAGTTTATTGTAAAAGTTGTCAGAAACTATTATGCTGAAGGTTTTAAATGATCCGTTGTTGGAAATTACAACTTGTCCTTTCTTTGGTTTTGCAGCTAGAAGTTCCTGTTTGTTTATTAGTTCCGTGTCTAAAAGTAATTTTCCAACGGGGGTTATTAAATTGCAATCGGCTGACATAAAATGTACGTAATTGTCTTCCTTCGAGGTGAGGGTGTTAGAAGAAATGACGATCTCTTGTTTTGGTTCCGGTTGCATTTCCAGGTCAGTTTCGGTAGACGAACTGTCGGTATCGGTGTCAAAAAATGGATAGGGGTCTATTGTACGGTCAGGTAGCTGCCTTGCATTGGCTTCGCTTCTAGGTAGCTGAATTATGGTGGGTTGTAAAATTCCACCTGCTTTGTGTAATTGTTCCTGCTGTACGTTAAGATGATCCATTTGCAAATTGTTCGTATTTTCAATAACCGTATTTTCGATAGCTGTATTTTCAATAATCGTGTCTTCGAGCGGTTCTTCAAAAGAAATTAAATCACCAGATAAGTTTATGTTCTTATCTGTAGAAAAAATTTCTGTGGAATTTGCTGCGGGTAAAAAATTGTGTGTGGTGTCTTGATTTTCGTCCGGCATTGTTATTTCTCGAGATAAACTCGGAAGGGAGCTTTTTCTGTTTATTATGGGAGAGTGCCGCACTTTTCCAAGAGCGGGCTCTTCTCCTTCATCCGAACTGCTTGATTCCGCATATTTCGGTCGTTTTTCTCGGTCTCGTCGTAACTGCCTGATGCGTTGTCCTATTGAATCAATGGCTGTGTCTGTTTTTGGTATCTGGATTTTAAAATTAGGGTCTCTGAGTTCTCGCGGGATAAGTGGTAGGCAGATGGAGGTAGGATTACGCGATAATGCGTCTGCGTTCTTGTTTGTTTTTCCAGATTTATGGACAACTTGATAATCGTACTCTAAAAGTCTCAATTTCCATTTCATAAGCCTTGATGTCGGATCCTTTACAGAGTGTAGCCAAACTAGAGGTCTGTGGTCTGTCACAAGGGTGAATTTAGTTCCATAAACATATGGTCGGAAATATTGAACGGCGTAAACCATGGCTAAACATTCTTTTTCTGTGGCAGAATAATTTTTCTCTGCTTTATTAAGGCTGCGTGATGCGTAAGCAATCGGCAGGTCATTTCCTATTTCGCCTTGACTAAGCACGGCTCCGATGGCATGTTCTGATGCATCTGTTGTGACGATGAATGGTTTGCTGAAGTCGGGATATTGTAGAATTGGTTCTTGGCAGAGTTCTTCGCGTAATTGTTTAAAACTGTTTTCCTGTTCTTCTGTCCATTTGAATTTTATGCCTTTTCCTAAGAGGCTAACCAGAGGTTTTGCTTTTGTGGTGAAATCGGATATGAATCGTCTGTAGTATCCTACTAATCCCAAAAATTGTTGTATATTCTTTTGATTGGAGGGTGTGGGAAAATCTTTGACGGCTTTTAGTTTTCTAGGATCAGGTTGTACTCCTTGTCTTGAAATGATGTGTCCAAGGTATGTAACTTCTTTTCGTAAAAATTCGCATTTATTGGTTTGAAGGGTTAAGCCATGTTCTCGTAGACGATTGAATAATTTTCTGACTTTGACATTGTGTTCCTGTAGTGATGATGCGTAAACCACGATGTCGTCCAGGTAAACGAACACGTCCGTGCCCTGAAGTCCGGTTAATACTTGATCCATAAGGCGTTGAAAAGTGGGTGGTGCGTTTTTTAAACCAAATGGCATTCGTGAAAATTCATAATGTCCATTAGGCGTGGTAAATGCTGTTTTCGGTCTATCCTTTGGGTCCATCTCTATTTGGTGAAAACCATTTGCGAGATCGAAAACGGAGAAGTATTTAGCTCCACCGAGACGATCTAATATTTCTGTAATTTGTGGTAGCGGATATTTATCAGAAACTGTTTTATCGTTAAGCGCACGGAAGTCTATGACCATACGCCAACGTTTGTTTCCCTGTGCATCTGGTTTCTTAGGTACAATCCACAAAGGTGAATTATACGGAGATTTCGACGGAGTTATTATGCCTTCGGAAAGTAATGCATCAATCTGCTTTTTAATTTCGTGTTGATGTATGGGAGGATAGCGATATTGTCTCGTGTTAATTGGAATTTCGTCGGTTGTATGTATGGAGTGTTTGAAATCGGAGGCCTTTCCTAGCTTATCTCCGGGGAGATAGAATCGGTCGGGAAACTCCTTTATCAAAGCGGTGATACTGTACAATTCTTCTTTGTTCAAGTGGTTAAGATTTAATGTTTGAGAGATTCCATGTATCCTATCTTCTCTGTTATTGAAATTAGTGTGACCTTTTACCTCTGTGTAATTATCTTCATCTGAAGTGTTTAAAATGTCATAGGGTTCCAAAATTTGTGGTTCTATTTCTATGTCCAGGTCTTCTTCGCTAGTGTTGGTTGCCATAACATGACACCTTCCTTGATCATTTAAAACGGCTGCTTCTCCTATGTACAATTTGTCATGAGTCTTTATACGGGGTAGATAACCTTCCTTAATCTTTGGATTGGCTATGTGAATAGCGATTTGTTGTGAGGTTCGTGCTGGAATGTAATGTTTAGTTGGTTTTTCCGGTGCTTCTAAATAGTTTGAAAATCGAATTGGCTTGGTAGGTTTGTTCCTTAATACCAGTGTTCCATGGTAATATGAAATTTCGGCCTGTTCCTGTTTTAAGAATGGGCTTCCGATCAGTCCATCTGCTTCTATTGCAAGGTGTTTAACTACGTAAAATAATGCAGGGGCTTCATGGATATGCAGGATTGTTGTTCCTACGGTAAAAATCGGGGTTGTGGTAAGTCCAGTGATTTCGATTTCTTCTCGCGAAATCTCTGTTGTTCTTTCTAGAGCGTTAAGGACTACCAAATTTACGGACGCTCCGCCGTCAATTAAAAATTCTCCCTTTCCTGATTCCAGTTCTGGGATCGTAATTTTGATCCGTGGTGCAGGTGCTTCCTTGATGAGGGTTTCTCTTCGAAGCGGACGGATCTTTGGCGATCTTCTTTCTTTTCGTTCATCGTGTCGCCTGTACGGTGAACGCGATCGTAGTTTAAAAAATTCTTGGATTCAACAGACGAATCTCGCGAATCTCGCGGGTCTCGTCGGAATCGCGGACTACGGGGACGATTCCTACAGAATTTCCCGTCGTGCCCGGAAGTGCCGCAGTGCCAACAATACATGTTTGGCATGAGATCTTTATCGGTATTCTTTAAAATGGTGTACCGTTTTTCTCCATCGTTTCCCAGTGATGACTCGGAACGATTAGAGGGGGAATGCGAGGGGGTCCTGTGACGCAAGGTCCAGGCGGAAGCGCGTTCTTCTCTTCTCTCTTCCGAACCAGATGGCCTCATGCGTCGGTCTCTGTGTCGATCATATCTGCTTGGAGATAGAGGATATGACACTTCGCGTTCGCGATAACGAGGAACCTGGTCAAATGAATCTCGGCGGGACCACCTTGATGGTGATTCCCTGTGAGGCGACTGTCGTCGATTTCTTAATCGTTTGTCCACTTGTAGCACGGCGTCGTAAGCTTCCTCCAGATTTTCTGTATCTTTTAGGAGAGCCGACACCTTCAAGGCAATGCGATCCGGTAATCCATCGATGAAATTTTCCAGAACATCTTTTTCCATCTCCTGGATGAGAGTTTCAGCGTGGACCTCTTATTTGTTCTTGATGGCTCCGCGCGCACAATAGACAAGGTGGCTTGTCCTATCAATATACTGTCGTAGGCTCTCACCTTCGCGGATACGTAATTTCGCGATTTCCACTTGGAAATATGACAAACTCTTGCCAGGCGCAAATCTTTTCTTTAGGTGCTGAATCAATTCTTTTACGGTTTTAAACTTGTGCTCTAATGTGCTTCTACGTGCTGGCCCGACGAGTTTTGTAAGAACAATTGCTAGATACTCGGTTTCCGTACCCTCAGGAATCAATGTTAACCCGTCCTCTATAGTCTGCGCGAAACGAGACAAGGATGGGTCTTCCCCATTAAAAGTCGGAATTGTCGAAGTAACGTTTTGTAAGCAAGTCCTTTGCGTCAAGAGCGACATAGAGTTTGCAAGCGACACCGTCAAGTTCATTATGTCAGCGTTAGAAGTATTTGCTGTTCCGTTCGGCATTTTTAAAACGTAACTAGAGAAAACTAGTATATAGTTATTTTTTAAAAAAGCTTAACTAGCGAAAACTAGTATATTACTTATTTAATAAAAAGCGTAACTAGCGAAAACTAGTATATTGCTTATAATATTACGACGTGACTAGCGAAAACTAGTATATTGTCGTTACTCAGTTACGAGTAATTTAATGTATAAAAACCCAAAATTAAAGCGATCCTAAAATAATTGAAGGTATCCCACCGCTGTCACCAGTTTTGTTACGAGCCAGGGCTTCGTGCAACGCGAGAGGCCGGCGAGGGGTTTATTACCCCAGGAATATGGTTTCAATTTGTTAGTGAGGTACGCGGACGAACCCAATGCGAGATTGGGGAGCCGCTAGGATAGTAGACGTCGAGGACGAACCTGATGCGAAATCAGGGAGCCTCTGGGTATGGAGTCAAACGCAGACGAACCTGGTGCGAAACCAGGGAGCTGCAGGAGGGTGAAACTTCGTGAACGAACCCAATGCGAAATTGGGGAGTCACTGGGAGAGACACGCAGACGAACCCGGTGCGAAACCGGGGAGCTGCTAGGAGGTTGTGTAAGCAAGTATGGGTAAAAAGCACAGACGAACCTGGTGCGAAACCAGGGAGCTGCTAGGATACGGACGAACCCAATGCGAAACTGGGGAGCCGTTAGGATGGTATAATATTCGTGGACGAACCCAATGCGAAATTGGGGAGCCACTAGGTTGGAGAAATCTTATTGGATTTACGGTTATGATTGTTAGTAAGCCTCGTAACTTTATATATATATTTTAATTGATACAATCCGAGCGGTAAGATTGTATCGTGTGGGAACGTTCAATTACTAGATTAGGATATTAGGCAATAATTAAGGGTTTATAGATTTCACGATTTGATATCAAGACAAATATATTCTGTTATAAGTTTTTGTTACAAATGTCTGTGTCGCGAATGAGTTTAAGGATTATAATTTGAGTATGTTTTACCTATTTTGCTCGGTTTTGACGCACTGGCAATGCGGGGTCAGAGTTATGTTTGATTCGAAAGGGACTTTAACCCGATCTCACTAGAATTGAACTTGAGCGTGTAACGCGACGTGACTCTAACGTGATAGCACGATCGTTGAATCTTGTGGAACCGTTACTGTACGCAACTAAGATCAACCGAACCGTCGTCTGACGTTTCTAAAGTACTACTGAACCGAAGAGGATGAAAACGAGCGGGTTTATATACCTTGAGAATGAAAGGGGTGCTCTGTTTAAAGTTTAATGTCACGTGGGGTCACACAGATGTTTTTTGTCAGTTCTAAACGAAACCAGGCCTCAGTTAGATTTTTCGTTAAAAAGGGGCTAATGGAAGGTTATCTGGGCTATTTCCAAATAATTAACGGATGCCAGAAGGGAGTGTTATCAAGAGTTTCATAAACAGTCGTACTGTTTTCAAAAGGGGTCTGTTGGGACGTCTTTCGTTCTGGGAAAAGAGATTAGAGTTTTGTAAACGAAACATCTGGATGGAGACATCTCCATACGTAACACTGAAATCGACAGCTCAAGACTTGAATTTTCATGAAACCGTATCTTTCTAATGAATTGTTCCTAATAGTTTCCATCTTTTGGCAATGTTGTTGTATAATTTTTTCCTACTTATGAGGTGTATTTGAGCTGAGAAAAATATGAATGAAATAAAAAATGGCTGTATTACTGTTTAACACTTGACGTTTAGTAACGTTGTGGGCATTTTGCGTACATTTGGTCGTGTTACAAAAAAGTTCCGATTTGTTCCGAAAAATAGACTTTATAAGTGTTTACAGTTGGTATTCAGTGAGAGAAATACGCAAAAATCATATCCGACTTCGTCCGATTCTTCCCGGAAATCATGTTTGAAGAAGTGGTGTCTAGAGTCAATGTCCAGCAAAACGCAGTATTTGTTGACTATGTATGCATTTCTTAATTCTGCTATTTTCGATCAGTATCAGTTCTCAGCTTTCCGTATCCGTGTGCAGCGAATAGTTTTGGAAACTGTTGGAATTGTGGATTTTCATTGCATGCATATGAACGAATTAAGATTGTAAATTATAAAAGGAGGGTATTTATTCCATATTTCTATGACTTGTTACAAGTTTTACATACAATTGTAGTGTTCTGTGTAGAATACTTAACAACAAAGATAACGAAATAATATAAATAAGGAAGACAACGAAACAATATACAGGGTGGGGCATTATAAACAGGTCACCTGAATAACTCGCTTACTTTTAAAGATAGAAGAAAATTCTTCAGACCAAACTTAATTGATATCGAGGCGCTCGTAATCTGATGTCATTCATTTTTTAGATATGACAGTAATTTTATAGATGGAGACGTCAAGGAGATATGAAGGTCAACTTCATTTTTTTTAAATGCAATGAGATATTTTTTAATTCACCAATCGACGCAGCTGGACATCCACTATAAAACGAACGGAATGCTGCGATCAAAGGCGTGTGTATTGAATAAGTGCTATGTTTTAAGTGGAAGCACAGGTGACTGTTTGGGTAAACACAGATAATGAGTACACCACGTGATAGCATGTTTATTTATCTACAGTACCGGACAAATGTATTCGGACAAATGATTTCTGTTAGTTTTTATAAATAAGTCACCATATTAATATAAAATGAATTGAGCAGTTTATGAAGGTCAAGGTGATAAATAATGTATGTGTTGCGGGATCACGATGTACAGTGGGTACAGACGTGTTTGAGGAACCAATAATGGACCACGATGTAATATATGAATAACTATTTAATTAAATGAGAATATATAAAATACTGAACTTCTACACTCGGCATGGCTCTGTCCTCTATCGCCCGCTTCGACAACCACCTCGCGTCTCTCGCACCCCACTCTCTCTCCTCTCCTTTATGGTGCATTCACATTGACAGTCACTTCGCTACAAATTCCCCTTTGGCTTTCAATGTGAATTCACCTCTTATATTCAACTTGTCTAGGTTTTTCCTTAACTTATTTGCATTTAACGCTTTTGTCATAATATCGGCTTCCATATCCTCGGAGTTTACATGTTCTATTACAATGTTATTCTTCTGTACCTCGTCTTTTATAAAAAAATATTTTCTGTTAATATGTTTTGTCCTATTAGTAACCCTATCCTTGTGAACCCAATCCATGGCTGCTTTACTATCAGTGTTTACTTTAATTGGCGTTCTATTTCCGATATCTGTGCCTAAGCTTTCTAATAACCCTTGAACCCATTTTAACTCTTGCACTCCCTCACACATTGCCATGAGCTCGGCCTCACACGTAGACAGAGCCACTAAATCCTGCTTCTTACTCCTCCATCCTATTATATTGTTCCCTAATTTAACAGTATATCCACTAAATGACTTGGCATCTTTTGTACTGTTCCAACTCGCATCTGTGCTAACGGTTAATACATCACTCTTGGCATCGTATGTTAATCTATAGTCTTTGGTACCCTTTACATATCTAAATATTCTTTTTAATGCGTTCAAATGAATCTGACGTCATATCTTTCCTATGATAGCAATCTCTCGCTATGTGGTTACTCCTCCCACATATATAGCACGCCCCGCGCTTTCCTCTGTTGGCTGGATGTCGTGTTACCTTGTAAGCGTTCTCCGTCTTCTATGCTTCGTTTCTACCATGTGTACCGTTCTGATTCTGTCGGCTTTCTTCTTCCGTTAGTATACGTTTAATATCATCTAGATTGACCTCCTTTTGTGTTCTCAACACTGCTGCAGTTCTCTCGTACCTAGGATGGATTCCTCTAATCATATGGTAGCTTACCTCACGTGGGTCAAATGGAGATCTTATTTTGGCGCTTTTGGATGCGATATTCCTCGTTCTTGTAACATAATCCATAACAGATTCGTTCGCATCCATTCGTATATTCTTTAATTCCAGTCCAATCTCAATTTTCTTGTCTTGTATATTACCTTCGTGTAGTCTTCTTAGTTCATCCCAAACCTTTTTTGCCTTGGATTCCTCTAAAAATTGACCTGCTTGCTCGTCCGACAGTGTAACAATTATCAGTCCAAATGCTTCGTCATTTTTAGATTCCCATATCTGTCTTGCTTTCCCTTGAGCCGATTCCAGATCGTTCGACACTGGTGGTTCGTTACCTTCGATTACCTCTTTAAATAATTTTCTCGCTCGTAAAACTGCACGTACTTTTAACGCCCATACATGGTAGTTCTTTTCAGTTAATTTGTCTATATTTTTGCTTGATACGCTTAACTCAGCCATGGTTATTTCTATGGTTCTCGACACGTGCTTATTCTAACCTCTAATCCACACGTGTACACCGACGAACCACGCTCTGCTACCATTAGTGTTCGGGATCACGATGTACAGTGGGTACAGACGTGTTTGAGGAACCAATAATGGACCACGATGTAATATATGAATAACTATTTAATTAAATGAGAATATATAAAATACTGAACTTCTACACTCGGCATGGCTCTGTCCTCTATCGCCCGCTTCGACAACCACCTCGCGTCTCTCGCACCCCACTCTCTCTCCTCTCCTTTATGGTGCATTCACATTGACAGTCACTTCGCTACAGTATGTAAACCAATTTAGCAAATTGTAACATAAAATATATATTTTGAACAATAAACAAAACTTTGATTGACAAAAGTATTCGGACAAAACTTATATCTTGAGAAAATTATAATATAAACGAATTTTATTCATGAAAATAAAAGAATAAATTAATATTTAGTAGAATAACCTCTAGAATCAATAACTGCCTGCATTCTTTTGGGCATAGATTTAGCAGTATTTAGAAATTTTTTTCCTCGTGAGCTAGCTTTCAACTATTAGAAAACAAAACACAGAGTGGCCTTCTTCTACCAACAATGTCACAGTGTAGTGAAACAAAAACATTTCTATCCGAATTCATTTGTCGCGAAAATCATCCGAAAATCATCAGTAGCTACACGTACAGCGGTACGCGTTTAACTTATCGCTTTTACATTGAACAATTCTCGGTCCTGGCTGACCACCATGTTCGCGACAAACCGTGATTTATATAATTTATTGGAACATCCTGGTGATTCACAAAATTGTGCAATTTTAAAAGAGGAAATTTTACGCACCATCACCGTTCCTGCGAATGTTTCTAGGTGTAACATAATACTCCTAGAAAATAAACTAAAAATATTTTGTGCACATTTAAAAAAAAAGTGGGTGCAATGTAGTCATAAGAAAGCATTTTTTCTTTCAAGAAATGAACATTGGCTCAACAGAGTCTTTGAGTATCCCGAGGGATTTCTTCAGTCCTCTGTTGATAACAATTCGCTCAAGCCCTTCGGTGAACTCTCTGAGAGGCAAAAAAAGCGCAGGACTGAAGAGTTGAGGGCAAGCTATTCAGGGGAGGAATTACTTTTTGCCGCGACAATGAATTTGAGGCAGGAAGGTCATTGTCTTAAGGCAAAAATTGTTAAAAAAGTGCTTGACTGTTCAGACGATTCGGAGGAATTAATAAAAATGTGCGAGGATGGTAAGAAATCTGACATTTCGTTCTCAAGTGAAAATACACTTGCTCTAAATACATCTCTCAACCTGTCCAAGTCAAAGTACTTCATTTTGAGAGATGCTACTTTGAAAGCAGGATCAACATTATTTCCCTCATATTACCAGCTCAACAAAGCCAAGAAGGAATGTTATCCAGAAGAACGTGAGGTAACTGAGTTGGGAGCAAAGATACCTCTTCAATCTCTTCTGAACCATACAGCCTCGAGAATTGTATCTATCACCCCCATGGATAAGAGCCTAACAAACAGGAAATGCCTAAAGCTTATTTCAAAATGGGGATGTGACGGGTCAACTAGCCATAGTGTTTACAAACAAAGTTATTCTTCGAACAGTGGCACAACTGCGGATGACTCAGCGTTCTATTTGACTACACTAGTTCCAATCAGGTTAATCGACACAGACGATTCACGCATTGTTTGGGAAAACCTGAGACCCTCGTCGATTCACTTTTGCAGACCTATAAAATTCGTGTTTTGCAAAGAAACTCCAGAAACAATCCAACTAGAACATGAACGAATGGAATCAGAAATTGCGTCGCTAGTCCCTACACAGATTAATCAAGTTAAAATAGAACACGAACTTTATATGACTATGATTGATGGAAAAACAATAAATGTGTTGACTGACACAAGTTCATCCATGCGTTGCTATGTGTGTGGTGCAACACCATCAATGATGAACGATTTAAAAGAAGAACTCCTAATGCTGAACACTACAGGTTTGGTATTTCTCCTCTGCATGCAAAAATTCGATTTTTCGAGTGCCTACTGCATGTTTCTTATAACCTTGGTTTCAAAAAGTGGTCAGCAAACACAGATTTGTACAAGGAGCAACAGCAAGAAAGAAAAATAAAAATACAAAAGGAGTTTAAAGATAAGCTGGGTCTTCACGTTGATCGAGTAAAGCAAGGCGCTGGAACTTATAACAATGGTAACATGGCACGAATGTTTTTTGACGATCCCAAAACTACAACAAACATCACTGGACTTAATGAAGAGATAATTAGAAGATTTGCAGTAATTTTACAAGCGATTTCTTCACGTAAACCGGTTTGCCCTAAAAAATTTGGATTATTTTCCCGAGAATCCGCAGAGATTTACGTCGAACACTACGGGTGGTATCACATGCCAACAACTGTACATAAAGTGCTGATCCATGGGGAGAAAATAATCGAAAGTTTTATTCTTCCAATCGGAAAATTTTCGGAAGAGTCTCAAGAGGCTCTTAATAAAGTATTTCGCCACTGCAGAGAGTTTAGAGCCAGAAAAATGTCACGAAAATCAACAAATGAGGATATCCTGAATAATCTTCACGTCAGCTCTGATCCCAGGATTTCTACACTGAGGCCACACGGTTTTTTTCAAAATTCTATGACAAAGAAGTTATTCCCAGAAACCCAAACGTTGCTTCTTGTTGCTGATGATGTCACCGAAGAAGATGACATAGGTTCAGATTTTTTGGACGCTTCGCTAAGATTTGATGAGGTAGAAGAACAAGATTATACGTTGGAGAACCCGAATTGCTAGAAGAAACCGACATGCAATAATAAGATGAAAGTTAACTAAAGGTACCTCATTTTACTTATATCATTTCTGAAGTTTTTCAGTTGCTAAGTAGAGATTTTATTTACACCTACAAAACATTAAACAAAATTAAAAAATTAAACAAAAACTAAATTCTATTCATTCCTCAGTACATATTTAAGTAACCCTTAAATTTTTTATGTGAAAATAAAAAATCCAAGATTATTGTTCTATGAATGCGCTGTAGCTTCTTTCGCATCATTCCTATCATCTAACGGACTTCACCATTCGATTCAGCACGAAAAAATACATAGAGTATGACCCACATTTTAATTTTTATTAAGGAATAACTGGATGAAAAAGCCATGTCAAGGGAATTGCCTGTTTCGTCCCACTGTGCGTCGCGTCGCGTCACTAGACAACGCGTCCGCGACAATGTTGTTTACTCGTCCGTAGACTAGACCTGACTACACTGAGTGCAATGCATTTTCGGTGTCAAAACATCTGCCTAATAAACTCCTTTTAAATTGAGTAGCATGAGAAGAATAGAAAAAGTCAGGACGTGCAGGTCGTAGGAAGTGTAGGCGTAGGTCATTGGATTTGTCTTGATAAATGTCGACATAATACAGGAAAACATAGGGTAGCATTTGAAAAACTAAAATCGACTTAAAAATTTTCCGCACAACCTACCCTGCAAAAAAATAACGTACACCTTATTATGTCCCTCTTCGTACAAGTTATTTCTAAACTTTTTTTTACAGATGTGGTCTTTCACGAGATATTTCAATTCTTTTAGATAAATGAAATACAGTTTGGTTATAAACTGTTAGTTATAAACGATTAAAAGTGCGATTGTATGTCGAAAATCGTAGAAAACTGCAGTTTTTGTCACTTTTAATCGTTTGTAATTCGTAAACGAATTATCCAAAATTTATGAAACTTTCAGCATGGATATAATTTATAAGACACCATCGTGTAACCTTCACTAAGCACAAATAGAATCCACATTATTGGTAACAGCATAACTTGATTCTATTTGATTTGATCTAATTTAAAAAAGGTTATGCCGTTGTTACGTGCTACGTCTCCCTTTGGGATTGGGCGTAGCCTGACGAGAGAGAACGGACGAGCGGTAATCCGTTCTCAGGGTGGGAGTCGCTGATATCGCAAATGGAGAAACCCAAGAAAGCCGTCGTGCAAGGAAGGGAGAAGCGTTTAGACAGTTCTTTTGGTAAAATATATATATTTATTCTAAATGACTTGATTTTAGGCATACGAACAAAATTAAAATTTATACACTATAAAATACATATAAAAACTAAGAGTAATGAATTGCACAAAAATGTCTTAATAATTACTTCGCTGGATTTACGAAAGGGGGGTCGGGGAATAATCTTTCTTGGTAGATTCTAAAACGGGGATCCGTCTCCGGAATTTGATAGGGGTTGGGGATGCTCGCTAGAAAGGAGGCAATGGGGGTGAGCACCCAACCGGGGGGGAGTGGCTGTGGCGATGATGGCGGATCAGCTCCTTTCGCTGCTTCTTGTTCCCTCCTGTTCTGCTGGTTTCGGCGGAACTTCCTTCCTCCGCGGCGGACCTTCCTTTTTTCCTTTACTTCGGGGTTTGCTCTGGTTCTTGTTGTGGAGGTCGTCATTTGGTGTGGGTGGGAGCAGGGAGGACTTCGTGCATCGAAGTCTCGGCCGTGGGAGTGCTTGTGCAGAATTTCTGCCAGCGACTATTCCTTACGTGATCCTCAACTTGGCACCGAAGAGCGAGCTGTGCGACTATGGGGCACCAGCTCGGGGAATTTTCTGTATAAGCGGACGCTTGTGAGATTTTTCCGACTTTCCCAATTTCCCTGGGGCAGATATACAGTCGCGTCGGTAAGTAAGTTAACGATCAGTATATTGCACAAAAATTGAGGAAATGGATAGGATAATATATATGGAATTGGTCCATTCTCTTATACATATATAATAAGTTTATCCCTCGGGTTTTTCGGTTTATCTTACGAAATAATAGCCAGACTGAGTTTCACTGTAAACACAAGGTTAAAATTTTATTCGCTATTTGTAACAATTATTTACATTATTTACATTATTTATATTCTTACCTGTAAACACAAGAAACGACATTAAAAGCTATTATTCCACAAAGATTTCTGTGAGAGAGTGACGCTTTATTCAGACAATTCTAATCAATTAGGTTTTGTAATATGTCAGTCCGCTGTTTTCTTTTACAGGCATGCGCAATGCGTATCCCATTCAAACCTAGCTCTAAAAGAAATACGATAGATCCACATACGTTCTATCGTATTTCTTTTACATCTCCCCCCCTCGGAGTGGACGATCACCAAATTCAAATATTTTAATTGGCATATGGGATTAATTTTGTCTTATGGAAAAATTTCGATTCTGTTTTCTTATGACCTGTATCTATTTTAAAGATGACGTTTGATATTTTATCTAGAATTTTGAATGGACCTATTTTTAATTCATCCGTTTTTCTCCTATTCAATTTATTGCCATTTTCTACGTATACTAGATCATTAACCTTTAGATCGTATTCTTCTCTATTTTTATCAAATATTTTTTTGTTATAGTTGTGAGATTTTTATGAATTTTGAAAAGCTATTTGTCTATCTCTCTGTAAATCTTCTTTTGATTTTTCTCGTCGTAATTCTTCCGGTAAAATGTTGGTATCCTTCGCTTCCAGCAAATATTTCGGTGAGAATGTTGTTACTGTGTGTTCAGTTTCGTTGTAGATTCTCGTGCATTCGTATGCTATGCTAGTCCACGCTCTTTTATTTTTTTCTTCATTTATTCTGCACCGAATTTTATTTACTAGAGTTTGATTAAGTCTTTCGTTTAGGCCGTTTGAGAAAGCTGCATTAACTGCTGTGAATACTATCGGTATATCTTCTTGGTTTAGAAATTGTTTGAAGTCTTTTGAGTTTATTCCAGGGTATTGGTCAGATAAGATCATTCCTATTTTTTCATTTTGGGGTATTTGTTTAATCAGTTTAATAAAATCGTTTGCTGATTGGGTTTTTGACGTTAGAATATATGCGTATCTTGTGAAGTGGTCTACAAGTAGGTGCAGGTATTTTTTTGTAGAACGTACTCCTCCAAAACCTCCAATTGTGTTATTTGATACAATTTCAAAAGGACGAGTAGCTGGACCCAGATGTGACATTAATCCGATTTTAAATTTTTTCCTTGATTTGTTTCTTATGCAAACTTCACAACTGTTACATATTCTTTTTATGTTGTATGTTAAGTTTTTTGATGTGTAATATGGTTTTATTTTATTTTCCATCTGTTTTATTCCCAAGTGGCAGTATTGATTATGTACTTTTTTGATGAGTTTTATACTAAGGTGTTCAGACAGTAAAATCTTATCTTTTTTCCTAATTTTTTTATAGTATATGTCGTTTTCCATCAATAATTTTTCCTTATTATTTTGTATATTTTTGTTACTAGATTGATCAATTTTAATTTCTTCTAATTTTATTAGATTTACTGTTTTAATATAATTTTCCTCATATTTACTTTGTTCTAACACCGGATTTCTGCTTAGTGCATCTGCTTCTACATTTTGTTTCCCGGGTGCATATATTATTTTAAATTCATATTGTGATAAATCGTTCGTCAGATCTCCTAATTCTTCATCTGTCCTGGATTTTATATTTAGTCTTTCTAACGGTTTGTGATCTGAAAAGACCGTGAATGATTTGTCCACTAACCAATGATGCCAATATCTTATCGTCTCTCTAATTGCTAGGCATTCCAGGTAAATTGCTTTTTTTTTCTTTTGGCTGTCGTTCAATTTCCTGGAAAAATACGCCACTGGTTTTTCTTCTCCGTTTTCCTGTGGTTGTTTGAGAACGGCTCCGATACCTTGTAAGCTTGCATCAGTGTATATGTGTATTGGTAAATTTGGATCAAAAATTGCCAGTATAGGTTTTGAACACAATAGTTCCTTCATTTTTTCGAAAGTGTTTTTACATTTTTCATCCCAAATGAATTTTTGATCTTTCCTGAGTAGATTATAGAGGGGATCTAGTGTTATCGAAAAATTAGGTATGTATTTATTATAAAAATTTATTTTTCCAATAAATTGTCTGACTTGTTTCTGTGTTGTTGGCGTTGGGAAATGTTTTATTGCAATTAAGTTGTCTTTCAAAGGAGTGACTGAGTCATGCTGGATAATATGACCCAAATATTTAACTGAATTTTGTGCAAAGGTGCATTTCGATAGTTTTAACCTGAATCCTTCACGTGCTATTGCATCTAATAATCGTTTTAGATCAGTAATGTGTTCTTCGAATGATTTTGAGAATATTAATATATCATCAATATAATTTACCGCGAATCCATTCAGTTTATATTTCCTAATGATACTACTCAAGATTCTTTGGAAAATCGCAGGTGCTGTCTTTAAACCAAATGGTAGGCAAGTCCATTGATAATGTCCTTCCTGTGTCACGAACGCTGTTTCCCTTCTGTCTTCAATCCGGAGTGGTATTGACCAAAATGCCGAATTTATGTCTAATGTAGAGAAATATCTACATCCTCTTGTTTTCACCATCAGGTCCTCAATCATAGGGAAAGGCTGTGACTGTGGAACTACTATTTTATTCAGGTCGCGAAAATCTATGCATAGCCTTGCTTTTTTTCCTTCTTCTTTTTTGAAAGCTAGTGTCACTGGAGCAGCAAATGGACTATAGGATTCTTCTATTAATTTTTTTTCTAATAATTTTGATACTTGCGATTCTATCTCCTTTTTGTCTTCAATCGTGCATCTGTATGGCCTTTTGCAGCAATATTTATCAATTATTAAGTCGATGCGAGCTTCGTAGTCTTTTACAGTTCCCACGTCATACTTATCTTTCGCGAAAATATGTTTGTATTCTTCTATTAGTTCATTAATTTCGGTTTTTTGTTCTAAATTTAGGTTAGTTACCATGATATTAAAATCTTGTGGTCTTATATGCTCGTTGAAATTTATTTCAATTTTTTTGTTTGTGCTATGATCCCTTAGGATCTTTTCCATTTTTTTATTTTCGATTTCATTATTGCCTTGAGGCATCTTACCTTTACAATCAGGCATTTTTATTTCATCTTTTGAGGCAACATCATTTTGTGGCTTCATTTTCTGACTAATCTCTAATTCTTCATTCTGTATTAACCGGAATTTTTTTACGCAGTCCAATCCGATTAAAAATTCATGATCAAAATTTTCTCCCTCTATTACGAATACCTTCATTATTTCTTCTATATTGAAAATTTTTATCTTCAATGATACTATGCCTAGAGTTTTCCTCCCACCATTAATCGTCTTCACCTTACTATGATAATTATTTGGTCTATTCCTCCAGTGTAATAGTCTTGAATTAATTATTGAAATGTTTGCACCAGGATCATATATTCCTTGTATTTCTAATTTATCATTGATTGTTACTGGTATTTTAATTAATGGTGGTAAAATTAGTTTTTTGGATCTATGTTCTCAAATTCTGCTTCAATTAAATTATTATTTATTTCTTCTTGAGTATTTTTCCGTTTATCTTCTTGTTTGTTTTTAAACCAGCATGCAGATTCAGGGTGAAATCTTATACCTTTGTTCTCTTTTTTGCATATTGTGCATGGTGATTTGTTGTCTTTGTAATTGGTTTTAAAAGTCGTATTGTTGTCATATTTTTCTTTCGAGTTTGTTTTTTTTTATTAAATGTTCAAGACCTCTGATGTTGTTAAATAGATCATTTGTTGTGTCTAATTTTTCTCTATCTATTTTGTCTGTTATAAAGTTTGGTAGTCCTGTAGCAATGAGGTTAATAAGTGTTTGTGTATCTATAGATTTATTTATTTCTAACAATAATCTTTCTTTTTTCAAAGCATATTCCAGTATTGATCCTTGTTTATATCTGTAATTAAATGCGTATCTGACTGGTGACCATCCTTTATTTGCAAATGCTTCACACAAACTATTTTTCCAGATGCTCCATTCAGACTTTATTGAGTTTTTAATTATCATAGAGTTATACCAGTCCATAGCAGACTCTTCCATAAATAATTTGAGCATTTCAATTTTATCCATATCTGTAATTACTTCTAGTCTGGTGCATTCACTTTCAAAATTATCTAGCCACTGGTGAACATTTGTAATTTTTCCTGAAAATTTTTCTGATACAAATTTTTCTACTAGTTTTAATTTATTTTGTTGCTGTTGTCTGTCTCCTTTATCGTTTACTTTCAAATATTCTAATAATTTTGTCAAGTTTCCTTCTTTAGTTGCCTTTTCATCATTTTCTTCAGCTTTCTCTAGCAGAAATCCCTCAAACTGAATATTACCTTCATCAATATAGGTTTTCTTTAATTCATTTGTTAAGGTGATCCAAACTTCCCTTTTCTCATGTCTTTTCCTCAAAGATGTCTTCACTTTATTCATAATTTCGCATTTTAAAATTTCTTTGTGTAGGCTTAGAGGTTGTAATTCTTCTGGTATGATATAAGTTTGCTTGGTAGGAGTAGAAATTGAGGTTATGGCATATATGTTCGTTTTTGGGTCGTCTGGTTTCGCTTTTATCGTAAAATTAAAACATAGTTTTTCCATTGTTGTTTTTAAATAGCTGACAAAATGTCGTTTTATAATAAGTTTATCCCTCGGGTTTTTCGGTTTATCTTACGAAATAATAGCCAGACTGAGTTTCACTGTAAACACAAGGTTAAAATTTTATTCGCTATTTGTAACAATTATTTACATTATTTACATTATTTATATTCTTACCTGTAAACACAAGAAACGACATTAAAAGCTATTATTCCACAAAGATTTCTGTGAGAGAGTGACGCTTTATTCAGACAATTCTAATCAATTAGGTTTTGTAATATGTCAGTCCGCTGTTTTCTTTTACAGGCATGCGCAATGCGTATCCCATTCAAACCTAGCTCTAAAAGAAATACGATAGATCCACATACGTTCTATCGTATTTCTTTTACACATATATTTAGTACAGTGATAAAATGAACAGATGAGTGTACAAAGATAACATAATGTTTCACAAGTAAACAAAAGGAAAATAAAATACGGAATATGACTATAATAGTAGGGTCGGAAAGTAAGTTAACGCATGTAATATTTTACAATAAATTATATTTTAATATTTAGTATGGTAACCTTTTGCTACTATAACAGCTCGTAGACGGTTTGGTATACTTTGGATTAAATTTTTAATTATATCTGGACTAATATTGTTCCATTCATTGTATAAAGCTTTAATAAAAGTTGTTTTGTTTTTCCTGTCATTCACAGTTACATTTCTTTTCAAATGGTCCCATAAATGCTCGATGGGATTCAGATCCGGACTTTGTGGGGGTCATTCCAATATGTTTATGTCGTTATTTTTAAAATATTGCATCGTTATTTTTGTTTTATGTTTAGGATCATTGTCCTGTTGAAAGACATAATTTTCTAATCCCATTTTTTCTGCAGAAATAAACAAATTATTTTGCAATATTTCAATGTACTTTATTGCCGTCAATTTGCCGTCTATGATGACCAGGTTTCCAACACCGTGTATACTAAAACACCCCCACGTCATAATAGAGCCACCTCCGTGTTTAATGACTGTTTTTACATGTCCCCTTTTAAAACTTTCGTTGGTCTTCCTCCAAACATACTGTCGCCTATTATTATTAAGGATTTCAAATTTCGACTCGTCACTCCATATAACCGATTCCCAAAACTCAATTGGCTTTTCTAAATGTTCTCTTGCAAATTTCAGGCGTTTCAGTGCATTAGTTTTTGAAATTAGTGGTTTTCTTCGACACACACGGCCATGTAAACCTGCTTCTCGTAAGCGTTGTTTAATTTGCGTTAAACCTATTGGCAGTTCTAAATTCTCTTTTATTTCACGAGTCGTTATTAAAGGGTTCTTCTTTACTTCGCGAACGATATAATTATCTTGACGTGGCGTTGTTTTACGTTTTCGCCCTGTTCTTGGCAGAGATTCAGCATTACCTCTCTCTTCAATCCGGTCACAAATTTTTTTAACTCCTACTTTTGAGATTTTAAACAGATCTGCAATCAAACCCAAAGAATATCCCTCCTTCCTAAGCTCGCAGATCCTCAGTCTTTCTTCAACAGATCGTTCTCCACTTCTTACCATGCTTAAAAAGATATTAATCGGTATTAGGTTAGATAAGGTTGCACATACCGATAAATGCTTCGTAAGTATTTCAATGTCTTCCAAAAAAGGTATAACAATACATATTGCACTGGTTATTTACAAAAACCCAAGAATTATTCAGACGTTAACTTACTTTCCGTCGATGAAATGTGTTCTTCTTGAATTGTGGACGTCGTAAAATGAAGATTTCTTTGTTGAAAACAAATGCCGTCAATAATAACAAATGACGATCAATAGTATTGATCAATACTGCCATTATTGGTATACTCAATAGATGGCTCTCATTACTTTTTACATAATAGATATCTTTACGCAACGCGTTAACTTACTTACCGACGCGACTGTAGCTGCAGCTATTCATTTTTGGTGGCGAGAAACTGATTGTCCCAAAAGTCATCTGCCGGTTGACTTTGGGACTATTGCGGGGTAGTATTGGTGTGTTGAGGGTGTAGTGAGCTCGGTACTTGGTAAAAAGGGTCCTGGAGGTCAGGCTGATTATTGTCTTGGTGTGAGGGAGAGGGTACAGCACTTGAGTGGGTAGCGCGCCAGGCCTATGCTGGCCGCGCGAGAAAAGGATCGGGACGGTTTCGAGACGGAAGATCGGGCACGTGCATAAGAACGTGACACTGTTTCAAATAGTGTGGATTCAGTTTTGCTCTTCACTGTATGCTCAGTGAAGGTTACAAAGTCAGATACACGTCGGTGTCCTTTTACACGGTGGATACGTACAGTATAAAAAGGCCGTGCAAAATAAGGAAACAGGATGGAATAAAAATATAAAACTTGTGCAAAAAAAAAAAACGAAATAGGGAGGTGGGTACTACACCACAGCAAACTGTACAAAAACCAATTAATGCATTCGATCAAATTGCATAGAAATGCGTAAATTAGTAAGAGATTGGGTGAAGGGTATACTTACAATGCTTTCTCTTTGGTAGCAGCGTGCTTTCTGAAGATTCGGCGGGCGATTTTAGCGTATTTGGCTTCCCTCTGAAGTTATCTCTTCTTTTAAAGCAATTTCTGCTTAGATGATTCCTTGAACCGCAAGTAAAACAGCCAACACAATCTTGCTTCTTGTGCCCTTTTCTGCCACAACCATAGCAAACGATATCTGTATTCTCGTTCGCAGAATTATTTTCACTCGTTTTAAATGGCTTCCTTTCAAATCTTGATTTTGTTACTAACGCGACCGTTTCTTCTTCAACAGATTGTTCTTCTGTCTTCATTTCTTCAGACATCAATCTGGCTGTTAGACTTTCAAGATTTTTTTTCGATTCTTCAACAGAATCCTACGCACTGTGAAAATGATTAAATCTTTTCGGCAATGTATGATACATGAAATGCGTGTCACGAGCATTGAATCTGGCACTTCACTACCCAAACTCTTCATCTTCGAAGCCAACTGCTCGACTTTTGATAAGTTGTGCGTAACGTTCTCATTTTGTTCCCGCTTAAAATAAAAAAACTGTTTTTGAACCAAAGACAGATTTTCTTCCGACTTCATGTCGTACACAGCGTTCAGCTTCTTCCACATTTCCCTGGCAGTTGTGCAGCTTAATAGCTAATCCAATGGTTTCTTTTCCGCTGTCGTAACAATTAACTTTCTTGCAGCCTTGTCTAACTTCAAAAATATCTTCAGTTTTGTTTGGAACTACATACACGGTCTTGCATATGTTTGTTATGTCTACCGCCCGTATCGGATCGCCCTCCTTCAGGCGATCTAAATATGGCACCAGGGCCAATAGAAATTTTTCATATAGCTCCGGGCGGTCCAAAAAATCCTTCCTGTAGCGAGACATACCGGTAGGATACTGAAGTCCGCTGGCACAAGACGGGTATACATAGGCATGCACGTTCCGCGTCATTGGTCGCGCATGCGCAGTTGACCGTGCGGACCGACCATACGCTCCACTGACATTGCTGGGCATAGTTGTTCTTTGGTACTCTACACCGCCCAGGAAGGGTGACTAAGAAGGACACGATTGGCCTTACCAACTCCATTCAGTCACCCAAACAATCCTCCACTCATCCAGTATCAGGAGCCGACGGCTCTGTCGGGTCAGACCTTGTACGGGCCACGGCGGTACTATAACACGAGGTCATACCGTTAAACCGCCGCCAGTTCAACCACGAGCCCCACAATACGCGAGTCGTAAGTCCCCGGAGTTGGCTCTTGGTGAGACCAAGCATCCGGAGCTCGCGTTCGCTCTGAGAGCTCCAAATTCCCCTCCATGAGATCGTAATGGAGGTAAATCCGACATTAGCAGCGAGTACTCCTGCGCGTTCCGCAACACGGTTCACTAGATCATTATTAACACCATACTTGGCCACCTTCCTAGCATGAGCCGGATTCAACGCTGCTTCGCTAGACACAACCTGCGCGTCAACTACGAACGCCAAACCATCTTTGACGATCGTAAGGTCGGGTCGTCGCCTCCCGGCAGATGTCGAGAAGGCTAGCTCCTTGTCCACTTGCCATCCCTTCTGCCGGAGGGCACCAGCGACTTGACGGCAAAGGTCGTTATGCCGTTGGATCCGTCCACCGTGCGTCCTGAAACAACGCTGCACGCAGTGTGCCGGGGTTTCCCTTTCGGGATACCCAGCACGACATTGTACAACGAGTTCAGGTCTGCCACGGGAGGTTCTCGCTCGAGACGGTAAGCAGTTGGCGCGAACGTGATGGTGGTAGTGCATATAGTCGCTACCGGGTATGGCTGAAGCGCCTTGGTACACCCAGTGCGAAATCAAGCGACAGGAGGCCGACTCACGTAGTCCTTTCCCGTCTCAAGAGTCGTGCAACGCCGCAGCGCAACTCCGCCTGAGCTCAGCGGTGGAAGTGACACGTTCACCTCGGTAGCGCATCTGGTCTTCCGACCTGGTGAGCTGGCGAGCCATGAAGTGTGACTCGGCGGCAGCTCTAGCCGAGGGAAGCGCACTTCGACAAAGCCGCTGAAGTCGCTGGTATCGGAGAATAGGGATGTGCGTCCTAAGCACGGACCTATTTTCCGGTCCGACGGACGGAGAAACCCCGGGCAACTACGGGTTTTTATGGCCGTGAAGCCGGGCCATGCACCGGTCGCGCGGTACGCGGTCCACCCGCGACAAACGGCACGTCGCAAAGTCGGTTTTCGCAAAATTTAGTCGAGGATCGGATCCTTACAATGGGCGCCAGGCACCGAGAGGTGCCACACGAAGGTTTTCCGAATCTATTCGACATGTTATCCGATTCCGACTCAACGACGGCCGCGCGATATCCTGGACGGCTCACCCGGGCCCAGGATTCTAGCGTGGAGGGGTACGAGACGTTCCCCCCGGCGGGAAGGTTTCTCACAAGAATTCGAACGAGAAGCCGGGCTTTAACAATCATTTATTAATTGTCGATGATATACAAGGCTGCCGGGAGGTATTCCGGCAGCAAATTACGTAAAGCCCGTGCGATACAATTCTTTTACGACGGATGTTCGGCCGTTCGCGCTTACTTCGCCCGAGTCTCTTCTAATCGCGTCGAACAGGGCCGCGGACGCGATGTACGGCGTCCAGGACTTCGATTTTCGGACGTTACTCGACCCTGATCAGATGTATTACGCGGAGGAGATTTTACACGACTGTAACCGAAGAATACTATTCAGAAACGGCGATTTCGCACCGTCGCGTCGTCCCACCGTGGGAAGTCTCTAAGTAACGCCAATTAATTCGGGATTTCTCCCCACCAAAATCGTCGACGTACGGATCCCCCGCGAATGCGTAATTTCGCGTTACAATCCTAACCCGCACGTTCGACGACCGACGCTCCCGTGCCCCACGCGGAACTCTAACCAACGCGCTTTTCCGGCAGCAACGGAATTCGTCGTAACGACGCGAATCGCGGTCGTTCACCAAGACGTTGCCGAGCCAACACGAAATCAGAAATCACGAAGTGTTACAATAAGAAGCCTGATCGGGACTTATCAATCGGCACAGCTACAAGCAGCAGCTTCTGGCAGCACTCTCTAATAGTATCGGTCGGTGTTCTAACAAATTACTAGATCTTTAAGCAATAATTGAGTGACTACAACTCCCGTAGGTCTTCGGCACAGTGACCTACTTCGGCTCGGCTCGGCAACGCGGAAGCGAGGCGTCCCCCACTTTCCTAGTTTAACCTACCCCGCGAGACGCTCGGACCTATCGCTAATTTCGGCGCGGCAGGGCCGCGCTCGGCAGTCCAGGGGCCCTTGACGTAAGATGGTCGGCACCGATGGTGACGCTGATTGGCCGCTGGTCCCGCTGAGGAAGCTCCCGGGCCAATCCCGCGTCGCACCTTTGTCTTCCGGCGGGTGAGGTAGCCTCGAGATGGAGATGTTGTTCGCCTCCGGTGCAATTCCCTCGTAGGCTCCTCCGGGTTGGTTAACCTGGGCCCGGCGTCTCCCTCGATGTCCTAATGAGCGGGATATTCTCTGGATGGTCCTGTAGTGTCCCTCTCCGCGGTCTCATATCTCCGGCAGCGTAGGGAAAATACGTCCGGGTCCCCCTGGGACCCGGATACGAACCTGGAATTCGCGTCGCGCCAAGCGGCGCGGCGTTTAAAACGCCTCATTACTCTGCCCATGGTCAGCTGAGACTGTCCCAGGGAGAGCGTTCGCGGGTGCCGAAGTCGCATTTGATACGACCAGAGAGGGGCCCGGTCTTATGCCACAGGTTCGGAGGGACGTGGCAATTTTGCCACGTCACAGCACCGGCAAACCGAGCCCGCCTTCTGGTATCGGCGCATGGAAATATACAGCAGGCGCATCATGGGGCATGTGCAGCGACGTACGTACTGCCGTACGAACTTGTACATCATGCGCTAAGTGTCTTTGCACCTGCTCCTCCAACTACCCAAAGGTGGTAGAAACGCGGCAGTAAATAATCTTTCAGCAGCGTCAAGCGCTGCTGAGGCTTTAAAGGAGCTTTCTTAAGCTGGTCTAGAAATGTTTGTAAACTCTGTTGTTACAGGGTAGTGTCGGACTCCCGCGAATTGCGGCCTACCCACTAAAACCCCTCCTCACAGCGACGATGGCTGCCGGTTGGCATATTGCCCGTTAAGAGGTGGACTGGGGACTCCAGTAGGCGCTTAGCTAGGACCTTATAGAGGTGGCGGAAGTCACTCGGCTCACCAGCCCCATCCTCCTTAGGAACGAACACGATCCGACTGATTAGCATTTCCGGAGGGAACCCACCCGAAGGGGATGGCTCTTTTGCGCACAGACGATTGCGCACGACGGCATTGCACACGGTTCTTTTGGACACGGTATTATTGGACACACGGTTCTTTTGGACACGGTATTATTGGACACACGGTTCTTTTGGACACAGGAACATTGGACACAGTGGGTTTTCGCTCACGCAAGGATTGCCCACATTCTTAAGACGCACACGCTGAGTTACGCTCTGTAAAATTGGACTCATGATAGATTGCGCACAGAATGGCGAATCGAGAACAAATATAATTGCGCACAGTAATTTTGGACAGTGATGGAAATGCGGCCAAGTCGTTATTAATTTCGGGTTATGTGCGTTATAAAACATTTCCTCACGGAAAAAAGGGTTTGGGTTAGGGTTAGGGTTAGGGTTATGATTAGGGAATCACTTGGTGGTAGAAGGGGGTGAATCGACTTTTGAGTAGAACTGCAGGGTTAGGTAAGGGTGGTATGCCCCTGGGAAAGCCTCCCAAAATTTTTACTTTTCACTTTTTGACTTTTTTCAAAATTTTTTTTATTTTTGAATTTTGAATAGGCCTAAGGGGTAGTGCCGGGGTGATATGCTTTCTGTTAAGTCTTTAAAAAATTTCGTTATTTTTTGTCTAGGACGCACGGTTTAGGAGATACAGCGATTTTAAAATTCTGTGAATGTGCCCAATTCTATTTGTGCGCAATTGACCATGTGGGCAATCCTTGCGTGAGCGAAAACCCACTGTGTCCAATGTTACTGTGTCCAAAAGAACCGTGTGTCCAATAATACCGTGTCCAAAAGAACCGTGTGCAATGCCGTCGTGCGCAATCGTCTGTGCGCAAAAGATGGCCTCTCCACCCGAAGCTAGCACGATATTGAAGAAGAGAGCTTTAATGCTCGCCGGAACTGCCTTCCATTGTCTCGTCGTGATACCATCAATACCGGGTGCCGAAGAGTTGGACATTGTGACGTTGTCCACTTCGTCACACGTCACCGGATTCCACACGTACTCCTGGGAGGGCGAAGGTGGTGTACGTAAGTTGTTCGTGACGGGAGAAGACTCCTTAGACACGAATGGACCCCAGTGCGCAGCCATGGTTGCCACATCTGGAATCCGTGCCTCAGGTTTCCCGTCAAGGATCTCCCTGGCGGCTCTAGACTTGTATGTCTTAATGAGCCGTTGTACGCGGGCATACTCCCGGCGACGTAGTCGATTCTTCGGCACCCTGATGGTTGCATCCGGTCTTTTCGAACGCGGCCGTTTCGGTGGAGGAGCAGGGAAGACACCCTAAACCCACGCGCGGAGTTCGGCAGCAACATCACTCCCGTGGAGAAAGTTGTTAGAAATTCTCACGAGAGTGAGAGTGCCGAACCCCCGGATCTGCCGGACCACAGAGATTAGTTTCTCTATGGCCGGGCGAAATCCGTCGCGCAGGGAATCACGCAGGGTGTCACTCCCTTGTGAAGAACGAGGTGGTGGCGGATGTGCGATCGAAGGGGAGTGCGGCCATGAGGTGTTGGTTTATGAACCGCACTCCCTGGGCGACAGCTAAAGCCTCCTCTCTCGCCATCATGCGCAGTTCTTCGGCGCTCCATCGCTTCTTCACTCGCTCCACGTCAACTTCCGCGTTCACTTGGTTCGAATGCATGCGACGTCGGTGTACTCCCAAACCAATCTTGGTTGAGAAGGAGCAGTCGCAGTCTGGGCATTGATAGCCCCGTATCGGATCGCGCACCCTATCGGGTACTGGGTCTCTGGTGTTCGGTGGCAATGGTGGCGGTGGAACATCGGCCGGGGGATGACGAGTTGGGGCACGTCGTCGCGAGGGATCTGTGGGTGGCGGGGGATCTGTGGGGATGTCACGGCCTGGTCTACAGGACAGGCGAACCGAGGCCCTCGCCGGAGATTATATACTTGCTTCTCATGATTTGGGCCTGTAGACAAACCGACGCGACGGGCTGGCAACCCGCCGCATCGGGGAGCTCGAGAGCTCCAGCCTCCCCCGGACGCTCAAATTAAAAAAAATTTGAGCGCCAACTCACTCCGGCCCAAAGGCGGGGGGAAGGCGCATGGGTCCGAAGAACCCTCAGAGTGGGCATTAGGTCGCAGAGGCAGTTCTTAGCTTCCCCCCCGGAGGGGGTACTGGCGGCGGGACCCACGAAAAGGGGACTGATTGCTAAACTATGACTTTTTTTTTTTTAGATGGAGAAATGCACTCGCATACCCACAAAGGGGTTATGTGGGACTAGTCCTGTTGGTCTGGATTTACCCACTAAAACTACATCGTCTCTCATCCCAACTGGGTGAGCCGCGGCTTTATTTCCTGGTGCCGTCTTAAGATGCTGGGGCCCAGGTTGCCCTTAGCAGTTACCACAGACCGGCCGTCTACCCAACACCCTCCCTATCCACTCGATGACTGATGTTCGTCATCTTGTTCCATCGTGTCCAATTTGTATGCGATCCTTGTAGGGCTCTTGTTGTGATGGATTTTAAGAGCCCTTTAAGTCCCAATGCGGAAATCGATCCAGCCGACAGCGATGACCACACGCCGCGCCAGGAGATCGTAACTGATATTACTTTGACCTTGTCTGTCAAAACACCAAACTCCTGAGCGACGCAATACTTCAATTGGGAGGTGTCGTATTTGGCGACTTTCCTCGCATGAGCATCATCAAGTGATGTAGCCCCACTGACGACCTGACTGTCAATGATATTGACCGCTCCATCCTTAAAGGCCACCAAGCCAGACTTCTGCAAGCCCGACTTCAGAAGATAATGCAGGTTCTCTCTAACTTCCCACCCACTCTGCCTCAAACAAGACGACACAATCCGACATATGGCATCGTGTCGGAGTATTCGACCTCCGTGAGTCCGATGACATCCCTGCACTATGTGCGCCGCCGTCTCCGTTACGGCACATCCTGCACGACACAACACAGGGACCCCCCCGGCACGGCGGCCTCTTGATGTTCTCACTCTGGTGGGCAGGGCATTAATACGCACGTGATGGTATTGCACGTAATCCCTGCCAGGAATTCCCGCAGAGCTGGCGTCTACCCAGGAGCTGCAACTGACAGTATACACGGCGCGACAGAAGTACTGGATACTGGGCATCCGCGATACACAACCGAAAGCCTTCGGTTGGTCCAAGCTGTTTAATAAACCGACCGTTGACCTTAAATGTACTGGAGGATAGTATTTTGTACTTCTTCTCCTTACCAGCAATCTGGATGGACATAGCCAGACACTTGTCGGAGTTAAACTCCAGACCATATTTCCATGCCTCTTCCTCAACCGTTCGAAGCATATCCTGCATTCCAATCCGCGCAGCGGAGGACGCGAATAGAATAAGATCATCCGCGTACGCCAGTAAATTGATCCTCTGTTCCTTGAGGGTATATCCGATCTCTTCGGGTACAGCTCTTATTACCCGGTCCATGACGATGGAGAATAACAAAGATGACAAGGGATCACCCTGTCGTACACCCCTTGTCACATCAATCGGGTCAGATGTTTGACCATGAACCTGAATTACAGTTCGGCTACTGCAGTATGTTGATGTTATGTACTGCACAAAGAGCTCCGGGAGTCCTAATTCCCTCAATGCCGATGTTATAGCATGGTGGCTAATACTCTCGTACGCCTTGGCTACATCCAGCGACATAACATGGAGCTGCTTTAGGCAGTCCTTCGCGTCGTGGAGAGCCGTTGACAGAACAAGTACGTTCTCAGCACAGCCATCGTGTACACCTCGCTGACGCTCGTCGATGAGATTGGCTTGTGCAATTCTCACCGCTGAGATCTTGTGTAACTGACGAACGACAACTGCAGCCACACTAATAGGATGGAACTCAGATGGTGTCGAGCTCCCGTCCTTTTTAGGGATAAATACCGTCCTGCTGACGAGGAGCTCGGATGGAAATGCTCCAACTTTAAGGACGATATTAAAGAACAATGCTCTTAGGACAACTGGCATACTCCTCCACTGTCTACTCGAGATGTTGTCGAGTCCCGCTGCCGAGGAGAGCGGAATTTCATTGTTCTCAATCTCCCCGTCAAGAATAGGCTCAGAGATCCAACGCAGACTCTCTTTCTCTTGAACTGGATGATGTTGTTCAACGGGCGCCGAAGGACTGGTGAGTATAGGTGACCAAAAATTCGACCATTTCGTCAACCGATGGTGTTTGAGCTTGCACCGAGCCATCCAGTACAAGCCTGGCTGCACGAGTCATATCCTTCTTCCAGAGTTCCTGCATTGCCGCATACTGTCTTCTTCTGACACGCCACCTCGGCTGGGGCTTACCAGGTGCAGGCCCAGGTGGTTTGGACAGTGGTGTTCTTCGTCTCGTTGAAGAAAGTGTCGGAAAGACTCTTTGAAGCCACAGATAGCAATTGCCCGATGTTGCTGGCTCTCCGTCGAGAATGAACCTCGCAACACCGACAAGCGTCTCCGCCTCATGGGTTTTCACCTTTTCAGCCGAAACCATCAGGGTGCGAATGGCGTCAATATAGTGGCACTGGTGTTGTGGTGCGGACGCTTGGTGCTCCTGAACTTGAGTGGGCAAACTCGCAGACAGATGATCAGTGTCAAGATGTTCAGCAACACTAGCTGAGAGAGGCCACGGGTCATCAACAGGTTCACGATCGCTGTATCTTCTGTGCACTGATCTTCTGTGCAACGAGGGCTTTGTACGTCAACTTCTTTGTGAGACCCTTGAGTCGATCGAGACTAAATCTATTTTCAAAGGCCTCCAGTAGGCGTTCGTTCATGAACTTGACGTTGCCTCGCATACTTTTTTTTTTCCGTGAGGAAATGTTTTATACATACCCCGACTCCCTGGGGGAAGCCGGGGTTATGTGGGAGTCTCCCCAGGGGGGGGGGTGAACCCCCTGGGTACTACCCACTAAAACCTCACGCCCACCTAAGCTACATGGGAGGTGCTGGATCACGCGAGTACTCAACAGGACACCTCCCAGCTAAACATACTATCCCCGGGGGAGGGGGTGTTCCCCTCTCCCATGCCCTACGCTATTAGACCCCGGGCGGAGGGACCCGCCCGGTGTCCCCATCCCTGGAGCCTTCGAATTGAGCTTCCCGAGCCCCAGCTCGGTCCACTCACAGCTCCCGGAGCCTTCCTGTCTCGGTATCCTGACGGAACCAGCTCCGGCCGAGTGAGGAAGGCGCCGCTCACGGAAGGAGGGGCCGTCGGAGGCGCGATCCGGCACGCTCCGACCCCTCCTAACCCTAAACCCCCCACGTATCCCACACCCCTACTATTCGGGGAGGGACGGAGCGGCCCCCCCACACCGAGTTCTATCTCGGGGGGTGCCGACCGAGCTCGGAGGGAGCTGGGCTCCCCCCAGGGGGCCGGGGTCAGCTCGTCCCCCGGTCCCCTGAATTCGCCGCCCCACTTGGCGGGGGCGCATCATTTCTCCGAGAATCTCCCGGAGAGATTTCCCTGACGCCCCCCCCCCGCCGAGTGGGGGGCCGGCGTGGACGCGGAGGACGGTTCGGCGCCCACACCCTCCTCGCCGAGCCCGGGTCACGTTCCCGGGCTCGCTCAGCGGCCTCCTTCTGCGACATAACGTCCTCGCAGAAGGAGGCCACCGCTTTCCACGACCCCTCGCTGTTGACCATGTGGTCCACCATGGCCCCCAGCGAGAGGTCCCACCCGCCCACCGCGGCTAGGAGGACACGGCGCGGCTCTGCCCAGGCTGGGCATTCCTCTAACGTGTGCCGCGCCGTGTCCACATCTTCCCCGCAGTGGTGGCACTGCGGTGTCGGCTCCCGCCCCATCTTGTGCAGGTACTCTCCGAAGCAGCCGTGGCCGGAGAGCACCTGCGTGAGGCGGAAGGTCAACCTTCCCCGCCTCCTGCACCACATATCGAATATGGGCAGGAGGGCCCGGACGATCGGACGGTCGGAGGGCTCCAGTAGAGCCCTCCACTCCGAATAAACGTCCGCCCGGGCCTGGCGATTCCGGCCCTCGAGCTCCACCTCCTCCCCGCTCGTGAGTTCCACCCCCGGTGGGCGACGGATGGAGCGGGCGATCTGATAAAGTTTCGCCCGCTCCGCCGCCACCAGATGGAAGGGTGGAATCACGGCGAGGAGTCCCGCCACCTCCCCGGAGACGGTGCGGTAAAAAAAGGAAGGATATAAAAAGAGAGCATCTCTTTGTTGTACGCTACCACTGCAGCCTCGAGCCACCCCCCATTTAGTAGCCCTTTGGATAGTCTGTCCCTGAGTTCAGGTGCCAGATACTCACGGCCGGCCCTTCCGCCATACTCCACACACCCCTGAACCTCCTTGCCCGATATTTCCGAGAAAAGACAAAACAGACATACTCCACTCGCGCGGACGCTTGCAGCCACAGGGCTGGAAATCAAAATTCGTGAGAAAGCGTCACGTGCTCGCCTCATATCTCCGTCCCACCTCCCCTCGCCATCAGACACCGGGATCTGTCTAGTATGTCTAATTCTACTATCAGCTTCTTTTGCAGGCTCTTCATGATCGGGATCGTCCAACCCTCCCTCCCCATTGGCCCACAGTTCCACTGCATCCTTAACTTGCTGTGCGAACCCGCGTCGGTCTGCGCCAGCCCATTCTGGAGCGCGTGCCGCCCAGTTCCTGAGTGTTCCTTCACTTATCCCACGCCCCATGATAGCCCGAGAAATCTGTATCACCCATTTCCTGTTCGTCCTCCCAGTTCCGAGTACGCCCAGAATTCTCATGGGATCGTTCTTAACACGATCCGCCATAGCGGCTGCACGCATCCCCAGAGTTCTAGAGGGTCTGGTATGCTTTCGCTCTTTGCCAGACGCGGTTGTTACCACTCTTCCCTAACATACTAACGAAGTATGGAAATACGGGAACGAATAAAGCAAACACCAAACGTATCGTAGCAGCAACTCTGTTGATAACACTATTCCCTGGGCAATGAGGGATAACCACCGATGAAGCAAACGATATTTCACTCCAATTGTCACCATATGTATCTGAAAGGGAATAAAATGGACGTGTTTTGGAGTACCTGAAAAACACCCGAAAAACCAGGGGGCATAGATCGTCCTACGTCATCAACTGACACCTCCGACACTCCCAGAATTAACGGGTGACGTGCTGGCCAAGTCTAGGTATCTCCCGGAACTGTAGCTCCTTTACACTTCCGAGAACAGGGTTTAACCCTAGACGATTTCTGTCCCCAGCGTGTAGCACTGGGGCGCCGCCGGCTGCTCACAATTCCACCGTATCTCTCTCTCGCCGTAGGAATAAGTTCCCAAAGTGGCCGGTAGGCGCCTGGGCTACAGGTAGGAGGGGTCCCCTTTTTATCGCACCAGCACCACAACGGCTTAAGTTTGGACAGCATCCTTGCGGCCCCGACCTAGCCTTAAGGGGGCCCGCACGAATTTGACCTTGACTGTCACGCCATCCTCGCGATGGTCCTCGAACGGCCAGTAGGGAAAACAGATTGTGGAATGGTTAAAATTTTCTGTGTGGAACTACGTCGCGTCTACGACGTATCGGTAAGAAGATTGAGTAGTAGCGGAAGAGAGAAACGAAAATTGAGAGAGAAAGCTAGCGACTAGACATGGTTGCCACATATCCTTCGCCTCACTGTTGCCATGTCATCAAACTCGTAAATGTACAAGCGTTTCGTGAAACTGATTCCTGCCTCATGAACCCGATTCAGCCGACCAACACATGCTAACACATTCATTGCCACGGGCGCGTATATGTAGGCAGGACTCGTTGTCACATTACTCCTGCAGTTTTTATTACCCCACATTAAAAATTAAACAAAATTTATCATATTTTTTTTACGAATCTGAAGTCAATAAACAAACAAATACAAATATACAACTAAAGACTAAATGTAAAATAAACTTGAATAATATTATATAATATTTAAATAAAAGTTTATAGCGATTTCCAAAGTTTACCGAGAAGTTTTATATACGTATATAAACGTATATTTATATAAAACACAATCACAATAAAAATAATTAAATATTTGAACGCTTCAAGTTACACGCACAGCATGAAACAATTCTAATTCTTTCCGATATTTACAAGGAGATTCCAGAATTCGAAACCTCTGCCGACTAAATGCATTTTTTTTTAAATTTCATTATGTTTTATCATTGCATATTTATGTAGGTTACAATTTAGAGAGTTTAAATGGAGCGAAGCTTTAAGTAAGAATCAACACATATATGATGCAGTAAACAACTGTAATATTAATAATATGTACAAATTAGCGAAGTCCAGAAATATTACAGTAAACGAGTAAGCTTAAAACTAACCTGAATCAATACAATTGCCGATAGCAGACCTTTGTATACATCAATACAATAACATCGATGCTAACAGCTCGGAGTCTAGTTACATACTGACTCTCACGCGCGTGTCGACAAGCGATGAAGCCAAGCTTGATTACGCACAGGCTTACATCCCCCCTTTTTAAGACCGAGGGTCCCTTCCATCGGTGTAAGGAACAATCTTACTAGCATGAAAAATATTTGACTCATTTTTCCTTAATCTACTATCTAACAAGAACATTACATCAGAAATTTTCTCTTTAATTTTAAAAGGACCTACTCTAATTGGATCTATTTTATTTTTATTCAATTTATTAGCGTTTTGTACATAAACTAAATCTCCTACCTTATAATTTATCTGTTTTACATTCTTATCATAATATTCTTTATTCTGATTGTGAATTTCTTTTGATTTCTTGAAAGCTATTTCTCTATTGTTGACTAAATTTGTCAAATTATTGTCGTTCACTTCTTCAGGTAAAAATGAATGGTTTAATCCTGTCAGCAGATAATTAGGAGTAAATCCGGTCGAGCTGTGAATTGTGTTGTTGTAATCCTTTACACATTCCTCTGCTACCTGAGGCCATGATTTATTTTTATTTTCATAAATTTTACATCGTATTCTGTTTACCAAAGTCTGATTTGTCCTCTCGTTCAATCCGTTAGAAAACGCACAATCCACTGCTGTAAAAACCAATGCTACTTTCTGTTTATTTAAATATTGCTTAAACTGTGCTGAATTTATACCAGGATATTGATCTGCGAAAACTAATTTAATACTTCCATTTTTTTCTACTTTCTTGATTAGATTTATAAAATCTTTTGCAACTTGTAACCGTTTATTTCGTCTTTAACGCTTCCTAGCGGCCGAGGCTGCCGTAGCACACCTACAGTCTGCCGAATACTCGGGTGTATGTACGTGTGACGGCAAGTACAAGGCCTCACCCACCCAGCCAATCCTGAGGATCACACCCGTCGTCACTATCCAGTGGGTTCGGGTGTTTTCCGGTATTGGTGGAGTGCGTTCAGCTGCACGTAACCTGTGACCGATTGGTCGCTCACTATGCGTGATCGGCTATGATCACACTTCTTTAATCAAGGGACGGTTACCACCCTTGGATAGCTCGGTTCGTGTCTGGGAGACGGAGAGGTTCTATCTACTTTTAAATCAATCGGAGATGATGTAGGAGGTAGAATGATAGTATATTCTATCCTTAATGTTTTACAAATATATATATATATATGTATATATATATATATATATATATATATATATATATATATATATATGCGTTCGCGTGACGCAATACTATTTTAACTTTATAAACTACGCTTTGATCTCCACCCCTTGGTGTGAGTCCGCGTGATATAATATTATTTAAATTCTATAACGCTAATTTCGTTAAACTCTATTATGTTATATATATTTTTAATCACCACCGTGGTGGCACACCCGCTATGTTTTATATTCCTCTACGCCCAGATATTTCGGCTCGGTGTCGCGCTTCGCGTTCGGTACGTTCTACGATTTCGTGGCGGACTTATTTCGACGGGTTTGAACGCGTCACAATTTATTCGAGTGACGGTGGGCCGTCGCAGCACACTTGCACTCGGCTGATTTCTCAGGAAGAGTACAAGTATGGCAACGCGTACAAAGCGTCCGTTACTCTTCCGACCCTGAGGATTGCATCAATCGTCACTTATAGTGGGTTATGATGCCTTCCGGTATCGGGGAGGTAACTTCTACAGCACTAACCCGTACGGATACCACGACGCGATATTCTCGAAGATGTAATAACACTCAGGATTGACACGTTATCCTCGTCTCGTCACCTCACTTGGATTTATTATAATATTTATCTGCTGTCGTGCGGTTTGCACGACCAGCTCCTCGGTTTGAGGTGTGCGCGAGGCGAGGGCAACGTAGTCGGTTTGACTATATCGTGCCCGAGTCGGTTTGACTCTCACCGCCGCGTACCGAAATTTTGGGATCTTCCCGGATCCGCGTGTTCGCCCGATCGCGCCTAGACGTAGAGTGCTGGATCTATGGCTCGCATCGACCTCCTTCGATCGCTATCGAGTGGGGATCGACGCGTGCGCATACTAATTAGTGGGAGATCCTGCGATCCTTTGTTACGACAAGGATAGCAGGACGACGCGGAACGCTGTGGTGGGGCCCCGCGTTACTCAGGCAACGCGTCGCTTGATCGATATGTAATCGATACGGTTACAAACTTGAGTCTTTGAGGTTATTATGTATGCAAATCTTGTGAAATGATCCACCGCCAAATGTAAATATTTTTTTGTACTTTTATTACCTTTGAAACCTCCTATTGTGTCAATCGACACTATTTCTAAAGGTTCCTTTGCTGGACCAAGTTGAGATAAAGGGGCTTTAAAGATACCTATTCTCGATTTATTTTTAATGCAAGTTTCACAAGATCTACAAGTCAATCTTATGTGCTTATATATATTTTTGAAATAAAATTTTTGGCCAAAGGTTAAAATTAACTGTTTTGTGCCTATATGACCCTGATCAACGTGTACCTCGGTGATAAGAAACTTTCCGAATTCTTCAGTAGTCCATATTTTCTCTCTATTATTTAGAATTTTATAAATTATATCATCTTTAATAATGCATTTATCATCAACTTTTAACCATTTCTGATTTTCTTTGATATCGTTCAATTTCAGTAAATTTGAGGTTTTAATCACAGAATCACTGTTTGTATCCTCATGTGAGTCCAAAACCGGATTTCTAGACAAACAATCAGCTTCAGTATTTTCTTTACCCGGATTATATACCATTTCAAAATCAAAATGTGAAATATAATTCAAAATCTGAACCAGTTCCATATCATTACTTTTTTTTATATTGAAATTTTCCAATGGTCTATGATCCGTAAATACAACGAATTTCTTTCCTATCAAATGAAATTGCCAGTATAAAATGGCTTCTTTAATGGCTAAACATTCTATAAAAATAGCTTTCTTCTTTTTCTGAACGTCTGTCAACTTTCTAGAAAAGAAAAACACCGGCTTCAAGGAGTTATCTTCCTGTGGCTGTTTCAATATTGCTCCCACTCCTTTGATACTTGCGTCAGTGAAAATAAATATTGGGGCCTCTGGATCAAAAATTGCCAAGGCAGGAACTGTGCACAAATATTCTTTTGTTAAATTAAAACTATTCATACACTCTTCAGACCAATCGAAGGATACATTTTTCCTTAACAAATTTCTTAAAGGATCCAGTAAAGCTACGTGATTTGGTATAAACTCCAAATAAAAATTAATCTTGCCTAAAAACTGTCTGATTTGTGTTTTTGTTGTAGGTATTGGAAACTTCTTAATAGCCACTAAATTATCGTTTATTGGTTTAGTCATATTGTTTCCAATTTCGTGTCCCAAATATGTTATCTTTTCTTGGACGAACTGACATTTTTTTTTATTCAGTTTGAAACCTTGTTCATATAATGCTTGCAGAACCCGCTCTACATGATATAAATGTTCTTCGTAAGTTTTAGAGAACACCAATATATCATCTATATAATTTACTGTGAAAGAATCCAATTTATTTTTTCTTATCACGCTTGCTAAAACTCTTTGAAAGATAGCGGGAGCAGATTTCAAACCAAAAGGTAAACATCTCCACTGCCAGTGGCCATGATGGGTTACAAAGGCCAGCTTATGTCTATCTTTTGCACGCACCGGAATCGACCAAAACGCCGAGTTCACATCGAATTTTGAAAAAAACTTACAATTTCTGGCGCGTACCGTAAGATCATCTATCCTTGGGAAAGGCTGACTTTCTGGCACTACTATTTTGTTGAGCTCTTTAAAATCGATACACAAGCATGATCTTTTCCCTTCTTCTCTCTTAAAAACCATGGTTACAGGAGCTGCATAAGGACTGCTTGACTCTTCTATTAAACCTGCATTCAACAAATCCTCCACTTGTTTCTCAATTTCTAATTTATCTTGAAAAGAGCATCTATAAGGTTTCTTTGAAATATATCTATTTTCTGTCAGTTTCACTGTGGCTTCATAATCCTTTACTGTTCCTATATCAAACTTTGATTTGGCAAAAATTATTTCATTTTTTTTTATAATGTCTTCTATACTATTAGTGCTTATTTCACTAATGTTACTTTGCTTATCTAAATTTTTATTTTTCTGTTGTTTCTGTGATATCCTCAAATTTTCATCCTGGCAGAGCTTGAATCTAGTCCTAATAGAAATTCACAATCAATACCTTCCTTAACTATGAAAAACGGAAAATCCTCTTCTAAGTTACCGATTTTAGTACGTATTATTGCAATCCCCTCCGTTTTCGCCGTTCCAGCTACGCATTTAATAGTATCTCTCCCACCTATTATTTGTTTAATATTTTTATTATCGTTCATAAAGGTACTATTAACCATGGAGATGTTGGATCCCGAATCATATAAACCAATTGCTGGACAACCATTTGCAAAAAGCTTAATTTTTATAAGTGGGAGAACTATTCGTTTTTTGCCTCCTCATAACTTGCTACTACTTCCTGTAATTCGTTATTATTTGTAACCTTGATATTTTCATTTTTAAAATTTTTAATTTGCCTATCTTTATTACGGCATATACTTTCTGAATGCAATCTATTTTTGAAACCTAACTTATCACAAATACTACATGGTCTTTTTTCACTTAGCATTCTCTTATTTACATTGTCATTTTTCGAATCGTTAATTTTACCGAATTGTTTTAATTTTGACATTAAATTTTCTATATTTATGATGGATTTTCTATCTAACTTATTTTGAATAAATTTTGGTAAACTAATTACAATCATGTTAATTTGTGTGTTTGTAGACAAGCTATCATCCGCTTCTATCAATAATCTTCTTTTCTTTAACGCATATTCTAGTAGCGAGCCGTTATAGAATTTAAAATTATAAGCATACGCTATATCTGTCCAGGACTGTGCAGAGAAGGTGTCAATAAAGGCGTTATTCCATGCCTCCCAATTTAACAAAGAGTTCTGCTTTACAAAAACATTATACCAATCTAATGCGGATTTCTCTAGAAACAATCGTAATACTTCAGCGTATTTATTTTGGGCAATCCCCACTCTGTCACACTCCTGCACAAATAAATTAATCCAAACACTCGCATTTATATTTTCAGTATCGAACTTTTCAATCACTATATCCTTTATCAAAGCACTTGTTTTTCTTTCAATTGTGATTGTTGACTGTTCGTTTAGCCTTGACTCTTGCTCTATATTAGCCTCTTCCAGATATTCGTCATACAACACAACGTTGCCTTCTGTATCCAAGTAAATTTTCTCAAGGTCTTCAGATAAAGTCAACACCACATTGCGAAATTTATTGCGAACCTTCAAACTTTTAACTACGTTTTTAACGATAGGATTTTCAAAAAGCCTTCCATGCTGAGCACTCGTCTGCTTATCTGCTGGAAACAAAAAACTTTCCTCTCGACCAAGCAGCTGAATTCTTTTCACTTTAACTACGGTGCTTTTCGTATCTGCACCAGCCTCCGAGACAAAATAAAACTTTCCCTTAATCTCCATTGTATTGATTTGTAGGTTACAATTTAGAGAGTTTAAATGGAGCGAAGCTTTAAGTAAGAATCAACACATATATGATGCAGTAAACAACTGTAATATTAATAATATGTACAAATTAGCGAAGTCCAGAAATATTACAGTAAACGAGTAAGCTTAAAACTAACCTGAATCAATACAATTGCCGATAGCAGACCTTTGTATACATCAATACAATAACATCGATGCTAACAGCTCGGAGTCTAGTTACATACTGACTCTCACGCGCGTGTCGACAAGCGATGAAGCCAAGCTTGATTACGCACAGGCTTACATTTATACTATTAATTCCATTAAATTGCAAATAACATGTATTTATTTTCTAACAACAGGATTATTTACTATTATTATATATTAAATAATAATCAATAGTAATTAAATAGTAATAGTAATTTATATATTAAATATATATATATTAAATTTTAAGAATTCTTCATAAATATTTTGTGTTAATTTTCCGGATTTTCAACAAGTTACAATTACGTTTATGTGATGTGACATAAGTTCATCTACCTGTTTTGAACAAGTACGGTCTTTCCATATTCTACTTCTGTTAGAAAATAAATACATGTTATTTGTAATTCAATTTAATGCGTGAAATTTAATCGATTGAAATGAATAATATAAATATGCAATGATAAAACATAATGAAATAAAAAAAAAAAGCATTTAGGTCGACAGGACTCGAACCCTGGTCGTCCGGCACTAAACTAGACTCGCTAGTTTCACGCCAAAATGACTCTCCTGACAATCTGGAAAAAATACGGCATTACATACAAAATAATGAAACTCGTCAATGTCTCGAAAACTATTGGCCATCTACTCCTATAATAGTATATATTTGTGAATAGGAGAACGAGATCTATAAGTGTGCAAAGTTTCAACCGAATCGGTGACCCGAAGGGTCAAAAATATTTTATTTGGCAGAAAAAGAAGATTTTTCGATTTGTGTCATTCGATACAAGCCTGACGTCACGCGATGTGTAGCGAAACGTGCAAGGGTCAGAAAGTTTTCAAACTGACGCTCCAATATTGCAGTGAGCAATTGGTAAATTGTCAATTGTCTTTCTCAAGGCTTCCAGCTTTGTCTGTGCAGTGGCCAAAATTCGAATTTCTGCCTCAGTGTCGAGTAATTTGCAATATTCGTCAGCATACGGCCTGTCCCGAGTCGTTCGAAGCAAGTATGGCGTCACACGATGCGAAGCGAAACGTGCAAGGGTCAGAAAGTTTTCAAACTGACGCTCCAATATTGCAATGAGCAGTTTGTAAATGGTCAATTGTCTTTCCCAAGGGTTCTAGCTTTGTCTGTGCAGAGGCCAAAATTCGAATTTCTGCCTCAGAGTCGAGTAATTTGCAATATTCGTCAGCATACATATCGTACATACGTAAACCTGTACTATTGATCTGCATTATCGACCGTATTCTATCGCAACGTACAGTGTTTGCCGCGGGGAGACCGTGGCGCTAGTAAACAGAACCGCGAAATGGTGCCTTTTTTAGTTGACAAATTACGTCTTTAATAAGTAATTAATCAATTAAAAATGCACACCACCGTGTTTGTAGATATCTTTGAATTGTTTGTGCAGAGCCCTTTTTTCGATATGAACTCTAAATCTCTCGAAATTAAGAGAAACTCTCAGCGGCAGCCATCTTGTGACGTCATACTTTCTTCAGAAAGAGAATTTTCGGCAGAATATTACAAATTACTCCACGATGAGGTAGAAATTCGCAATTTGGGCTCTGCAGAGACAATTTTAGGACTCTTAGGAATCATAATTGACCACTTTTAAACTGCTCGTTGCTATATTGAAGCGTCAGTTTGTAAACTTTTTTTACACGTAAATGTATATGGACAGAAGTGAAGGTCAAATTCGTGCGCGCCCCCTTAAACCTAACTCCCCACGTTCTCTTTATACACATACCACTACTACGGACAGTTACCACGTACAGTGTGGGGGGCCATCCGGTTTTGGGGTGTCCCGGATGTCGTCTGCCGTCCTCTGGGAATTACTGCACAGACGCACCACCTCAAACCTTTCGGACTGTCCGAGCTCCCACTCTTTCATAGTAAGCCCCGTTCAGAAACGAGTATTTTTGGCTTATTCTCTACAGGTCTCGAGGATGCCAACCCCCTTACACCATTTGCTAAAGACCCTCTCCGATTTACGGAGAAAGTCAGGGGAACTCCACAATAATATTCTGAAGTTCCACTTTTATCGCACCAGCACCACAACGGCTTAAGTTTGGACATCCTTGCGGCCCCGACCTAGCCTTAAACCTAACTCCCACGTTCTCTATTTATATATTATACTTGCAAGCGCCTCAGCCTTCGCAACCATCTCCGTCTCCTGCTGAGTCCACCTAACCTTCTTCACGGCAACTTGCACCTGCCGGTTGGCCTCTTCAGGATGAGCTCTCCGTTTATGGACTCCTAACAAGGATGTTGTGCCCCATCCGGCGCAAGATGTTGTGCGCCGGTATTGGACTGTGTGAGCAGTTGGGAGTCAGTCGAGCAAACGACACGATCCCGCGTGGTAGCTGTCGTAGGGTCGGCGATCCGAGTGACCCGAGGGCCCGCCGACAGTAGGTCACTTGGCCCACAAACTTTCTTTGTGTTTTTCGGGCCTACGACAATAGAGCTATGGGGGCTGGCAACCCCATGACCCATAATACACCTCCCCCAAAGGGACTAGGACCACTGCCACATTTGTGTGGAGGCAGGTTATTTGGGTGGGCTTCACCGTCACAGCGATCCATTGCTGCTTAGCAGCACGCGCGCGCAGCGGCAGCTCTTGACTCCCCCCCCCCCCAAGTGGGTACTGGCGGCGGGACCCACGAGAAGGGGGCTGCTTGCTAAACTAAGCCTCTACTTAAGGACTGGTCTCCGAAACTAGGACGGCAAGCCGCCCCGACACCTCAAACGACCTTTTTTTTTATAGATGGGGAAATGCTTTATGCACACCGGCCTGATGTTGTCGGCCGGTAGTGTCGGATTGACCAGAGGCCTTACCGACTAAAACCACCATCTGTCATTATGCCTGGAGGGCAGGCAGCACCCGTAAAATCTGGCAGCTGAGTCGCTTCAGCCAACTCCCGATCTTGCTATTCCTCCTCCTATTCTTGCAGCTGTTGTCCTGCTGAATATTCTATAAGCGTTGATTCCCCCGATGGGGACGCGGGATGATAGCAGCTTCAACTCCGACTTCTTCAAGATCCCCAGTTCAACTAGATCTTCGGCCGAACTTCGGCTCCATACTCCTCGGCAGGATAGCGTTACTGATGTGTACTTCACATCCGATATGCTATATTTCCTTAGCAGCTCGGCGAGTATCGAGGTTCGGTAGTACTCCTTTTTCCTCTCGTGGGCTACAGTGAGGTCGCTCTGTTCTCCCACGATTTGCGCATCTACTACCAGCGCGGTATTATCTTTTTCCGCCACTAAGTCCGGTTTTATTAATCCCACACTGGTTTTTATGTGTGGTTCGTCAAATATTGCATCATATTTCTTTGACAGAGCTCGTTTCACATATGATGCTATTGCGTTATGCCTGGCAATTCTTGCCCCGTTCTATGGCATACTTGGAGGATATGGTTTAGTGTTTCCACCTCACCACATCCAGCTCTGCATAGCCGGCTTTTATTCCTTCCACGGCTGCTCCTAGACTTAGTGGGAAGGGCATTGATGCGCAACTTCATGCTGTGTGATCTGATCCTCAACTAGGAACTATCAGTTCTCAGGCTTACACTCTCTAATCGTCTCAGTTTTAACTCTCACTGACTCAAAGGATACTCTCTTCTTTCTTGAACCTAGGTGTGTACTGGCTTGGAGAGAAGCACTATTTTCACTCGAACTTCGCTTTCTGGCTGTGGATAATCCTGAAGGTCTCCTGCTAGAATGATAGTCTGTGAGCTCAGTCAGAGTCTCTGCAGGTCTTCTAACCTCTTGAGCATTAAGGTCCCGACGAATTAATTATGAATATGGGATGAAGCCACAACCTCTGTCATCCGTGACTATTATAGCTGACTCTGTCTGTGTCGACTGATCAGTCTTGAACACGCAACGAGACGACTTAACACGCAAGTTAATCTCAACCTCCGGTGAAGAAGTCATTTATCTAGAAGTTTGCTAGATAGGTTATTAGTTAATATCTCACGAATTATGTACCCGTCAATGTGTTTGCGGCGATTAATAGCTCACCGGTCGATTGAGACGGTATTGTTTCAATTCGTGAAATTCCGGAGACTCGGTCACTCGTGACTGGTGACAGTTTTTGTAACATGACTCTGCGTCTTTGCCTAATTGTAATTGTCGTCTCAGCCTCTGATCGGCGACAGTGGGTCTCCTTGCTTAACGCCGAACGTCGGGTGGATCTTCTCCGACACCCAATCGCCACAGACCAGAGAGGTGGAGCTGTGTTTGTACACATGTTCTATGTACGCCACCATTAGGCTAGGGATACCCTTGGTCTTGAATGTGTCAATAATGGTCTGATGAGTGACCGAGTCAAATGCCTTGGCAATGTCCACAGAGGCCAGATATAACGGCTTGAATGTCTGCCTGTGGTATCTCAGCAGCATGTCGAACTGAAACGTGTTCTCAGCACATCCATCTACCGGAACAAGAGCTTTCTGTCGTTGGTCTAGAGCAACAGTACTCAGAATCCTACTTGCTAATACCTTGTGGTAGGTCCGAGTTATAACCGATGGGACCGTTATTAGCCTGTATTCACCGGACTCAGCGGCGTTATCCTACTAGCATAAGTAACTGACCGCTCGCAATCACGACGACTGGACATGAAGAAAAGCACACGGCCGGTGCCAAGAAGCTCCAGTGGGATTTTATACCCATCAGGGAATCCTTCTATACGCACGTCAGTATCCGTGATGGGCAGGACGAAATGTCCGTCTTTAGATTCGTTCTTGCTCCAAGGTGTGATGACATAGGTCTCATCTAATTTAAATCTGGTCGCAGACATATCCATATTTGAAGCTAACAAAAATGCTCTACTTGTCACAGATACAGTCGCGCTCAGATGAACGCACTTGTAAGGCACATTAGGCCTGGTTAGCTCAAGATCACAAGCCAATACGGTAGGGTCATTCAAGCAATGAATTTCATCCATAAGGATGTAATCATAAGTCGCGGCGAACTTGCTCACTTCCACTAAGGCCCGCCCGTATGACATCAGAACCGACAATACATTGCCTTCTCCCTGCTCTCCCATATGAGTCTCTCTATGCTGGCCCACCATGTACCTGACTTTATACTTGGATCTGCCAGCTCCATTCGTATCCAACACTTTGCAAAGGCGCTCAAATGCTCCAGTCACTGCCACTACAGTAGGCTGTAATAGCAGTATTCGTGTACCAGGTTTCGAGAGCAAGCAAAGATTAGATGTAAATGATATAGTTTTTCCTGTGCCCGTAGGAGCACTAACCAAAAAATATGACTGACCATCTTTAAGTACAGCGGTTGTCACTTCGGCAGCAGCCGCTTTAAAATAAGCATCTGGCACAATCTCAGGCCCAATATCAAGAGCCATCACTGTTAACGCTCGTACTGTAGACAATTGCTCATCTCTTCCATTATTTGGCATTACGCTTGTGGATTCAATGCGGCCTAGCCCGTACATAGAAATCAACTTGCCCTTTGAATTAAATATCGGACATCCAGACATGCCATTAACACCAAGCCATGTGCCAGGTACCCAAGTTGTCCCGGCGGGGCCAGGTGGACCGACGACCGCGATGGGCGTGGAATAGGTTGGACGAGGACCTGTTCCGGGCCGCTGTCGCCGCGGTAACATGGGGGGGGGGGGCAGCCGGCTGGGGAGGCACCGGCACGCGGGGCGGAGCGGCTCCGGGAGGTGATGACGGCGGTGTGTGACACCGCGGTACCCCGGAGCCGGTCCGACCATAAAAGGGCGGCATACTGGTGGTCCGCGGGCATTGCGGAGCTTCGGCGTGCTTGCAATGCCGCGCGGCGCCGGTATGGCCGAGCGCGCAGGAGGCGCGACGACGAGGAGGAGGCGAGGCTCCACCGGGGGTACCGAGTCGCACTCGGGACTCTCCGGAGGGCCATTGCGAAGGCCAAGGCTGACGCGTGGTCGGAGCTCGTTGGCACGGAGGATGCGGATCCGTGGGGGCGCCCGTATAAGCTTGTCATGAACAAGCTGCGCGCGTGGGCGCCCCCGCTGACGGAATCGATGGACCCTCCCTTACTCGAGGGGGTGGTGACGTCCCTCTTCCCGCGAGAGGGGGGACAGCGACGCAGCCTCCATCCGGACCGGGAGCCTCTCTCCTGGTCCGCGGAGTGGGAGGTGTCAGCCGGCGAGCTCGGGGAGGCGGTGACCAGGACGCGGCGGGTGGGCCGCAAGGTCCCGGGTCCTGATGGGGTGTCGGGCCGCGCGTTGGTCTTGGCCTTGGAGGGGGGGCTCGCTCCCGAACTCAGGCGGCTGTTCAACAGTTGCCTGAGGGAGGGAGTGTTCCCCCCACTATGGAAGTCAGGCAGGCTGGTCCTCCTTCCAAAGGCGGGCAAGTCCCGGGACTCGCTCTCTGGGTACCGGCCAATTTGTTTGCTGGACGAGACGGGGAAGCTATTCGAGCGGGTGCTTGTGGGGCGTCTCGTCCGGCACCTGTCGGGGGGAGGAGTCCCCGATCTTAGTGACGCGCAGTTCGGCTTCCGGGGGGGTCTCTCCACCGTCGACGCAATTCGGCGGGTGAGGGCTCTCTCGGAGGCCTGTACGGAGGGGGGCGGTGTTGCGTTGGCGATCTCCTTGGATATCGCTAACGCGTTCAACACCGTCCCCTGGGATAGAATTTCGAAGGCCCTGGTCTTCCACCAGGTGCCTCCGTACCGTAGGAGGGTAATCGGGGACTATCTCTCCGACAGGAGCATAGAGTATCTTGGCCGGTACCGGATGATTCGCAGGAGCGTCGTGCGGGGGGTTCCACAGGGCTCGGTGTTGGGCCCGTTGCTGTGGAACCTCGCGTACGACAGCGTCCTGCGGGAGGGGATGCCTCCCAGTGTCAGCCTAACGTGTTACGCCGACGATACGTTGGTGCTTGCCGCGGGGAGGTACACGAAGGAGGCCGTCTGCCTGGCGGAGCGCGGCGCATGGCGCGCGGTACGTGCGATCCGGTCTCTGGGCCTAGAGGTGTCCGTCGCTAAGACCAGGGCCATGTGGTTTTACCGCCCGGCCCGGCTGGCGGCACCTCCCCAGTGCTGAATCGCCGAGGGGGAGGGAGTGGTCGAGGACGGGTCCCAGATGCGGTACCTGGGACTCGAGCTCGACGGCCTGTGGCGTTTCTGCCACCATATCGAGTCGCTGGCGCCCCGGGCGGAGAGGGCGACCGCTGCGCTAGGTCGTCTTCTCCCGAATCTCGGGGGACCCTGTGGACGGGTGCGTCGCCTGTTCGCGGTGGTGGTGCGGGTTTTAGTCCTGTATGGAGCCCCTGTGTGGGCGTACGATGTATTGGCCGGGGGGCGTAGTGGTGTGCGAGCACTGCTGCGCCGAATTGAGCGCAGACTGGCCATTGGCATCGTGCGGAGGTACCGCACCATTTCTTACGCGACGGCGATGGTGATGTTGGGGCTTATCCCCCTCGAGCTGGAGGCCCGCGTGTTGTCGGACGTACACGGGTACGCCAGGGACTTCCAGCGGAGGGGGATGGCTCCGGATCGGGTGGCGCTCGATGTGGCGGAGTTCAGGGGCCGCGCTCGGCGGGCCGCCGCCCGGGAATGGCGCGAAAGCCTTCACGGAACGGAGGAAGGAGGGAGGCGGGCCGTTCGGGCCATCCTCCCCGTGTTCGACCGGTGGAACAGGGGATGGATGGGGCACAGGGTCTCCTACCGTGTGGCGCAGGTGATGACCAGACACGGTTACTTCGGCGTGTACCTGTGCCGCATCGGGAGGGAGGCCGAGGAGGCGTGTCTCCACTGCGGAGAGCTGCGGGACACGGCGCAGCACACTCTAGAGGAGTGTCCGGCGTGGGCGGGCGAGCGCCGTGCTCTGCGGCGCGCGGTGGGCCATGACCTCTCGCTTCCGGCTGTCGTATCGGCGGCAGCGGACGGCGAGGGGGCATGGAGGGTCTTGGCCTCGTTCTGTGAGCAGGTAATGCTGCAGAAGGAGGCTGCGGAACGGGATCGTGAGCGAAATCACGATCCCGGCCGAAGGGGCGGGAGAAGGAGACGCAGGGCACGCCCCGGGGGCGTGCCTCCGTTGTGGCGTCCTTAACGAGGGCGGGGGCGCCCTTGGCGGTCTTGAGGCTAGGGATCAACGGTTCCCCTATGCTTGACTGCCAACGGCGTCCCCGGAGGCCGTCAGGCATATCGGGCGGGGGCCCGGATGTCCATCGGGCGGCCTAAATGGGGGGGGGAGGCGTCACGTCGTCCGTTGCGTGGCGCCTTCGGATAGAGTAGGATCGGGTGGAGGCCGCGTCCTCCACTCAGGGAGGATTGCTAAGGCGGGGGCACACCGGATTGAAATGCGCGCGCGGAACACGGGTGCCCCCAGGAGCCTAGGAACGGAGGGGGAGGAGTTAGTGGGTATACTCGGCCTTGCACCCACCAGCCGAGGAGTCCCACATAACCCGGCCCACTCCCCCCCCCCCGGGAGGGGTCGAGTATCCGTAAAGTGATTACCTCCTCGGAAAAAAAGGTACCCAAGTTGTAAACAACTCATCGATTTCTATAGGCCTCAGGGAATAAAAAACCGCTCCCGGACGAGATTCGTATTCATTTCCTGAGCTTGAAACAATTAAAAATTGTGCCACATTCCTAATAGGACTCACCACACAGAGTATTTCACCCACTTTGGCCTCTTCAACTACCACATTTCTATCACCGTAGATAACACAATCCTCCTTTTGATTGGAGCTAAAAGGCTTATAAGATGACTCTGCATCCTTTTGTGGCATGATCTTCTTCCCAGCCACTCTTATTGAAGACAACTCTGCCCTCGCCAATTTCCAAGCAGTAGTTTCCCTAAGATTCTCAGGCAGAACCCATGAATACGTATCTAATGCCCTCTGGATATCATCTATGTATAACGAGCACGGTTTTTTCGCGGCTCGTTGCAACGGACGGGACTCGCGGCCGGATTGAGCTCGCCGTGCCAGGATTCGTAGGATACGCGAGTGAGAATGACGGGGGCGAAATAATTGCATCAGAGGTTACTTTTCATCGGTTACGGTTCGCGGCTCGTTCATCGTCGCGGCTCGTTCATCGTCGCGGTTTCGGATCGTCGCGGTTTCGGATCGTCGTGGCACGCGTGTTATCGCGAGGCGCGGGTTATCGCGGTGCGGACGTTATCGTGTCGCGGCTTATCGGTTCGCGCTTTATCGGGTCGCGATACGGCGGGGACACGGCGTCGACAGCGGGCGACACGCGTGGGCGGCCGAGAGCCGATCTCCCTTAGCCTCGGCGGCAACTCTCGTCGGTGCCGAGGCCATGGTATCACGGCTTACGGGCGACCCTCTGCGGAGGGTCGTGGTTTCGGTGGTACGGAGACGCCAGCGGGTGTCTAGACGCACGTTTCCAGTTCACCGGCCGAGCGATAGCAACATCGGTTACGTAGCTCGGCCAGGGTCTCGTCCAGGTGGGGTCGGGGCAACCGCGGTTACCAGGAAAACGGAAAGGACGGCACGAACACCGGAATACTTACGAGGGATCCGTTGTGTGTGCGAGTGTGTGAAAGTGTTTGTCGTGACTCTAGGTATACTAACAAATCAAGCGTACTCGCGGGTGGTCCGGAAGTCAAAGAGGCTCGTGCCTGCTCGCGGGTTCCCTTTATGCCCTCGGCGTTCTAGGGCGAGGGGCGCGGCGCGGGATGGTTTTCGGCGGAAGTTCCGGTGTTCGTATCGCGTCCGGTTCGCGCGTTCTTGTAGTATGGCGGTTTCCGTTTCCCGCGTAACCCGGTTTCTAGGCGCGGGGGCGCGAAGCCCGGGGGTCGGTGTCGCTCGGGGATCGTCGGTTACGCTCGGGGGTAGTCGCGGCGGCGCGTGTCCCGTTCGTAACAGGCCTGGAGTATCCAGGTCTGTTACATATGTAATACGTATTGAATCTCGATAAGGAAAAAGTCCCGAGCGTCGACAACCTCAGTAAAGCTTGACCTATAGTTGATGCATCAACTGGATGAAGCGATATGGGTCTACAACTTCGCGGAGTGACATACCATCCGGGGTTCGTCCTACCCGTTCGGCCTTTCCTCTGTTTAGCTGTGTGTTCGTCAACAACACGCCTTGTTAACCTATTGTCGTAAAGCAATGATTCATCTCCAATTTCAAGCCTAGCGTGAGGCTTCATCTCTTCCAAGAAATCCACAACCACTCTACATCCAGGAATTGTTATTGACTGCTCTACAACATCAGTGCAAAAAATCCAGGCGTTTTGAGGTATAATGGTCAAATCAACGGTAGTCCCACCATGGACAGCCAATATCATCCCAGTATACTGCTTGTAGTGCCTACTCAGCGGCGTTATCCTTTTTTGGGGATCAATACAGTTTTTTAATTCAAGAGCCTCTCAGGTACCTTTCCGCAGATCATAAATATATTGAATACTCGCGAGAGTATTCCAACGGGGACAGCCCGTAGCTGTCTTGCTGTGACCATATCGGGGCCGGGTGCGGTGGTCATTTCAGGAAAGGCCCTTCTGATCTCTTCACTGCCAATCGGACCCCACAAGTTGCTAAGCATTTCTATGCCTTCGCCAACTCCAGGCGTGCTTGTACACTTTCCGGTCATCACAGCTCTCCAGTATGGTGACATTACTGATTCGTCTGGCGTAATGGCGGCCTCCTTGTCCTTTAGGATGGTCCGTAGACATCCAGAGAGGTTTTTACACCACGCTCGTTGAACTCGGGCATACTCCGCCCTACGCCTTTTACGATTTGAGAGCGTTCCGTCTGGGGCTTCTTTCCCTTTGAGCCTTCGTGTCTCTGTCGGTGGTGGAAAAATCTCCATGATATAGGTTGAGATTTCCTCAAAGAGAACATCAGTGTTCCAGCATTGCTGCATATTTGATTCAAGTGCTCCGCGTGGAACTTTTCACCTTCCAACCGCTCCATTCTCGCCACTACTTCTCTGATTCTGTCAGCCAGGGGGGTGCCCTCCTCACCCGACTGGTGTTTTCCGTCCGCCGTTGGTTGTTCTTGCGGTAGCGTATTCAAGGTCAGCGCTTGGATGATATCCACGACCGCTTGCTTGTGATTTTTATAGCGCCGCTGTTCCTTGATTGCCTCCAGTGTTCTATTGGGGAAGAAGGGCAACAGGGCCTGGTTGATAAATCGCTCACCCGCGATGGTAAGGTGAGCTTTGTTGTTTTTGATAAAGGAACGGTGGTGGTTGGATACGAAAAGCACTTCACAAAACAATCGGATCCGAAACAAAAACAGGATATATACTTTATTAATTATAGAAATGAATATCGTCACCCTTGGACGATTCCCGATAAAATACAATAATCGCGCGTCGTGTATACTGGTAAACTAAAATCACGACGCTCCGCAAAATCTCAACTCTGAGTCTGAATTCGTAAAATATCCGCACGTCAATCCCCCCTCTGCTGCGAGGTATCCGCTAACGGGGGAAAAATCATCCCTATTCGCTAGACGACTCGGGGGAGGAGGGTCTTCCTGATCCGTGGAGGAGAAAGTCACTCCTTCAAGTCGTTTTCGTAAACTTCTAAAAAATGCTGGTAAACTGACCCCCCGGAGCAGCGCATTCTTACTATTTTAAGTGGGCCTCTTAATTTATGGCCTCTTGACCTGGCGTAGGCTAAGGGTAGTGCCAATTGCTTATATAGTTTGCACGTGTGCTAGGACCCACTCTGTCCGTTCGGGGCCCTCGCGTACCCGGATTAAGGACCCTCGGTGTCCTTTTATGGCCCCTTTTTCCGAAGTCATTTGGAATGCCGGAAAAAGGGAAAGGCTTCTTCGTAAAATAAATCTGTTAAAAAGTCGAAGGGCCATCTGTGTCGTTTCTAAACGAACGCGCATTTCTTACAAGCTTCCTGCCGTGCCAGGAGCGCAGCTTCCTCAGTAGACCAAGGAGCTTTCTTTGTGGTGATGTTAGCCACCTGTTGTTCGTCGTGCCAGTTTTTGTGTTGTCGCTGCTCATGTACACCCCTCCCTCTAGAGGAAGTGAACGACCTATCACATCCGGGCATCCTACAAGCGAATGCCAATGTGGGGTCAGCTTGATCGTAATCCGCTGTACCAGAAGTATCAGTTGGGCCAGTTGAGCCTGTGGGCCCACCAGCATTTCTTTTTTTCATCCGAGGCTTTTTCGTGGTTTCAGGGTAAACTAATTTGCGGCCGAGATGGCTGGCAACCCGCAAGGCCGTTGATCGCAGAGGCAGTTTTTAGCTTCCCCCCGAGGGGGTACTAATAGCGGGAACCAACGAAGAGGTAACTGCTTGCTAACCTATGCCCTCAGAAGCAGATGCGGCGAGCCTAGCAGCTTAGTATCTATGTCTTTCCAGCATAAGCTGTAAGACATTCTTCCAAGGTTTTATCCCCTTGTTGGATTATTCTAAAAACAAATAGAAATAAGATGTTGATAATTAAGTCCAAGTTGATACCAAAAGAAAGTAAGACTAAAGGAGATTGCATAGCAATCTTATTTTATCATGGTCCAGTCACGATAAAGGAAATTCGTTTATTCTATCGTGTCATAATGAATTTGAAAGTCAAGGTATCAAATCTTATTATGTGTACCGTAAAAAAAAATAATTACAATTTAGTCGATTACTACAACAATATTTACACATATTCAGTCAATTGTTAAAATAAAATAAATTAAAGTCAATAAATAAAATAAATTAAAGTCAATAAATAAAATCCCTTACTTTATTACGTTGGATATGGGCATGTTATATATATTTATGCCTACAAATCATAGTCCATGAATATATTAGCGATTTCAATTGACGCTCTGATCGCCATCAAAGACAAGGTAATGGTATCTCTTTTTGTTATTTTAAGTTCCCTTAGGTGCTTAAGAGTGTAGCTCGGTACTGCACCTCTACACCCTATTATAATGGGTATGACTTTACCTAATTTTTCTTTTTTAAATTTATTTTTCAAGAATTCTGCAAGCCGACTATATTTTTCCGATTTTTCTTCATATGCAGTTTTTAAGTAGTCCCTGTGTTCATAGCGGATGGTGACATCGACTATGTCCACCCTTTCCTCGTTTATTATTACGAGGTCCGGTTTAAGACGACCTGTCTGCAATTCTAAATGAAGGTTCAACGATAACGTTTGCCTTCTTACTTATTCTTTCGGCTAGGAAATCCTTTACCTCGTCATGCCGTTTTATCCTTAACGGCTTCGTGGCAGCGCATAAGCCCAGGATATGCCCTAACGTCTCTGCTTGGCATCTACATTTACGGCAGCTTACATCCGCCATCCTTTTCGCCCGGCTTAGAGCAACCTTAGTACCAACTGTGTTGGTTCTCAGTCTCAGGGCGTCATTGAATCGCGAAGGTTGAAGATGTTCAGGTCTATATAGCCACGCATTGCTTATGGGGTTATTACGGAACTCTCTCACCCCGTGTCCTTGTGACCTGAGTTTCTCCCACTCCAGCGAGACCTCTCTTTTCAGTCTAATTTTCGCCTGCGCTAAATCGATCTCGTTTGCTGGCCAGTTAATTCTTAGTGAGTTGGCCATTTCTTTCAAGGACTTTTCATAATTTAGGTCATCCGCCAGAGCCTTTATTATAGGGTCGTTTGAGGCCTTTAACTTCAGCCCTGCTTTGAGGACCGCAATCTTTATGATGTTTTCCATTTTGGGAATTCCTAATCCTCCATCCCTTTTAGGTGCGTATATGAGCCCGCTAGCTGTACTAACGGGGAGATGGAGGATATCTTTAATATGACCTCGAATGTCAGAATCTATCATTTTTAACGTACCGCTACTAGGAGTGAAGGTCGTGAGTTCGTATATGAATCTCGGCAGTACATATGTAACAATCAATCTTATTTTTTGCATGGGTTTCAGTTTTAATCTCTTAACATTATTAATTATTTTATTTATTCCTGTAAGTGTTATATTTCTGTAGGTATCTCTCCATGCTCCCATTTTTGCGCCCAGGTACGCAAAGGTGTCTTCGGGTCCAATATACTGCATTTGACCACCATCTATATTTTGTGACGTTGCAAATTTTGCGACGTCACTGGCCCGCCTACCCCTGAGTGTCGAAGGGACCGGGCTGCCCTTTTGGCGCCGACTTCGACGAAATAAGCGTGGGTGTTCCCCGAGGAAGAGTAATATCGATCCGATATCGATTACTCACAAATCTTTCGTGTGCCGAGCGGGGCAAGTTTCAGGGTAAAAGACAGGAGGAGAGCTCGACGAAATCCGGCCAACACCACGAGAAAAGGGAAAATCCGGTACCGGTGCAATTGGCGACAGGATGAGGGAACGCACTCAGGCCGGACAGCCAGGAGGCGAGCGGCAGGGAAGGAGCCCTTACGAACAACGGCGATCGGAAAGGATCGCCCTAAATCTGCAGCCGCCTCCCCTTAGGATTGGAATATGGGCTCCGACTAAGGGAGTGCCTCCACCTCATCGGGTCAGAGAGAAACTGACCCATTGGTGATTCCGCGATTTCGCAGAAATTATCGCGGGGGTCCGGGGCCCAGGGACCCGTCGAGAATGCACCCCTGCTTTCCCGGAAACTTGTAACTAGCGCGCCCCATTAGGCGAAAATCGACACTAGCGCGCGAGAGTGGGGATACAGAAGTCCTCGCGATCGCGCGACGAAAATCGAAGGACCACTGTCGTGTGACCACGCGAAGACGAGTGTCGAGATTCCGCGCCCGCTTACTATCGTTGCCATTCCGAGTCGAGACCGGAAAATATTCCGCGAGCAATTATCGCGAGCAAGCGGCTCTTGAACACCGAGTACCCTCGGGGTCAGTATCGCGAATACGCGAGTATTGTATATCGCGTCTCGCGCGGAAAAGTGTCCCAAGAGAGACCCGAGGATTATCGAGCCGCCGGTTGCGGAAACCACAGGGCAGATTCGCCAACGGCCTAGCGAGACGTGTATCGAGAATACGGTAAGTCCACGCAGTGGTCCCTCCTTCTTTTGATCTCTCCCGTCGGGAGAACGATTCGTGCTAGTTGGTTCGGAGAGGTTATCGGAAAATTTAGTGGAATTTCGTGAGAGAACGGGACGGTTCACCTCGTCGAGGCGTAAGCAGCCCGTCACGTTCTACACCGTTGGTGGGCCGAGACGAAATTCATCTCGAGCCATTTGTCTCGCGCCGAACCGTCGGCGCTTTTGGAGAATTTCGGGAAAGCTCTTGTAGAATATCGCTCGGGAAGTCTTCCTCGGGGAAACGCCGTAGAAGTCGCAGCGTGATCGATCGCCGATCGTATTCTCGGGATTTCGGCATTGTTCGGCCCAGTTAGAACACCGTATCGCGACATAGATCCACGACAGTCCTTGTATCGCGCCGTCCACCTGCGTTCCGCGGAATATCGCCCAGCGGGGCCTTCAGCGTACCGAGAAACTGTACGCGCGCGGAAAAGAAATAATATCGACCGACACGCGCCGCGAGCCGACCACCAGCCGCAAAAGTGTATGAGAGCGCGGGCTCCGGGAGCGGCCACGTGGCCGCGCACCTGTATTTATCGAGCAATAAATACCATATCGAGCCAAATTGTCCAACACGTTCTTTTGCCCTACGCGATCTGCCCTGCCGTGAGGGCTGTCCTCGATCCCTCTCTGTCCGACCCTTGGACCCGATTCGTGCCACCTTCTATCGCGGCGTCTCGAGGGTGCCCTTCGCGAATTTTGTGCGGCACCCGTCCGGTGCCTGGCGCCCGAACAGCCATCAGCTGATCTCGTGAGAATCAAGGTTGACCCTCGAGATAGCTCTTTGTACCGGGAGGACCGCGTATCGTCACGACCGTGCGCGGCCCGGCGTCCACGCCAATAAATTCCCGGAGTCGTCCCCGCTTCCCGCCAGGAAACGCGTGGAAAAAGGGACGGCGTTACAATTTATTTCAGGGTTTTTAATGAACCAGCTTCTATTCATAGCCACTACCTGGAAGCAAGTGCACTTGTCGGGCGCGATGGACATGCCCAGTTTTTGGAGTTTATTAATTAATATATGCGCTTGTTTCTTTGCTTCTACAACGTTTTTACCCAGTAGGACTATATCATCAGCAAACGCTAGGATTGCTGCCTTGCCTCCAGGGAGTGAGATGCCTTCTGTGGTTTCTTGCACCTTATCTATGATGTGATCGATCACTGTATTAAAAAGGAAAGGTGACAGGGGATCACCCTGTTTTACTCCCCTTTCTAGTTTCATTTCTATGCTGGTATCCTCAGGTCCCTTTATAGTCGTTGTGCAGTTCGAATACATAGATTTTATCAATTCGATCGCGTGATCCGGAGTACCTTTGACTCTAAGAGCTTCATATATCGCCGCATGAGGTACTGTGTCAAAAGCCTTCGTAATATCAATCGATATCATTACCCCCCCCCCCCCCATTATTACTCTTCATCTCGTTGACGGCGTGTTTGAGAATCGTAATGTTGCTTAAGCATCCATTACTGGCTGTGAAGCCTTTTTGACGCATGTTTTGTTTTAGGTTTGCTCTAAGGCGTGCGTCAATTAGTGCCGAGAATATTCTTCCTAGTATGGAACCAATGGTAATAGGTCGCCAATTTTTTGCGTCCTCCATATTTTTGCCTAACTTTGGGATTAGGATTGTCCGGTTTCGCAACCACGGTTTTGGAATGTATTTTTTTACTAATAGAACATTGTATATTTTGGTTAAAATACTACCTATTTTGTTTTTTCTTAGGTGGGCTACCTTAATACCGTCCGGCCCAGCGGCTGATTTGTTCGGTATTTTAGCGATTCTTCCAATAATTTCTTCATCCCTTACTTTATTTATTAGCTGTTCCACTGGAATTACCGCTATTTGCCCAGTTTTTATTATTATTTCTTCCGGGCCCTTTACCCCCCAAAGGTTGTTATACAGTGGTTTTATTGAGTTTATGTCAGGTAACTCTATTGGTTTAATGGTACATTCTAGGTTCCCCACAAGTACCGCTTCCACCAGTTTTTTGGGGCAGTTTTTAAACAAATCCTGACAACGCGCGTATTTTGTTCGATTCCTGTTGTTTTTATTGTTCTTAGCTTTTATATTTTTATTCTGTTTTTTATTGGTTATTCTAGCGCGTAAATTATTCCGGGGTGGCATGTCTTTACTGTTGTTATTCGTTGTTTTATCCTTTACATGTGATTCCTGTGGCAAGAGAAACGGCGTCAGGACCTCCCCGATAAATTTATCAATTTCAGGGCCATATATTGTTTCGTCTGATATTTCGCGAACTTTCTCCCATAACCTTTCTATTTCATCGAATATGACCTTGCATTCATCGGGAAGGTTTTCGGGTCTATGTGCTATCTCTTCTTTGATGTCCTCGAAGGTGGAGTTTGAGATGTCCGTTACCGGTTCTTGTTCAGATAGCTCTGGTAATTCCTCGCTGGAGGAACTATCAGAGCTTATATTTTCGTTATTATCCATTATATTGGTAACTCCCCTTCCAGGGTGTAATCTCCTCCTCTTATCGCTTATCTGCTTCAGTGATTTATTGGGGAGGTATTTGATAATTTCAGCATTCGGTTGTTTTAGATGTTTATATTTATTATTAAGTTCTACTAGCAACGCGGTTTCCTCTACCGTCCACACTGTGGCTTTCCTACCGGCAGGAAGCCTTTCTCTTTCATGCCTCATTTGCCTTTTGTTATTTCTGATGGAGGGATGCCTGTGTCTCTCATGCATGGAGAGTCCAATCTGGGTGTCGAAGGACTCCCCACACTCTTCACATTTATATTTCTTAAGAGAGTCATAGTTACTTCCGCCATTTACCCGCGCTTGTTTGAATTTCTTTACGTTGACATTCAGAGCACTGGGCAGAAATCACATTGCGTCAACACCCGTGGGGGGCCATCGCAAGACCGCAAATTTTAATGACTGTTGTGCGAGGTTCCATATTCGTTACAAGTTGCAGCATGTCTATTATTATCGATATTGTTATCATTGATAAGCAATTGTTTCAAAACTGATAGCAATAATGGTAAAAGATCAGCTAAATCTGAACTCCTGTATGCTTTTACGATATAACGATAAGTCAAATTAGCAGTAAACAGAATTTTATACAAAGGCTATAGCCGGTTTTGGGGGTCAAATCTGCCCTGGAAGGTATTTTATTCTAGTTTGCGCCATTCGATAGACAAAAAAAAAAGATACTTTCCAGCCAAGTTTTAGCCCGATAGCTCATCTGTAAGGGTAGTTATTGAGGAAAAACGAAAATTCAGTTTTTGGCCCATTTTTCCCATTTAAGGACAATTTAAAATTCTGAAAAAAATCTGACACATTTCGGATACCAAACCACATACTTTGAGCCGTTTTCAGATTTTTCCGTTGCAAACTCTGGTTGTAAACATCGAAAAACACGAAAAAAATCGGAAAAAAAAAGATTTCATATGGAAAGCTAAGAGACACTAGAACAGAATTAATTTAGCAATTAGGTATTATCCTAAGTATTATGCTCAATTTTTTTCAAACCCCTGCGTGTGGTGCGTCATAGTAGGAAAAAAGAAAAACCGCTTTTTTCGGCGTTTTTTCCGTGAAAAAGTAAGTTATAATTTTCGTAAAAATATATTATGTAATATTAATCATTTCTAAGTTCAGAGAAACATCGTCCAGACTTTAAAAATTGCGTAGTACAAAAACAACAATTATACTATGCAGGGTATATTCGAATATTTTGAAACTATTTTCAACTTCGTCGGTTGTTTCAGTGGCTATGGTCTCCGACTGCGGAACCGCTGGAGACTTTTTTTAGCAGGTTCGAATCCCGCCGCGGGACAATTTTTTTTTTTCATTAATCAGATGTTTTTTCGATTTCTAAGCTTATGATTGTTGTTACGCTATTGTAAAAACATTTTTTAACTATGTTTAAAATATTTTTTAATAATTTTTCAGAAAAATATTTTTGGATACTTTCGGTCTTTAGTCGTTTACGGGCTGTATTACTTATCTACTTAACATTTTTTTACGTGGAATAAGTGACTCATTATTTTTGTGACAGAACATATATACATGAATTATTATTAGGAATACATATCTGTAATGATTGTAGGTGGAATCATGTATGGCGTTTTTAGTCTTCGTCGCTATCTTCGTCAATTGTCGGTGTTATTTGGTCGTTGTTGAAAATTCTAGTGAGTATCTCTGCTGGCCGAACTATGTCTAAATGATTATTTAGTGAAAAGCGATTACCATTGAAAATTATCTTTAAATCGTCTTCTGTCATTTTCGGAAAATCAAAAATATCTGTGGAAGATATGTTTTTAAATGGCGTTTTTCGCGGTTCCAGTTTTGCGCTTCCACTTGTGCTAAACTATTTATTACTTTATCTTCCCTCAATATCGTGTCAGTTATGTCATCGAGAAAAGTGTGACATCAGAATTTAATCTTTTGCCGAACTTATTATTTGGGAAGCATAAAATATGATTTGACTGTAGGAAGAAGTTTGTTGTCGAGCTGTTTTTGTAAAAGCAGGTATTTTTCCCTAATATGCCATGTATAGTCTAGACAAACCCCACCAACTTTTAGTAACTTTACGAGATGAATTGAACTCCTCAGTAGTTAGTTAAGAACGATTGTCTTTTAGTGTAGGTATGAAAACATAAAAACCACACTCTTCTAAGTGTGATTTAACTTCACGAAAACCGCGATCTATTTACAATACAAACATGTCCCCGTTTCATAATAGCCATTGGGACCTCGAAGAGCGATCTGTATGATTTCAGCATCATTCTGGTTGGCATAAAAAGGTTCGAAGATGTCAATGATATATCCATTTATCGTGTAAACGGTACAAGGATTACATAAAGATACTTTTTTACGATTATATATTGATTGTCAATATTATACAATTTTTTAGCGACATTAGAAGTTTCATGTTCAATGATATGCTCACGGGAAAACATCCTAACACCAGAATGGAAAGGAAGAATATCCTTTAAAAAACAATTCATGACTGTATGAGAAAAATCAGAAACTTGGTCGCGCTCAAGTCGATGCATTTATTCCACGTAAAAAAATGTTAAGTAGATAAGTAATACAGCCCGTAAACGACTAAGGACCGAAAGTACTCCAAAAATATTTTTCCGAAAAATTATTAAAAAATAGTTTAAACATAGTTAAAAAATGTTTTTACAATAGCGTAACAACAATCATAAGGTTAGAAATCGAAAAAACATCTGATTCACGAAAAAAAAAAATTGGCCCGCGGCGGGATTCGAACCTGCTCAAAAAATTCTTCAGCGGTTCCGCAGTCGGAGACCATAGCCACTGAACCAACCGACGCTGTTGAAAATACTTTCGAAATATTCGAATATACCCTGCATAGTATAATTGTTGTTTTTGTACTACGCAATTTTTAAAGTCTGGACGATGTTTCTCTGAACTTAGGAATGTTTAATATTACATAATATATTTTTACGAAAATTATAACTTACTTTTTCACGGAAAAAACGCCGAAAAAAGCGGTTTTTCTTTTTTCCTACTATGACGCACCACACGCAGGGGTTTGAAAAAAATTGAGCATAATACTTAGGATAATACCTAATTGCTAAATTAATTCTGTTCTAGTGTCTCTTAGCTTTCCATATGAAATCTTTTTTTTTCCGATTTTTTTCGTGTTTTTCGATGTTTACAACCAGAGTTTGCAACGGAAAAATCTGAAAACGGCTCAAAGTATGTGGTTTGGTATCCGAAATGTGTCAGATTTTTTTCAGAATTTTAAATTGTCCTTAAATGGGAAAAATGGGCCAAAAACTGAATTTTCGTTTTTCCTCAATAACTACCCTTACAGATGAGCTATCGGGCTAAAACTTGGCTGGAAAGTATCTTTTTTTTTTGTCTATCGAATGGCGCAAACTAGAATAAAATACCTTCCAGGGCAGATTTGACCCCCAAAACCGGCTATAGCCTTTATTGTTTATAATTAATAAATTCTTGCACAATTTATGAAAATATTTGGAGAAAATAACTAATGATTCAATATGTAATGTCAATATATAATAATAGACACGTCGCAACTTGTAACGAATATGGAATCTCGCATAACAACTGTCATTTAGATTTTCGTTGACAATCTTTTAAATATTTTTACAATTTCGTAGCAGAACGTTCAAAGAATCCAACAACAGTTTATATGAATCAATTTCAAGGTAAAAATAGCGCTAAATAGGTATTTCAATTTTCAACAACAATTATTATTATGTTTACTATCGATAAATAAAAATTTATTTATGTAAATTGAAAAAGCACTTATTCAGCTTTAAAATGAGTATAGAAACAAAAAGCATTGTATTTAAACAGAGATGAAATATTCAGGTTGAATTAATCATGTAATGGCTCGTTTGGTTTAGTTTTCCAGAATGCGACTGTAACTCGGAAAGTAGCTGAAATACGCGCTGTGCATTACACGTCAGTAACAGTAAATTGGCAACTATGCGAAGAATATTCTCCGATGTGATTTGGCAACTACGCCTTCGATGCCTGTAATTCAATATAATTCCTAAACTCACCACTCTAAATCGTAGAGGGCATACCAAAACCTCTGATTTTTTGAAGAGTCGGTATTTCAGAACGTGAGACACGAAGTCCCATAAGATGATAGGTCTATCCTATACCTCGTCGGTGATTATACTATTGTTACTTATGGAGAAGTTTTTCTCTACGTTCATTTCGATTAGATGTTCAAATGTCTTTTCTGAGAACGAAAAGCGTCTCAACAGGCCCTCTTTATTAACGCGTTAACTGCCACGTCAGTCACATATGACAGTGATTGTTGACCGGGTTTAGAAATTCATTTTTATTATGAGATATCCAGATAAAACGAATTTTATTGGAGTCTTTCGAATTCAAAAGGGTTAACACAGCATCTCCTATAATACATTTTAAATGTCTAATTGTGGTTTCATTAATTAAATTACTCCTTGGCACTTAATGTGTTAATAGAAGATACAGTATGACTTCTTTATATGAAATTCTTTAGAACACTCCCTTCTGGCATCCATTAATTAAGATTCTGATGGGAACAAGCCCGAATAACCTTCCATTAACCATTTTTAACGAAAGTCTAACTCAGGCCTGGTTTTCATTGGAAGTGACAAAAAATGTGAGTGCGACCCTACACGATCTCAAACTTTAAACAGAGCACCCCTTTCATTTTCAGGATATATAAACCTGCTCATTTCATCCTATTCGGTCAGTAGTCGGTCAGTAATCGTGCAGTCACGTGTAAAGTCACATCGCGTTACGCGCATAAGAGGTAATTCTAGTAAGATCGGGTTAATTCGGGTGATCCGTCCCCCCTAATAGCGCAGTTTCAGTGGGACGTATGGGGGTTGGGGCGTAAAGGGTCCGGGGGCCCACCGACGACCGTCCTTTACCGGTGGTAGTGTCTTTTCCTGGCTGTAGCGGGGACCTTAGGGTTACCTTTCCATATCCTATCCGGTGCAGTGGTCCTACGTCTGTCTTCATGAGGAATTCTCAATCTTGACCTGGCGTCCTGACTTGGCCAATCCGTGATATTTCGACAATCCCATGGCATGGACCACCTTGTCAACGTGTTCTCCGATTCTTCACCCGACATTTCCGCAGCTGCTGTTTCCGACCATCTCCTCTGAAACTGCACAGAGAATAAAGGATATGCCCAGATATCACGCGACGTCTTAAGGGCCAGGGTGATGGCAGATTCGCGATAAGGTAGAGTGCCTACATTACCGTCGAAAACATGGGTTTACGCGCCACAAGTTTTCGTCCTTAAATAAGAATATTTTGTCGGTTGTAAAGGGCTTATTCGAAAGAGGAAGGTTCGATCTATAGCTGGCTGGTCAGGAGGTACCGAGAATATGCAGATATTTCGTAATATAAGCGTTAGAAGTTAGGCCAACAAATTGACGATGTGCATGCGGTTGAATCCAAGAATTTTTATGCCATTGGATGAGTTTTCTGGATGCTGTACTGACTAGCCAGCTATAGAGGAGATCTCCAGCTACAAATTCAGCTATATTTTGTCTCGATTTTCTGGCCAAATAAAGGAGAAAAGTTGTGGCGCGTTTTGGACGTCGCTTTCTAGCGTCAGAATTCATGATATCTGAGAATATCGATAACATAGAGCAAAAATTTAGTTGAGCTGAATTTCATCAGGTGGCGTCTAAGTCGAAAGACTGTCGACGTGGTATTGAAAGAAACTGCAAGCGTAGATTGTGGTTATGTACGACCACAGACGAGGTATAGGAATAGACCAATCACCCAATGTATTTTTCTGTCTCACGCTCGGGGGGCTCTAGAGCCAGGGGGGGGTCCACTCATATGTATGACCTTGGACCGCTTTCAAAAGTTAAGGGAGTTACTCTAGATGGCACCACGTTCACGACAAGACAAGACTGGACAAGACAGTTCCAATCTATGGAGAACATGTTGCATGAGCAAATTAACCTTTTATTTCAGAAGACATGTCATGTCAGAAGACAACGAGTCCAAGTATTCTAACAAGTTTGGAAAATCCACACAGAAGAAGAAAAGTTAAGAAGAAAACCAAGAATCGACGTGGTATTATTATTATTATATCGTTTATATATTAAAATTATGTATGCGTGTATATCATAATTATGTATTAATTTGAGGTTGTCATTATGTATTGCGTTTAAAACATAATTATGTATTACATGTGTAATTATTTATTATTGTTTTAAAAAATAAAGTATTGTTACAAAATATATTGTAACGTGCACGGTTTTCCCGTGGCTCGTTGCAACGGACGGCACTCGCGGCCGGATTGAGCTCGCCGTGCCAGGATTCGTGGGATACGCGAGTGAGGGAGACGGGGCGTGAAATCAGCAGTACAGGTTACTTTTCACCGGTTACGGTTCGCGGCTCGTTCATCGTCGCGGTTTCGGACGTCGCGGGAGTGCGGGTGGTCGCGGCACGCGTGTTCTCACGAGACGCGGGTTATCGAGGTGCGGTCGTTATCGGGTCGCGGCTTATCGGATCGCGATACGGCGGGGCCACGGCGTCACCAGCGGTCGGCACACGTGGGTGTCCGAGAGCCGATCTCCCTTAGCCTCGGCGGCAACTCTCGTCGGTGCCGAGGCCATGTTGTCACGGCTTACGGACGACCCTCCGCGGAGGGTCGTGGTTTCGACGGTGCGAAGACACCAGCGGTTGTCTTGCTGCACGTTTCCGGGTCGGGTATCGAGGGCAACGGCGGTCACCGGCTCGATACGTTTCCAGAGGTTCACCGGCCGAACGATAGCAACATCGGTTACATAGCTCGGCCAGGGTCTTATCCAGGTGGGGTCAAGGGGCAACCGCGGTTACCAGGAAAACGGAAAGGACGGCACGAACACCGGAATACTCACGCTGATATACGTCGTGTGAAACGGTGATAGTGTGAAAAATGAAAGTGTCGTGACTCGAGTGTACTAGAAGCAAGTGAACTTGCGGGTGGTCCGGAAGTCAAAAGAGGCCCGTGCCTGCTCGCGGGTTCCCTTTATGCCCTCAGCGCTCTAGGGCGAGGGGCGCGGCGCGGGGTGGTTTTCGGCGGAAATTCCGGTGTCGTATCGCGTCCGGTTCGCGCGTTCTCGAAGTGTGGCGGTTTCCGTTTCCCGCGTAACCCGGTTTCTAGGCGCGGGGGCGCGAAGCCCGGGGGTCGGTGTCGCTCGGGGATCGTCGGTTGCGCTCGGGGGTAGTCGCGGCGGCACGAGACCCGTTCGTAACAGGCCTGGAGTATCCAGGTCTGTTACAATATGATATCCTTTATCCTTTTTATATCCTTCAGTTCTAACAATAAGTTTCAAGTAATCGTACATCCATGTACAGTACAGTAGGCATATGTGTATGTGCATATGCGTGTATGTATATGTGTAGAATTGTATAGCTATATATATATATAGATTTTAGTTGAGGGAGTTACTCTAGATGGCACTGCTAAGGTCCACACATTATACATGGGAGATGACCCTCCCTGTCTAGAGCCCCCTTACCATTCCGTGTCACATCCTACCGTAACGACCAGAAGCAGTATTGTGAAACCAATATTCTAGAACGGCGCTGTTGCTGATAGAAATTAAAATCTCATGTCGGAGATTCTATAAATGATGAATGAAACAAAAGAATGTTGTGTGCTTTTAATTTCGTTACGCCTGTAACGCGACTGCATCGAAGGAGACATTTCTACGTGAGAAAGCTTATATTCAAGTAAATCATATGCATACATATACTTGTATAATGTACATGTATGTATAGCGAGCATCAAGAAGCATAAATTCACACTCATTATTATGAATTTTTGCTAATATTTAAATATATCAACATTAATGATACTTTTTGGGTAAATAATCAGCCTAATTATGTGTATTTATTTACACTTTATTCCTACACACTTCCTTAACTTCCTTTTCATTCTATTTATGACGTGTTTGGACACATTTTTACCAGAAAAGTATTTACAATTTATTGTTCGTATTTTCATACCATAACAATAAATTATTGCAAAAATTATATTTTCATTAGTAAGCAATGCTTATGAGCTTACATTGTTGTCTCCGGTAGCTGCTTGCCTGGCTGACAATAAGCCATTGAAATTCTCAAGACCTCGATCGGAAGAGAGTACGAAAGGCAACATTGTAACGCATTGCCTATTAATAATGAACAACCAGAACCCAACTGTGTTATTATAAAAAATATCGTAATGAAAATATTATCAGCCGATACGAGATGTTTTTCTGATAAAAACGAATCTAAATTCGCTATAAATCGGAGAATAACGAAGAATAAATTAATATTGAAAACTCTTATGGAAAACGGTTTCGGTAGTGAATCTTGCCTACTCTGGGACTGGACCTTAATCGAGCGACGCCGACTCACAGGGGATTGGGGCTATCCCCTCCGCCGGCTCGGCACCCACTCTGACGTAACGTCGTCTGAGCTGCCTGCTCGCTGTTCAAAGCGTTTCACCGATTACCGCGATCGATTCCCGGTTCGGCGAAGCGCACATTTTGCAACAACATTTAAACTGAAGAAGATTTTTAAGATATAGCCGGATCAGATAATGAAAAGTGCCCCCAAACCTTTATATTTAGTTGTACCATGCTCAACAAAAAATTACAAAAAAATTCATGAGTATTCTGTTGGAATATGAGCTTTTCATACTCTATGCCATGACAATAGCCAATGAGAAGGCGCCCACCGATTTGATTAATCGGCTGTGCTCTCTCCGTTACAGTTTTGTTTTTGCGATGCCACCGATGTTCAGTTTGCGGTGCCACCGATGTTCAGTTTAAACTCTGACCAGGCAACCGACACGACGTGTTCGTTTTGCTATTATATTTAACACCTTTTTTGTAAAGCGGAAAATAAACTATATTATTAAAATATAGACGCGTTATTTTCAATAGGTTATGGGCCCAGGTTCGCAGCCTGTGTAAACTGAATCTTTACTACATAAAAAAAGGTGATATCGATCGTAATCGCGCGCGAAGTGCAGTTACGAGTGAAATAGAGGTTCGGTCAGTTTTTTTTTCTCAGGAGCGAAATCAAGATTTCCTAAGGCCTGTACTGTTTGTGCGAATCAAACATGTCGGATCAAATCTCAACTCGAAACGTGGTGAAGTTTGACGGCAAAAATTTCCCGCTATGGAAATTTCAAATGAACGCCATTTTCGTGGCGAGCGGCATCGACGATATCGTGGACGGCACGAGGGTAAAGCCGGAGGAAGTCGAACAGCTGAAGATTTGGAAAAAGGACAACGCAAAGGCCATGTTCTTGATTTCATCCGCGATGGAAATGCCTCACGTGCAATGCATTTTGACCTGTAGCCACGCGCGGGAAATGTGGCTAAAATTGATCGCGATACACGAACAGAAATCAGAAACGAATAAACTTATTCTGACGCAAAGATTTCACGAATATCGAATGGATCCCAGTGATTCCGTAGTGCAGCACGTGTCCAAGGTTCAAAATATGGCGGGTCAACTAGCGGACGTGGGAGAGAAGGTATCTGACATAGCGATTATGGCAAAAATCTTGGCAAGCCTTCCCGCTAAGTTTAATGCCTTGAAAACCGCATGGGACAGCGTGGATACGGAGAGGCAAACAATCGATAATTTACAAGAGCGGCTCATTGAGGAGGAAACGCGATTCTCCGCCGATGACGAATCTGCAACAGCTTTTTCCGCGATGCGATTGAGCGAGAAAAAGAAGAGTAACAACACCGGCAAGAAACCCAAGAAGGACAAAAAGAATGTCGAGTGTTATAAATGTCATAAAAAAGGGCATTTTGCTTGGGAGTGTCCCACGAGAAAGAAAGACAAAGAAGATACGAAAAATTCTTCGCAGAATTGTGCTTTTGTTTCAACACATGAAGGCGGTCAACAAAAGGAGAGCGTGGCATCGATCAGAAGTATCCAGCGAATGGACATCGGTGACGTCTGGATTGCAGACAGCGGCGCATCAAGACATATCACCTACAGACGCGACTGGCTTCACGAGTTTGTGACATCTGCCGGTGAACAAGTGTTGCTAGGTGATGACGGTGCCTGTGAAGTGTTTGGTTCGGGTTATGTAAACGTTATGAAGTTGGTTGATAATGAATGGTTCCCGTCAAGAATCGACAACGTCTTGTATGTGCCGAAGCTAAAGAAAAATCTATTTTCGGTAGGAGAATGTGCCTCAAAGGGTTTTGAGGTGACGTTCGCAAAAAATAGTGTTATTTTTTCGAGCAATGAGTCTGTGAGAGCTCAAGGCATAAAGCAAGCGAACGGCATTTACAAGATGTTGTTTGTTACGTTAAAGAATGATGACGCGAAAGAGAATGTAGAAGCAAATGTATCGACAACAAGCTTCCAAATGTGGCATGAGAGAATGGGTCATGTAAACAAAGCGACACTGTGTGATATGTTGAATAGAGAGCTCGTATCTGGTATGAGTGTTTCGAGAATAGATGATTTCTTTTGCGACGCGTGCCAGCTGGGAAAGGCTCATCGGTTACCTTTTAAAAAATCGATAGATAGGCGGGATTGGTTACCGGGAGAATTTATTCATACGGATGTCGGGGGTCCAATGTCTGTCGAATCGGTAAGGGGTGCGAAGTACTATGTGATTTTCGTAGACGAGGCGTCGGGTTACCGAAATGTTTATTTTTTGCGTCACAAGTCCGATGTTACGGAAAAATTCAAGGAATACGAACGAATGATCTTTAATAAATTCAGTCGGTCTATTAAATATCTTCGAAGCGATAACGGCAAGGAGTACGTGAATGAAAATTTGAAAAAATACCTTATCGAAAAGGGATTCAAAGTTCGTATTCCGCGCCGTACACGCCGGAGCAGAACGGTAAATCGGAGCGTGCGAATAGGACCATCGTGGAGGCGGCGAGAACTATGTTGCAGGCGAAATGTTTACCGAGGTTTCTCTGGGCCGAGGCCGTCAATACGGCAGTTTATTTACGTAATCGAACGCTTTCGAAACCGCGATTAGATAAAACTCCGTATGAAATATGGAATGGTATGAAACCGAGTGTTCGTCATTTGAGGATCTTCGGATCAACTGCATTCATGCACGTCCCGAAGCAGTTCAGGCGCAAGTTGGACGCAAAGTCGAAGAGGGTGATATTTGTGGGATACCAAGGCGACTCTGAAAATTTTCGTCTTTACGATGAGAAATCAAAGACCGTTATTGTATCGCGAGATGTGGTCTTTAATGAAAGTAAGGACTTTGAACTTCTTCCTGACGAGGATTATGACGAGTTCTTCCTACCAGGTAATGGCGCCATAGGAAAGGACAACGACACGGTAGAAGAACAAGATTTGTTCATGGACGCGCTTGAAAATGAACAAGAACACCAGTGTGACAAGGCGGTAAAGGATACCTCACAAACCCGAGAATTGAGAAACCGTAAAGATATCCGGAAGCCTGATAGGCTCCAAGTCAACATAGCCGAGTACGCACCTTTAACGTTCCGGGAAGCTGTGAACGGACCCGATGCAGCGAACTGGCGGAGGGCCATCAACGACGAGCTGAAATCGAACGAGACGAATCAGACGTGGGATATAATTCCAAGGAAACCAGGCATGAGACCGATCGACTCGAAATGGGTTTTTCGGATTCTTCGAGATGAAGATGAAAAACCAGTGCGATACAAGGCGAGGCTCTGTGCAAGGGGTTTCAATCAGATCGAGGGGCTGGATTACACAGAAACATTTTCGCCGGTCATTCGCTACGATTCTCTGCGAATCTTCCTAGCCCTGGTGACTCAACTCGACCTGGAACTTTTGCAGTTCGACGTGAAGACGGCTTTTCTTTATGGCGATTTGGAAGAGGAAGTATTAATGGAATTGCCGGAAGGAGTTAACGGGGATTTCGAGAAGAATGCTTTCGTGTGTCATCTTCGAAAATCATTATACGGTCTAAAACAAGCGGCCAGGTGTTGGAATGAGAAATTCAAAAGTGTGATAAAGACTCTGAATTTGAAGCAATGCGAGGCTGATAAATGTATTTTTCGCGGTGTATTGAGTGGTCACGAGGTAATTATCGCATTATTTGTTGACGACGGTCTGATAGCATCGAGTTCAGGAGAGGCTTCGAAGATTGTTCTGAATGCGATAAGCGAGTCCTTTGAGATAAAGGTCGGCGATTCATGTACGTTTGTAGGTGTACAAATCATGAGAAATCGTACGCGAAAGAGTATGTTTATTCACCAAAAATCCTACGCGAACCAAATTGTAAAGAGATTCGGTTGTGAAAATGTGAAGCCAGTTTCGATACCAGCTGATCCAAACGCGATATTAACCCCGGTAGATAGCGACGAGACCGTGTTAGAGAATGTACCTTTCCGTGAAGCAGTGGGTTCACTCATGTTTCTGGCCATAGTCTCACATCCGGATTTAGCGTATGCTCTTAACAACGTCAGTAAGTTTTTAAATAAACACAATGAGAGTCATTGGCAAGCGGTTAAGAGAATTATAAAGTATTTGTCAGGGACGTTAGATTACGGCATTTTGTACGAGAGGAATGAGAATGAAATGAACTTGATTGGATTTTCTGACTCGGATTTTGCAGGCGATCCTGAGACGAGACGCTCGACTTCTGGTTTTGCGTTTTGCCTGGCGAACGGCGTTGTAACTTGGGCCTCTCAGCGTCAGAGGCTTGTAACTCTCAGTACGACTGAGGCAGAGTATGTTGCGGCGGCCACGGCAGCTAAAGAGGCCGTTTGGCTGCGAAAATTGTTAAAAGATTTGGGGCGGATGGGAGACGATCCTATTGCTTTGTTTTTGGATAATCAGAGCGCGATTAGATTAGTCAAAAACCCTGAGTTCCATAAGAGAACAAAACATATTGACATAAAGTACCATTTCATCCGAGAAAAGGTCGATCAGGGGGATTTGATCGTCAAGTATGTGTGTTCGAATGAACAAAGAGCGGATATATTCACTAAGCCTTTTGCGAAGCAGCGTTTTTTTTTTTACGACAGAGGCTTGGTATGATTACGCGCGCAGAGTATTCAAGCGGAGAGGCTGTTGGAATATGAGCTTTTCATACTCTATGCCATGACAATAGCCAATGAGAAGGCGCCCACCGATTTGATTAATCGGCTGTGCTCTCTCCGTTACAGTTTTGTTTTTGCGATGCCACCGATGTTCAGTTTGCGGTGCCACCGATGTTCAGTTTAAACTCTGACCAGGCAACCGACACGACGTGTTCGTTTTGCTATTATATTTAACACCTTTTTTGTAAAGCGGAAAATAAACTATATTATTAAAATATAGACGCGTTATTTTCAATAGGTTATGGGCCCAGGTTCGCAGCCTGTGTAAACTGAATCTTTACTACATAAAAAAAGGTGATATCGATCGTAATCGCGCGCGAAGTGCAGTTACGAGTGAAATAGAGGTTCGGTCAGTTTTTTTTTCTCAAGAGCGAAATCAAGATTTCCTAAGGCCTGTACTGTTTGTGCGAATCAAACATGTCGGATCAAATCTCAACTCGAAACGTGGTGAAGTTTGACGGCAAAAATTTCCCGCTATGGAAATTTCAAATGAACGCCATTTTCGTGGCGAGCGGCATCGACGATATCGTGGACGGCACGAGGGTAAAGCCGGAGGAAGTCGAACAGCTGAAGATTTGGAAAAAGGACAACGCAAAGGCCATGTTCTTGATTTCATCCGCGATGGAAATGCCTCACGTGCAATGCATTTTGACCTGTAGCCACGCGCGGGAAATGTGGCTAAAATTGATCGCGATACACGAACAGAAATCAGAAACGAATAAACTTATTCTGACGCAAAGATTTCACGAATATCGAATGGATCCCAGTGATTCCGTAGTGCAGCACGTGTCCAAGGTTCAAAATATGGCGGGTCAACTAGCGGACGTGGGAGAGAAGGTATCTGACATAGCGATTATGGCAAAAATCTTGGCAAGCCTTCCCGCTAAGTTTAATGCCTTGAAAACCGCATGGGACAGCGTGGATACGGAGAGGCAAACAATCGATAATTTACAAGAGCGGCTCATTGAGGAGGAAACGCGATTCTCCGCCGATGACGAATCTGCAACAGCTTTTTCCGCGATGCGATTGAGCGAGAAAAAGAAGAGTAACAACACCGGCAAGAAACCCAAGAAGGACAAAAAGAATGTCGAGTGTTATAAATGTCATAAAAAAGGGCATTTTGCTTGGGAGTGTCCCACGAGAAAGAAAGACAAAGAAGATACGAAAAATTCTTCGCAGAATTGTGCTTTTGTTTCAACACATGAAGGCGGTCAACAAAAGGAGAGCGTGGCATCGATCAGAAGTATCCAGCGAATGGACATCGGTGACGTCTGGATTGCAGACAGCGGCGCATCAAGACATATCACCTACAGACGCGACTGGCTTCACGAGTTTGTGACATCTGCCGGTGAACAAGTGTTGCTAGGTGATGACGGTGCCTGTGAAGTGTTTGGTTCGGGTTATGTAAACGTTATGAAGTTGGTTGATAATGAATGGTTCCCGTCAAGAATCGACAACGTCTTGTATGTGCCGAAGCTAAAGAAAAATCTATTTTCGGTAGGAGAATGTGCCTCAAAGGGTTTTGAGGTGACGTTCGCAAAAAATAGTGTTATTTTTTCGAGCAATGAGTCTGTGAGAGCTCAAGGCATAAAGCAAGCGAACGGCATTTACAAGATGTTGTTTGTTACGTTAAAGAATGATGACGCGAAAGAGAATGTAGAAGCAAATGTATCGACAACAAGCTTCCAAATGTGGCATGAGAGAATGGGTCATGTAAACAAAGCGACACTGTGTGATATGTTGAATAGAGAGCTCGTATCTGGTATGAGTGTTTCGAGAATAGATGATTTCTTTTGCGACGCGTGCCAGCTGGGAAAGGCTCATCGGTTACCTTTTAAAAAATCGATAGATAGGCGGGATTGGTTACCGGGAGAATTTATTCATACGGATGTCGGGGGTCCAATGTCTGTCGAATCGGTAAGGGGTGCGAAGTACTATGTGATTTTCGTAGACGAGGCGTCGGGTTACCGAAATGTTTATTTTTTGCGTCACAAGTCCGATGTTACGGAAAAATTCAAGGAATACGAACGAATGATCTTTAATAAATTCAGTCGGTCTATTAAATATCTTCGAAGCGATAACGGCAAGGAGTACGTGAATGAAAATTTGAAAAAATACCTTATCGAAAAGGGATTCAAAGTTCGTATTCCGCGCCGTACACGCCGGAGCAGAACGGTAAATCGGAGCGTGCGAATAGGACCATCGTGGAGGCGGCGAGAACTATGTTGCAGGCGAAATGTTTACCGAGGTTTCTCTGGGCCGAGGCCGTCAATACGGCAGTTTATTTACGTAATCGAACGCTTTCGAAACCGCGATTAGATAAAACTCCGTATGAAATATGGAATGGTATGAAACCGAGTGTTCGTCATTTGAGGATCTTCGGATCAACTGCATTCATGCACGTCCCGAAGCAGTTCAGGCGCAAGTTGGACGCAAAGTCGAAGAGGGTGATATTTGTGGGATACCAAGGCGACTCTGAAAATTTTCGTCTTTACGATGAGAAATCAAAGACCGTTATTGTATCGCGAGATGTGGTCTTTAATGAAAGTAAGGACTTTGAACTTCTTCCTGACGAGGATTATGACGAGTTCTTCCTACCAGGTAATGGCGCCATAGGAAAGGACAACGACACGGTAGAAGAACAAGATTTGTTCATGGACGCGCTTGAAAATGAACAAGAACACCAGTGTGACAAGGCGGTAAAGGATACCTCACAAACCCGAGAATTGAGAAACCGTAAAGATATCCGGAAGCCTGATAGGCTCCAAGTCAACATAGCCGAGTACGCACCTTTAACGTTCCGGGAAGCTGTGAACGGACCCGATGCAGCGAACTGGCGGAGGGCCATCAACGACGAGCTGAAATCGAACGAGACGAATCAGACGTGGGATATAATTCCAAGGAAACCAGGCATGAGACCGATCGACTCGAAATGGGTTTTTCGGATTCTTCGAGATGAAGATGAAAAACCAGTGCGATACAAGGCGAGGCTCTGTGCAAGGGGTTTCAATCAGATCGAGGGGCTGGATTACACAGAAACATTTTCGCCGGTCATTCGCTACGATTCTCTGCGAATCTTCCTAGCCCTGGTGACTCAACTCGACCTGGAACTTTTGCAGTTCGACGTGAAGACGGCTTTTCTTTATGGCGATTTGGAAGAGGAAGTATTAATGGAATTGCCGGAAGGAGTTAACGGGGATTTCGAGAAGAATGCTTTCGTGTGTCATCTTCGAAAATCATTATACGGTCTAAAACAAGCGGCCAGGTGTTGGAATGAGAAATTCAAAAGTGTGATAAAGACTGAATTTGAAGCAATGCGAGGCTGATAAATGTATTTTTCGCGGTGTATTGAGTGGTCACGAGGTAATTATCGCATTATTTGTTGACGACGGTCTGATAGCATCGAGTTCAGGAGAGGCTTCGAAGATTGTTCTGAATGCGATAAGCGAGTCCTTTGAGATAAAGGTCGGCGATTCATGTACGTTTGTAGGTGTACAAATCATGAGAAATCGTACGCGAAAGAGTATGTTTATTCACCAAAAATCCTACGCGAACCAAATTGTAAAGAGATTCGGTTGTGAAAATGTGAAGCCAGTTTCGATACCAGCTGATCCAAACGCGATATTAACCCCGGTAGATAGCGACGAGACCGTGTTAGAGAATGTACCTTTCCGTGAAGCAGTGGGTTCACTCATGTTTCTGGCCATAGTCTCACATCCGGATTTAGCGTATGCTCTTAACAACGTCAGTAAGTTTTTAAATAAACACAATGAGAGTCATTGGCAAGCGGTTAAGAGAATTATAAAGTATTTGTCAGGGACGTTAGATTACGGCATTTTGTACGAGAGGAATGAGAATGAAATGAACTTGATTGGATTTTCTGACTCGGATTTTGCAGGCGATCCTGAGACGAGACGCTCGACTTCTGGTTTTGCGTTTTGCCTGGCGAACGGCGTTGTAACTTGGGCCTCTCAGCGTCAGAGGCTTGTAACTCTCAGTACGACTGAGGCAGAGTATGTTGCGGCGGCCACGGCAGCTAAAGAGGCCGTTTGGCTGCGAAAATTGTTAAAAGATTTGGGGCGGATGGGAGACGATCCTATTGCTTTGTTTTTGGATAATCAGAGCGCGATTAGATTAGTCAAAAACCCTGAGTTCCATAAGAGAACAAAACATATTGACATAAAGTACCATTTCATCCGAGAAAAGGTCGATCAGGGGGATTTGATCGTCAAGTATGTGTGTTCGAATGAACAAAGAGCGGATATATTCACTAAGCCTTTTGCGAAGCAGCGTTTTTTTTTTTTACGACAGAGGCTTGGTATGATTACGCGCGCAGAGTATTCAAGCGGAGAGGCTGTTGGAATATGAGCTTTTCATACTCTATGCCATGACAATAGCCAATGAGAAGGCGCCCACCGATTTGATTAATCGGCTGTGCTCTCTCCGTTACAGTTTTGTTTTTGCGATGCCACCGATGTTCAGTTTGCGGTGCCACCGATGTTCAGTTTAAACTCTGACCAGGCAACCGACACGACGTGTTCGTTTTGCTATTATATTTAACACCTTTTTTGTAAAGCGGAAAATAAACTATATTATTAAAATATAGACGCGTTATTTTCAATATATTCTATCTAATATCATACACGACTGAGATTTTTTCATAATTTTTGGTCGCAAAATCGATTTTTAAACAAATCCGAAAGCATAAAATTGCCGATTTTATATCGAAGTTTTCAGTCGACCAAATTTATGTTATTATGTTATTTGTATCTCATCCTGATTATTAATGTGAATTTTTTACAAATCTTCCAGATTATGCAAAAATGTTTAAGAAAATTGGATATATCCAATCATTTGAAAAAAATACACAGGGAAAAAGACTGATGTAGTAGAAAGAACAAGAAAAAAGTATTTAACGAAAAAAAAATCATTTGATGCGGGATTCGATCTGGGACCAAAATATTCTCACAGTCGAAGACGTTACCGCCTGCGCCAAACGAAACTGATAAGAGTGTTCAATATAACACAATACACTGTAACGTCGTCCCTTTTTCGCCGCTTGTCGGGGCGTGAAGCGGGGACGACTCCGGGAATTTACGGGCGCGTAGGCCGGGCCGCGCTCGGCCGTGACGATGCGCGGTCCTCCCGGTACAACCGCGATCTCGAAATCCCTCGGAAAATTACGTACGATGGAAATACGCTACGGAAGAGCCTTCTGCTCGGGCGCCAGGCACCGGAAGGGTGCCGCGCGAAATTCGCGAAGGGGGTTTTCGAGATACGCCGGACGACGGGGGACGCGAGAGGGTCCAAGGTTCGGACACGGGATAGCGGGGACAGCCCGCACGGCCGGGCGGATCGCGCAGGTTGCAATAACGAAAGACGAATTCGGCTCTATACGGTCTTTATTATAAAATCGGGACGTTACAAGCATGCGGCCACGAGGCCGCACCCGAGAGCCCGCGCTCTTTATACACTTTTTGCGAGAAGGTGGAGGGCTCGCCGCGCGTGGTCGTTCGCTAAAACAATTTTATCCGCGCTAGTACGGTAGTTCGGTATAGCCTTTCGTCCGTCGGAACGGAATTACGCGGTACGCTGGTGGTCGGCGTTATTATACAAGGGACTGTCGCGGTTTTCTTCCCCGCACGTACGGAACACGCCTACGATGTTCGGAATAACGCAAGTTGTACGGTACGCTACGATCGTTCACCGGAACCAATACGCGTTGGACGGATTTCCCCCCCCCCCCCCCCCGAGGAAGACTTCGCGAAGGGCAATCTACCGATTATCGCCAAAACGCCGACGGTTCGGCGCGAGGACTTTAGCTCGGGACGGCCGCCCGTCCCGGCTCGCGATACCTGGAGAACGCGACGGGAAACCCGCCTCGTTCTCCCGCGAAATACTCGAACCAACTCGCGAGAATACAACAATGCCCTCAGAAGGGTCGGACAGAAGGACCACTGCGTGGACTTACCGTGTCGGCACTTTCGGAATTTCGTTAGTTCACTCCACGAACTTCCCCCTGACTCGGTGCCTCGGGACACCCAGATGTTTGGCGATCTCCTGGCCTCGGAATCTCCTTCCCTCGTCCGCCGGTCTCCGTAGTTTCCCTTGGTTGTTCCAGGGCACTCCTGCGATTCGATGGCTCGCTCGCACGGAACGGTTAACGCGGCTCGCGACCGGAGGAACACGGACGTTGCACGGAGAAGCACCGAAAAACACCGGACTCGACGGAATTACCGAACTTTACGGAAGCCACCACGACAGTGATCCTTCGGAATTTGTCGCGCGGTCGTGAGGACTACGGTATCCCCACTCCTTGCCCTAGTGCCGATTTTCACGACTGGGGCGCGCTCCTCGCGAGTTTCCGGGAATACAGGGTCGTATACTCGGGGGTCCGCGGGCCCCGAACCCGCTCGGGAAGTTTCTTCCCAAATCGCGAAAAGGAGCAGATTCGCGATCTGCCCTGATGGGTCCGATCTCACCACCCCCGCCGGAACCCCTTGCAAGTGGCTGAGGTGAGGCGGCGGCAGGACTGTGACACGATGTCTGGATGTTCGGCGAGGGGTTCTCGTCCTGCAGCTCGCCTCTCGGTGTCTCGTCCCATCCGAAGAGATGACCGGTACCGGATTTCCTTATCTTCCTGGCCCGTTTTCGTCGAGTATCCCTGCAAATGGGCCATACTCGGCGCGCGGAAATTCGTTATTTAATATCCCGGATTCATTCGATTCTTCCTCGGGGAACACTTCCTGCCTGTTCGAACAGTCACAATCGGCGCCAACGGCAGCCCGGTCCATACGCCATTCGTGGAAATACGGAGAAGTGACGTCGCAGAATTTGCCACGTCACAACACCTATAAAACTGTAAGAAGGTATTGAAACAATTGATTTCGATCTTTTTTTAACGACGATGCAATTAATAAAAATTTATAAAAAAATTAAGAACAATAGTTTCAATAACATCTAATTACTTAATTTTGGTAAAACTGGTATCTTTGAAACTTCAATTCGAAATGTGCACTTTCTTCAAATGATTGGGCACGTTCAATTTTCTTAAACATGTTTGCATAATCTAGAAAATTTATAAAAAATTCATATTAATAATCACTATGAAACACAACTGGAAACTTCGACATAAAATCGGCAATTTTATGCTTTCGGATTTGTTTATAATTCGATTTTGCAACCAAAAATTATGAAAAAAATCTCAGTCACGTATGATATTAGATAGAATATTCATGAATTTTTTCGTAACTTTTTGTTGAGCATGTTACGATTAAAAATTAATTTGGTTTTCAGGCACTTTTGACCATCTTATCCGGCTTTATCTTAAAAATCGACAAAAAAATTATTTAAAAAATATAGAACATATTTCAGTATACGACATTAAACCCGATTTAAAAAGAAATTTCTAGTTCAAATTTCGCATTGATATCTTTTTAGATTAAAAGTTGTAGCAAACTGTGCGTTTGGCCGAACCGGGAATCGATTGCTGTTTAGGCGCTTGAAATTTTGGTGACGTGATGAAGGTACGTCTGAGGGGCCGTGCCGGCGGAGGAGTTCATCCCCCCCCCCACTCATCCCCATGATTCTTGCATCACGACTGGAGCCTGATCGAGCTCGATAAATGCGGTAGTGTTCGTACGTGTCCTACTATTGCGTTCGTCGTTTATTTTCTCACTACAAACGCGCAAGAAAATAATACAACTACGGTCTGAGTCAGTAGTAAAATAGATTGACATATCGCAAAAAACGATCAACTACATAATTATTGATTGATTAATTCTTAACTCTTTCGAATTTCATAATTAATATGTATTGATATTTTGCAAGATCCTTTGAAGGCAAAATTTATGTTGTTTAAATGAGACATATATGAAAATGTATAGTAAATTTCAATTTAATTCTTTTTTCAAATTCAGTTACAAAATACGAATGCAAAATAGAAATGCGAATAATAATTATACGTATAAATAAAATGTATAAAATAAATGTATGCGTTGTTACGAGCCAGGGCTTCGTGCAACGCGAGAGTCCGGCGAGGGGTTTATTACCCCAGGAATATGATTTCAGTTTGTTAGTGAGGTACGCGGACGAACCCAATGCGAAATCGGGGAGCCGCTAGGATAGTCGACGTCGAGGACGAACCTGATGCGAAATCAGGGAGCCTCTAGGTATGGAGTCAAATGCAGACGAACCCGGTGCGAAACCGGGGAGCTGCAGGAGGGTGAAACTTCGTGAACGAACCCAATGCGAAATTGGGGAGTCACTGGGAGAGACACGCAGACGAACCCGGTGCGAAACCGGGGAGCTGCTAGGAGGTTGTGTAAGCAAGTATGGGTAAAAAGCACAGACGAACCTGGTGCGAAACCAGGGAGCTGCTAGGATACGGACGAACCCAATGCGAAACTGGGGAGCCGTTAGGATGGTATAATATTCGTGGACGAACCCAATGCGAAATCGGGGAGCCACTAGGTTGGAGAAATCTTATTGGATTTACGGTTATGATTGTTAGTAAGCCTCGTAACTTTATATATATATTTTAATTGATACAATCCGAGCGGTAAGATTGTATCGTGTGGGAACGTTCAATTACTAGATTAGGATATTAGGCAATGATTAAGGGTTTATAGATTTCACGATTTGATATCAAGACAAGTATATTCTGTTATAAGTTTTGTTACAAATGTCTGTGTCGCGAATGAGTTTAAGGATTATAATTTGAGTATGTTTTACCTATTTTGCACGGTTTTGACGCACTGGCAATGCGGGGTCAGAGTTATGTTTGATTCGAAAGGGACTTTAACCCGATCTCACTAGAATTGAACTTGAGCGTGTAACGCGACGTGACTCTAACGTGATAGCACGATCGTTGAATCTGGCGGAACCGTTACTGTACGCAACTAAGATCAACCGAACCGTCGTCTAACGTTTCTGAAGTAAAACTGAACCGAAGAGGATGAAAACGAGCGGGTTTATATACCTTGAGAATGAAAGGGGTGCTCTGTTTAAAGTTTAATGTCACGTGGGGTCACACAGATGTTTTTTGTCAGTTCTAAACGAAACCAGGCCTCAGTTACATTTTTCGTTAACAAAGGGGGCTAATGGACATCTGGGCTATTTCCAAATAATTAACGGATGCCAGAAGGGAGTGTTATCAAGAGTTTCATAAACAGTCGTACTGTTTTCAAAAGGGGTCTGTTGGGACGTCTTTCGTTTTGGGAAAAGAGATTAGAGTTTTGTAAACGAAACATCTGGATGGAGACATCTCCATACGTAACAGCGTAAAGATATTCACGTTCAAGATTTATGAAAATTGTTTTTCTATAATTTGAAAACGTGGTATCTACATTTATTAATATTGTATTGATGAAGATAATTGCAGATATATAACATAATGACATCAAATAAAAAAATATAATTTGAACGTATAGTCATAACATCAGATACATAACTCGACAATCAGATTTGATCATTCTTGTAGATCTAGTTCGAGCATTTATCGTTCGTCAGCGTAAAGGGCGTAAGAAAACCATTTGTTTACATGTGAGACAAGAAGCCCCATATGTTGATAGGTCTATCCTATACCTCGTCTGTGGTACGACGCCTATTCGCTCATCAGCAGCGTGCGTCTGTGTATGTCTGTATATGTATATAATTTTCCTATACATGCAAATACTCCGCTAATTTGATGTTTCGGACTCATGCAAACAATGTGTATCATATGAAATTGCGTTCAAAATTGTATACCGATGAGATTTCATACGTTAAATTAGTTTAAAAAAGTATGAAATTAATTAATTAATTAAATATTTAATTTATTAAATTAGTTAATTATTTAAATTAGTTCTAAGTTATAATGTAATATGTGTATCTTTTATTTGTTCCCTTACGGGTTACAAAGAGATCCCGTTCCCTTTACACTGTGCTGTTTTCTTTTCTTTTTTTTACATTAATCTTTCACCTATACAAAATCTATAATATGTTATAAATACAATATCTTATATTCTTATATTATCATATAGTTACATTTCATACGTGCTGCAAAGGTGCGCAAGAGAACAAGGAATGAAAGCAGAAGGTGAGAAACACACACGAGAAGGTGAAAGAAATACTGGCTGAGGACGGGTTGGGGGGGGAAGAGTGGATGAAAAAATTAGACTGGGAGAGAAAAGATATACAGGATGGAATATATGAAGGAGAGGAAGAGAGATGAGAAGACAGGCGTGAATGGAAGAATAAGTGAGAGAGAGTGAAAGAGAAAGAAAGAAAAGATAGTATAGGAATGTAAGATATAATATTTATAAGATATAGATTTTGTATAGGTGAAAGATTAATGTAAAAAAAAGAAACGAAAAGAAAACAGTACAATGTAAAGGGAACGGGATCTCTTTGTAAACCGTAAGGGAACAAATAAAAGGTACATATACTACATTATAAGTCAATAGTATACTACATTATAATTTATGTAAAACTTTCCATGAAAGATAGAGTGTTCGGGCTCAACCGTCGATCGAGCCCGACAACAAGTCAGGGGCAACGACCGAGCGACCGAGAGGACCTCCGCGGTCCTAAACAGCGCGCGCGCCCGCCGAAACGGGCGAATTCAGAACGGGAAGTTGATCGCCGAAGCGACGGTTGCCGCCGAATCGCGCGGCAACGCGTACCCCGCGACACCCCGCCCCGCGCCGCGGAGCGCGGCAATATACACACCTCGCGCACCCGGCGCGAGCGAGTTTTGTCTGGAGGTTCAAAGTAGCGCTTACGTATTGTTCTTTGATTTATCACTTGCCGTTACCCCGCGTAATCGGTCCTTTCTGTGTATTCGTACGCCTAGTGCCCGTTCTTCTCGCGCCTCCGCGAGCTTGTACGCGTTAAATACACAGTTGTGAACTCCACCTTGTCCTTGTTTATTTCGTGAACGTCCCCACCGATCCACCGGCAAATATAAGCGTCGAAAACGACGGAACATTGGTCCTTCGAGCCGGATTCGGTGACGCACGGAAGAGACAATTGGAAACCCTGTTTCCCCGCGTCGGTCACGCAGTCGATCGACGTTTTTGTGAAGCAAAACTCCAGTTC